>OX579663.1:14896516-15533208 GCA_951230895.1 Carpatolechia fugitivella
AATGTTTTTAAAGTTTTTTTCGAAAAGAAAAATACAGTATTTAATTTAAAAACAAATAAATGAATTTTTGTTCTTTGGTGTAGGTTCAGTACAAGCCAAGCACATATAGTTTTTTTTTATCAAAAATGCAAATTACCTATACCTATGTAACCATTTTGACGGTATCTGTAATCAGGGTTGCCAATATAAACCGCATATGTCCAATAGATAAGAAATATAGGTAGAACAGTTATTGTACTAGTACTATCACGAAACTGTCTCATGGAATGGAACATGGATTCGGAACAAATGGTAAAAATTCGCGTAAAGTCACGGACACAAATATAAGGTTCGCACCACACTTTGACAATAAATAAATGGTCATTGGCATTCATCCCTCCGTCGGGCTTTGCAGATATATCAGCGATTACTCCGGTTTATAGGGGATTACGTAATGTTGGCGTTAATTTTATCAAACGATTTACAGGGTAGAAATGCTCCATTGCTTCCAACGCGAAAAAAAAACTATATTGATCTGTTGCCGTAATGGATCATTTATTTACACGAGGCCTTTTGATGAGCCTTTCCGCTAAGCCTAGTCATTAGCAAAATAGAAAACTATGTAAGTGTTAACGCTCGTAGCTACGACATTTAGTTTTTAGAATTTCACACTTTTAATAGTATCGATGTGACGTAGCTAGCTAAAGTTGTAAAATGTACAAAATTCGTGTCATGTAGCGTCATAAGTGCATCGACCAATAGCAAAGTAATACTTGGTGGCTTTGCATTGCGTAGGAGTAGTTTTGCGCTCAGTAAACTAGCTCTAATGTCTTATTGTTAAGCCGTAAGAGTCATTTTTGGTTTATATAAAGATCTTTTATTCTTTGTACAATTTGACCTTTTTTGTAATCCCCTATAAACCGGAGTAATCGCTGATATATCTGCAAAGCCCGACGGAGGGATGAATGCCAATGACCATTTATTTATTGTCAAAGTGTGGTGCGAACCTTATATTTGTGTCCGTGACTTTACGCGAATTTTTACCATTTGTTCCGAATCCATGTTCCATTCCATGAGACAGTTTCGTGATAGTACTAGTACAATAACTGTTCTACCTATATTTCTTATCTATTGGACATATGCGGTTTATATTGGCAACCCTGATTACAGAAACACGTGTAGCTGTTCACTTCACATTTTGGTTTCGCTAATCGCTCACGGTCGCATTGTTCTGTCAAAATTGTAATCTTTTTCAAATAGAGAGTTTAATAGATTATTTTATTACTTTCTCCTTGTTCGTATAAGTATAGTACAAATTTCTATTTTTAGATGTTGAGCGTGTTGCAAATCCACGAGAAATATAAATAAATAAATAAGGGGGGACATCTTCACACATAGCTATCTGATACCAAACTAAGCAGAGCTTGTACTATGGGTACCAGACAGCTGATATACATTACATAAATATAGATAAATACATACTTATATAGATAAACAACATCCAGACACAAGGCAAACACAAGTGCTCATCACACCAATGTTTGCCCTGGGCGGGATTCGAACCCGCGACCCTGTGCGACCTAGGCTACGGAGCCGTACACTTCACAGTCTTGAGTGTCCGAACGTAAGACAGCTGCGCTTCTGCCAGAACCCAGGGTACAGTCGGCGTCTGCTTTGTTACGTACGTAACCATCAAATAAAGCATCAAATTATGTATGATAGTGTGTTTGCTCTTAACACTACTGAGTAATAATACAAATATATAAAATGCCAAATTTTTTTTCAATTGTTTTTTCTTTGTGCCCAAAGAAACATTCTAGGTATATAACCATTATTTTTGCTCTTTTGACCCAATCGCTATGTAAACGAAAGTGGTAACAAGTTAAGTGGAATACTTAAGTGGATAACTGTTATTAGCCTAAGTCTTAATTCAATATCACTGTATTTTTTTAATTCAATTATGTTGCTGTTGTTATCCCGAATAAATAAAAATAAATAAATAATAAATAACATAGCGCGGACTTGCTGGTACATAAACTTCGCATTTCTATTTCTATAGCCAGACTGAAAACTACAACATGCCATAGCCCCCAAAACCCACAACACAACAGACACAGTAACAATAGAAGCAGTACATCCTCTGTATCGACCTGTACATTAACATTCCGAGGCGCGCCTGGCCCATTCGCCACTTACGCCGGCGAGCACAGACGGGGTACCTAATTTTGTGATTATATGAGACTTGTCTAGGTCTGGGCTAGGTATTGGTAAAGCGAAGCGAATATGGATTTTTTTCTATAAACCACCCGAAGACATCTGAACTAATATTACGAAAATAATTAAAAGTTTGTAACGTTTTTACAAACGACTAATCTATCTACTAAACCATTTGGAAGGATGGATATATGACGGCTCCTTAGCCCAGGTGGTAGTGTATCTGCCTCCGACGCACAGGGTCGCGGGTTCGAATCCCACCAGGGCAAACATTCGTGTGATCAGCACTTGTGTTTGCCTTGTGTCTGGTTGTTGTTTATCTATATAGAGGTAAGTATGCATTTATCTATTTATGTAATGTATATCAGCTGTCTGGTACCTATAGTATAAGCTTTGCTTAGTTCGGGGTCAGATGGCCGTGCGTGAAGATGTCCACATATTTATATATGATATGAAAAGTAATTGAATTACATCGCAACATAGGTATTTCTCAAGGAAAGAGATAGAGAAACGTCATCAAACGAGTGTGAAAGAGACAGCCTCTGTTTCTGAACGGAAACAAAACGGCCGGACAGCCTTCACGTCTCTGTCGTGTTATCAGACCAGCATTTTAGATAACATCTCCATTGTCTTTGCGAAGGAATTCTCATTCATCTGCAAAGTGAGATAATAAATGATAATAGCTTTTTACAACGCACTAGAGAATTTAGCATTTGAAGAAGATGGCTTGAACATGGCTCCGACGCCTAATCGGTAGACTGACTGCCTAAGGAGTAGTGGGTCGCGGGTTCGAATCCCGTCCAAGGTTAACATGCGTGTGATGAGCACTTGTTTCTATACAAGTAGTGTGTATCTACTTGTGTTTATGTAATGTATATCAGCTTTCAGTACAAGCTCTGCTTAGTTTGGAATCAGATGGTTGTGTGAGATGTAAGGTCGACAACCGACCTCACAAACCCTGGTGTCAGTGTTATAGAGCTGCCAAAGGCCACTGGCTTGGCTCATGTAGCGACTAGATAGTAGCCGGGACCAACGGCTTAACGTGCCTACCGGAGCACGGAATCATCTTTGTTTTCAGACAATCAGGTGATTCAGCCTGCAATATCTTAACTGCGGAAAGTCTCACAAAAATATTTTTGTTTGACACTGTCCCCACCGGGAATCGAACCTGAAACCTCCGTAATGGGCGTCGAAATCTCGCCCACTCGGCCACGGAGGCTGTTCCCACATAAGTGATTTATTTATTTCAATATTGTTTTTTTATTGATGACTCATAAGCATAACTGACACCAGGGTCGGTGAGGTCGGTTTTCGACCTAACGACCCACACGAGTGATGAAGATGAGGGTTTTAAGTGCCTGAACTATTCTGCTTTACAAAATTCCAATTTACATCTTCCGTAAATTGCAGAATTGGTTTTTGCATCTTCAGCGCCGCAATGTCCGTTAGGTAAATCGAGTGGATGACATTATTTTAAACTGGTTAAATTGCGATATACCTTTCTTGTCCGATATTTCGGCTCAGTTGCACGACCCGTAGTTGCGGGTTGACTAAAGTATCGCAGGTGAACAAAAGATGTCAAACTTATAATTATTATATTGCTATTAGACCCGTAAAATAGATTAAAATGAATTGAAAACGTTCGAGTTGAAATGGATTAAATATTAAGTTATTTGTATTGCCTTAAACAATGTGGCCTTGGAATCCCGTAGCAAATCGTAGCAATAGTCTACGCCGCTGGCTACATCGCATCGTAGGCACGTTGCGTCGTAGCATTTGTTCTTGCGCTGAATTATGAATTTAAAATGTTAACATTCTAAACGCATTTTTTTGTTTATTTTAGTTTCTATTTTAATACTGTAATATCAAAGCTCGTAGCACCTCTACGAATCACGTAGCAAAGTGCTACGTCGTTGCAATACTTATTACGTTACTGGCTACTGGGTATTTCGCGAAGGTATCTAGTTATACTTTATATTAGGTGCATAATTGTGAGAAATTCTCTTTGACAGGCACCTTTCAGGCATATAATAAGGCATAGATCGATTAGGTTGAATAATAAATAAGTTAAATCTACTATAGTTTGAAACGTAATATTTGCCTGTTCTTTATGTAAAAAGTACACATGTACATATAGGTAAGTATTTACAAATAGTATAAAATAAATAAACACTTATGATTGCAGAGATTATGATCTGATTGTTGTGTTGTAAAATAGAATAGAATATACTCACATACATAAAGTCATGCCTCTTTCCTAGAGAGGTAGGCAGGCATTATACTTGTACTGTATTTTATTTGTAAAAGTAGTCTATATCTAAAAAATCGGATACATACTTACATTCAAAAATAATTTTACCGATTTGCACGCATAATGCCAGTTACGCAAAATGCTAGGATACGCGTATTGCCAGCCTACTTAAGTCTTTTTTTATTTAAAATTTTAAGAAATACCTAAAGAAAAATCTAGACACACGGTAACAAGCGCATTGAAACCACTAAGCGGGTTCAGCAAGCGAGCCTCACTCGACCTGAGGCTTCTAGGCGCGCCCTCCAGCCTCTTTACTTTGCCGTTTCTCAGAACTCTATTTCTGGAATTCTCGTCAAAATAATAAAAACATTTTAGCTAGAAATATTTACTCTCTATTTGTACAGGTGACACGAGTAAATAAAAAATAATGGAACTTTATAGGTTGTATTAGCACCAATGCGTCTCTGCGTCACGTCGGTTTATGTGACTAACCTTCATAGTTGCGAAGTTCATCCTTGCGAATGTTAAGGCAGCGAAAGTACACAGTTGCTGCCATTGGAAATGAGTTCAGATTATTCAATTCATCATCAAGATCATCAACGTCCCGTTACAGTCCACTGCTGGACTATGAGCCTCCTCCTTTTAAGTGGAGGGCTTTGCCATAATCTCCACGCTTGGCAGGCGGGTTGGAGATCGCAGATTAAAAGGTTCCTGTATCAGAGAGCGGTGCTGCCCGTTCCCTGTTCAATGTATAGTCCCTTAATCGCCTCTTACGACACCCACGGGAAGAGTAGGGGTTGGTGACAAATGTATTCTACTCTGCTGTCACCACACGGCATTATTCAATTTATTCCTATTGTTTCTTATCTTTTTTGTTTAGCTGTTTAGTATTTTAATATTTAATATGTTTCGCTTATCCACTTATTAAAATCTTTTTAGCACTAAATGCAAATGAACTACAGATTTAGGGCCGACTCTTAAGTCACGCGTTCTGTTCAGGGCCGAAGCATAGAAACGCCCAAAATGCTCAGCCATATTTCTATTTTTACGTCACTTACCGCGACTTGAGCCTATTCTTAGAACATGCTCATCGCATAATAAGCAGAAGAAATAGGCGACGATCAGCCAAATGGCCGGCACGTCTCTCGTCTCTCAGTTTCCCGCGTCTCGGGGGCCCGCTCGTTCAGCGCTCGGCAATAACCGGACTGAGTGCAAATGAGCGACGTTTCCTACAAATGAAACGAACAGGCCCCAGGGAATACAGACTGAAATTGCTTGAGCTACTATCCGTCCGGATTTTTGCGGATATGGCCGTGTTTCTGGGTTTCCAATCGGACTTTGTCTGGATTTTAGACAAGAAAAATATAAAATTAAAAAAGTGAACATTATTAGTGTTAAGAGTTATTTTGAAATGCTACTTACGCTCCCTCCCTGATTTCGCTATCCCTATATTTTGTTCACAGTTTTTGACTAATATGTCCTATATGACTATTTATCAGGACATTTCAAATTGCGAAATGGCAACCCTTGACGTGGACTAACTTCCAAACCTCAGTTTCAGCCAAGCTTGGAATATTAACGATTTTCCTTTGCCTTTTTAAGTTGGTTCAAAAACAAAAGGTGGCATTGAAGTTTTGAAGAAAGTAAACCCTGTAACAATAGCATTAAGTAAAAGACAGATCAGCAATCTTATAAGTTTGGTATATACGCGTGTAGGGGGTCTAGTGGCTAGGGCCGCTGCCTCCCGTCCGGGAGACGCGGGTTCCAGCCCCACCAATGTGATTTCGAATTGTATATGTACGTTTATTCGACGCTCTTACGGTAATGCTTAACATCGTGATGAAACCTGCACACTCCTGCGAAGAAATTCAAAGGTTATTTGTGTAGTCGACCAACCCGCATGGGGCCGGCGTGGTCGACTTAGGCCTAATCGCTCTGCTCCAGGGTAGGCTCGAGCCCCTCGGTGGGCACGTACATGAGCTGTTGATAATGGTGATATACGCGTAGTAATGCGCACACATTTCCCGGCAATTCAAATAAACGTTATCGTTACAAATACACTTTCTGTCATATTGAATTTCTCTCATATCCTTTGCTGTTATTTACCTAAGCTGTCCAAATAAAAGTAAATCGCGCGATTCGGAATCTTGTTTCCACGCCAAAAGGGACGTTCATTTCATTTGAATTACTTGCACGAAATCTCTGATGAAATGCTAATATTGTTTCGCATGTTTTCCGCTGATTCCATTTGATTTATTTCAAAATGGCGGTCCGTATGAATGAAACTGATTTAGTTTTAGAGTTATAGTTATTTTGCTTTTGCCCAGCAGTGGGACAACAGGCAAAGTAAGATAAGTTATTTTGTTATATCTGTGAAACTGCGTCAGCGCACATTATTCCTTTTTGTTAATTTCATTTTTTTATGATTTCAAACTTAGTTTAAGGTATTAAATAATAACTGTAGTATCGGCTCGTCTCATTACACGATCTAGGCTTAAAACTCTTAGCTTTAAAACTCTTTAGAACTGACATCGCGACAGTGCTTATAAGGAATGCTCCGCGCTCGATGTGCAAACCGCAACAAGCCAATAAAAAAAAAAACGCTCCGCGCTGACGCGATGCGTTTTTGTTTAGATTTTCTTTCGTTGATCTTTTCGGCATTTCCTCATGGCCAGACGCATTTTCTTTGATGATTTGTTATAACTTGTAAAAATAATACATTTACACTAAGTGCCAGCCGGATTCAGTGCTAAATAATATTATTTTTAGTTAGATGCGAACGGCTTTAACAATTTCTTCAATGGTTCTATTACCATTTTAAATATTATTATTGTGGAAACTGTACCAGTTCAATTACTATTATTATTATTTAAATTTTCGGAGATACCCTGCTCGTGTTTTCGGTTGGCTGTGATCATTCGGCTGATCGTTGCGCAAGCTGAGCCCGTCTGCATAACGCCTCCGCTTGGCGGCGCTGGCAACACTCCAACTCAACGAACTGAATATGCGATACATATTTTAACTATGTTTTTTACTCTACTACATCCTGTATAGAAATGTTCAAATAATGAAAAAGCAAGCGCCATCGTCGTTGTCAAATAATAGAATAATTATTAACTGTTTAATTTAATTCGTCAGAGCGTCGGTGGTGTAGTAGCTAGGGCCGCTGCCTCCCATTTGGGAGACGCGGGTTAGATCCCCACCACGTACCAATGTGTTTTCGAATTTCGAATTCATATATACGTTTATTCGACGCTCTCACGGTGAAGGGAAACATCGTGATGAAACCTGCAATGAAATGAAAAAATACAATGACGGATATAAGTGATGTAATAACATCTTATGGAAATAAATATTTTTTGACTTTGACTTTGCACACTCCTGCGAAGAAAATCAAAAGTTGTGTGTGAAGTCGACCAACCCGCACTGGGCCAGCATGGTCGACTAAGGCCTAATCGCCCTAATGCAGGGTAGGCTCGAGCCCTCAATGAGGTCGCAAATGAGCTGTTGATGTCTAATTTAATCATCATCATTAGTACAAGTACTGCAGTGCAGTCAACGCTAAACTCGTAGGCCGCTGCACTTTTACGGACATTGTTTTTTCATAATAATTTTGTGGTTAAAGTAATATTTTAATATCCATTTTAAAAACACTGTCATGTTCAATGTCCGAAAAAAAAAATAAGAACTTGCCACTACGACTTAATATTATAAGCAAAAGGTGAAATTGTAATTTATCTAATTTATTTTTAACTGACTTGTGCTATGAATATTTTAATGAATATTTTAATAGACAATAGATGACGTATTATAAAGAAAATGTGACATATTTTTTTCTAACTTATATTAAATTTTGTAATCAACTTTGTAAATTCTATAACATTTGCATGCTAATAGAGTTTGGCAAGACATGAAGAACCCCTCACTGAATTTTTACCAACTTGTAATACCATGTTTTTTGCAGATAAACGATTATCTTATCTTAATTGATAACACGTATTGCGTTAAGCCGTGTGGTGACGGCAGAGTAGAATACATTTGTCACCAACCCCTACTCTTCCCGTGGGTGTCGTAAGAGGCGACTTAGGGACTACACATTGAACAGGGAACGGGCAGAAGCGCTCTGTGATACAGTAACCTTTTAATCTGCGATCTCCAACCCGCCTGCCAAGCGTGGAGATTATGGCAAAACCAAACACTTAAGTGGAGGAGGCTCATAGTCCAGCAGTGGACTGTAACGGGCCGTTGATGGTGATGATGATGTTGAATTAATTGATAACACGTATTGCGTTAAAGTCCAGTCAAGCTATTGTTAGTAATACATACTAAATAGTTATTTTATCTTACCAAGGTAAAAATGTAGAACTTACTTAACTCCTAAAAGAAGGCCAGTGGAGCAATTTGAGAACTAATAGTTTAGTAGTGTAAAACAAATGTTATCGAACAAACCCTGCATTTCCCTGAAGCACCGCATTGCTAACTTCTCCCAGCAACAACTAGTATCAACTTTCATACTAAATCAAAAGTTGCCGCAACTTTTAATGATGTTAGCTCCATGCAGCAGTTATTACCTGACTGCGTGAAGCAAGAGAGGGATTTTTTTTTCAAGTATCCAATATAGGGTGTATTCCGAATCAGATTTCACGGCTCAAAGTACTGACAGCGATTACTCGCGTACCGATTCAGAAATCGTGATAATACGGCTCATAAGCGAAATCAAAACGGAACGGCGTTTGAGCGCGCTGAAACGTGTTATCCTATGGGTCGCGGCCACCATCGCCAATATGTTTTATTTTCACTTGGTAGATGCTACAGAAAGTCTACTATTTAGTACTATACAGAAAAAAAGAGTACTTGATTATTTTACGAGTTATAGAGTATTTTATGTATTTTTTTTTTACCTTCAGATTGAAGAAATACCTAGATTTTATTTGATGTTCTGCTTATAATTCAGTCTTGCCAGATGTTGATTACCGTACCAAAACTGACATAATTCTAAATTATTATACGTGTTAAAAAAGTATCGTACAACTGTGAAAACAGCACTTTTCGCATGGCTAGTACCCAAAATAAGAAAAGGTATGCGAATTTGTACAAATGGAGATGTAAATAGGCACATGAAATAAAAAAAATACAAAAAAGAATGTTTGATATTTATATTTATATTTTATCAGATTTCCTATGATATTATCTTATGTATGTATGTACCTGAGTCAAAACTATCGTAATATATACATTACCTACTCGATACTTTTACTATCGAACATCTGGCAACCCTAACCTACAAAAAAGATTGATTTAAGATATTTCAGTAATTTGTCGCCATTTCATAATTGAATAACGTGTTTTTAATTTTGTTCAACCAAGTAAATATAAGACACGTTAATTTTACGTTTAAACATTAAACGTTTAACTTTTAAAAATAAATAAACAAGATGTCAAAGTCGAATTTGACATTACGCTTACGAGAATTTCGCTCTGGAGCATGGGCGCCGTTAGCGAAAGATGGCGGCGGTCATGACATAATCCGTGACGTCACAATGGCTGCCGTAATCTCACTGAAAGTGATTCGATACGCGGTTTTAGGTGCTCAAAGTGATTTCAGCGCAAATCGGAATGCGGCCATTGTTTTTTTTTTCTTTGTATTCTCTGTGAATTTAGGTACTAATATTGTAAATGTAAAATGTCTATCTGTTGCTTTTCACTACATCATCAGGTTTCAATTTATCCTACCGGACTAAACGCTAATGTTAGCGAATAGTTAGCGAAGTTAACTGGAGATTCGAAGTAGTAAAACGGCTGGTTTTTAACTCCGTTAAAGACTCGTTCCTACGGGAATACTCAAAAAACTGCTTGTTAGTTTTTAACATACGCTGTACGTACACTAATCGGAAGTATTCTGACAAATTTATATTTGATCAAGGACTTATTTACGTATATTTTGACAAACGTACAATATGAGGCTTTAGACATGATAGCACCTGTTCAATATAACTATTACACGTATCAGATACCCTCAAAGCCGTAATTAAACGACGAGAAGTATAGTATAGTATAATCGAGTGTGGTCCAATTAGTGGGCGGGTGAAGCTGGCGAGCGCACTTGACATGTTTCCAGCCACTCGACTCGTGCGCCGCGAAGCAAACCTACTTCGGAAGATTTTTAAATTCGGCTTTCTATTTTTTATTATATTTGTTTTTTGTGTCGTCGTTTTTGCTTGTGACGTTATGTGACGTTTTTCAGGAAAGGAAGTATTTTGAAAAGATTTGTTAGCCGTTGTCCAATACGCAGTTCGTCCATTCATTATTTAAGCGTTATTTCGTCCAACTCGCATTTCGAACAGCCAGATATTATTGAGTTATCCCCAACTACAATCGTTCTAGACTCGATTCCGCGTCTGCTATATAGGTATTGCCACTTTGTTTTTTTTTAGGTCGGTTAGAAAAAATCGTGTTTGATACTTATTAGAAAATCTCCATCTTTGAAGCACTGTAATTGTAATTTTTAGTAAGTAAGTAAAAATACTTACCGATAACTTTAACCCTACGATAACCAAAATTTCGACTGGCTATCGAGGCTATGAGTAATTTAGTCTGTCTGCAGCCATATATCTAGTTAAATAAATAATTATTACATTAATTTAGGACTTACTAGATGACAGATTATGCTAGAAACTACTTACCTACGTCATCATGAGTTTATTTAGTAAGCGTGTCGCGACGCCAGCGCCACGTTCCCAAGATTGCCACTTAAAAATTCAAATTGCTTGCTAATTACGGGGCCCAGTGTTGCCAGATTATAAATCTCATTATAAATTTCGTATGTAATTTTCAGCTGAATTTTCTATTTCATTAAAGCTTTTATTGTAGGTGCTTTTTTAGTTACTTGATTGTTTTAGTATTCATCTGTTTTTAAGCGTGTGTAGAATTTATAAAGGTAAAAACGAATATAATTTGTAAAGGTCTTTCCAAAAGAGTTTGTATTTGCAGAGACATAATTTCCCACTTGTTAAAATCCCTTAGAGCCTTCGATCAACAATGGAGGGTTTTCCGATAGCCAATAAAAAAAAAAATAGTTCATAAAACTTCGATAGTGATGAAGAAATTCGGCGAGTCACTCAGGGCCATAAAAGGATTAAAAAAAAGAATCCACGAAGTACACCTGGCGCCATCTATCGTCTTAATTAGTCGCATACAAAATCAAAGCTAAATGCTGTCTCCGTCAATACATATGTACTTATACAGCGGTATTTCTTTATCAACCAACCGAGACAAACGTTTTAAAACAGTTTTAAGTTCAACCTAATAACAACTCTAATACCAACTCTCAGTCAGAAGTCGCAGATCTTCAAAATATAATCGCTTACCTACGACATTCGGTTTCTTTTGTTTCAACCGAACTAATTCAAAATAAGACCTCACGCCGCAAGTGAGGCGTTATTTACCGAGGCAGTTTTTTGCTCCGACCCGATATCCAGTTATCATTGTTGATTGCTTAGAGCATGATTCAGTCATTAAACGACGCATTTGTTTCACTCTATTAACACACTACATCAATTTCTTAGTACTCCTGAATCTGCTAACCATAAAAATATATTTTACTGAAGTTTGTCAAAATGTTTCATTATTCTTCTTCTTGCTCTTAGGGGGGGTCGAAACAATATGCTTTTTTTTTTAATTTCCATCTCACCAGTGATTTCTATACTTTTCAATCATATACCATCTTTCACTACACTTACCAATTCATCGATTATATCTATCCTTCATTTATATGTCGAATACTCTTCTGGTAAAATTACTTTCAGCATTTTATTACTAACTCTTATTTCTCTTTTGTCAACAGACGCAATAGCATAGTCTTCCAACGGTACAAGACTGAACCTGTGATAGATCGGCGACACGCTTCGAAACCCAGCACCTGATCAGCAGCATCTCCCCAGGAGTCCACCTGATCAGCATCCATAGCATTGAAATACCAGGAGAGCAGGACTTGGAAGTGTTGGAGTGACCGGGCTGAGCTGTACAAACAAGACAATAAACCGGACAATCATTTATGGAGCACACTTGTTCTAGAAGGACATTATTGTAAAGTAAGTGATTTGACTTATGACTATGTGCTGCGCTGGTCCTTTAGTACCTCGAATCTCTGTGGAGTTTCTTTGGTGAGTTCTTCTCCACAGAGACCGCACTCATCCAAAAAAATGTAATGACGAAACTAAAAGATGTAACATCCAAAGGTTAATAAACTATTTATCTCATTTTTCTCTTAAGAGTTGACATGTTACTGTACCTTTCCTTCTTTTATGCAATACAATCCCTCCATGTAATTTTTCCCGAAAGTGTAAAATTGCGAATAAAAAGCCTACATGGCAAAGATGTCATAAATTATACTTCCGCAAGGTAACGCTTGAATCTATACTATCCCTATGCTAATGAAGTCTGTTATAACCAGCTAGGGGTGGTCCATGCCCCACGCGGCGCCAGCAGCTGCCATGTCGGCCCCGCCGCGCCACCCGCACTTCTATACCGTGGAGGTCGGCGACACCCGCTTCACCATTCTCAAGCGCTACCAGAACCTCAAGCCCATTGGCTCCGGCGCTCAAGGCATCGTTTGGTAAGTGCAAAGTGCCTCTCAATCCAAACTTACCATCGGAAGTCCAGACATACCGAAAAATACTATCCGCACCTAATTGACATTCCATATACTTAGAAGAACTACTTTGGATTGTCCTTTATCATGAGCAAGGCTAAAGTGTGGAAATCTCTGATGGCCTCCGTGTTCCTGAATGCTTATAACGCAGATATTTTCAAGGCAAGAATGAACAAGCATTTTGTGGGTAAGATCGCAGGCCTTAAGACTGCCATCCCGTGTAGGTTATCGAAAGTAACGCTTTGTAGATATTTGCGTATTTGAAACTATGTATGGCATTTGCTCTCGGATATGGGTGGTTGGTCCGAGCACTTGCTTAAATAAAAGTTTTCTTAAGGATCTGTTAAATCCCCATCAAAAACCCTCACCACCGCAATCGTCCTCTGCGAAATTGCTTATAGACAAAAATGCACCCCTACTTGACTGCCCTTTATACATATCCTTAATTTCTCTTGTATGTATCACATTGAATATTTGCTTTGAATTTACCGCCATGCCACACTTCGAGTATATCACTTGTCTGCATGTAACTGCACCTACGCACAACTCGCACGTAATTTGTTCACTGCACAGACTGCCTATCCAGGGCAAGTGTGCCCTACCTTTGACACTGACAACTAATACCTACTGACGTATACCACCAAATTCTTATTATCTTCCTTCACCTTCATTATCCAACATTTGGGCTAAATAGGTTTGTCGCCTTGAGCTGGTTATCTAAATAATTATACTATTTCCACAGAGGTAATTACGAAAACGTATGTTGTTTCTTTGTTATTTACTTTCGTTCATGCCAGAGTAGCTTGAGCGCCTATTACTACCAAATGCCTTACTTTTATTTGTCTCCCGAATACACGCAAGCGCAACCATATTCATTCATAAGACCTCAACTCAACACATTCACTATTTGCATCACCCCCACCAATTTAATTTATTTCTTTTATAGCTGATCGAGAGATAGTTAGCTGGTAGCAAAATGGTTCAGTTTTACTCTGTCTCGTTTGGGGACACAGTGTTCACTATACCGACGCGGTACACGGAACTCGTGGTCCGCGGCGCAGGCGCGCAGGGCATGGTGTGGTAAGGACGCCATTTTGATCACCGCCGCCATTTTGGGAACGCTTTCGATGTTTGACTCATTCGCAATAATCTACCTAATTTTTATTTTTATTTTTGAGCCTATAATTAGTACTGACACCAAATGTTTTATTACATAGCTTTTTCCATGCTCTTGTGAACAGATACGAGTATCATTTAAACTATGTGTGTAATAAAATATCCTTGTTCTTGCTCTACAAGTCATTTTTGAGTATGACCCTTTATTTGAAGTAGTGCACTTTCTTTTTTAAACGGTTTCAAAGAGAATTGTTGAATTAAATAATAGGTTTTCATTTTAAAGTATAGGATTTGCTTTCATGAGTCTTATATTTATAAACGGTGGACATGTGTGTCTTCCCAACTTTTAGGTGCTGGTGATTTAACATTGTGACTAACATTATTACCATAGTTATTACGATACTTACTATTACATGTATTTGTACTAGGTAAACCCATTTAGTTAGTTTTAACTTGATTAATCATCACTCTCGCACGTTTTGGTTAAGGTGTGTTTGAAGTTTTGTTTATCATCTGAAGGTGTGTAACTAGGGCATGGAATACCGGAGTAATTTTTCATACCGGTATTGATACCGGTATTGAAATTTCAATTACCGGTATACCGAAATTTCGGTATTTTTTCGGTATTTCTTGAAATACTGCTAGTTACTGTTTAAATGATTCCAAGAACGATTAGCAAGTCTCGTTTGCGAAAAGTTATTAAAGAAGTTTTCTACGCTGTATAGCAGAAACACTCAAACTATTTATCAACTCCCTAGAAACCACAAAATGAGTAATTAAAGTAATAGGTTATTAAGAATACTAATATCACAATCAAATATTAAATTATAAAGTAAAAATTTTTTTTTTAATAACACGTTTTTACGCACTAAAAAGTATAAAATATTTTTTATTGAGATTTTTATTGGTGTAGTACTCTTGTAGGACTTAAAACGAAAAACGTGGGGTGCATGGAATAGATATTCTAAGAAGTAGAGAACGAAGTGATGGCTGAAAAACAGCATAGCCGACGCTGTAATCTTTTCATTGTCTTATTTTCATGTCTGTCTGTACTACTTATTGATACATAACATATTGTTAATGTAATGACAATGAATAAATGTCTTCTAAATCTTATAAGTGCCAGGGGTTGTTATGTGTTATGTCTTGAAAACTTACAAATAGTTATTATTAGTATATTATTTGCAGTGCAATTCAATTGTTGTGTATTTTATTATTAGAAAGACATGCGTTTGACCATTATTCTAATCCAATGAGTCAAACACGACGATGTTGTGTTGTGCATTTTAGAAGTTCCTATGGCCAGCTTCCGGCTCCATCATGAGACCCTGGACATCACGTATGACTAAAGATCTTGTCAAGACAAATCCAATGAGTCCAAGCACGATGAGGTTGTGTTGTGCATTTTAGAAGTTCCTATGGCCACCTTCCGGCTCCATCATGAGACCTTGGACATCACGTATGACTAAAGATCTTGTCAAGACAAATTTAATGAGTCCAAACACTACGAGGTTGTGTTGTGTATTTTAGAAGTTCCTATGGCCACCTTCCGGCTTCATCATCAGACCAGCTCCATGGTGTCATAATATTGCATTGTCACCGAGGTTACATAAGTGTACCAAATTTCAGCACAATCGAATAACAGCACGTGCTTCAAAAATGAGTTGCAAGATTCGGACCGAACAAACCCACAAATAAACAAACAAACAGACCGACAGACAAGAAAGCGAGTTAATAAAAACGTGTTAAAAAATAATAAAATGAGATCGTATAAAATCTATCAATGACTTTCCATTAGTTGAAAAACTACCGATATTGCAAAATTAGATCACTTTTTTCGAAATACCGATATACCGGTATTTTTCCCTCAAATACCGGTATCAAAATACCGAAAAATTTGACCGGTATACCGGTATCCATGCCCTATGTGTAACAAACAAGCGAGTTTTACGTTAGATCATTAATATACAATAGAAACAGTAAAGGACTAAATGTGCTTCCTTATGGTACGCCTTCATTGCTAGATAGATTTTATGATGTTTAATTGAAGATAAGTGAAAACTAAATAAGTTCTAATTACATCTGCGACTAGAAAAATCAAAATTGTCCCTTTGAAACCACGCGCTGCAGGCAACGAAAGTGTTGGAAACGCTACAACCTGATCAATCAAAGAAATGTTCAAATGACAAGCAAGAATGGGATGGGATGGAGTTGTTGCCATTTCGGCGCTTATATGTCGATTGTTCACCTTACCAACTTATATGATGTTCTTTTCTACTATAAAATAGCACTGCATTTACTAGCTGTTCTCGTATTACGTTTTCAGCGCGGCATATGACACAGTGACACAGCAGAATGTGGCGATCAAGAAGCTGTCGCGGCCCTTCCAGAACGTCACGCACGCGAAGCGCGCCTACCGAGAGTTCAAGCTCATGAAACTCGTCAACCACAAAAATGTAAGTTCACACGTAACAGGACTTGGCTTGTCAGCGTAACAAAGAAGAATAACATTATCAAGCCAAAATATTAAGAGGAGTTGTTAACGAGACCTCTTGATCCTCGTAAATTTTAACAATAACACGTACTTAGTAGTTTTATGTACTTAAGGCGGGGTTATGTGGAAATAGCGCCCATAGTCGCTACTTTGACGATCAAATACCAGCACTTCTATTGATTCTATAAATGTAAAAAAATATATGCTAACAGAATATATTCTTAATTAAATTTTAAATCGAGTAGAATTTTTAAATACATTATAATAATTTAGAAATAAAAAGCACAAGTATTTAAAAAAAAGCAGCAAAAATATTTTTTGGCGTCCTAGATCTCGTAACTTAAAGCGATAACCATAGTTTTTTTTCGCAAATATAACTTGCCAATTACTGAGTTAGATTTTAAATCGATCACATTTTTTATAAACTCTGCCATTTTCTGTTAATAAGCAAAAGAGTTCAAGAAAAACCAGTTTTTCGCACGATTCCTGCGCAGTGTCGGACGTAACCACCGTGGAGCATCGCACGCTAATATGAACGTTATTTCGGTAATGCGTCGATTGAACTTTCAACTAAACCGCGTTGAGTTGCTAATTTTGCAATAACCCGGCCTTAAGTAATAAATTACGGAAAGCATGCTTTTACTTCTAGTAATTCGGGTTGTAAAGCTAAAAGTTAAAAATATTTATTACACTAACATTCTCACAATTCGCGGGTTTATTACACTTCCTCAGTCATAGTGTGACGTTTATTGTATTGGAAGCCCGTGTCAGATCTTTATTTAATTACAGACGAATGTAGGAATCTCAACTAATATTTTCATCTAACGTCCCATTTATTTCAACCACCTACTAACATTCAACAAATCCTCTACCTTTTGCAGATAATCGGTCTTCTAAATGCGTTCACGCCACAGAGGAGTCTCGAGGAGTTCCAGGATGTGTACCTGGTGATGGAGCTGATGGACGCGAACCTGTGCCAGGTCATCCAGATGGACCTGGACCACGAGCGCATGTCCTACCTGCTTTACCAGATGCTCTGTGGGATTAAACATCTGCATCTTGCTGGGATAATACACCGGGTATGTTTGATGTTGTCCTTTCCATAACTTTAAGAAGGTTAACGTTCTCGCGGCCGATCACCTACAAGGTGGACAGACTTCATTAAATAGTCTAGTGTTCCCTTCGTTGTGTTATCAATGCCGCGCAGGTCACACGTCTCCTGTCATCATGCAGTGCGTCAAAAAAGAGAGGGCGCTATACGAAGTGAATTGGCAACACTTTAGAATAGGGAATATGCACATATTTTTAAAATTCATTAATAGAAATATTTCAAGTTCCAGGTAAACACAAAAAATAATTTTTCAAATATCTTGCTCAGAAACAAAGTTATAAGGCTTCAAAGTTGATGGTTAGACAGAGAGGTCCGACGTGACATGTGACGTCATATGACACGTGGGCCATACATCCGCCATAGAAAATTTTGTTTGTAATAATGTTGCATCTAGTTGGTTTCTCGATCAATTTCGATTCTGTTTTGACTGTGAGTATTCTATTTTTGTATACTTTCAGATGAACTATGAAAAGAACTAGTATTGTTTTATGCATATTCCCTATTATACCGGGCGTATTATATTAAACAGGACTTGAAGCCGTCCAACATCGTGGTGAAGAGCGACTGCACGCTGAAGATCCTGGACTTCGGGCTGGCGCGCACGGCCGGGACCACCTTCATGATGACGCCGTACGTGGTCACGCGCTACTACCGCGCGCCAGAGGTACCAAGACAATCGATATATTTAATAAAAGTCACTTTTACTAGTTCCACGTATTACATATATGTATCAAGCTCCATCAAGTGCCGACAATCGCGAGTATCAATCGAATAAAAAACTTTTATGACTTTGCAAAGCTGTGAAACTCTACTCAATCGGACTTATTTACTTTAAAGAAGAGTTTAAGTTACATAAATATATAAATACATACTTATATGGATAAACAACATCAAGGCAAACACAAGTGCTCATCACACGAATGTATGCCCTGGGCGGGATTCGAACCCGCGACCCTGTGCGTCGGAGGCAGATACACTACCACCTGGGCTACGGAGCCGTCAAAAATTATGACTATTATGATTGTCTCGAAAACACCGAAAATACTGGTTCCTTAAAACCATACTGTTCAGCATTCCCTACCAAGAATCCAGGGATCCTGGAAGCTACAAATTGCGTGTTTTTCTTCCAGGTGATCCTAGGCATGGGCTACACCGAGAACGTGGACATTTGGTCCGTGGGCTGCATCATGGGCGAGATGATCCGCGGCGGGGTGCTGTTCCCCGGGACCGACCACATCGACCAGTGGAACAAGATCATTGGTGAGTAAGGTCAACGACCGACCCCATAATATGCCCTGGACCTCGTAACGAGTAACAATTTGTTATATTTGCGTAGCCAATTCGCCTAAACTGTAAGCCCTAATCGTTGTATCTCATTGTCTACGCAATGTACATCGAATTTTATTTGTAATTTGTAACTTGTAGCTTCGCTAATAGATTCTTGTCACTAAATTCGATGACATTGTTCCTTAGAACAGATATTTCTAATAGTTTCAGGCCTCTGAGGAGTAACATATAGTGACTGTCGAACGTCAAATGGGCGTTATTAGATGACAAAACGTCAAAAATTTCATCTGACATTTGTTTAACTGATAAACGCCTTTAGATACATGGTTGCCATTTAAGTCCAGTCTTTTGAAATAGGACATTTTTACACATGGGAGTGTAATGTGTTCAGGGTTCATGTATGTATGTATGTGAATATATATGTATGTGAGTTTCCTTATTCCACCATAACTTCGAAATGCCTCAACAGATTTGGATGTGCAGGTTACGTTAGAATAAGGATACATCAGCCCGAGTGACACTGGCTATAAATTTAAAGGCAGAGCAGTCGCGTTTTTAATGTTTAGATAATCATTGCCTATTCTATACAAATACGTTGACGATTTCTCCACCTATTACAGAGCAACTGGGCACCCCGTCAGCGGCTTTCATGGCGCGCCTGCAGCCGACCGTCCGCAACTACGTGGAGAACCGGCCGCGCTACGCCGGCTACAGCTTCGAGCGACTGTTCCCCGACATCTTGTTCCCGTCCGACAGCAACGAGCACAACCGACTCAAGGTCAGACATTCTCAACCACGCTCAAGGTCAGACATGCTCAACCACGCTCAAGGTCAGACATACTGGACCACGCTCGAGGTCAGACATGCTCAACCACGCTCAAGGTCGGACATGCTGAACCACGCTCGAGGTCAGACATTCTCAACCACGCTCGAGGTCAGACATGCCCAACCACGCTCAAGGTCAGACATGCTCAACCACGCTCGAGGTCAGACATGCTCAACCACGCTCAAGGTCAGACATGCTCAGCCACGCTCAAGATCAGACGTGCTCAACCACGCTCAAGGTCAGACATGCTCAACCACGCTCAAGGTAAGACATGCTGAACCACGCTCAAGGTCAGACATGCTCAGCCACGCTCAAGATCAGACACGCTCAACCACGCTCGCCCGAAAAAAATATTGGTAATAATTGAAAATCTTCGACGCGCCCCTTAGATTGTCTATATAAAACGGGATATCTTGGGTGCAATTTGCAAACCCTGTAAGGTGTTTGCTTTTGCTCCGAGTGACAGCTGCGTGACGCCCTGTTTATGAAGCTGATCGGAAAAGCATCATAAACCTCGTTTTAAAACGCGGTTACGAAGCTTTTTTGAGCAGTTGCATAATATACAACTACCGACAATTTCCACGAGCGCGCTACGCTGGATATTACCTCGGGCGACGACTTGCGGATATCATGTGCTCGCCCGAGGTAAGGCACACGCTAATCGGAGCACGTGGTCTGAGATCGGGTGACGCAGCGTGTTCGATCGGTTGTTTAAAGGGTGTAAGTCTACGAATTATCTATAGTCAAGAAACGTAACTACGCTTCAAACTTGACCCCACCAAATGAATACCAAAGAAGCAAAACTATACCATACGACATTCGAATACGCGGTACAATGATATATGACTCGGTTTGTAAGAACCTCGAAAGTAAGCTTCAATGTACAGCAGCGACATCATCTGCCTGTCTGTCGTCGTCTTCATTTCATCCCAAGTTTTTGCGTGAAAGAGTAACAAACATCCATCCATACATACAAACTTTCGCGAAAGTACTAAGGATTCAGAAGAATTTATATTATTTATTTTTACACTGATACTTGCTAATTCGGTTGCTGTCTATTCCTTCAAACTTCTTACGTCACTGTACGCATTTTAAACACGTTATGGGAACCGCACTGTAGTGACAAAAAAGCTGATTTGACAATTCACTTGTTGTTAAATAGGTATAACTAGTTTGCCAAGTCAGTCAAATACCGGATTGTTCGTTAACTAGGTATTGTTGTATGTTTGCAGGCGTCGCAGGCGCGCGACCTGCTCTCGCGCATGCTCGTGATCGACCACGAGCGCCGCATCTCGGTGGACGAGGCGCTACTGCACCCGTACATCAACGTGTGGTACGACGAGGGAGAAGTCAACGCTGTGAGTACTCGTGTTCCGTATTGCCGTGTGTACTCGTGTGGCGTATTGCCGTATCTACACGGAAACTAAAATGTTGACACAATAGGGGATCGGACTACTTTTTATTTTATAAATCCATACTTCTTAGTTTCTGCTATCGAACACTAAAATAATTTTTGCTCTATCTTTAAAATTGACCGAGTTATAAAGGTTAGAAATTCAAGATTAGACAGAGAGGCACATACCCACTTGTGACGCGTCATTTGTTAGTAACGCCATATAATCTCCATACAAAAAATCGTTTTTGAAAGGGACTGACTGAAACTTTTAAAAAATCACTGTAAATTAGTTATTCAACCGATTCTGTTTTTTTCTTCACGAATCGTCTGCTATTTATCTATATTTTAAAAATAATTCATAAAATATTGTAAATTCATTAAATATAGTGAACAGTCCGATCTCCTATTAGCGTTTCCAGAATGTTACTTTTGTAACATTTTACGTTACTTTTGACCCACTCATGTTACCTTCGTGTTACATGACTCAAATGTTACTTTTAGGACTGTCCCTAGTACTTAACTAGTTACTAACAAAAAAAATTGTTGAGAACTTGCGGTTGCGTACCCGGTGGGAAAGGATTCGATCAATATATTATTAACTTTTTTTTGGGACAAAAAAAATATATTTTATTAATTTATGTAATAAAGTGCCTTTTTACAGTGTTAATGTAATTTTCCACTAGAAAAAAGTGAAAATGTTACTTTTAAAACTGTTTCATGTTACATTTGAGTATCCCTCACTGGCAACACTAATTTCATTAAGGAGGTGCTCCCACTAAATGGCGAAGTGTCCCAAACTATTATAGGCTAAACAGTATTTAGTCTCAAGGACTGGTCCATTAACCATGCTAGTGATTTTGTGTTATTTATTTAGTAATCAGGACATAAGAATGCATGAATTAATGATTTAGTTGGTTTTTGGTTGAATGGTTTGGTTTTGAATTTGGTCGTTTGTTTTTAGGCTTTATTTTAATTGTTCGACGATAGGAGCGTGATCTTATGTATGTGTGTGCACTTAATTTAATTAAGCTGATCACCGTGGTAACCACGGAATATAAAACAAGAGTGGAAAGGACAAACGTAATTTTTTCCATGAGAACCAGTGTCGCCAACATCACACATAGATAGCACTGTTTACATCACACACAGACTCAGACAATCGGGCATTTGACTAATCAGAGCTGTTGTACTCGTTTCAAACAAGAACGTTATATATACTTCATTACTAAATGTAAATGTTACTTCACCATTAAACAAATAAAGTATATTTTCGCATGAGCTCAGATATATTCCGTGGTGGTAACATACCCGTTAATTAATGTGTACGCCATTATCGTCAGCCGGCGCCCGCGTCCTACGACCACAGCGTGGACGAGCGCGAGCACACGGTGGACCAGTGGAAGCAGCTCATCTACCAGGAGGTGGTGGAGTACGCCGCGCCGCCGCTGCACCAGCCGCACCAGCCGCCGCAGGACCACGCCGCGCCGCAGATCACCACATAGGTATGCGCTTGCTGACAGGTCACGTGGGAGCCGCCGCTGCACCAGCCGCACCAGCCGCCGCAGGACCACGCCGCGCCGCAGATCACCACATAGGTATGCGCTTGCTGACAGGTCACGTGGGAGCCGCCGCGGCCGAGTGGTCGAGGATGAGGTTCGCATTACGAAGGTTGCGAGTTCCAATCCTGGTTGGGGGTTTTGAGAAAGTTAATTCTCTAAGTACTCCGTTCCCTCCAAAAAAGTAAAAAAATGGGGTTGTCAGTTATTTATTAAAAATTCTAAAGTCCCTTTCAATACAATCCGGCAATAATGTAAACAAAATAATTGAAACACGAAATTACTCTGTAATTACTTACATTTGAGTATCAATCCTGATCATATTCACATTTCAAGGAACCATACATTCTTCTTACAATCATTTTGCTCCCTATTTACTTCTTTATGATAGTTATTTCAATAAAAAAATACTCGAACGGCAAAACTTTCAATAATTTTTAAAACTGCCATATTAATTTTTTACTCAACAAAGTCTTGTTTGTCTTAAGAAAGTTAGTGTCAAAAAAATATCTTGTTTACATTATTGCCGGATTCTATTGGAACGGACCTTAGCTATTTTAGAAATACTTCCAGTTCCATTTTTGAAAATTAAAATCAATATGTTTGTTCGCAGGTTTCAGCCGAGCTGACCGCCGAGATCTAATCGACGAGTATAGCGCACGCACCGTGAGCGCGTGCGGCGCGCGCGCGTACAGCCGCCTCGCGCGCGCGCAGCCGCACCGCGCGCGCACAGCCGCCTCGCGCGCGCGCAGCCGCTGCGGCGTGTATTGAGCTGGATTCACAATAAAAAAGAAACTCGGCACTAAATACGGCCTTCTCTCCTCGAGTTCGAAGGTGTCTCGCATATTTCGTATCGCGGCTCCTAATTCGCTTTTCGCCAATAGGGTATTTGACTGTTTCTAAATTTACCATATTTTATGAATTAATTTCAGAATATAGATCAGTAGCAGACGATTCGCGAAGAAAAAAACAGAATCGGTTAAAAAAAGACTTTACAGTGATTTTTTAAAGTTTCAATATGTCTGTCTCTTTCAAGAACGTTTTTTTTTTTGTATGGAGATTATATGGCATTACTAGGAAGTGACGTCACATGCTAGTAAGTGTCTCTCTGTCTAATCTTGAATTTCAAACCTTTATAACTCAGTCAATTTTAAAGATAGAGCAAAAATTATTTTAGTGTTCAATAGCAGAAACTAACAAGTTTGGATTTATAAAATAAAAAAAGTAGTCAAATACCCTATTCGAGTTGAAATCGCAGCAACTTATCGCCGCAGGTTTTGCATTGCGAGTCCAGCTTCACGCAGCGGCTCGTTGGGCGGTCGAACAGCTGACGTGATCCGGTTACGTGATTCCAATAAAATACACAACAATAACTCTGGTGTACATAAATGGTGACGTTCGTGCAATATTCGACAGAATGGTAACAAGTGCAAAGTAAAGTTATTTGACGTTCATTTTCGTGTTGAGAGTGAATGTGTCAGAGAACAATAATAACGTATTTAGGCAGTTTAATGGAGAATTACCCGTAGCGTAGCCGATGTACTCTGTTAAGTACTGATTTGTTTGTATCATTTAAAATAAACTGTTATCTTGTCTATTTCTCGTAGTAACTTCCTGTTTCTTATGATAAATTAGTGTAAGTGACACTTCTGATGGTATCAGTCGCGTCTTGCGTATTCTTAGTTTTTAAGCTCAACAGTTTGGTTCCTAGTGTCCTGACTCCTGCCCCGCGCCCGACCTCGATCCTAAAGTTCGTATGATTTGCGTTAAGGAGTGCCTTTTGCGAATTGCTGCAGTGGTGATCTTCAGCCAACGAATTATATATAGTCTAGAAGAGTAACCATCTAACAAAGCCCGCCAAAACATGGCACCTAATTAAAAACGACAGACAGGCAGATGATGTTGCTGCTGTACATTGAAGCTTACTTTCGACGTTCTTACAAACCGAGTCATATAAAACATCATTGTACCGCGTATTGGAATGTCGTGTGGTATAGTTTTGCTTCTTTGGTATTCATTTGGTCAAGTTTGAAGCGTGGTTACTCTTCTAGACGTAGATCATTGGTTACCTTCAGCTTATGGACTGACTTTGATATGTTTGAGTATTTTTGTAATAAAAAAATCATGAAATACCTAAATAAAATATGAATGTGATTTTTCTAATTCGCAATATATTATTTTTACTATAATTTATATCAATTTGTAATTAATTATACTTTTAGAATAAAACTGTGACTAATCTAATCATAGAAAGTTGAGCTTAATCTGTGTTGTTGTATTTTTTGTTTATATTGTGCGGTTACACTTTTTTTAATTATTTATTTGTAATGAACTATTGAAATATTGTAATGATAATGTATTAGTAACACCTAAGCAAATTTTTCATATTACTTCGATTTCAGCCAGCAAAAATACAGTTGTAAACAAAAACAGTGCCATTCACTAAATTGCCAATTGCCATCACCTCACTCAAGATTGAAAACTAATTAGTCGCTTATTCCTTGAATAAGCAGGTTTTTTGCAATCGTGAGTTGTGCGTTATCTATAAGTACAGTGCGACAAAAAGGAGTAGATAAAAAGTATTGATATTACCAAGGGCAACACTAAGCTAAAAACTACAGATCAATTTATCTGTGAAATGAACGGTGGCGCTAGTAGTAATACAAAATTGTATTTCAACCAATCACAGTAGTTCTGGAAGTTGACATTTTCATACTAATCGCCATAGTTCCAATTTTGTCCATTTCACAGATAATCTGGTAGGTCTACCAGTGATTGGCTGAGGATCGTACAGTGTTGCCAGTTGTCCCAACATTTTTTCTCTGCTCTTTTCTCAAACCGTATCTCTTGATACAATTTGTTTCTTAGCCATACAATATCATATGGTTACTTGGGATTTTGTGATGATGTTCATAGTTTTTCGTAAGTAGACCCTAGTTACGTTGTTGACGATATTGTATTGACTGTATGAAGATAGATCCATAAGTAAACTTTCTACATATAAGTAGTCTCTTTTAGGTCTCCTCACACGTTGTGACCGACTGAAGAAAATACGTAAAAATAAGCGAATGATATTTTAATTACATACAGATTAAATAATAAAGTATATTGTGTAACTGAACCCAAATGGAAAAACGGTGTATGTGCAATATCAAATACGTTTATAAATTAATGTTTAGATCAGTTGTTTAAATGTCAAAAATGAAAATAATTATGCGATAATAAATTTGTATATCAAGCAAGGGCTTAACGTGTGAGGGAGTAGTAGGATATTGTTTGAAACCTCACTAGGTGATAAAATTAATAATTAAGGCTAATACTGAATGATAGCCGTGTCGGGTGGTTACAGCAAATAGCACAATTTATTAGCTATAGATGAAGCTGGGCGGTGACACGTTTGTGATGATACATCTGCAGATTGTAACCAATAATATAAAAGCAATAATAATGTACATTGTTACTTTTCATCTTCGACTTCTTTCGAGAGCTCAGAGCGGGTAAATGTTACATATGACTTATTTTAGCTATGAACATATCATCAAGCAAGGACGATGTCAATCAACTTACAACGTTCTTCGGCTCAATGCGGTGTTTAGCCCTCCTCTTTCCTCTTTCAGAAGATGTTGCTTTACTTTTGTTCCATGCTGGGATCTTGCAAGAATCACATATTAATAAAGTCAATTGTGTCACCTGAGCAAGTAAATATTTTTCATAAAAATATAAATGCAAATAAAAATATTTGGCTTAAGTTTTATGTTAAGAGAAAAAAATGTAATAAATCTCTGAAAGTATACAATAATAAGTCTATTTTAGATTCTAAGTATAAATCTGTAAATATAACAGTGAATGAATTACTGGCGGAACGAAAGTGAAGAGAACACAACACTGTATCTTATAGACATTCTGTTTAACACTATAGAAAGTAATGGAAATTCACAACTGTACGTCCAAATTGTCCATTTATATGTTAATGTACCTTAATACAAATTACAATAATGTAATCTTTAGAATGTATTTTAGTACACTTGGTAAACAAGGGTTAAGGTAGTCGCAATGTTGAATGCGAGCCCTGCGGCTTCTAGCGATATGGTTTAAGTTAACACTTCGATGACTATCTTACTAAAACAACTTATTTTTACTGTATGCGTAAGTTATTTCATATTTTAACTGAATAAAATCCAAATGGTTATTATACATTGTGTTTTTTTATTTGTCTACTATATTTAAGTTTTGAGAAATAAAGTGTTGATTGATATCTTTAATCAATAAATAGCCAAAAAAGTGGTCAAAGTCATGAGTTTAGTCTATAGTATAGTGGCTAGACATAAAGCCCATCACAGACGGAGCTATAATATATATTATAGCACGAGGCAGCCAGCTCTCTCATCACCATTCACTTTGTGTGCAAAGCGGGGGTCAAGCAGAATGGCCGGTCACTGATTGATTCGCCATTTTGTTTGACCCCCGTTTTGCGTGAAAGTGAATGGCGACGAGAGAGCTGGCTGCCTCGCGCTATAATATATATTATAGCTGCCGTGTGTGATGCCCTTAAGAAAATGGCCCCTCCTACTGCCACGAAATAAAATGCACAGTAGTTAATAACAGAGTAAGAAACAAAAATAAAATCGACATCAGCTAAATTGTTACCTTTGGAGCATCTTTATTGTGTAAATATACAGTAGGAATATAATTTAGATTAGATACGCTTGACGTGCCGGCGAATGTATTTATCGCGTATTTTTAAGAAGATTTTAAAAACTACCATATGGTAGGAGTATTTGAAAAGTTGTCACCCAAATAAAAAATAAAATTCATAGACAATATGGATAACCCTGATTTCTGAACGAAAACTCTAATGTCAATGTCAATAAAAAAAAAGCGTGAGTCTGGTATTTTATTTATTTATTATCAAAATATCTTTAATTCTTGAAAGGAAATCGTATCAATAACGATGAACAACCAAACTAAACATGTTATCCCAAAGGATGCTCAAGTGATAATGTCGATCATGAAAGAAGTAGGGATCACGGATTATGAGCCCCGTGTGGTGAACCAGCTTCTAGAGTTCACTTTCAGATACGTCTCTTCTATTCTTGAAGACGCCCGGGTGTTCGCGAACCATGCCAAGAAAAAGACGATTGACCTGGACGACGTGAGATTGGCCGTGCAGATGCAGTTAGATAAGTCCTTCACGAGTCCTCCACCTCGAGAGGTACTGCTGGAAATCGCAAGGACTAAGAATGTGAACCCACTGCCGCTGATAAAGCCCCAGTGTGGACTGCGGTTGCCTCCTGACCGGTGAGATTAAGGTTTTATGCTTGTATTATTATTGAGGTCACTGTTTGATTATGATTTGATCGGGCAATAATGTCTTGATGACTGTAGTACTTTGGTGTAAACTTTTCAGTGACCAAGGAATTTGCAAGTGACCTTCTTACTTTCATTTTCTTGTAGCACTAATACAAATCTTATAGTTGCTTATACTAACTTATCTTGACAGATTTCAGTTACATTTTTTTTTTATTAGTTAGTAGTTACACTAAAACTGCAGCTAGCAAGCAGCGGCTGCAGCTAGTTATACTTAATTTTCATTTACAGCTACTGTCTATCTGCCTGCAATTACCGTCTCAAAGCTGCAACAAAGAAACCTGTGACAAAGGCTACCATACCCACAACACCTACCATAAAAACGATCACCACTCCTAAATCGTCCCTAAACCAATCAAATGTGGTTGTGAAACGACCGCCAGGGCAGTCTGGAGTCTCCTCTAAAGCAAATACTCCAATACCAAAGCCGGTGCTGAAGTTTACTTCAGGTAGTAAGGTGAGATCTTTTTCTATTATTATTTTAACATTAATAAATTGAAATCTAGGAACCAAGCTTATTGAGTTTTAATAAATAACTTGCAGTTCCCATATTAAATAAACATAAAAACTCTCAAGATCTATGTGATAAAAACATTTTATAGTCAAATATTTAATAAATGAGTCTCGTTGGACCATTAACTTATCTATCATAATTTATACGTAGGTCATGTAAGATGTCTCAATATATTAATATATATTTGGATGTTTAGATGTTTGTTCTGCCATGCTTAAAGTACTCAACAGATTTGGATGAAATTTGGAATGGAGATAGCTTGTAACCTGAAGTAACACATAGAATACTTTTTACGGGAAAAAGTCTTATTCCCACGGGAAAATCTTACACAACGCGAGCGTAGCCGCAGGTAGACCGCTAGTAACTAATAATAATTGTTCTTTCCTTGCAGGTGGTAGCAAAACCAGCGGTGCGTGTGACTGCAGGTCCCTCACAAGTCAAGATGGAGGTAGATGAGACTTCAGGGAGCATGAAACGCAAACGAGAGGATGATGATTATGACTTGTAGAAAACTGTGCTGTCTCTGAACAAGCAAATTGGAGGAATCACTGCAAAGTCAAGTTGCAAACTATAAATTTAAGTTAAGACTTCCCTTGTTGATTGCCTCTTGTATTGAAGCCTCCAAGTAATAATGAATCTTCACAAGTATTTTGTTCATTACGAAAATAATAGCCCTTCCTCTAAATAATTTATTTATATAAAAGTGGTTATTGTAAGACTGGTTTTGTTTGTGTGTAATAACCAGACATCGGAATCTGCCGGTCATTCCAGGTCTGCATTGAAGTAATATGATTGGGGACCTCTTTTTAAAATTAATCTATCACATTGACTTTGCAAGAAGTTCTAGTGTTTATAATAACATTTTTTTTGTTATTTTGATATCTAAAGCCAATTCATAGAAGCCCTTCGCCACTGTCATAATACAATTTAAGAAGAGGGTCCCACAACAATGTCACTTCAATGCGGACCTGGTGGCGAAATCACCACGGAAACGCCATTCACCCAAGAATTGAATTGAATAACTGCCAGATTCCGATGTCTCGTAATAACTAAACCACATGCATTCAGAATATTAAAAGATTTTTAAACTTATTGGGAATGAAGTAGAAACATATTATTATTATGATGAACTCAAATAGATAAATAAGTACTTTTACTGTAAAATATTATTCAATAAGATTTTTTTTAGCAAACTTACTTGTTTTTACTATCATAACTAAAAATTACGATACAGCAAATTAAAACAGAATAAATAAAAGTACTAGTATGGTGAAGCAGTGTGAAAACTTTCGCAAAATTCTAGTATAAATCAGCCCTGTTTGGCTACACTTTCATAAAAATAAAACTAAAAGTTAAAGATAATAATAAACAGCCTTTATCAAAATAATTTCATCATGATTTTTTTATAAATAATGGACTCCTTAAAAAGTTGAATAGTATCCTTATGAATAATTTACTTCTTTTCATATTTGTAAAAGCCTTCACCAGTCTTGACTCCCAGTTTGCCTTCTGCCACAAGCTTGTTGAGCAGCGGTATGGGGTTGAAGAGGGGTTGTTCAGGGTACTTCTTGTGCCAGCCATCGAGAATGAACTTGTTGGTGTCCAGACCGACGTAGTCAGCCAGCTCCAGCGGGCCCATGGGGTAGCCGGCGCCCAGCTTCATGGCTATGTCGATGTCGCGTGCTGACGCGTCCCCTGAAGTACGAGTATTTAAAAAAGGATTTATATTTGCAATGCATTCACTTGAATTCACTGTACAATTGGATATAGGGACTGGTAAAACAGTTGCCTCATCAGAAATATGTACACAACAAACACAGATCAGAAATACACACAGATCTTGTAACATTAAATGTAACTAGTACAATAATGCCACCTATAATTTTACATACCTCTCTCATACAACCTAATAGACTCAGCGATGTAAGGCACCAGCAGTCTATTCACCACAAATCCAGGAGTATCCTTGCAGGTGATGCAGGTCTTGCCGACAGCCTTGCCCCACGCCATCATAGACTTGTATGTCTCTTCCGAAGTCTCTGCTCCCCTGACCACTTCCAGTAGACGCATCACTGGTACCGGATTGAAGAAATGAAGGCCTCCGATTCTAGGGATTGTAAATTGCATTTAAATAAATTAATGCTATCAGTAAGTTTATGCATATATTATTGTTTGTGGATTATTTATTTTACTTTATCTTACTTGTCTTTCCTCTTAACAACTGATGCAATCTCATTGATGGAGAGTGAGGATGTATTGGAAGCCAAAATGGTGTGTGCTGGAGCTGCCTGTTGAAAATCAAATAAAATATTATAGAGGGTATTGTTTACCTTTCCTACAAACTCTTTTTTTACATAATATTTCATTACTTTCTGTTTTATACTTTCTAAGAATAATAATTTGCATACTTACAGCATCAAGCTGCTTGAATAGCTTGTGTTTAACATCTAGATTCTCAACAATGGCTTCAACAACCAGGTCAGAAGTCTTGGAAGCCTCCACAGGGTCTGACGAAGTCTTGATCCTCGCCAGTGACTCTGCTACGAACTTCTCCCCCTCTTTTGGGTTGTCCTTGTAAACTTTCTTGGCGACTCTGCCGAGGTTTCCTCCAATGGACTTCTGGGCTTTAGCCAGGACATCGGAACTGACATCTACCAGGGTCACATTTTGACCAGCTTGAGCGGCGACCTTAGGTAAAATTGTTAAATAAGTATTTATAGGATAGGTAACCTATCGCCCTGGTACCATTGCAATAAAAGTTATAAAACTATTCTACAAAGTTTGAAAGAACTTTTTTTGAAAGAATTCCTGGTAGAAAAACTTACCTGAGCTATGCCAGATCCCATCAGTCCACCCCCGATAACAGTAACATTTTTTATCGCACTTTGAACTGCTGACGAACTAGAAAAGTTTCTAGTAATAACTCTAAATTGGCTCATGTTTATAAGTTTTTATAGAAGCTAGAGTCTTAGCACTTTGTCGACCAGACTCGACTTTATTTAAAAACTACTTTCCAGGAATGGATAATTTACGAAATTCCAAAGTTCACTGGTCGGTTGAACACCTTGGAACTGGTACTCTAATTTCTCGTTTTGTTTACGCATGAAGATTGATAAGTCTATCTCGATTATTAAATATCGATTAGAAAGAGAAAACAAATACTATCAAGTGAGTATCAAGTGAGATTGGTTCTTGGTTCCGTGTCGCAACGAATGCGTTCATAAGCTCAACTTTTAATATTTATTGTTGTCAAAGATCAGTTTCTTGCTACTTTCCTATTCTTATTCTATTCTATTTAATAAAAAAAATGAAAAAAAAACTTAAAAATTTTCAAGTATTTTCTAGATTTTCGGAAAATAATGCTTTTTGATTTAATAGTATTTGACCTAAATAGGAAATAGAAAAAGGAGCGAAACGAAAAAGAATTGGATTACACATTCAGAACGTGACTGCCAATTTTGGCATTTAACGTTTCTTTACATGCAAAAGACTTTTTACTCTTGTTAATTTATTTTTGCAATAAATAAACTCTGTCATCTCTGTCTCTTTGATAAATAAATACCTACTTACGTTTCAATTAAATATATTTCGAAAATAATTTATACCACGGGCAAAGTAAATTATTTTGTATTTTTAAGTTATCCTAAATCGGAACGTCATAAGTAAATAGACAAAATGAATAAAATCGCGAATTCTTAAATTTCTTGTTGTTTATCGTATTTTATTATATAATTCGTGCTCAAAATGTGTTGTGTAACCGTATCTGGGTGCCGCAAAGCCTTTTATGACAGGTAAGTCTCTTTATCTCACAAAAATAAAAATGTTATGATAGCCATTTATCGCAAGTTATCTTTCGACCGGTGCCGGAGAATAATTTATTACTTTGTTACTACTACCGAGAGGTCCAAGAGTTCAGTTCAGTAACGAACGTGGCGCTAGTCATATACAACCGGCTTTCTCTCGGTGAAATCGTGTAAATTTTCAAAATGAACAAATTGATTGGTGTAACTCGGAACTTTTCCAGTTCTTCCGTTCAGAATGCGATTAAAACAGTTACTGTGATCGGCGGAGGCCTCATGGGGTCGGGAATCGCGCAGGTAAGTTTATATTAATTATAATGACTAGGTAGATACTTGTAAACCAGATTGATGAACTTTGATATTATCATTACAAGTCTTCAAAGTTAATGTTAAATATTCCATTTAATTCTAGTTTGCTTGATTGATGTACTAAAAGATATTTATTTAATAAAGTTAGTCTTCTGTACATTAAAGTATAATATTCTACTTTATTCTCTATACAGTAAAGATATTACTAAAAGTGGGATTTTTATCCACGAAAATATTTATTAATTATTGTTAACCTAGGTTGTATCATGTATTAGGATGTTGTGTAGATGGGTGAACTGAACTCTCTAAATTATACTTTAATACATAACATGTCATAACTTCCATAATAAATATAATTTAACACGTATAAACAATTTTGAAGATTGCAGCTCAAGCCGGACAAGATGTCACCCTCATTGATGTACAGCAAGAACAATTAGATAAAGCACAGAAATCTATCCAAAGTAACTTGACACGCGTTGCTAAGAAGATGTACAAAGATGACGCAAACAAAATTGAAGGATTTGTCCAGGATTCGTACAGCAAAATCAAGGTATCAACGAAGATTGAAGATGGAGTTAATTCCGACTTGATTGTAGAAGCTATTGTTGAGAAGCTGGATGTTAAGCAACAGTTGTTTAACAAGCTGGATGAGGTAATAAGATAATACTGTTTTTATTTACAAATAAATTTTCTAGTAAATTATAAATATATTCTCCTGACACTCAAAAACTACTTGACCATTTTTGATCAAACACAGCTAAAAACCACCTTGAATAAATCAGCTTTTATTTAAACATCAACTTTTGATTTTTGTTTTTTTTTGTATTTATTGTTTTTTTTTTTGTAATTTTTCTCTTTGTAATATTTTTTTTTTGTTTTGACACTAAAATCAACAAATAATAGCAACATTCTATGTAAACTTGTATTAACTATCTCTTCCCATGTTTATATTACAGCTAGCCCCACAACACACTATTCTGGCAACCAACACATCCTCCATCTCAATCAATGAGATAGGTGCTGGCATCAAGAGGAAAGACAGGTAAGCAGTCAGCATAATCGTACTTGTAAGGCCCATAATATCTAAGAATAAATAGTTCTAAGTAGGCTCAACAGATGCCATGAGATTTTTTTTTATTTAAAAAGTAAAAACCAGAAACAATACACTCGAAAAATATATCTCCTATATTCCTATAAATTAAATTAAATTAAAAATCATTTATTTTCAGATTTGAAATCCATAGATGTGTTAGTATGATCTTAAATGCTAGTGTTGTTAGTAATATAAAATAAAAATTATGTTGGCGGACACGTGTGGAGACTTGTCCAGTGACGCAACAGTGGAGAGTCCCACCGGTCCGCGAACACCTTGAGGAGGCTATTGGTGCTGGCGCGGAGACGGGCCTGCATGGAGGCGCACCGTTTTCTCATTATTGCGTAAAAGTCATCCGTGCGCGCCTCCGCAAACATTCCGGATGCGCTACACCATCGCGACAGCCCCAACAGGATCCTGAAGGCGTTGTTATATTGGACCCGTAGGTCGCTGTATGCCCGCCGCGAATAACTGGTCCAAAGGCTGCACGTGTAGAAGGACTGGCAAAAAGCTTTGAAAAGCGTTACCTTCACTGGTTTTGTACAACGTGCAAACCTACGGGCCAGCATGTTACAGCGGACAGTCAGCGACCTACGCTCCCTCTCCAAGTCCAAGTTATCTCTCAAGTCCTCTGTGACCCAGTGACCCAAGTACTTAAATTTAGTCACCCATTTTAAGGGCGCACCACAGAGCAAGACATCGGGCACATCTGTGATGTTCATCGCGTTAGCTTTGAACATCATGAGCTCACTCTTTTTTATGTTGTACTTGAGTCCATGTGCCACCCCATAGGACTCACAAATCTCTACCAGCCTGCGCAAAGCCCCTATCGACGGGCTCAGCAGCACCATATCGTCGGCATAACTGATATTATTTGTGCACACACCGTCTACGTGGCAGCCAATGCCGGTGCTACTGAGCTCCCCGATAAGCCTGTTCATGTAGAGGTTGAAGAGACGGGGCGAGCTCAATCCCCCCTGCCGCACCCCACACTCCAACCTGTACACATCCGAGCAAGCACCCGCCCACTTGACACAATTCCTCTGTTCGTCATACCAGTACTGAAGTAGGGACGTCACCTCCGAAGGCACTCCAGTATCCTCACGTAGCTTACGCCACAGCATCCCATATGACACCAAATCAAATGCTTTTGACAGGTCCAGAAAACAGGCAAAAACAGGCGTCTTCCTGGATGTATAGTACTGCACAGTTTGCTTGAGACACAGTATGGCACTCTCTGTCGACAGCTCGGGCCTAAAGCCAAATTGAGCGTCATAAAGTTCAGTGTTCGCTGCCATCTGTTTATCAAGCAAACCGTCCAACACCTTGGCCACGACCGTGGCGAGTGAGATAGGCCTGTAGTTAGACCTGTCAGAAGCATCTCCCGTCTTATCTTTGATTATCGGTACTACAACTGTGTACATGAGATCCTGCGGCAGATAACTATGACTTAGACACAAGTTAAAAAACATAGCCAGTACCCTCGACAAGTGAGGCCCAGCATTCTTTAGGTGTTCAATGCTCAGGTCGTCATAGCCTGGAGACTTTCCCTTCACCATTTTTCTAATTACATTGGCAACCTGCTTAGCTGTGAATATAGAAGAAAGTTCTCCCGACCCAACCCCAGCACTGGACACCCGCGACTCGTCTACCAAAGAAGATTCAACTTTAAAATGTTGTCGGAAAAGGTTGGCAATATCCTGCGGCTCGCTTGCTCCAGCCACACTAACTGGTAGACAGGGTTTTACATTTAATTTATTAGTAGCCTTCCAAAACTTTCCAAACTGTTTTCTAGAATGAGCTTTAGCTAATATTTCCATCCTTATCTTGTCTTCATTATTATGACAATACTGTAATTTATTTTTAAACGCCCTTCTCGTGTCCCTCATCTTTTCATATAAGTACCCCTGCCTAGGTGCACCATGTAGTAACCATTCATGATACCACGTTCGTGCCTCCCTATGCGCATCGCTTACGTGCAAGTTCCACCCCGTTACATATAGTCGCTTTTTAAAACACTCCTTACCCTTATAAGTGGACTGCGCTCCCTCCCTTAATATATTTATAATTCTATTATACATATTGTCTAATATTACATAATGATCTGTATTACCACACATCCCATATGAACATTGTATACATTCCGTAGGCAAGTCTACCAGTTTTAGTCTATCATTGCAAAAATGAAAATATTCATTAATTTGATTTTGATCTCTATCACCCCAACGTACTTTATTACAAAATTTATTAGAAACAGGTAATTTTGAACAAATTCTATCCAACTTACAATTTAAAACCACTGGGTAATGATCAGACATGTAAACATCATATAGGACAGTTGCATCAGCAATTAATTGCCACGCTGCACTGGTTACCACACAGTGGTCCAGCCAGCGCCGCGAGCCACTCGCCTGGCAGACAAACGTATGTGTATCCTTAGGTAATAATTCATAGTCAGCAATGCGCCATGTCTGATCGGTACAGGTAGATAAGATTTCAGTAAAAAATCTCTCACCGGGGTGCGCATTGAAATCGCCTAAAAGAATAACTGACTCTGTATCAATACTTTCAATTATTGCTATAATTTCACCCAAACATTGTGTGAGTTCAATTAAGCTATCACTTTTATTATCGTCAAACGGCATGTACACAGAAAAAAATAGCATTTGTTTATTGTCATGTTCTACATTTATTGCAATTAACCTATCACTATTACACTTCACTAACGACACGCACGGAAACACAGACTTTCGCCACAGCAAAGCTACTCCACCATAGGGTCTTCCTGTTACGACTTTGCTGGACGTGTCTATAGCAGACTTACTGTAGTACGCGAAGTCGTCATCCACACCACCAAGAAATGCCGTGTCATGGGGCCACAGCCAGGTCTCCTGTAGAGCGATGACATCTACATCCTTACATAGCGATCGAATGCTCTCAATAGATCTCTTGACACCTTTACAATTGAAGGTCGATAATTTTAAATGATTATTTTTATTCAGATAATCCATTAAAGATATAATTATAAGCAACATTATCTTGTCCGCGACTAAGCTGTATCTGCTGTCTCGGCTGATCCCTCTCTTAGTTTTTTGAAAAAGATAAAACGGCGAAAACGTATCCCCTCAGGCCACAGACTGTCGTCTAAGAAAGTATTTGTTTTATTCTTTGGAACAAACACCTTAAACGCCTGGTAATGTTTATCAGTCCTCATATTGATTTTATCTAGTCTAACAGATACCAGAGTCTTGTTCTGTATGTATTCACGTATGTCTTCCTCGGTGGTCTCTTTATCAACATTGGAAATAAATAAGGGTATGTAGGGTACAGCTGCCTTAAAATTTCCCGATGAAGAGGGCAACGCCCGCCCCGTACTGTCTGAAAAACGATTCTTCGATTTCTTTTTTTTTTTAACGACAGTCCACTGATTATCTTTCCATTCTCCACTTCCCGCCACTTGCGCTAGTGTAAGGGTATTTTTTTGTTGCTGTCCGCTCGTGAAATTGTCAACATTTGATGCACTCATAGACGCAGGTGGGACAGACGTCTTCACATTGTTGTCGCTATGCAGTATGATAGATCGATATTGCGACACAGGAACATCAGTGTCACAATCTGCATGGTTGGTTGTACTACGCGATGACTGTACATGCGCTTGCGGCGGCGGCGGCGACCCCGCCGAAGTATCAACATCGCCTTGGTCACAATCTGCGTGGCTGGTTGTACGACGCAACGACTGTACCCGAGCTTGCGGCGGCGGCGGCGGCGGCGGCGGCGGCGGCGACCCGGCGACAACGTCATCGTCCGATACCGACAGCCCAGAGAGATGCGTCGTCATGCCCACCGGCCCGCTGTCGTGCATATACCCTCCTCTTCGCATGTTTATGTTCGAATTGAATAACGATATCGGCGTTTTCACATTTATTAACTTGTCCATTTCATCCTTTGTCACATAGTTACCCTTAATTTCCGCTAATTCTTGTCGCAATATTAATAAATCTTTTAATAATTTTGTAACGTCGACATGGTCGAAACAAATGGGTGGTAGTTTGTGTAACTCGTACGCTACAAAGACAGGTAAATGATCTGGGTCAGCTGTTTTAAACACTGATATAATGTCTTCAAGATCCTTTAGTTTTTTCTGTTTTCTCCTAGATACAAACTTCTGTTTCGTTCTTAACGATGTAAACAATAACTTCTTAGCACTGTCGATATCTCCTTCAGAAAAGGCAGTATCGCAAATTCTCATTAAACTTTCATTATCCATGACGTCTAACTTGTTACGGATAAACGACAATACTTCATTTATTACCACATTGCAGCTAGCACACTTTACTGTATTCACAGACATTTTGCACTGTTAACCGCGTTCGTACGCGAGCGAGTTCGCAGTGAGACTGATAAAATAATAAATACCTTGAAAATGATAAAACCCTTAGTCTAGAAATTTACATGCCATGCAAAAAAATATATTCAATTGATTTACTACTTTTTAATTTGGTTATGATGCTTACAGTCAGCTTCATACTACTATAAAGGAATTTCCCAAATTTTGCATCATTTACCAAAAACGTATACAAACTTAACAGTATTCTTATGCACTTTTTGTAAACAAAACATACCAAGGCATTGCAAAACACTATACTTCTTATAGATTATCCTTATGGACTCCTTATGAACTCCATGTCTGAAATAAATAGTTTTGATTTGATTATATTATTGTTTCAGATTACTGGTTTTCTGTTGTTTTTTTTCTGCTTTATAATTATTACCATACTTCTTAATATCATCTTAAAACGTGGGTAAAATTAATGAGTTTCCACATATTGCCAAGTTTAAGACTTGTTATTTCTTCGACTTACCTTAATTGGATACAGGTACGGCGGTCTCCACTTCTTCAACCCGGTGCCCGTCATGCGTCTCCTGGAAGTCATCAAAGGAGACCACATCTCCGAGGAGACTTACCAAGCCATGATGGCGTGGGGCAAGAGCGTCGGCAAGACCTGTATCACGTGCAAGGATACCCCTGGCTTTGTGGTCAACCGGCTGCTGGGACCTTACAGCGCTGAGGCTTTGAGGATGTATGAGAGAGGTAATGTGTTAAATTTTTATCTTGGTAGTGTGATTTTACCATTACCATTACCATTACCAACAGTCAAGAAGAAAAGCATGTTAAAAAATTATCACTTTACTTACATATTGAATGGAACAATAGTGGAATGGCACTCAAATATGGACAAATTACACTATGATAGTTATTATAAAAATTAATTTAACATCACTTAAACTTGTAAAAACTCTCGCTAGATATTGGTATAAAGACCTGCCATTGATTCATTTTTTAGAAGAAAATTGTAAGGAGACACAAGCGCCATCTAGTAGGATATTGTAGAACTATAATAAGATTTGATAGTAAAGTACGAAAAATGTATTGACATCTGTTTCTCGCGTCCGTTGTCTATGTGTAATGGGGGATTTTCCGACAGCCAATTAAAAAAAAAATAGTTCATAAATTTTCGATAGTTGGTGTTGACGATTCGTGGATCCGAAGAAATCCTGCGAGTCACCCAGGGCCATAAAAGGATTAAAAAAAGGAATCCACGAAGTACACCTGGCGCCATCTATCGTCTTAATTAGAACTATTATTTTTATTTTTTAAAGAGCTGTCAGAAAATTCCCCATTTAGGTTGCTTAGGTTTATTTAGGTTGTTTTTCTCCAGATTGAGGGTGGTTATGAATTTTGATGCATAATATCCCAAGTTTCTGATAAATTAAGTAAAATTTTGTATCGACCAGAATTACAGTAAATTATGATTCAATAAACTTACAAAGATATCTTCGGAATTTTGCCGTTTCACTTCCGCGAAGTCTCAAAGTTTGGGTAGCGCCATCTATTGAATCAAACCAATAACGTTTTGAAAACGACTGTTTTTGTTCTGGTACAGTGGCGTAGTACATAAGTAAGAGTCCAAAACCGATATTGTATGTAAAGTTTCACGTGTTCGTCATTTGCTTAATATTTGCCAACCACGCACTGTACGCAACCAACGGAAAGCGAGCACAAACGCGGGGGCGTAAAGGGCGTAGTAAGACCAATACTACACTGAACTGACACTGCAATGCAACTGATACTGTATTGTTTTTTTTCTTCGAGCATGTGTTTTTTTTTATTTTCTTGGATGCATGCGGTTGGTGCGCTTTTATTTTATTTTATGTAAGTAAATATATTTTATTATTGCTATGGATTTCACCCATATTCAGCCATACATTAATTATTGTGTTATATTTTGTATAATCTAATCACAAGGCACACTTTGGGTCGGTGTGCCAGAATAGTAAGTAAGTAATCACAAACAAACCACCAAATAAAAAATAAAAAATATAAAAAACTACCATCAAATCAAATCACCCGCTGATCACAAATACACAGTAAAACTTAATTATCAGAAAAGTTGTTCATAAATAACGACAGATGGCGTTGTAGTAAATTTTAAATTTTAGACAGAGTAGGTCTTAATTGTTGATGAAATGATGATGACAGTGTCAAAGTTATCTGCTCGTGAGTGGTATACTCGTATTCGAATGGTATCTTCACCAGTAGCGCACACTTCATTGAATATTACAAACATTAAAATTTAGCTTGCTTTGTCGTTTTCCTATACCAGAAAAGAGATAGGTAAAACTTTCAATAATGAATGTCGTATTTGTATCATCATCATCATCATCTCAGCTGGAAGACGTCGACTGCTGAACAGAGGCCTCCCCCATAGGTTTCCACCGGTGACGCCCAGCAACCTTCACCAAGTCATCTGTCCACCTTGTGGGAGGCCGTCCAACACTACGCCTTCCGGCCCGTGCAAGCCAGAGAGAACCTTACATTCGTGTACATGGCCTTTATTTAGTTAAGATGTAGCAGACCACTTATCATGTTTCTCTTAAAAACGGGAGTGAGTAATTTGATAGTGTAGATAGATACCATTGTTTCTCTCTACAACTACAACTACTACTACCTTTTGTTTTATCAACAGGAGATGCAACAAAGGAAGACATTGACATCGGCATGAAGTTAGGTGCGGGCTACCCCATGGGCCCGTTCGAACTGGCCGACTATACCGGCTTGGATACTAACAAGTTTGCCCTTCAAGTCATGTTCGAGAAGACTGGCAACCCTGTGTTTGAGCCGATCCCGATTATGGACAAGATGGTGGCCGAAAGAAAGCTTGGTATCAAGACTGGAGAAGGATTTTATAAATACAAGAAATGAGATATTTTGTAAATATATCTAATTGGCTGTTTGTTAAATTCGAATGTTAGTATTGAACTTGAAAATATATTATTTTTGTATATCTTTTTTTACTTACTTTTTATTGACCGAGCGAGCGAAACGTCTCTATTTCAGCTTGGCCAAATTGCTTTTGTATGTCCATCTGTTTGTTTGTTTGTTTCACTCTACAGGTCGCGTTTCTCAACCGATTCTCGTGAAATTTTGTGAGCAGGTTCGATAAATTAATCGATTTTTTTTGTCAAGTCAGTTTTCGAAAATTTAAAAAAATGACGGAGTTATGTAATGGGGGTTGCCAGCTTCAGTACAAGGTAGTAGTACAAGGTCTACCGCTGAGGCTGTTTTCCTCTACAGGTCACATTTCTTAACAAATAAAATAAAGTAAAGTAAAGTGAAGTGAAACACAATAAAATAAAATAATATAAATAAAGATTAAAAAATAAAAAAACAAGGGGTCGGGGATGGTTGTGGAGACAAAATATATATGAAAAGATATACAGACTCGCGAGGTCTACAGCTCACAGAGCCACTAGTTATTGTATTAGCTGATCCGGCAGATGTTGTCCTGCCATTTTTCCCAACATCTACCCTACACCTACCCTGCACATTTTTCATATATTTTTTTTATTTGAGTATTAGAAAACATTTTAAAAAAAAGATGAATGAAATCGGTAAAGCCGTGTTCTCAAGTGACCGGAGAAATAGGGGTTCATTTTTATAAAAATATAGATTTGTTCTCACAACAAGTGCTACCTTGCTGCACACTAGCGCCACTTCTATAAAAAAACAAAATATACCAAAAATCCGGTTGGTAAAATTGTTTCATAGGTCGTCTAGTATTTTTAGAACTGATAAAATGAAAATGTGGTTAACTGTAGTTAGTTACAGATAGCAAAAGTGCAAATAACGGCCGTTTTTAACTACAACTAACTACATTTTAAAAATACTAGACGACCTATGAAACAATTGTACCAACCGGATTTTTTATATATTTTGTTTTCTCGGAGTTATGATTTTTTATTGAAGTGGCGCTAGCGTTCAAGGTCATTGGCGTGGGGGAGCCCTTTAATGTGGACGGACACCGAGAATCTAATCTATTTTAACTTAATCAATCGACGCGGGCGCTGATAAGAACGATAGATAAGTACATTATATTTTGTTTTTGTATAAATATCCTTACAGTATAAAAAATATCCTCAACAGGGCCATACCCTGAACTTAACTGATAAAACAAGTATTATCATTATCAGAAATAAAATAATCGACAACTATTATATTTTTGATAAAATCGCGATATAAGTGATAAATCCTAAAAACATTGAATGTTACGCAACCAGTTATATTGATATGAAAATTCTGAAAACGCGGAAACGAAGTAAAAAATATAAAGGTGATGTCATAGCATACAAAGAACAATAAATCATTTGAATTTCATAGACTAGAATTAACTTTACTGCTCAATAAAATATAATACTGTAGTGGAAGATGAAATAGTAGGAAGTGTACACATTATTCGAAAACTTTTTTTAAAGCAATTTAATTCGCTTCAATTTAATACTAGATGGCGCTGCTCAGGCGTCTCCTCATGATGATACGTTAATCATACAAGCAGGAATTTAATAGTTGCACTCCTTTGATCTCCAAGCGCGTCGATCCTAAATTGCATCTCTCCACTCATTAACATAATTGTATGTTATTGTTGAACTTGACATCGTGGTTTTCCCGTTCAGAAGTAGCGTACACAATCAATCTTATTTTCCTCATGGGCTAACTAGGTTGCCTTAGCAACCCTGAACTTTACAACCCTGAAAACAAAATTCCTCGTAGTCAGACTACAAAAATAAACAAACACACACTCTTATGGTGATTGTACCCCTTTCAACTCTATCCATCAATCTTTAAACCCTTCGTCCCTCTATTTAAACCAAAGTGTCCTTTTTTTCCCAGGCGACGCTTCTGCGCGCGACATCGACACTGCCATGAAGTTAGGCGCGGGATTCCCCATGGGCCCACTGGAGCTCGCTGACTTCACTGGCTTGGACACTAAAGAATTCATCCTGGATATCATGCTGGAGAAAACTGGTCTTCCTGTTTTTAGACCTATAGCGTTGTTGGACAAGCTGGTTGAAGAAGGCAAAGTAGGCAGGAAGAGTGGGGAAGGGATCTATAAGTATGAGAAGGTCTGATCTGTTTGTGATGTTAAATAGGTATCTGTTTTTATTATTAGGTAAATTATATAGCTTAGATATTTATGTATTTATTGTTGTTATTTATTTACTTACTTTGTATCGTTTTATTGTTAAGTACATAGTATATGAAAATAAAATATACTTACATTTCTACATTACATTTAGCGCATTTTATTGTTTTGTGTTTAAGTATAAATTAAGACTATTATTATATAGTTACGTAACACAATTGAATAAATCTAATATTGTTTAAAAAATCTATCCAGGATCGTCAACTACCGATTCACCATAGCTTTTTACCGACATTCCTTCGCGCTATCGGATAAAATCAGGAAATTTTCCCCCATAAAAAACTAAAACAATATAAACGCACCTTACCATCTGTTGTAAACACGTCAATTTATCGATTAGATAAAAATATCCACTTTTGGAATGGATGCTCCGCTACCCAGTCTGCGGACAGTGATTCACAACATTATAGCTAGCTAGCTACTGTGAACATTTTGTGTAAATATTCGTGTAAATCATTGGTTGAATCTACAATTTTTAATCCTATTTAAATATCTGTGGTTCTAAGGTATGTACAAGTACCTATACAGAGTGCTTTATAAAAGTAGATTATACGGATGTCTCAATGCGTGGAAAAGAACTCGAGTTTGAATTATAAATAATTTCAGGTTACCTGAAAGAAATTGCTATAAAGCCGCATATCTGTACACTCTAATTCTTGTATGTATTTTTGATGTGTTTTTCTTATTTGTTTGTTTCTTGTTTGTATTCTATCATTATTTACGTTTATATGATGCTGAAATGGTGAACGATAGAGAACGAGTAACACCGTGAGGAAACCGTGACAAAATTTAAAGTCACGCCCAAAGCACCACATACCTTGTGTGAGAAGTCGACCAATATTGCGCAATGGGCTCGCGTGGTTCCGTCCGTAGGGACGTGTAGTCACAAATTAATACCATCATCAACAGCTCATATACGTCCTCACCGAGGGGAGCCTACCCTGAATTAGGGCGATTAGGCCTTATGGCTGGTTTACACGTATTAAGTTGTCAAGAGGTTAACTAAATTTTAAGCGACTTAATGCGTGTAAACACCGAATTTAGTAGTAAGTTACAAGTTAAAATTTAGCGCGCACTTACTACTTGACAACTTAATGCGTGTAAACCGGCCATTACTTAAAATTAAGTCGCTTAAAATTTAGTTAAAATTTACTTACTACTTGACAACTTAATACGTGTAAACCAGCCATTAGTCGACCACGCTGGCCCAGTGCGGGTTGGTCGACTTAACCACAACCTTTGAATTTTTTCGCAGGAGTGTGCAGGTTTTATTACGATGTTTTCCTTCACCGTAAAAGCATTGAATAAACGTACATATCAATTCGAAATCACACACAAATTAATATACTATAATTAAGTTATTTCGTGATCATGGTTCGCTGGACGAAGGAAATGCGTTTGTTTTGACATGGCCACCTACGAGATGGACCGACGACCTGGTGAGGATCGCTGGGTCTCGTTGGATGCAGGTGGCTATGGACCGGTCGCGCTGGAGTGCGATTGGAGAGGCCTATGTTCAGCAGTGGACTTTAACAGGCTGAAATGATAATGATGATGATGATATTATAGACATAAGCATCTTAGACGATGTAATGTTTCTGTTCATAATGTATGAAACAATAGATAAATTACTGCTTTCGTATGCTACTGTCTTAGGCCACCATTACGCATCCCCCATGACACTACTGGCAGTTGTCAGTGCCTCGCAGTGGCTGATTTACACGTATTAAGTTGTCAAATGGTAATTATATTTTAACTAAATTTTAAGCGACTTAATTTTAAGTAAGTGTTTACACGTCATTTTAGTAGTTAAGCTCTTTAGTTAGTCCAAGATGGACGATCAACAGCGAATTCAAATCTATAATAAATAAAATAATAAAGTATAATAAAATATTTATTTTTATATTATTAATTTTTTTTTTTTTATATTAGGTTTATTATTATTATTTTTAATGATTAATATATAATATTAATAATATATTAATCATTAATATTTTTGTATATTTTATATATATCTATAGTTTTTACTTACTTACTTATAATAAAATATATAAAAATATTTCAAAAAAATAAACATAACACACTCGCACTTTTTTTTTTTTTTTTTTAACAAGCATTCTTCTTCTTAGTCTATGTAGCCGCCACTTAAGATAGTCCACTTATGATAGTTAACTTAGTATTTCGCATTTAACTAAAAATTAACTAAATTGTGCCTGTCCAAACGTGTCAAGTGACAGGCCACGCCCACCAACTTACCCGAAAAATTGAAAAAGTTCTAATCTACTTGTTTACTTGCAACTTACTACTAATTATGGCATCCCCTCCACTTTGTCTAGTGGGTCCAAGCTAAAGATTTCTGAAGCGCTTTTTTTTTTTTGACATGGACCTAATGCTTGTGTCGCAAAATCGACGTATCAAGCGTAACCGGACTTTTGGGGGAGCGGAAGGCTCTTACCCCTAATTTCTGAAGCGCGTCGAAGCGATCGTCTTTTATTCCCCTGAGGTCCAAGCGGTATATTTACTTTTTTTTTAAATGACTTCACGGCTTGAACTCTAGCTGATGACAACATCAAAATGACAAGACTTTTCTTGTGATGAGATAATTTGCGGTTAAACGTCTAACAAGGTTTTAGCTATTGTCAAGCAAGGATAATGGTGTATTTATTAAACCATAAAATACGTTATGAATGTAATTTTATTTCGTCACGTTCTTACCATAAAATACTAACGAAGAGAACAAATACCTTAGTAATTAATCTGGCGTCATGCGGTTTGTTGTTTTTTACAACCATTTATCCGTCCACGGCTTTGTTTGCACGGTTTCTGTATTTCTTTTTTTTTTTCTAAACTAAATATATATATCATCATCATCAACGGCCCGTTACAGTCCACTAAAAATTGTCATCACTTACCCAACGTTTCTTTCTAATAAATCTGTCGAATGTTTTCCTTATGTCTTGAATAAAGATTAGATAAGCTGTGACAAACAAATGAAAACACTACCATTAGTAATAAACGTATTAGCAAAAAAATAACTTGCATAGACGGGTTGATTTTGAACTGCTTTATAGCTGCAAAATGACAACTTGAATGTAAGTAGTCAAAGTACAATGAAAGTGTTGAAACTGTGCAGTCTGCGTGCAGTCGTCGTGCGGCTCTAGTTTGCACTTAACTACACTAGCGGTCCGCCCGCGGCTACGCTCGGATTATGAAAGATTTTCCCGTGGGAATAAGACTTTTCCCGGTAAAAAGTATCCTATGTGTTAATCCAGGGTAAAAACTATATCTATTCCAAATTTCATCCAAATCCGTCCTGTAGTTTAGGCGTGAAAGCGGAACAAACATCTAAACATCCAAATATATTTTCACATTTATAATATTAGTATGATGATTCTGGTCGGACCGACTGCATCAGAACTGCTTCACGGCTGTATCACAACAGCACATGTGTCGGCTGGACACTGATCTTGAGAGTCTTTATCTCTTAGCAGCAGGGGCGGTATTCGGAGAGTTTTCTGACTCTGTCTAAAATGGTTTCGATTCGTCGGTTTTCAACCTTCCGTGTTAGTTTTGATTCGTCATGCATTGAAATTCAATTTTGCAGCTAGTACGGTCGCCTGCAGGAAAATCGGACCCCCCCTAGAATACTATATGCGCTATGCCAGTCTAAGTCTAAAAAAACTGGGCCATAACCGCGAGCGACAACTAGTCAATTATAAAAAATAATTCCTTAACTTACGTAAATTCATGGTCACCACGAAATATTTATAGAAATTTGTATGGGAAAATAACAATGATCAATATCTCTTAAACTATGGGAGGGATCGTCGTCACATTTACAGGTTATCTTAATCGTCCCTGTCACTAAATCCAGAACATCAGGCTAGCTGGCACCAAGTTTTCATCGATTTCTAGTAAACGCCTTTATGTGACGCCATGAAACAAACGCTATGACTGTCACAAATTCCGTCACTAAATGCTAGTAAAAGAACCTTGTTCGAAAACGCTTTCGTTACCGAGATTCAGAGGTGCCAGCCAGAAGTTTAATACGTAAGTTCAGGCTGGCTGGCCACGCTTTTCGTTGTTTTTTAGCTAAATGGCTATACGTATCTCAAAAATTCAAACTGGATGCCTGTCACAATTTTAGGTGACGCAGTATTAATAAGCAAGAAATAGTTAGAATCCCTTCTGTTCGGAGATTGAGAGACCATGCGAAAAGCTGTTTTCAAGCTGGCTGGACACGTTTGCGTTCGATTATCTCGGGTTCTTTAGCGTCACATAAACTGAAATAAGCGTGATTAGCCGTCACCTAAAATTGTGTATTGACCTACTTACTTAAACGCGGCTCATTTGGAAGAATTGTCCAGCCAGCCTGAGTCACATTCAATAAGTTATATAAGTCGTAACTGTTAAAAGTGGCCACTTCTGGCAGTTACGGCTTACATAACTTATCGAGCTACTAAAGTTCTGTAGGAAACTAACAAGAATGTATTTGCTTTTTCTAGGTCGCCTACTAAATGAGTAATGTATCGACGCAGCGCAAACCGAGGCCCGTGCGCCGACAGAGATCCATTTATCAGGTGAATAAATATTACATTATAAAAAAAATAGAAAAAATATTAAAATAAAACAAAAATACAAAAAGAATTATATAAAATATAAAAAATATTCATTTAGATACTACAGGTGGGATGAGGATTCAAGGATTCGGGATAGGCCGAAACCTAGGGTAGGGAGAAAAACAAAAAAGGGAGGCCTTTGCCCAGTCTTAAACCATGACAAATTCTGCGAAAAACCTGATATTGTCAGACTTTTCATCCTGCCAATGAGCCTTTGACTTTGCTATCTCTATTTGTGAAAGTAGTCTGGCCTAACTTGCTTTTTAAAGCACTGAAAGCGCCGAGTGATAATAACTTGGCAAGTCCCGAGTTTACTCACGCAATGCGAAGTATCGTTGTATAATGAGTCGAGCGCTTATTGATACAGTATTTACTGTTATTTTTTAACTACTGTTACTAATTTATTCGTTCATCTATTAGCTAATTTTGTGGTTAAACACCATGATTATGTTGCTCTACTTGTCTCTATTTACTCAGTTGTCGTACTTCCACGTAACCGATTACACGGAGAACGCGACATTGAACTTTTTTTATGTTCTTATTTTCTTGTGAGTTTAAGTTTGGTCTTTACAGTAGTGTAGTCATTCAAGTAATTATCAGGTAAGTGTACAATTCAAACCTGTGTTTGTATGCTCAGTTTGTATGAGTATATGTATGGCCTTAAACGCTAGCGCCACTTTGATAAAGAATCATATACTTACTCTCTTATATCTTTATCTTTATCTTTCCACGAAAACACAATACAAATTCTGGATGACAAAAATGTGTAGAAAATGTTTTTACGTAGCAGATTTAGAATTAATTAATTAATTGAAATAGAGTTGATAACAGAGTTAAATAGAGTTGATAAAGGATGAGGAAAGCGGGTGATCGTGCGCTTTGGCGTACCCTTGGGGAGGCCTACGTCCAGCAGTGGACTGCAATAGGCTGATTGATGAGTTGATAGCACATAGCGGAAGTACCGAAGACGGACACTTTTTGCACGTTTGCTTACACTTACCGACGACTATTGTACAGCCACAGTAAACACATTTTTTTTTTTAATTTAGCGGCTGAGTAATTTAGGTACGTCAAAGCGTATTGCGGTAAAATTCGTACGATACAAATATTTTTTCCTTGAGTGGATTATCTCAGAGTTCAGTTTTTATATACAGTTCCAGGTTCCTTTAAATTGGATGTCTGTGTCACTCTGCGGTAGAGAACGTTATGTCGCAAGCACGTCCTTCACGCGAACTGTCCAAATAGAAAATCATGTTGCGTAAACGCTGTACTTATATCTAGATAAAGTTACCTCTATTATTAATAGAATATCATAGTTGTTGTATATTATGGTTCAGGTGCACTATTCGCTGCCGCTCCAACGTGACGACAACATGGCGACGCCTCTACCGTTCCCGACCGACCCTACCGACGACGTCCGGGCTTACGGCTTGCAGGTGGCTGGACACATGAAGACTGAAAACCAACGGTATCTCGGTGAGGGTTTAGAATAAACAAGCATTTATTGAGCGCAATGACACATACATACATAATACTATAAATTAAACATCCCACTTAAAAACTGTGGAGCTCTTACGGTGAAGGTAAACATTATCGTGATGAAACCTCACACTCCTGCGAAGAAATTCAAAGGTTGTGTGAAGTCGACCAACCCGCACTGGGCCAGCGTGGTCAATTAAGGCCTAATCGCCCTAATTCAGGGTAGGCTCGAGCCGAATAAACGTACATACGAATTCGAAATTCGAAAACTTGGTGGGGATCGAACCCGACGGGAGACAGCGGCCCTAGCCTAGTGGCTAGGGCTAGACCACCGACGCTAATAGCGGTATAATTTAGATATTTCATAATGATGTTCCACAGGCGTCCTCCAGTGCAACAACGGCACGATCCTCAAGCCGATCATAAAGGAGTCTCAGAAGCGCGAGATCGACTTCTACTCTCGCCTGCAGACGACCAGGCAGGCGGACCTGCTCGAGCTGAAGAAGTTCGTCTCCAAGTTCTACGGGTGCCGCAAGTTTACTTACAACGGGTAAGAATTTTATTAATTAGAGAGGGTCAAGTTTCTTACAGATAACATCTTTTACGAAATGTACCAGCGAACGCTAGCGCGAGCGAAGCGTCTTCGTTTGAGCTTGGGAAAAAAATCACAGATGTCATGCCTCACACGACTATCGAGCACATTGGAAAGGAATCTAAAGGTTAGGTTACAGGGCAAACCCGGCTCAAATAGGGGATCGGACTGTTCCTAAATTTACAACATTTTATGAATTATTTTTAAAATATAGATTAGTAGCAGACGATTCGCGAAGAAAAAAACAGAATCGGATGAAAAACTAATTTACAGTGATTTTTTAAAGTTTCAATATGTATGTCTCTTTCAAAAACGATTTTTTGTATGGAGATTATAATAATATGGCGTTACTAACAAATGACGTCACAAGTGGGTATGTGCCTCTCTGTCTAATCTTGAATTTCAAACCTTTATAACTCGGTCAATTTTAAAGATAGAGCAAAAATTCTTTTAGTGTTCGATAGCAGAAACTAAGAAGTTTGGATTTATAAAATAAAAAAAAGTAGTCCGATCCCCTATTGTAGCTGACTAAATTGTCCGGAGGAGATTTTCTCAAATTTTTGATACGTTTCTTCGTTTCCAAAATATCGAGCGCCAAAATCAATAATTCGGAATGAATTTTGTTTTTCTCGAATAATTCTTTTTGCACCTTACAGCTCTCGTGAATACGCGTCTTTCGAGCTTTTTTTGATTATGATATCTTCACAACTCTCCGAGATATAAGGGGATCGCACTTTTTCGTGAAATCGGAGCCTACACTACTGGCACAGAGAACCTTTTAATAATAAACTACTGGAGCGAACGAAAAGACATTTCTAATGTCAAAATGCTTTTATTTATTTATTTTTTCTTTTATATGTCCGAAAGATGTCCGGCTGTTCTCGTTTACAGGTCGCATTTCTCAAACGCTTCTCATGACATGTTGCGAATAGTTGCGACCAGGTTCGATAAATATACAGTTTTGTTGATTTATTTTTTCGAAATTTTTCAATATGGCGGAGTTATGGCGGCAAAAAATTTAAAAAAATAATATAAATCAGCCATTTCAAAAATAAATTAAACTCGCGAAGTCTACAGTGCACAGAGCCACTAGTTTTCGATTTTTCCCGCTATTAACATTAGGTAAAAATAAGGTTTAAAACGGATGAAAATTAAGGTTAAATGGGTGAGAAAAGATTTTCTATGAATGTGCCACGCTTTGCAAATAATAATTACTTATAGTGAAAACTATGGGAACTTTTAAAATAAAATTGTTCCATGATACGGGCGGTCCGCTCAATGTCAGCCCTGTAGATTTTCCCTATTTCTAAACTAACAGCGCCATCTATAAACTTGAAACACTTATTGTATTTTTTCTTACAACAGTTCGTTATTTTTTATATAAATTTCGCCTGACGCATTTTGCGTAATTTTTATTCGGCTTCGTATATTAATTTGTTTATTCTTACTCAGGTACGAACAAAACTACATTGTGTTGGAGAACTTGGCGGAGAGAATGCTGGAGCCTTGCATCATGGACGCTAAGATCGGTAAGAGGATAGTTGGCAAGTAGGCTCATCTACAAGAGGTTAAGTTCGCGCCATCAAAATTTCAAAATATTGCTAAAGCTAACCACAAGACCAAAAACTGTTTTTTTCAGTGCCTCTGCGAAACTTTATTGGCCCGTAGAATCTATAGATAGAATATAATTTTTCGCTCACAAGAACAACACAGAACAGCAATGAATAGTATCTAGGTATACAGATAGGTGACCAAGGTAGTTGATATCGCCCAGAAGTGTAGCAAGCTGAAGTGGCAGTGGGCTGGCCACGTCTGTCGCAGAACCAGTTGGAGCAGACGGGTTCTCGAATGGAGACCACGTCTCGGGAAACGTAGTGTGGGACGCCCCCCTGCCAGGTGGACTGATGACCTGAGGAAGGTCGCTGGTGGTGGCTGGATGAGGAAAGCGGGTGATCGTGCGCTTTGGCGTGCCCGAGGGGAGGCCTATGTCCAGCAGTGGACTGCAATAGGCTGATTGATTGATTGATTGCGGCCTTATTGCCAAGACAATTCCTAGATATTATTTTCTCCCTTTTATCTTTATACATCCTTTTACACATCTATACACAAAATCTCATTCCTCAAATATATTCTTCCCTATGTTTCTTAATTAAGGTAAACGAACTTGGGACCCGCACGCGTCTGAAGAAAAGATTCGCAACGAGGAAAGCAAATACTCGTCGTGCAAGAGAGAGTTCGGCTTCTGCATCCCCGGATATCAGGTAGGTTACAGACGCTAGGGTTTGTGAGGTCGGTTGTCGACCTTACAACCCACACGATTAAGAAGAAGGTACACTACTCACGTCACAAATTAATATCAAACTAACATCATAGCCTCGTAAGACTCGAAAGACGTTCAGGCCTTAGTCGACCACGCTGGCCCAGTGCGGGTTGGTCGACTTCACACACAACCTTTGAGTTTCTTCGCAGGAGTGTGCAGGTTTCATCACGATGTTTTCTTTCACTGTGAGAGCGTCAAATAAACGTACATATGAATTCGAAATTCGAATACACATTGGTACGTGGTGGGGATCGAACCCGCGTCTCCCGGACGGGAGGCAGCGGCCTTAGCGAATACACCACCAAGACCCAATACCCAAGACTATAAGTTAACATAATAATTTAGAACCAGCTTATAAATAATTTAATTTATTCAATTACATGTTTAATTCTTTTCTGATTAAATTTATAAATAAAAAATATTATTCATTTTACGTCAAATATGCTAAAACAAGGACATTTATTAAAAGAGCTAGCTTATCGAAAAGTTTGTAATAATTAATATAAATAATAATGTAAATAATTTTATATTTAGCTTCATATTTTTGGGGAAAGATGTTAAATTTAATCTATCCTCTATGCCACTTAAATATACTTCTCTTTAAAAAAATCGAAACACTTTGCAAGTTTATGTTTTGTAAGGAATAACATAAAAATGTGTATATTTAGGAATATATAATGTCAAATGTCGTTTAATAGTGAGTAATGAATGATCACTTAAGATATGAAAACATCATATTAAACGACATTTGACAAATATTCCTACATATACATAGTTTCTGTTTTTCCTTACAAAGCATACTTGCGAGGCGTTTCTATTTTTTTATTTATTGTTGCTTTTGTTAAACCTTGTATACTTTTGGTTTGGACACCCTCAGTCTCCGGAGAGACGTTGGCTCTCTGTGTGTGTTCTACCGTCTGTACAATGGGGAGTGCTCTGATGAGCTGTTTGACTTAGTGCCACCGTCACGCTTTTATCACCGCGCCTCCCGCCACAGGGCAGGGGCTCATCCTCACGTCCTGGATGCTTGGCATCCCAAAAATGTACGGGCGTCGCGATCTTTCCTCTCGCGTACCTGCAAGATGTGGAATAAGCTCCCCCCTGAGGTGTTTCCTTTGTGCTTTTTTGACATGGGGTTCTTCAAGGGGCGAGTATATAGGGCTCTCAAAGGCTGGCAACGCGTTGGCAATCCCCCTGGTGTTGCGAATGTCCATGGGCGACGATGACCACTTACCACCACTGTGGCTCGTCCCCCCCCCCGATTTTCTTTACCAATTTCCAACTGTCATAATTTATTTGTTGTTTTGCAGGTGTACAAGCTGGCGACGGGCAAACTCCACAAATACAACAAAGACTACGGGAAGAAGTTGCACGGAGCCATGGTCGCGGCCGGTGAGTTACAGCTCTATATTCTTCTTCTTCTTCTCCATAAGGAATTAAAAGATAGTGCAAAACGAAAAAGTAAACAAAAAATAAACCGGACAAGTACGTGTCAGGCCACGCAAAGTGTAGGGTTCCGTAGTAATCCAATACTACTTAGCTACCTTAACAGACAGTTATCATTCTTCAAAAAATTTTTTTATGATATTTCTAGTACCTACCAAATTTCTTACTTGCACAAGTTCATTTTATAAGTTGGTCTGTTATTCGATAACCTGTAAAGTCTACTTGATTTTGATAGTTTTCCTTTTAAATTCATCATATACACTACTACCGTTAATTTTTTCTCATTTCGAAATACAACGGTTTCGCTGGTAGAGAGGAGTCTCTAACAAAAATAAGCATTTTAAAACGATTTTTTTCTGAAACGTACACTAGCATCGAAAAATGCTGCGCTGAATGTTATAAAGAATAGAGTTTGAAAACTGTTAAACATTTCATACATAGTACACGGACCAACGGCCCTAGAACTTCAATCCAAACAACTTAACTTTTGTCCAGATTCAGATTTAATTCATAAATATTAATTTACATGTCAAATGTCGAAGCAACTATAAATATTACATTTCAAAATTGTACAATGGTGTCGATTCGACATACGCCCAACTAAACTAAACTTAAAATTAGTCCTGTCACTTTCTATCATTTTTAATTGAAAAGGGACCGAAGATCATCGGTTTTGTTTTTGTCTTTGACTTCACGACTAACTGTCAATTTTAGTGGCTTTTTATTCGTCATGGTGTTAGGTAGGCACTAAAACAAGACTAAATTTGACAGTTAGTCGTGAAGTCATAGACAAAAACAAAACCGATGATCTTCGGTCCCTTTTCTATTAAAAATGATAGAAAGTGACAGAACTAATTTTAAGTTTAGTTTAGTTGGGCGTATGCCGAATCGACACCAATATCATTATATTATATTATTTAGAAGATTTACAATGTCAAATGTTAATGCACTATAGTACGTCACAGAGCTTCATATTGGTATTCAAAATCATTTATTACACCATTGTTGTGCAATGTTTTGTTTTATTGTTGTGTGGGTTTTTACCTTCTATATAAAACTATTATTACTATTATCATTATAGGGAATATGCATATATTTTTTAATTCTTTGAAATATATCAAGTTCCAGATAAACACATAAAAAATAATCATTGAAATGTCTTGCTCAAAAACAAAGGCTTCAAAGTTGATGGTTAGACAGAGAGGTCCGACGTGACATGTGACGTCATATGTCACGCGGGCCATACATCCGCCATAGAAAATTTAGCTTTCGTAAGAGGGACAGATATATTTGTTTGATAATGTTGTATCTAGTTTGTTTTTCGATCAATTTCGATTCTGTTTTGACTGTCAGTATTTTATTTTTTTATACTTTCAGATGAACTATGAAAAAATCTAATATTTAATTTGACATAAAATTTTAGACCTTGCTGCGCTCAATGTCATAAAGAATAGAGTTTGAAAACTGTTAAACATTTCATAGTACACCAACCAATGGCCCTAGAATTTTAATCCAAACAACTTTATGCAGTGTTTTGTTGTGCACTGTTGTACTTATTGGGTTTTTACCTGCAATAAAAAACTATCATTATTATTATAATTCCAGCGATACGAAACTTCCTCAACGGTATGGGCACGAACCTGTGCAGGGCTCTGATACTGCAGTTCTTATCGGAGCTGTGGAAGATCCAGCGCTGGGCCGCCAACCAGACTTCCATCCGACTGTACTCCTCGTCCTTACTACTCATATACGACGCGGCTAAGCTTAGGGAGTGCTGTCGGGAGAATGATAGTAGGTAAGTACGGTTTGAACCGTAAGTAAGCTTGTATATATCAGAGGTAGGTAGGCTTGTATACATCAGGATAGTCATGTATACATCAGGATAGACTTGTATATATCAGCGTAGACTTGTATATATCAGCGTAGACTTGTATACATCAAGGTATACTTGTATATATCAGGGTGGACTTGTATACGTTATGGTAGACGTGTATATTGAAGATCCAACGCTGGGCTGCCAATCAAACTTCCATCCGACTGTACTCCTCGTCCTTACTACTCATATACGACGCGGCTAAGCTTAGGGAGTGCTGTCGGGAGAATGATAGTAGGTAAGTATGGTTTTATACGTTGAGTAAGCGTGTATATATCAGAGGTTGGCTTGTATATATCAGGGTAGACCTGTATACTTCAGGGTAGGCTTGTATATATCAGGGTATACATGTATACATCAGGGTAGACTTGTATACATCTAGGTAGACTTGTATGCATAAGGGTAGACTTGTATATATCAGGGTAGACTTTTATACGTTAGGGTAGACGTGTATATTGAAGATCCAACGCTGGGCTGCCAACAAAACTTTCGTCAGCCGGTTCTCCTCGTCCTTACTACTCATACGACATGGCTAAACTTAAGGAGTGCTTTGGGGAGAATGATAGTGAGTGAGTACGTTTTATAAGTTCGGTAGGCTTGGAGAAGTAGAGGTGTATAATAATAAGGTGTAACTTGTATAATATAGTATACATACATTATGTACGTTTTTATACGTATATAGAGCTAGCTAAATGAAACGAACCGCAAACAACAAACACTTATTAACTTTTGGATGTTACATCTTTTAGTTTTGTAATTACATTTATTTAGGTGATGTTATGTAGCTATGTACAGTCACGGAAAATTATTGTTTAGCAGGTTAAAGATGTCTTAATTTCTTCGTATTATAATGTATAGAAAAAGGAGACGGCAGATATTGTTTTTTTTACATAGAGATCGCGCCTCGAAAGAAGTTTTATTTTTCCTTTCAGATAAAAGCTACCTATCTTTGTTTCATACTTAGCGGGACTTATTTGGTGTTTTTTTTTAAATGGCTTCACGTCGATATGTGACGTATTTTGCCAAAGACGACGTTTTGACTCAACATAACACAAACGAGAATAATTCGAACTTTATCATTACAAAAAAAAAATATTGTCACATTTGACAATTCATATAAATTTAATGACATCCTGACTGACACATATAAACAACGAATTCACATAAAATAAACGCTATTTTTTGTTTCGGAAAGACGCCAATCGCCATTCAGGAAAAAGATTGATTGATTATTAATTATAATAAATAGTTGGAAATAAAATAGCCGTAATTGTTAACAACTGGTTCCACAATCATCCCGAAGATCAAGTCATACCATGGCCAGCCAGATCTGCCGACCTCAATCCTATCGAGAATTTATGGGGATTAATGGTCCAAAGATGGGATCATCGCAACGAAATGAGGATAGATTTACTAGAAAATCACTGCATGGAAATATGGGAAAATATTCGTGGAACAGTTTTATGCACCCGTCTTATTCAATCTATGCGTTGGCGACTTCAAACTGTAATTGATAACTGAGGTGATATATCTACGCGACACGATCTCCTTGGGCGCGCTGTCAAGACACTGGTTGGCGCTGTCCGTCAAATGGAGTTCTCATATCTTTTACCATGTACCTACGAGGGCTGATTGATAAGTTTCCGAAACGACAAAGAAAAACTTTAAAAATCTATTTAAAATAAATTTATTTCTCCACGTAGTTTCCTTCTACCTCGATGCATTTAGTCCAGCGCTTCTCCAATGCCGAACACCAGTTTGATAAAATGTTTTCTCCAACCCCTCAAAATACTCGTCCACGGCAACAATGACTTCTTCATTTGATGAAAATCTCTGGCCACCTAACCATTTCTTCAGGTTTGGGAATAAGTGGAAGTCACACGGGGCCAGATCCGGGGAATAGGGTGGATGCGGTAGCAATTCGAACCGCAATTCATGGAGTTTGGCGACTGCAACCATTGACGTGTGTGCAGGTGCGTTGTCATGGTGGAACAAAACTTTTTTCTTGGCCAAATATGGTCGTTTTTTCTGGATTTCTTCACTTAATTTTTGCAGCAAGCTTGCGTAGTACTCTCCATTTATTGTTTTTCCTTTTTGCAGATAATCCACTAAAATAATCCCTCGAGCATCCAAAAAAACAGTCGCCATCACTTTGCCGGCCGACAAAACCGTTTTTGCTTTCTTCGGCGCAGGTCTTCCGCTCTCAGTCCACTGCTTAGATTGTTCTTTTGTCTCGGGAGTATAATGATGTATCCAGGTTTCATCGACTGTTACATAACGCCGCGAAAACTCGTTAGGATCTCGGTTAAACAGCGCCAAACACTCCGATGAATCGTCCACTCGACGTTGCTTTTGGTCAACAGTGAGCAAACGCGGCACCCATCGCGCGCAAAGCTTTTTCATTCCCAAATGTTGGTGCAAAATATTAAAAACGCGTTCAGATGAAATGCTCACCATCTCTGCTATCTCTCGCAACTTCAAGCGCCGATCATTCAATACAATTTTGTGAATTTTTTTGATCATGTCCGGATTCGTGACTTCATTTGGACGGCCAGACCTGTGGGCGTCTTCGCAGCTCTGTCTTCCACGTTTAAAATCAGTTACCCAGGTGTGAATTGTACTCAATGCAGGAGCAGAATTACCTAAAACACTGTCTAGCTTGGTTTTAATCTGGGTTGCTGTTTTCTGTTTTAAAACGTAAAACTTTATCACCGCACGAATTTCGTTTCTTTCCATTGTTAAGAAAATTTACGACAGAGAAAGTTCTACGTCCTATCAAACAAATTCCACCAGTTCGATTAAATTCAAATTTGGCGTTCTATTTTCAAAAAGATGCCAAAATATAATGTAATATTTTTTTTTGCGTATCATTTTTTTAAGTTCGTCGTTTCGGCCAGTTATCAATCAGCCCAGGTAGTATGATTCTTTTAGTTAAATAAAGCCACTTTTCCGTTGGTATTTCGTCTATTCTATCACAATTTATTTAACTAAAAATGCCTGACGAAAAACTAGGTAAATCAACATCGTCGTTGGCGAGATATCTCCGACCCGACAAGTTTGACGTCGAACCCGATGTCGCGGATGCCGATGTGAATCTAAAACAATTCATCACGAACGGAATCTAAAACAATTCATGGACGCCGCTAATAAGTACAACCTGACACTCAACGAACAGAAAAGCGTTTTCAACAAAACTAAGATTAATCTGCTTGGCTATACTGTGGAATTCGGCCTGACCCTGAAAGGTTAAGGCCTCTGCTAGACCTACCTGCACCGACTAATATGAGTGAACTGAAACGAGTCTTAGGGATGTTCGCGCACTACGCGAAATGGATTGGGCGATTCTCTGAGAAGATAAAACCCTTTACTTGCGTCACTAGTTTCCCATTATCGCAAGATGTTCTCAAATGTTTCGATAGACTCAAACACGACATCAAAGCGGCGTCTCTAGTAGCCATTAATGACGACGAAAGTTTCACAGTTGAGACCGACGCCTCAGAATTTGCACTAGCGGCTACACTAACTCAACAAAGACGACCAGTAGCATTCTGTTCACGGACCTTTTCAAATTCTGAATGCAAGCAATCCTCAATCGAAAAAGAGGCTTGCGCCATAGTGGAGAGTTTAAAAAATGGAGGCACTACCTAATTGGCAAAAATTTTCTCTTAATCACGAACCAACAATCGGTAGCCTTCATGTTTAATCAACAGCACAACAGTAAAATCAAGAACGAGAAAATCCTACGCTGGAGATTAGAATTGTCTTGTTATAAATATGATATCGTTTATAGACCAGGTTCTGAGAATGCGGCTGCAGACGCTCTATCACGTGTGTGCGCTACTATAGGGTCCTTCAAAGTTCTGAAAGAGCTTCATAATGTGCTCTGTCACCCAGGTATAACGAGGATGTTTCATTGGGTGAGGTCTAAGAACCTACCGTACTCGGCTAATGACGTCAAGGAAATGACTGCCTCGTGTCCGATCTGCGCCGAGATAAAACCAAGATTCCATAAAATTAAAGGGCACTTGATCAAAGCTACAGCCCCTCTCGAACGTATTAATATAGACTTCAAAGGGCCTCTACCATCTAACACCTCTAACAAGTACATATTGACGATCATTGACGAGTACAGCAGATTTCCATTTGCTTATCCATGTAAGGATATGACATCTGCCACTGTCATCAACTGCCTGAAAGATCTCTTCCTTACGTTTGGCCAGCCTCTCTATGTTCATAGTGACAGATGCACGTCGTTTATGTCCGAAGAATTTAAATCATTCTTAAGAAAATCAAATATAGCCTCATCAAGAACAACACTATATAACCCCCAGGGCAATGGACAGGTGGAACGTTTGAATGGTACTCTCTGGCGGACTATTCAACTTAGCCTCCGGTCAAAGAGATTATCAGTAGAAAACTGGGAAGTGGTGCTGAAGGACGCATTGCACTGTGTACGCTCCCTCTTATGCACATCTACTAACGCTACCCACCATGAAAAGCTTTTCACATACCCCAGAAGATCTCCGAACGGAAATTCACTGCCATCTTGGCTTACACCTGGGCCCACATTGATGAAGTAGAACGTTCGTCAATCTAAAACTGACCCTCTAGTGGAAGAAGCCGAACTTCTCGAAACTAATCCTCACTATTCTCTCATTCGGCGAGGCAATGGGGAAACTTCGACAGTATCGAACCGACAGTATAGCACCGTACCTGAGTACCGCTGACTACAGTGAGGATGATAGCTATGGGACAGCTTCTGAAGAGAACGAAGATAGCACTATAGCTCCACCTGGAACTATCTCTCCTTCACATTCTCCTCAACAACGTTCGGAAGACCTGCGAGGTTCACTGCCGTCACCAATACTTCAAACCGAAGCTCTCCCTCGGAGATCAGCCAGGACCATAAAGCCACCCTCCTACCTGAGCGACTGTGTAGTGGATGGAGGAGATAGTGGAGACTCATCTGGCAGGGGAGAATGAGGTGATATATCTACGCGACACGATCTCCTTGGGCGCGCTGTCAAGACACTGGTTGGCGCTGTCCGTCAAATGGAGTTGTCATATCTTTTACCATGTACCTAGTATGATTCTTTTAATTAAATAAAGAGTTTGACATGCAAACTAGTCAACAAGTGCGGAGTGGCGCCTTCCAACTGAACCGAAACCGAAAAAACGAAGAATTCGCGGCGAGAACTGAACTCAATTCCGGAAACAGCGTTTAAAAAATGTTTTGATGATTGGATTATTCATTGGCGTAAGTGTATCGTTACTGAAGGAGCATACTTTGAAGGTGATAAAATAAATTCGGATGACTAACTAACATTTTGTGTATTATTGATCTTTTCCCGGTACAGAGTAGTATATAGTCATATCTTGAAATAAAAAGTATCTAAGCAACTTCTTATAATATCAGCTATCTGCCAGTGAAAGACCCAATAAAATCGGTTCCGCTGATTATGAAATTATAGGCTACATGATATCTAGGTAACCAATAGTTTGTTTTTCTGAGTACCTATCTAACATGTCAATTCGTAAATTATCGTCTATCTTCGTAAAAGTTCGAGTATCCAGTATTATACGACCAAATCAAAAAAACTTTAACCTGCCAAGCAATCATTTTCCGCGACTGTACACATCAATCTCGTCTATTTTTATCGTACTATGTATAAATTTTTCAGTATGGAGTTTTTAATTAATCATTGAATTAGGAAAATATAAATGGTTCCACGAAGTACACCTGGCGCCATCTATCGTCTTAATTAGAACTTTTTTTTTTTTAAGAGCTGTCAGAAAATCCCCCATTTGGTAACAGCGCACCTACGACGTAGGGGCTGCGCAGTCACATTAGGAAATTATGCACCTACGAGGCGGGTATACGCGCACGGCAGTCTCAGTACGCTCCCCCTACGTAGTAGTGCATAGCAGGCATCGTGTACGTGCCCGCGTCCAGAGAAAGCTAATTTAGCGGCCGCAGCAGTAATGTACTATTACACACGAATAGAATATCTGATATAACAATATAACTGATTTGCTTCTAGTCTGAGCTACAGATGTCGCTCGACGCCGCTCCCCCGGCGCCAGTCCCTCCACTCCACCAGCCCCGATAGCGCCAGCTTCAGCGGCCAGCTCACGGCCAAGGGACCCGTCTACAAGAAGGTCAACCCCGTCCCCATCGCGCCCATCAACGTCGCCCAGAGCCCCCCCAAACCCATCCACAGCCCCTGGTCCGAGGCCTTGGAGAAACTCAACCACAACCACTCCTTCGACCACAACTACGAAGATAAACTATCCAAAATTAAGATGAATTACAGAGCGCTGTTAGATCAGGTAATGGACGACACGCCGAACCACAATCCGTGGGGGACGGTGAAGATTATAGACTTCGCGCATGCGTGGTTCAACGAGGATGAAGAAATGGCGGTGGATGATAATTTTAGAGAGGGCGTTGACAATTTTGTGGCGATCTTTGAAGAGTTTTTGAAAGAAACCGACGATCAAGTGTTTTAATTGTTCGAAATTAAATGTAGCAGTTACTATAATATTTAATCAATTTTGTTGTTGATCATTGTTTTTTTGAAATGTTCTTGTTTTATAATTATTAGACACTAACGGCCCGTTCGCGTTGTGTAAGATTTTCCCGTGGGAATAAGACTTTTCCCCGTAAAAAGTATCCTATGTATCCAAGGTACAAACCAAAATCCAAATCCGTTCAGTAGTTTAGGCGTGAAAGCGGAACAAACATCTAAACATCCAAATATATTTTCACATTTATAATATTAGTGTGATGTGATTTCAATGCGTACCTATATTGTACTGTCTGCTACACCTGAGTCGAGTCTTTTTTCAGTAAACACATTAAACTAGTGGCTCTGTGAGCTGTAGACCTCGCGAGTCTGTATATATCTTTATATTTATTTTTTCTCCACAAACATCCCCGACCTTTTATCTCAAATATTTTTTATTTTATTTTCTAATTTTGTTGTATTTTTTTTATTGGTTGAGAAATGTGACCTCAAGAAGAATAACTCTGTCATTTAAAAAAAATCAAAAACTGACTCGGCAAAAAAAAAAGATTAATTTATCGAACCTGCTTGCAAATTTCACGAAAATCGGTTGAGAAACGCGTCCTGGGGGCCGTTTCACGAAGCTACAAGTTACAAATTACAAGTACAATTCGATGTACATTGCGTAGACAATGAGTTTAAAACGATAAGGGCTTCCAGTTTTGGCGAATTGACTGCGCAATGAATAACAAATTGTAACTTGTTACTAGTAAATTGTTGCTTCGTGAAACGGGGCCCTGTAGAGCGGAATAAACAGACAGATGGACAGACATACAAAAGCTATTTTGGCCAAGCTGAAACGGAGACGCTTCCCTCGCTCGGGCAATAAAGGCTGGCCAGGAAACAGGCTCGACTTTAACGACACAGCACCTGCAATATTCGTGACGCTCCGCTCCAATGTCAGAAATTATAATGACAGAAAGCATTTAGTGCCTTGGTTAGTAATTAGTACTTATACTTGGGTTACTATAGGATGAGCTCTGACAGATTAAAATTTTAAGAACTTATGAATTTTATTTCGTTTATTTAATTATTTATTGAGTAAAATTACATACTTTTTAATGATAAAATAAGAGGTGAAGTTACTTTGTTTTAAAATTTTAGCTATTATGGTTTTTAAACTGAATATTATAAAAAAAAGTTGTTAACGTTGTATGAAAAATTTTGCAGCTGTCAGAACTCATCCTGTAATAACCCGACTTTAGTAGGTTTGTTAAGGTATTTAAAATAGGAAAACAACCTTACAGCGTTTTTTTAATCAAAAGATGCATTTGTAGAGCAAGGTAGACGTGTCAACTAAGAAATTTAATTATGAATTATTTTACTGTTTTTTAGGCTAGCAGCTAAAAGTTTTTTAAGTGTATTTCGATAAGAGACGTTAAAATTGTCATGTTTTAATGTAACCTTAATAATTATATTGTTATTAATTTGTATTATAACAACAAACAAGTTTGTACTTAATTTAATAATAAGTTAGATAAAAAAAGTTACATTGAGTATTGTGTAAAAATGTGTTCTCGTAATTAATTTAACTACCTACTTATCATATTTAAGGAACGTAAATAAATACAAAATATCGCTTTCGCATTTTATAAATATTTATTTTCGAAATCAGCCAAAAATTATTTTCCCAAATAAAATAAAATTATCTATAAACTTAAATATACAATCTAGTATGAAAATCAAATAATTATTGTGGCACACCCACCGAACGAAGGTTTATTAGTTATCATATTCACGTTGAAATATTCTTGTCGATATTTGGAAAATAAGCAATACAAAATTGTTAACACATTTATGAAAATTCTATACACAAAATCATTTATTCCAATATTCGCCTTTATTTTGTTGTTTCTACAAAATATTGCACTTATAGACAGGTCTAGCATTCTCCGGTTCCCTGCTCTGAGGATGCTAATAAAAATAACAACACATAAAAGGAATTCTACAAATTAATTTAAAACGACAAACGAATCAACAATCGATGCGTCGGGTCTAAAATAATAAAGTATCCAGGTACAGTGGAGAACTATTCAAGCTAGACATAAACCCATAAACAACGGTGCAAAGTCCCAACTGTCTAACTTGGTATTTTCTCCACTGTACAAACAAATACTTCAAAACACTATACAAAGCGATCATGCTGAACTTCGTAACATTGAAACAGAAAACAATATTTTCCACGTACGACAAGATGGGGCCAGTTGCACAACGAAATACAATCACATAAAAGGCAACTTTATACAAAAGTTACATTAAATATCTTCGTCCGTCGCGCAATGATTAAAAATATGACTAACCAGCGCCGGACGACATTAATCTACCATTTATAAAAAATAATATCTCGATATACTGTTTATTCGTCGTTGTGAAACTAGCCCAGTTTTTATAATCACTATTTCTTGTGAATAGCCCAACCGACCCGAGGACGTTCGGAATAAAATTAATATAAGCATTACTGGTATATTTACACCGGGATAGTCCTTGAGACAGTGCAGTAAGCTAGTCCAGTAGAAACACAAAGAACATCGATTGTCAAAATAGAAAGTACTCGTCAAAAAACATTAGGAATACTAGGATATTATTCTATTTGTATTTGCCAAACGACAGCTTTTTAATTTCAGTTCGAAATCGACATTTTTCTTGAAAACTACAAGTTTGGCTATGTAAGAGTACATTAATGAACTAAGCTTCTTGAACACTCAATAATTTTTGCGAAGAATTTGGATTACATAGTGCACTGTCCGAATTACTGCCCTAGTGCACAATAACCATCTATTACTCTAGTGTTATACAATGCAATATACAACAACATTACAGAAACCAGTGATCTAGCACAAAATAAAGCACCTTGTGTTAGGGGCGATATTTTTTATAATAATTAATAATTCTATTTTTTTGTATAATTTTTATACGCAATTTCTTTACAAAAAAGAAAACAAAACACACACATGGCAGAAGATTTTTCAACATTTTAATCTTAATTTAGGTCAAATATTATATCACAATCGTCCGTGTCCACACTCCGTAGCCGGGGCTCGATGGTTTCATACAAAAACCTTTCCCCAACAATAAACAATTACAATTAGTACAGGCCGTACAGCTGACAAGTATAACATGACCAAAAACACTTGTTTAGTTAGCTGCACTGAGGTATTTAAGCCTTAAATATATTGGAAACTAAATAAGAAATTCGTTAGTATCACCCATGCTAATTTCGCTCATGAAGTTAAACTTTCATGTGACTTTCATTGATACGTGACTAAAGAAAAAAAAATATGTTTTGGAAATATTTATTTTTCTACAATCTAAATGAGCTTTATAGAAATATTGTAGCTATTAAAATGCTCTACAAAATAGCTCTTAACATAATTCTTCTAATTTTCTTAAATTTTGAGTTATCAACAAAACATTAAATGTTGTGGGCTTTAATTTATGGAATTAAGTCATGTTATAGATTCAGCACTTCAAACACACATTCCTACCCACTGCTTTACCAATGTTACCATAAAAATACATCAACTATTGTATAGCGATACTATCTAACAAACGTTACGGGAACTAAATTGGTTTAGCGAACTAACTATAATATTGTGTGGCAAGGCGAACGTGTGTGTTTGGGGCGTGAACGTACTCAATTCATAAAAATAAATGGTTTAAAATTAGGGTTTTAAGGATCTGGCAACACTGTTAAATTTTCAGCCACATTCAATTACTGGCGGTTAAGTGTTGCTACTAATATAAGGACAAAATATGTATTTTTTTTATGAACAATTAAAAATAAACCTTTATGGAATAATGAATTTCGAAGTTATTGTATTTTAATTCAATCTCAATCTCTTATATATGAGTAAAGAGAGGCCGAGATCAGAAGTAGGATATCGTATTTTTCTGTTTTGTTCAGGCCTCAAACACGACTCACGCCGATATAAGACACTTCGTAATATCATGTGTACTTCAACAAATTTAACATACAATATACAAGGCAATTTACCGAGCTACTCGTGTGGTACGAGAACGTACTCTATGGAACTATATTTACAGTCTATTATCGCGTGGCATCTGTAAAAAGGTAGGTGGATTAGGGCAATTTTAGTTCTAAAGATGAAATTTTATTTATAGACAAGATTAGATACGCTAATAACGAAGGATATTTATTTAGTAAATGTTAAAAATATTTAAAGATTAAAAAATACGTAAATTTACCCTAAAAGACGTGTAAAAGACAAGCAAGTATTTGAATTTATTAACATTTTCATCAAAAAACATTACTGCTTCCATAAAAAAATGGCAACAAAATTATTGATGATACTGTATCAAATATTTTCTTGTTAACACGTTTAAGAAAAATGAATACAAATATTCAACGTCCCTTTTATCTACACATTAAAAGACCTCCTTTTACAGATGCCATGGCAAACATTTAAAGCCTGACAACAATATGGACCCGACAGCCGCTTTACGCCGCTAAAGCGCTTCATAGCCAACCCTCACTGGAAAAACAGCCAGTCATTTGCATTTTGAACCTTATTTATTAGAGAAAAAACTGAACTGATTGTCACCGCAAAATTGTAAACTGTTAACAGAAAAAGAACTACACGGGAATGATATAGTACATTGTTATACGAGGGATGAAAGTAACTTATTTAGCGCGCGCGCGCGCTTATTTGGCCCTAATACTGAACTTTATGTTATTTCAATTTAATATTGGGCTGTAATTGAGTGGCTGTATAGAAAGATGGAACATAGTTCAATAGAAATGTGAAATTAGAGCCAGTTTTTTTTAAAATAATTTACAGCTGTCATTTGAAAGTGATTCTACCTCGGGCTGAAAAGTATTACTTTCAATCCGCTCCACAGGTAACTTCCGATCTACTTTCGTTCATTTAACATATACCATTTACGAAAATTAATTATTTAACGTTATCTACATGCAAGTATTTGTTTACCAATTTAATACAAATAAAGATTCATTCATTCATTCAAGTGCTACGCTTCAAATACATTTAAACTGTTTTGTTTAGTATTTAGGATTCAAAATGCACCTGTTCATCAGTAGCTGCTTTTTCAGTGTGAATTGGCCCTCAAGGTTGGACTACACTGTTTTGCTCGACAGTTGTTTTCAGCCAATGAAAATCGGTAATGTTGTTAAGGTCCATATACATAAAGAAATTTTATTCATAAAAACTTATTGATGCGTTCAATTTAGTAAAACTGAACAAATTGTTTGACTGATAGATCAGAGTTTCTCCATTCTATAGCGTTGTTTTGGGAGTCTCAATTTTTTTGTCATATCTTAAAATAGTTCAGTTGTAGACACATTGTTATTTTTCTATGAATAAAATTACCATCGTCTGTTTTTTTAAACATTATATATATATAGAAGAGCGGGAACAATACGAGCGGTAGCTTTGTGAGCTTTTTTATTTTATATAGTTGCCCATTTACTTGAAGAGAACAGAACTGGGACTATACGGCGCCATTTTTATTGAACAAACAAGTTGGTTCACTATTACAAGGTTCTATGTTAATTTTAATATTTTATATGCGGCGCGCGCGATATTGTATTATTCCTTTGTCTGCGGCGCTGCGTCAATACGTCTTGACAGCCGCATTTATTAGATTATAAATTTTTGACTGGTAAAATGTATACTAAGTAGTCCTATAACTTATTCTATTATACATTATTATGTGAAAAAAATTAGCTAATGATACATAGAACCTTGTAGCATTCTTAACTAAATGAGTACTAAAACTATAACATAGAACTTTGTAATAGTGAGATGTCAGTTGGATTTCTGATAGTTTATCGTCCAATGTGGACGCAGCCTCACCAAGATAGACTGGTTCTACGATTTGTTGTCTAAAAATGATTGAAATTTGTTTGTATTGCATACAAAGTTTTATCAAGCTTCAGTAAGATACTAAATTTATCTTTCAAAATTGAATTAAAAAAAATCTGAGCTCTGGTCACAAATTCAAACCAATAAGCAAAAAAAATATTAACTTTTTTTCATAGTTCATCTGAAAGTATACGAAAATAGAATACTGACAGTCAAAACAGAACCGAAATTGATTGAAAAAAAAAACTTGACAACAACAAATATGTCCCTCTTTCGAAAACAAAATTTTCTATGGCGGATGTATGGACCGCGTGACATATCACATCGGACCTCTCTGTCTAACCATCAACTTTGAAGCCTTATAACTTTGTTTCCGAGCAAGATATTTGAAAAATTACTTTTTATGTGTTTATCTGAAACTTGAAATATTTCGATTGTGCATGTTCCCTATTCCAATAACTTTTTTGATATGTAATAACTATCAAATCCGATGGTGAGGCTGCTAGATAGACAGTCGTGTGTTAGATGATTTTAGATACAATGCGTCAAAAGTGGATCTTGGGTACAGACGCTCGCTGCGCCTGCGCCGGCGCCGTTTCATTCCAGTTAGTTCTCGTTCATATGCTGCCATGTAACGCGAGGGCCAAATCATCGGTTGAATCACGAAGGTGAAGTTAAATTTAGAGGCTACTATAATTTTAATGCTTTTACGCAGTTTATAGAAATATTGAAAAAGTTCCCTTTTATTACCTTCGGAAGCTGTTAATCACGGACAATTAAAAAATCATTAAAAGAAAAACACGACTACCCTGCCAAAAAAAAAAAACCAGTGTCATTCGGGGTGAGGATACCTCATACATCCCATTCCGTTCAGGTATTTAGAAGTTATGATGGAATAAAGATACTCACATACATACATTATATGAGTCCTGTTATGTGTCCATTATATGTGATCAGGACCCTTTATCTGGGCAGTCGTGTAATTGATATTCAAATTGAAGTTAGTCCACTGTGTGATGCCTGTTCGTGATTCCCCCGGCGCTACCGCCCCCCCCCGCCTAGATCTTGGGCAGCTTGGGCGCGCTGACGAGCGGGTTGGCGCGCTGCAGGTAGCGGTGCGCGTGCGCCTTGTAGTCGTACGCGCACCCGTGCACCTAAAGAGATAATAGGTTAAATATGAGGTAAGTGTTTGATTTGATTTGTCTAATTATTTGATTTGTTTTTATGATTTTATGATATGATATGATTTGATGTTTGATGTTTATGATCATACCCTTTACGAGAGGGATCAGTCCATGAAACAAGATAGGTAAAAACTTTATTAATTCGCAACACACAGATAGCACAATTAATCAATTTTAAAATACTCAAAAGTTAACAGTTTTGTAACCTTTAATCACCCTAATTCAGGGTAGGCTCGAGCCCCTCGGTGGGATGTATATGAGCTGTTATGAAGTTGTTCAGTTTGATGGACTCAGCCTTCTCGAAAACGATTTAAAAATAATAACAATTTACGGTGTATAAACTATACTGCATTTAATGGCAAGATATGATGAGTGCTCCTCCCACGGGAAAAATCAAAAATTTTGCAGTGGACCTATGTTTTCATAATTTTAGGGATATCTTCCAAAATTTAAATCGAACAATTTCTTAGCTTTGGCAAATTCTAATATATATTTTTTATTGACTGAGCGAGCGCGAAGCATCTCCGTTTCAGCTTGGCCAAAAGTGCTTTTGTATGTTTATCTGTCAATCTGTTTGTTCTCATCTACAGGTCGCGTTTCTCGACCGATTCTCGTGAAATTTTGTGAGCAGGTTCGAAAAATAATAGATTTTTTTGTCGAGTCAGTTTATGGAAATTTAAAAAAAATTACTGAGTTATGAGGGTCGAAAACGTAAAAAAAAAACATAAATCAGCCATTAAAAAAAAAACTTATATATATATTTACTCCCGAGGTCTTCTGCTCAGAGCCACTAGTGTTGTAGTAGTTAAAATACCCACCTCTGCATATCGATGCGGCGCGCAGAACTCGGCGCCGCAGCGGCACGTGTGCACGGTGGCGATGGAGAGCTTCTTGCGGCAGAACCCGCAGCGGATGCGGATCTTCTTCTCCTTCTCCACGACTTCTTCTTTTGTCTCCTCCTGGAATAAAGGCTCAATTTAGTAAAGGAAGCTCTAAAGCGACGCGACGTCAACTTTTTAAAATAGCGGCACTTGGGCACGTGGGGGTAGGATGGAGGGCAATGGGGCCACTATAGAGGCCATGGTATAAGGACTGCATAGGAGCAATGGGGACAATATAAAGACAGTGGGTAGAGTATAGGAGCAATGGTGTCAATATTGAGGCAATAGGGTCAATATAGAGGTAATGGGGTCAATATAAAAGTGACGGGGTCAATTAAAGGTGGGTACGGACTAGAGGCAGCCTCAGGGTGAGCAGCCTCGGCACGCACGGCTCGTGTTGAGGCTGCCTCGGTAAATAATTAAAACAACATGAGGCAGCAGGCTGAGGCAACGTGCCTCGGGTCGAGCCACAAAAAACAAAATGGCGCCGCGCCAGATCGACAGCTGATCTGCGTCTGTCCACACCTGAATCTTGATCACGCACGACACGACCAACTATGGCGTCGAAGGAAGCCCGTGCTGCTGCTGCCTTTATTGTAATATATAAATTGATTCAAAAGAAAAAGAGACCGCCACGTTGGTGGAAAAAACTTCTATTCAAGAACAGAAATAATCATGGCGAAACATTGCTACGTGAAATTACTTTTGAATGTAAATCAAACGACAAAGTCAACTTCACACGTATGTCGACTGCTGACTTTGAACATTTATTTTGTCTGGTAGCACCAATTATACAAAAAAAGGTGACAAAATTTCGTAAACCTATATCAGCCAAAGACAGATTTATGATAACTTTGCGATTTTTGGCGTCAGGAGATTCTTACACAAGTTTACAATATTTGTTTAAAGTTGCCAAACAATCTATCAGTGGAATTGTACCTGAGGTGTGTGATGCTATTATTGAAGTACTAAAAGGATACATAAAGGTAAGAAAAAAACCATTTTGTCAAATACTTTTTATTAATAGTAGGTAATATTAGAAAAACATTAAACATGTACTTGTACAGCTAATCTTCAAACTCATAATATGAAAACCCTGGTGCTGGTGGTGAGGGGCATGGTGGTGGTGGAGGTGGAGGTGGAGGAGGAGTAGGTGGTGTTGGAGTAGGTGGTGTTAAAGGTGGTGGTGGAATAAGTGGGGGTGGAGGAGCAGGAGATTGCACACTGCTGTAACTTGATCCCCTTGACACACTTCTAGGGCTAGAAGATACATCAGTATAGTAACCATATTGTTGGACAGGATTATAGCTGTAATAACCAACCTCTGCTTGGTATAAAATATTATTAATTGCATGTTTAACATTGGCTATTGTGAGGGCATCGTATTTACGTAATTCATTTGAAATGTGGAGGCCATAAGTAATTAAAGGATCATCACTTTGTCGTGAACTCTTTCGAAGAATATCCATGGCTTCTGTCAACATTGGGTCTGCCTGGCGTTTGTATCCTCTTCGTGGTTGTGACTGAGAAGATGGATTGTTTTGTGGTGGCTGTAACTGAGATGGCTGAGACGGAGCATTTGGTGAGGGTTGAGATGAACCATTTTGTGATAACTGAGATGGGCCGGCTGTTTGAGATGAACCATTTTGAGATGACTGAGATGGGCCGGCTGTTTGAGATGAACCATTTTGAGATGACTGAGATGGGCCGGCTGTTTGAGATGAACCAATTTGAGATGACTGAGATGGGCCGGCCATTTGAAATGGTGATTCTTGTGACTCCTGCAAATAATTTTATTTGTTATTACAGGTGCCAACAACCCAGCAACAATGGTTAAATGTGGCAGCAGAGTTTGAGCAGAAATGGAATTTCCCTCACTGCATCGGTGCAATTGATGGAAAGCACATAGTTCTTGAAGCTCCAATAAATTCAGGATCAGAATATTTTAATTATAAGCAAGACTTCAGCATTGTTTTATTTGCTCTGTGCGATGCTAACTATAATTTTACATATGTGGATGTCGGCTGTCAGGGCAGGATTTCAGATGGTGGTGTTTTTAAAAACACAAATCTGTACAAAAAACTGGAACAGAAGACTTTAGAAATCCCACCACCAAAAATTTTACAAACACCATATGTTGTTGAAGTACCGTATGTGCTGGTGGGCGATAAAGCATTTAGCCTGAACGAATACACTATGAAACCTTTTCAAGGTACTCCAGACCAAGGCACTATTGAAAGAGTTTTCAACTACAGACTCTCACGTGCTCGAAGAGTAGTTGAAAATGCTTTCGGTATTTTAAGTGCTGTATTCAGAGTACTAAGGAAACCTATGCTGTTAGATCCAATGATAGCTACGAAAGTTGTTTTAGCAACACTTTATCTACATAATTTTTTACGAAGAGGAAATGGAAGCTCTGTAAATTTATACTGTCCTAGAGGTACTTTCGACTCAGAAAGAAATGGTGAAATAATTCTGGGTACATGGAGAAGAAATGCCGAAGACCTTACTTCATTTCTTCCAATTCCTGCTGTGCCCAGACGTGCCCGGCTAACTGCTGCGGAAATACGTTTACATTTGGCTAGATATTTCATGACTAATGGCAGTATAGAATGGCAAAACAGATACTAAATGCTTACCGAGTCAAAGTTATCGTGCGGGTCATATTTATCAGCCAGGAAATAAAAATATTCATAGCCGAACCACTTTGAGATATATCTACTGTCTGCTCCTACAACAATAAAAACATTTTTAATAGAGTAGAGTTAGTGTAGTTTGTAGAGTAGTTTATTGTGTAAATGTTCACTTTTAGCCAAAGAATACAGAATTTGTTGTTGAATAAAAATAAAATGATAATTATTGACTCTGTGGTATTACTTACCGGATCCTGTGACTAAGCTTTTTTTCTCTCGTGACTTTTCTCTTCGAAAAGAGCCTAAAAGATTATTAATTTTATTTTTGACTTCTTTAATATCTTCACCAATACCTTCTGCTAATCTCCTCCATGCATCTTGTTTCACATTTTTATCGTAGTACATTTCATCGCGGGGATCCCACAAAAGCCTTTCTTTTTCATATAGACTTATAAGTTGTATACATTTTTCCTTGCTCCAATTCGCCATTATCAGAAATTTTAATTGTTCACACTAAAAACTTCCAATCCAATTTCAGTCAAAGATAAAAACTTGAGTCTCTGACCAAATAACCTCAAAATAAACAAATTAGTTTTTAAGATTTTTTTAGCTTTGGATAAACGAACCATTAGTCTTTTTAATTGAAATTTGCGGCTTTGGATACACGGTTTTTTCGCCATTGTGCGTGACTCGCTAAAACCGTGCTCAAAATCACGTCCACACTTGCGAGGCATGTACGCCGAGGCGCCTTTGAGCACAGTCAAAAAACCGACTCCGAGTGGCTCGCGCCGCGGCAGCCTCGCGTGAGGCATGCCTCGGGCTGAGGCACGTACGCACTTGAGGCAACAGGGCGAGCCGTGCGTGCCTCAGGCGAGGCTGCCTCTAGTCCGTACGCACCTTAAGAGTGATGGAGTCAATATTGAGGCAGATCAATATAAAAGTAACAGGGTCAAAAGTGAGGCAATGGGGCCATGACAGAGGTAGAATAGCAGCAATGGAAGGATTAAACGGAACAGTTACAGAAACCCATCCATAAGGAAACCACGCAAACAGAAGCTTCAGTGATCTCACCTTGTTGTCCTGGTCTCCCTTGCGCCCCAGCCGCTCGTTCTCCAGCTCGGCGATCTTCTCGATGCGCCTCTGGCGGCGCTCGCTGCCCACCTCGCGCGCGCGGGGCGCGGGGGGCGGCGGCGACACGTGCAAGTGGTCGTCGCTCAGGTGGAGGTGTTCTGTGTTGCGGTGTCTGAGGGAGGAACGGTGGTTCATTTCATTACTAGCCTGTGGAGATTAATGCTGTGAGGACCTAAAACTGACAACCAGGTGGCCACCGGGTATCGACCGTCAGCTTCTTCAAAGCTGTTCTGAAAGATTCTACCTAGGTATTAAGTATCGAGGGACCGCTTAGACCCCTTCTTATCTTCATTTTATGACTAGCTTTCTGCCCGCGGCTACACTCGCGTTAAAGATTTTCCCGTTATCAGCGCGTCTGACAGCGGCGCGCCGACACACACACAGCACAGAGCACACAGTGCGGCGTGTGGCGGACGTGTATACAAGCTGAATGCTATCATTGTTAGATCACCTGGAGAGCGCCGGCAGCAGTCTGTTCCGCCGCAGCTGCTCCAGGTCGGAGGTGGAGGATGAGAACAGCGCGTCTGACAGCGGCGGCGTGTGGCGGACGTGTATACAAGCTGAATGCTATCATTGTTAGATCACCTGGAGAGCGCCGGCAGCAGTCTGTTCCGCCGCAGCTGCTCCAGGTCGGAGGTGGAGGATGAGAACAGCGCGTCTGACAGCGGCGGCGTGTGGCGGACGTGTATACAAGCTGAATGCTATCATTGTTAGATCACCTGGAGAGCGCCGGCAGCAGTCTGTTCCGCCGCAGCTGCTCCAGGTCGGAGGTGGAGGATGAGAACAGCGCGTCTGACAGCGGCGGCGTGTGGCGGACGTGTATACAAGCTGAATGCTATCATTGTTAGATCACCTGGAGAGCGCCGGCAGCAGTCTGTTCCGCCGCAGCTGCTCCAGGTCAGAGGTGGAGGATGAGAACAGCGCGTCTGACAGCGGCGGCGTGTGGCGGACGTGTATACAAGCTGAATGCTATCATTGTTAGATCACCTGGAGAGCGCCGGCAGCAGTCTGTTCCGCCGCAGCTGCTCCAGGTCAGAGGTGGAGGATGAGAACAGCGCGTCTGACAGCGGCGGCGTGTGGCGGACGTGTATACAAGCTGAATGCTATCATTGTTAGATCACCTGGAGAGCGCCGGCAGCAGTCTGTTCCGCCGCAGCTGCTCCAGGTCAGAGGTGGAGGATGAGAACAGCGCGTCTGACAGCGGCGGCGTGTGGCGGACGTGTATACAAGCTGAATGCTATCATTGTTAGATCACCTGGAGAGCGCCGGCAGCAGTCTGTTCCGCCGCAGCTGCTCCAGGTCAGAGGTGGAGGATGAGAACAGCGCGTCTGACAGCGGCGGCGTGTGGCGGACGTGTATACAAGCTGAATGCTATCATTGTTAGATCACCTGGAGAGCGCCGGCAGCAGTCTGTTCCGCCGCAGCTGCTCCAGGTCAGAGGTGGAGGATGAGAACAGCGCGTCTGACAGCGGCGGCGTGTGGCGGACGTGTATACAAGCTGAATGCTATCATTGTTAGATCACCTGGAGAGCGCCGGCAGCAGTCTGTTCCGCCGCAGCTGCTCCAGGTCAGAGGTGGAGGATGAGAACAGCGCGTCTGACAGCGGCGGCGTGTGGCGGACGTGTATACAAGCTGAATGCTATCATTGTTAGATCACCTGGAGAGCGCCGGCAGCAGTCTGTTCCGCCGCAGCTGCTCCAGGTCAGAGGTGGAGGATGAGAACAGCGCGTCTGACAGCGGCGGCGTGTGGCGGACGTGTATACAAGCTGAATGCTATCATTGTTAGATCACCTGGAGAGCGCCGGCAGCAGTCTGTTCCGCCGCAGCTGCTCCAGGTCGGAGGTGGAGGATGAGAACAGCGCGTCTGACAGCGGCGGCGTGTGGCGGACGTGTATACAAGCTGAATGCTATCATTGTTAGATCACCTGGAGAGCGCCGGCAGCAGTCTGTTCCGCCGCAGCTGCTCCAGGTCGGAGGTGGAGGATGAGAACAGCGCGTCTGACAGCGGCGGCGTGTGGCGGACGTGTATACAAGCTGAATGCTATCATTGTTAGATCACCTGGAGAGCGCCGGCAGCAGTCTGTTCCGCCGCAGCTGCTCCAGGTCGGAGGTGGAGGATGAGAACAGCGCGTCTGACAGCGGCGGCGTGTGGCGGACGTGTATACAAGCTGAATGCTATCATTGTTAGATCACCTGGAGAGCGCCGGCAGCAGTCTGTTCCGCCGCAGCTGCTCCAGGTCAGAGGTGGAGGATGAGAACAGCGCGTCTGACAGCGGCGGCGTGTGGCGGACGTGTATACAAGCTGAATGCTATCATTGTTAGATCACCTGGAGAGCGCCGGCAGCAGTCTGTTCCGCCGCAGCTGCTCCAGGTCGGAGGTGGAGGATGAGAACAGCGCGTCTGACAGCGGCGGCGTGTGGCGGACGTGTATACAAGCTGAATGCTATCATTGTTAGATCACCTGGAGAGCGCCGGCAGCAGTCTGTTCCGCCGCAGCTGCTCCAGGTCGGAGGTGGAGGATGAGAACAGCGCGTCTGACAGCGGCGGCGTGTGGCGGACGTGTATACAAGCTGAATGCTATCATTGTTAGATCACCTGGAGAGCGCCGGCAGCAGTCTGTTCCGCCGCAGCTGCTCCAGGTCGGAGGTGGAGGATGAGAACAGCGCGTCTGACAGCGGCGGCGTGTGGCGGACGTGTATACAAGCTGAATGCTATCATTGTTAGATCACCTGGAGAGCGCCGGCAGCAGTCTGTTCCGCCGCAGCTGCTCCAGGTCGGAGGTGGAGGATGAGAACAGCGCGTCTGACAGCGGCGGCGTGTGGCGGACGTGTATACAAGCTGAATGCTATCATTGTTAGATCACCTGGAGAGCGCCGGCAGCAGTCTGTTCCGCCGCAGCTGCTCCAGGTCGGAGGTGGAGGATGAGAACAGCGCGTCTGACAGCGGCGGCGTGTGGCGGACGTGTATACAAGCTGAATGCTATCATTGTTAGATCACCTGGAGAGCGCCGGCAGCAGTCTGTTCCGCCGCAGCTGCTCCAGGTCGGAGGTGGAGGATGAGAACAGCGCGTCTGACAGCGGCGGCGTGTGGCGGACGTGTATACAAGCTGAATGCTATCATTGTTAGATCACCTGGAGAGCGCCGGCAGCAGTCTGTTCCGCCGCAGCTGCTCCAGGTCGGAGGTGGAGGATGAGAACAGCGCGTCTGACAGCGGCGGCGTGTGGCGGACGTGTATACAAGCTGAATGCTATCATTGTTAGATCACCTGGAGAGCGCCGGCAGCAGTCTGTTCCGCCGCAGCTGCTCCAGGTCGGAGGTGGAGGATGAGAACAGCGCGTCTGACAGCGGCGGCGTGTGGCGGACGGCCGGCGGCGCGCGGACGTGCAAGGACGACGCCGATCTAACCAACAAAACAGTTCAATATTAATAATGTTACGGCTTGGTGTGGTGGACTGTACCAAAGAACTTTCCAGAAATCGCCAGTCTTTAGTGATCTTTGACAAACTACCCGAAAGTTCGAGACTGCTGTCATTTCCCTTGAAAAAGCATTCGAAACAGCTGACTGTCAAAATTTTATAACAAAAAGAATAACGAAATAGGAACATTCACAGACTGTCATAAGGACCGCGACTGCCTAGTCGGGGAGTTCAGTGCAGTATCGATAGCTGAAGTAAATAAAAGTGCAAGTTAAAGTGCTAGTGAACAAAGTTCAGTAGAAGTGTTAATTTCGGTTTAGCGCTTCTCGTGCGCTTCAGTTTTTCCCGTGGGGGTGCGCGGCGCAGCGTGCCGCGGGCTCACTGCTCGCTGAAGCCTCCCTCCTAGTCCCCCCCTCCCCCGTACTGACCTGGCGTGCGCGGGCGCGGCGTGCGGCGCGTGGGGCGCGTGCGGCGCATGCGCGGGCGCGAGCTGCGAGCTGGAGCCGAAGCCGCGGGCGCGCCATCCGGAGCCCGATCCGCCTACCAAAGGACCTGAGGAATAAATACAACCTTTCTATACAAAAATAAACTTAAAAAAAAAGTATAACTTTGTATATCAAAAATGATTCAGTTTTCTATTTTATTAAACTATGTTTAATTATTCTGTTGAGTGCAAAATTATATTCATTCAAACTAACACCACATACCAATGTGTTTTCGAATTCATATGTACGTTTATTCGACGCTCTTACGGTGAAGGAAAACATCGTGATAAAACCTGCACACTCCTGCGAATTTAATAGTTGTGTGTGAAGTGGACCAACCCGCACTGGGCCAGTGTGGTCGAATTAGGCCTAATCGATATAGATAGATATTAGATATTACAGACAGTGTTGCCACATATAAGAAATGTTTGTTAGTCAATATTAGAACATGAGAACAGTTTTTTCAGCTCAAGGTTAAAATTATTCTGCGACGGAGCTAAAAATTCACATATGTAATGGTATGGACCCTGCGTACAAGTATAACTCGATCTCTGGTGTATCATCTGTTAAATATCTAGGCATTGATATAGACAGAATGGGATAAACACATTGAGCAACTTTCTGCGAAGGTTAGACAGACTGCTTTTGTGCTCCTAGACTTAAGAAACATAATTGACCGACCTACACTTGTTTCCACTTATTACGCAATTACTCAGTCAATTATTCTATATGGAATAATTGCATGGGGTTGTTGTGGCAAAACTCTTATGTCAAAGCTAGATCGGGCACAAAAGTTTGTCCTAAAAATTTTATATTCTAAACCCAGATTGTTTCCCTCAGATGAGTTATATAACTTGACAAAAGTTCTTTCCCCTTGTAAACTATACGTTTGGCAAGCTACAATTTACCTCGCTAGGCATTTACAAGACTTTGAAGTTTTCAGTAGTACACGTAGCCAGAGAAAAACCTCAAAAATGTCCAAATTAAAGTTTAAGTCATCTGCTAGAACTATTGAAGCAGCGAAAAAACATGTAACTTATATTGCACCCAAAATATATGAATTAATGCTTACTAGTGAAGAAAGGGAGGTAATAGATAGTGTGGGCGGGGTCGATGCCTCCATGAGGGCAAGGTATTGTAGTCTTTAAAATCATAAATAGTTTTATTAAATAATATTGTCAAAAACTATTAAAACATACATATGCACAATGTCAGTCAAAAATACCTCCCCGGGTCATACCCGCCGCAAAGGTGCCCATGACACTCGCTGCGTTGCCACGTTGAATGGCAATGAACAACCTTTGCGCCAGGTAAGAACCGGAGCGGGCGTCAAACCCCCTCTCTCTGAGTCTGCGACCAACTTCGGCAACAAAAGTCAAAGCCTCTGATCCCCAGCAACCTGTTGTCTCAAACGCAAGCGGGACAAAGTTATAATTACCCCCCAGAGTTGAGTACTTGGCTCGCTTGTTGTCGGCTGCACATTCAGCAACAGCCCCGGCTGAGCGCACAGTACGGCTGAGATGAGAGGCAGCGAAGGTGCTGACGCACGTGGCGTCCCACAGTAGGCACTTTCCTCTCTGCCATGGCACCAAGGTTAGGCCGTCAGGCCTTTTGCCATCAGACCGGCTGAGGCCCGGCGGCTCCAGGACACAGGGAATATTAGCAGACACCAAAGCCCTCCGGACGATGTCATTTAGAGCGTGGTGACGTGGATATCTCCCCGAACACCGACAGCAACTCATCGCATGATGACCATTTGCCTCCACCGTGGATCCGCAGATGCATCGATGTGGTTGACATACATCGCAGCCCAGGCGGAAAGCAACCGCCAAACGCAAGGAGTCACTGTCACTGGGTTCCCATATGTGGTGAAGGTAATGCCTGCAACCACGCACCAGACTCCACTCTAGACACCGCCCTGAGTCTAGCCAAGTCTGCACCCGTAGCCTCATCTATCAGCCGGTCAAGTGTCTCCTTGGAACCCACGTCATCCCAAGCCCGCTGCACCTCCGGAGTTTTGGGTACTGTCGCAGCTGGGAAGCGAGCCGTCCACTCCGTCATTGCATCAGCAACAAAAGGTATGGTAGCCGTGTCTCCCTCAGAAGATAAAATTTTAGACACAAGGCCAACCACCCCATGCCCCGACGCGAGAAAAGCCGGCAAGCTTACATCCCGTACACGCCGCAGTCCCAAACCCCCATGTCGAATGAGAAGAGATGCTTGGCTCCACTGGTCATCCGTGAGAGAAACATTCACAATGGCCTCAATCGTGTCTTTTAATGTGTCATCAAAAGCAGTGACGTTGGCAGGACACATCCAGGTAGGGGCTGTCCTCAAGAGGTACGTAATTTTGGGAACCGCGAAGCACATTTTCAGCAGAACCAAAGCCATATGTGCAGATATATTTTTGAGACGTCCCTGAGCAAGGAGAAGGAGACGTCTTCGGGATTCCATTGCATCAGGAATGGCGTCTGGAAAAATAGGCGAACCCAGGTGACTGAAAGAGCTACGGGAAAGTTCCTTAAGGCCGGGAAGTAAAGAACTGAAGATGGAAAAGGAAGAAAGGGTTGTGGGTCCGCAGGAGAAAAACTCGCATTTATCAGAATTTACCTCCAGTCCCAACTCTTTAAAAAGGGGAAGCAAAACCTTCAAGTCTTGCTCCACCTCTGCCGGCTTTCCCCCTATGGTACCGTCATCTAAGTACCACAGATTGAGTGGAGATTTCAGCGACGTAATGGCTTTGTGAATAGCAAGACCGAGCGGATCTCTCTGCTGCGCACCCACTTGGGAAAGAATCAAAGATTTATCGAAAAAAAGGTTGGAAGGTGATTGATAAACTTGATATAAATAGGGATATAAAGAAGGAATCTTTTCACTCACTTCACTCAAAAGAACGTCTCTTTCGACTGTGTTCAAGGCGTTTTTTACATCTAATTTGATGACAATACAGTCCACGTTCTCTGGCTCTGCTACGAATGCACGTGTTGCATGGATCGCGGCTTCACATCCCATCTGCGTTCCAAACCCTAACTGACACGGTTGCAAATATGCGGCCATTTCATCCCTAACAGCACGACATCCCATCTTGGCTACCAAACGACGAAAAGTGCTGCCTACTGCAATAGGTCTAATGCCTCCCTCTTTTTTAGTTAAGGCGCACAGATTTGCCCCATATATATACGGACAAACTTCGGGAATCAACCGGCCGCTGAGAAAAAAGTTGCAAAGCTTACTCAGACATCCAAGCAAGCGTAGCCCATTGTCACCCGCCGAACTCGAAGTCAGCTCCTTTAAATGAGCTGGTCGAATTCCATCCAAGCCCCCTGCTGATCCGTTGTGAAAACTTCCCAGCGCCCGGACCACGTCGTCTACCTTAACCGTCAAGACCGGGGTGTTTCGATCAGGCGCCTGCGGGAAGTTTAACGGGCGCGACGGGACAGGGTGCTTCGACTCCAAGGAGGCAAGCGTCTCAGGACCCGGAGCCGCTATTGTATCTTCGGACATTAGCATACGAACAGCCCCCCTCAGGTCACCCTCAAACACTTTAGATTCGATTGTCCTTAGTACCGAAGGTGGCCGGTAGGGGACAGCTGCATCGCCGATGTCGTCAAACGTACAACCAAAAGCAGAGTCAATGTTAGTCTTTACTTTGGAAGTAAGACTACCAGGGCCCTGCACCTCTGGAGATCTTAGTGCGGAATATGCACAAGTAAGTAGTGTACACCAATCAGCTGTCTCATTGGTCACAATAGCCCCCTTGGGAATGTGTCGAAGAATCCGCGCCGATTTCCTAAGTGACGGAAGGCTGTCAAGAGCATTGTTGGCCGGTTGTGAACTCTGTGCTAGTGTACCAACACCTGCCTGAGTAGTATCTACTTGTACGGGCGACGCGCGAACGGTGCGGGATCTAGTTACTACATCTTTATGTAGTCGCCCAATATGTACCTTAAGACCATGCGGAGTAAAAGTACGGGAAGAGCCGGGGGGAGGACATATCGACGACATGAGAGAGGGGGAAAAAGAAAATACAAACACAAATACAGCAAATAACAATATTAAACAAGTAATACCAAGTAATACTTATAAACTCGGTCATATCCAATCTCTCGTCTCAAAAACAACTTTTAAGAGCAAGGCTTATTTAATATCTCAACTAAGTACATATTCTTTTGAGTAAGAAAATGAAATTGCATTTGCACAGTATTAAAAATAGTGAATTTAATGATAAATATAGAGAAATTTTTTGAAAGTTTATTTTACATATTTCTCACACGGGTTAAGATTTGCATAACATACAGGTATTTATTTTATATGTATCTATTTATATACAATTTATATATTTTTTCTAACATTATTATTCATATTTTTAGTTTTTTTTTTTTTGTTTTTTAATTATTGCGTGGTCTACTTTATCACATTTACGTTTATGACTGCTCTCGAATATATCTGCAAAATAGTAACCAGCCCTGACACAGGCCTCGGTCTATAAGGGCTGTTACTGCGACCACACTTTGTAAGCGCTTGTTATTAACGTTTATTTATGTGCAGAAATGTGTGGTTTATTTTAAGTCAAATGTGTGAACATTGTATTGTAAATAAATAAATTCTAAAATCAAAATCAAAATTATTGTTTTTTCTTTTTTTTTTTAAAATAACTTAATGTACTTAACTTTTTCTGTTCACTTATTTTGCATGTCGTTGTCGCCTATAATTGGAGATACAATTAGGCTAGTATCCTATGCATATTTATTTAGTTGTAAGTATTATTGTTATCTCTGTTGGTGACCTAGCAAAATAAAATAAAAATAAAATAATCGCCCCCAATTCAAGGTTGGTCCGAGCCCCTCGGTGGGGACATATATGAGCTGTTGATGATGATACATCAACAGCAACCGACGACGAAGCCAGTAAACAATGCAAAACCTCTTAAAAAATAGCTCAGCTAACAACTTTTCCTTTACAACATTTGGCCATTCCTCACCTCGTGGCACAGAATCACTAGATCCTTTAACTCACCGTACTCAGCTGTAAGGATATTGTTCGGGAGGGTAGTGTCGTCATGTGTGTGAGTGTCCAGTAGCGTGGCGCAGTCCTCCTCCCTCGTGTCGCGGACGTCGCCCGACACTAGTATTGAACCAGCTAGAGCGTCGGTTAGCTTCAGCCTGGAAATAATTAAATTTATAGATAACTGTTTAAAGTCAGACAGACAATTTTTGGACTATTTTAGCACTCAAAACACACCTAAGCTGAAACATAATTAACATAAATGATTTTAATCAAAATTACATACACGTTTTAGGAGATTAGTGTGATATTTGGGAGGAAGTTATACTAGGATATTTTGGTAAGTCACAAAATGATATTTTGGAGGTTAATAATGTGACATTTTGGAGGTTAATAATGTGACATTATTCGGCATGTGACGATGCACAGCATCTAGTGAGAGAGCGCCACTTACTTCGTCCAGCAGTTGGCCCATTTTGGGCCAATCATTCTTGCAAATATTGGTAGTTGATTTGACTTACTCTGATTTCCTGCCAATTTTAGTCACCTGAGGTTGAGCCCGTTCAACGTTTCCTCATAGCGTCGATAACTTTCGAACCAGCAACATCATAAGTAAAAACTCTGCCCAAATTTTTATTTTTAATGTGTCTTCGAAAATTATTCTTCTAAATTCAGTAGACTTATAAATGTTTTCTAAAGGGAAATGAGTGTTACGGATAACACAGCGTTTGTACATTGTACCTACCATATTGGAATAAGCACACGTGGGTGACTTCGAAAGATCACTTACGCGAGGACAACGAGAATAGTGTACGGTAAAGGTTTCTATAATTATATTTAGAACTGGTGAGTACCTTACATGTTATTATTTTATTACAAAATCCAAATGCAAAACCGAACAACAGTCGTCGTCAAGTACCATAACGGCTCGTGTCAGGTGCTATATCGACCGCGTCAACGTCTCCACAGGCTGACGCTTTATCTCTTGTTCGCTTACCTACTATTTCTCAGGATTTTTAAGCCGGAATAGATAATTACCGCAAGGTACTAAGTTCCCACGCTCAGATACTTGTGTGGGAAGGCTAAAAAAGAAAAGGGAAGTCCACATGGATGCGAAATATGTTACTTGAACTTCAAATTTGAAACAGTCACATCCCATATGGGTGGCTGCCTATTGGGTATAATAAGATATATTTATAATAAAATGGGACAGTACTCATGGAAGGTATGTTCTATGTTCATTAAGCTCTTCTTAGTTTTTATTTATCTTTTTATCTTCAGTTATTTATGCTTAACAAGACAAGATCACCTTAAACAGTTTCGCAAGAGATCGGTGGCAATCTACACAAGAAACTCAGTAGCCCCTAAGCCTAACCACAGAACAAATAATAGTGGCTACGCGAAACTCTTCCTATAAATTTTTAATATTCATCTGATATTTGTCTTTGTTGGTGTGTCTTTTGTGTTTGATTTAGGCTTGCAGGTGAACAAAAACGTTACACAGTATTTTCTATTACAAGCACATCAATTTTTCCGGGACGATGCGTAGATTAGATACCTTTGAAATCTACTTGAAAGCTTGCGATGGTTACGATGAATTCATCAACAGCTCAAATACGTCCCCACCGAGGGGCTCGAGCGTACGATGAATATAAAAGTTTTTTTTTTTTTGTTCGAAAATACTTGATATCTAGACATAGACAACTCGTATCTAAAGTATAGCCTGAGTGATTTTAACACTGATTCATCGTAGAAAAGAATGCCAAGAAGCTTCGCAGAATGATTGACGTTTTACAGGGGCTGCCTCCGAGCGAATCGGGGCAGTGACAGGCTCGTCAGGCTCCGAAGGCCAACCTGTGAATCATCTCAGGGATGGGTCTGTCATTTACCTCTGATAGTGTCTGCCTTGTCAGGCAACACTGTACAGTATATGTCACATTTACATCACTATCCAAGAGTCTCCGAATACTGGAAAGGGTATGACTACCTACCTTAACTGTTGAACATCAGTAGCAGTGACAGCCACGCTCGTCTCGGAAGACCAACCTGTCGACAATCTTGGAAATGCGGCCGCCATTTGCCTTGTCAACACTGTGCAAACTATGTCGCGAATGCGGCCAACATTTACCTTCTAGCCAGTGCTTGCCTTGTCAACACTGTGCAAACTATGTCGCGAATGCGGCCAACTACCTTCTAGCCGGTGCTTGCCTTGTCAACACTGTGCAAACTTATGTCGCGAATGCGGCCAACATTTACCTTCTAGCCGGTGCTTGCTTGTCAACACTGTGCAATCTGCCCTACACGCAGGGCGAATTTGTGTTCTATGCACAATGTATGGAACATAACGCAAGAAGAACAACGGCTCAAACTGAACTTTATGTTCCACCTGAAGTGACTCGACAAACTGAACCTGATTGGAGTGTTCGACGGATATTACAGGTATGTCCGCCATGCATCGGCAGGCTTTTTTGTTTCGACTGCAGGTTTCGTCAGGTTCATGGGTTGTTTTATAAAAAGTTATACTAAACTAAAATGATACATGAAATGACTGGTTAAAATTTCTAAACCTTTTTTTTCAAAGTTGAATTTCGCAAAATATTTTTTATTATTCCACACCAAAGCTGGCTAATGATACAATACCAAGATTAAAGTCCGAAAGTCTTTACCTTAACCTATCATAACTTCTTGGCACTCATGCAAGGTGGCTTTGCCTTCAAAGCACCGGGTCACGGGTTCGAGCCCGCCCGGGACAAGCTTTTTGTGTGATGAGTAGGTAGGTACTAAGTAGTACCTACTTGTGTCAGTCTAATTTATTAAATCTGTTTTACATAATGATGTCCTATCTATATGTACATAATACCTGTACCTGATGATAAACTGTCTGTTACCCATAGGGACAGGCTCTGTCTGATTGGGTATCAGGTAGCCGTGTGTGAGATATTCTGTTCTAGGTACTCGAGGTCTAACCCAGGAGTTCTGCTAATTCACGTAACGATAACCTTGTATGCAATCTTAACGCGGCACTTTCTGGTAGTCAACTACAGTGTGACACTCGGTTAAAAAACTACGTGACTCAGGGCAAGGCAAGTATGTGGCACCCAGAATTGTCGAAATGGTTTTCTATCCAGGAAAGCTGTTTAGAATTGTCTGATTTTGTTTGTTAGCTATTTTTTTTTTTTTTTTTTTTTCTTTTTTTTTGTTAATTTAAAGAGTGGCTGACATTAATCGTTTGACATAAATCGTTTGGAAGTCAGTGCCCTGCTGTATTGCCGCTTAGTAAACATAGCAATTTGGCCAGTTAGCTCAATTGGCAAGCGCACCATTATTGTTGTAAATTCTGAACGAATGAATGTGGAAATCGGTTGGACAGAACCCCAACCAATGTTGATCTACTAGCAACATCGACTTCAGTAGCATGGCAGACAATATCTTTCTAGGCAAATATTGTCCGGAATGGTATCTTCTTAAATTAACCAACTGTGAGTAATAACCTTATTGCGTTATGAAGCCTGAATAAGGATCTTTTTACATTAAATAGTGCAAAGGTAACGCACACGTGCACAGTGTATCAGTAATGGACTTTCGCGTTCATGGATGAGGGTGACCAACACCTACATTATTATTCAGTGCACTAATTATGACCAAGCGTATATTTTTACACGCCTCTGTGAAAGAGAGCCGAGCTACTGAATCTGCAGCTCCCCAGTCCCCGCATTAGACTGGCAGTTGAGGTTAAAAAGTCTATACTTGCCACGTTCGCTATCAAATAACAGCGAGCCGCCCTCCTCCTCAAATAAGTTCCTATAATTCTTAGTGTTAAATAGTTCAAGGTGGGGGGGGGGGGGGGAGGAATGACGAGCTGGTCGGTCGCTGAAAAGCCCCTCGTATTGAATAGCTAGCGAGAGAACACACTAAACAGGTATGGTAATAGTCATTCCACTATTTATTTTTGTCTCTCGTCATAGTCTGGTAGAATATCTAACTCGTCTTTTACTGGGAGAAAAATTGCAAATGACCAATCTTTTGGGGATATTTTTGTCAAGAACCTCTGTCTATTGCTTGTTACATAACCAAGTTTTGATGCCCTACCAGTGTATGTCTCTTCTTAAGAGAACTGTCAGGATAGTCTTATCTTAGCACAGAGTACTATTCTAAATAATAATATTAACTGGATAGTAATTCTGCTCTTACCATCAAGTTGTGGATTGCACGACTTGACGAAGTTAAGGATTCCTTACTCATTATAAGTCCTCCTCTATCTTGCCCAGAAGCAGCGTTAGTTTTAAGGGCCAGAATGTTTTAGGGGTGTGCTCAGCTCAGAAAAGGATAATATAGTTTGAAATAGTATAATTATTAATTGAATCCAAACAGGTTTACAACAATATTTTGGTTACGGTGGAAGCAGAGACGAGCAGCGGGACGCGAAGCGAACCTTTTGTGATGCGCCTTTCGGTCGCCTATGCTATTGGTAGCCAGGTAAAGTTCGCAGCACGCCGTTTAAGATGTTCGCGCGGCACGTCACGTCGTTTATCTCACAAGCAATATATATAGGTATAAATAGAATGTACATCACTACATCACTTACATCACTTTGGATTTATGGCGGAATCGTTGGAGAAACTCGACAATACTCTTATTCAAACCTATTGAAAAGTGAGATATTATACTTGTAGACCTTAGAAATTGTTGATAGTTTTTCAACATTTTGGTTTCTTCGTTATTTAAATTGTGTACGAGTTTATTTTGCAGGAAATCACAGCACAATATCAATCACATAGCGTCGTACTTGTAGTCACCAGGAGCTAATAAACACGTCTCTCACTAGATGCTGTGCATCGTCACATGCCGAATAATAGTGCAAGTTTTACACAACAATAAAACTTGTATTATTAAGCAGAGACGATGCACAGCATCCCTTTAAGGTCTCCTGGTGAGAGACTCATGAGGAAACGTTGAACGGGCTCAACCTCAGGTGACTAAAATTGGCAGGAAATCAGAGTAAGTCAAATCAACTACCAATATTTGCAAGAATGATTGGCCCAAAATGGGCCAACTGCTGGACGAAGTAAGTGGCGCTCTCTCACTAGATGCTGTGCATCGTCTCTGCTTAATAATACAAGTTTTATTGTTGTGTAAAACTTGCACTATTTTGGAGGTTAATAATGTGACATTTTGGAGGTTAATAATGTGACATTTTGGAGGTTAATAATGTGACATTTTGGAGGTTAATAATGTGACATTTTGGAGGTTAATAATGTGACATTTTGGAGGTTATGATGTGACATTTTGGAGCTTATAATGTGACATTTTGGAAGTTATAATGTGAAAGGAGAGTTATAATGTGACATTTTGGCAGTTGCAATGTGCCATTTTGGGAGTAATAATGTGTCATTTTGGCAGTTGTAATGTGCCATTTTGGGAGTTATAATGTGACATTTTGGCAGTTGCAGTGTGCCATTTTGGGAGTAATAATGTGTCATTTTGGCAGTTGCAATGTGCCATTTTGGGAGTAATAATGTGTCATTTTGGCAGTTAGAATGTATCATTTTGGGAATTTAAATGCGACAGTTTTGGAGTTACATAGATGTATATTTTGAAGTAGAGTTAAGTACCTAAATATAGATAAACAAAGCGACTGAGCTAGCGCATATTCACCTCTCGCTCTCGACGACATCCTCCACGGATTGGTCGGAGTCGGTCCTGGCGTGGATGGGCGGCAACAAGGTGTACCTGTCCCCGAACGAGCACTCGTACTCGTATCTGGTGTACTTGCCGTCGTACAGCGGAGTGAACGTGTCCTCGGCCTCACTGTACGGCGTGTAGGTGCGAGTGAACGACTCGGGGTCGTCCAGCAACGAAGGGACGGATAGCGTTTCCTCGCTTCTAGTCTTTTGGATTTCGGTTTTCTCTCCTGTGGACAATTTTATATTGAATTAGTTTTTTTTTTTGGGATTTGTGAATACATCTAACACAAAATAAAATGGACAGATTTTATAATCGATATAGGCTGGTCAACTGCACTGTATTTTACAGAATGTCCTGTTTTTCAGCGATAATTATGTATTTTTGTAAATCCTGTCCTGTATTCTCAGTATTTAAGCAGCGGCAAAGTCACAAAAAAGAAAGGTTAAAAATAGAAAACTTTTTTTAAAATTTAATTTTAAATTATCATTATCTATTATTTCTTTATGACTAAGATCCTGTAAAGTAGGGGGGGGGGGGTTTCATAAGATAAATGAAGGGGAAAAATTGTTTAAAACTAAGGGGGTTTGTTGTAAAGTGGGGGTCTCCCTGCTGTAAAAGTAGGAAGTTTCTATTTGAAGTCTTGCTGTGAAGTGGCTGTCTGGTCCTCTATTGCAATCCTCACCTATTGGCGCGTGTCGCCTCACGGAGAGGCTCTCCATGCGCCGGCGCAGGTCCAGCATCTTGCCCATGGTGACGGCGTTCTGCTGCAGCGCCGCGCCTCCCGCGCCCCCCGCACCCCCGCCTCCGCCCATTGGCTCTGAGCCGCGCTCCGATACTTGAGTTAGAGGCGCGTCTGAAATAGAGTATCAAATTATTCAATTAAATGCATCGATCACGAAGGAGATTGTCTTTTTTTTTATATTATATGGGTTTGCCCATGACCCCGATCCAGCCCGAGAGCAGGGATGGGGTCTACGATGTAGCGAGCTTACCCAGAAGGAGCCTATTCACTCTGGCTTTAAAGAGAGTCGGATTATATGTGCTCGGAAACAGGCAGACGCTCACACCTTACACCTTCACTCTCACACAATCTTACATCATCCTACAACGCGTAAAACTTACACCGCGCTCACTGCCTATAATAGTGCGTTATTCATTTTGTTGCTTGCTGCGTAACATTTTAGCTGCGTGGCGTCTGCTTTCCGCAGCTAACTTCATTTTTCTTTCATTTATACTCTGTTATTTAGATCGTGGACAACTGTTATTGGCCTTTCACTTATGTATACTAAAACTATGTAATTGTATTAATTAAATATGGCTGTTGTAATCCCTAAAAAAAAAAAATACAGACGCCGCCGGCAGAAGATTCCATTCCTTTGCTTTGTCTCTGGCATTGCTCATGTATCGACAATTTTTCCGTGGATAATAGCCGTTAACGTGCCTTCTGAAGCATTTAATTATCTTGGACAATCAGGTGATTCAATCTATAGCTTCACAAACTGGTCACTGGGATGGTTATAATTATATTGTTGACCAAAATAAGGTTGAAGAACTCAATACGAAGGGTACAAAAAATAAAGTAAATGTTTAAAAAAGATAACTCCTGCGACTAAATCCGCGTTTTTGCGACTATTTCCCGCGCGAATAAGACATTTTCCCATTTTAACAGCCTCCGGGATTTGTTTTTTATTTTTACAAAACTTGCTGATCTTTGCACATTAGAGGTCTTGATTTGGCAACGACGAAATGCAATGCTCTGACAGGGCTAATCCGCTTGTTAGTAAGTTAGAACCTAAGCTTGTACAGAGGACAAAGAATAAAGTCAGGCCAGGCTGCTTGAAACGGATTAAGTTCTCTCTAGTTATTATTGACCGAGCGAGCGAAGCGTCTCTGGTTAAGCTTGGCCAAAATTGCTTTTGTATGTCTATCTGGTCTGTCCATCTGTCTGTTTGTTCCACTCTACAGGGCGCATTTGTCAACCGATTCTCGTGAAATTTTGTGAGCAGGTTCGATAAATTAATCAATTTTTTTTTTTCGTGTCAATTTTAGGAAATTTTAAAAAATTACGGAGTTATGGGGGTTGCCCGCTTACAAGGTCTACCGCTGAGGCTGTTTTCCTCTACAGGTCACATTTCTCAATCAATTAAAATAAAATAAATATATTTGAGTTAAATAAATTTCAAGGGGTCGGGGGGATCTTTGTGGAGAAAAATAAAAATAAATATAAAAAGATATTACAGACTCGCGAGGTCTACAGCTCACAGAGTCACTAGTTTATGCTTTGTCATTAAATTACGCATAATTGTGCAGTTCGGTAAACTATACATTTTTTTTTTTATTCAGGAAACATACAGTTGTATCTCAATTTATAAACATGCACATATGTACTTAAAAACCTATGGTTCCTTAAAATTAGTTTCAAATAATATTAATACATATTGAGCTTACGTTAAATCTGTGTACGCGCAGGGTATTTAGTGTTGTTCCTGATCAGTGTTCTATACATGTAAACAAAATTTCATATAAAAATATAAAAATCTCTTGAGAAAATTCAAACCGTTTCCAGCGGTCTGGCCTGACTATGACTGTCCTTTGTCCTCTGTACATGTGAGCATATATAAATAAATAAATAATGCGTCAAACGCGGTATACCTCGAGTAAACGTACAGCTGCAGTTGTTCCTGGCATGCGGCATTTCAGCGGGCGAGTACGAGCCATCGGGGTTCTCCCTCACTCGCAGCATGTTGACTCTTTCCCCCTCACGGAACACCACGACTGTGACCCGACAGCCGCTTCCGCTCCCCCCGCAGCCCCAGTCGCCGTCGTCTCTGTGAATGAAGTAAAGATCGTCATGTTGAGTGAGTTGTAAGGTCGATGACAAACTCACAAACCAAGGTGTCTTTTATCATATTTTTTGCATGTCCCTCACTCGATTATATTTCCTTCTTTAACAACTTATTGTCCTTCAAAGTTCCTTTTCCTACATCAGTTCCCATTCTGCTGGCTACCAACGATGCTGATATATATAAGTCTATAAGTTTTATAGTTGTTAATAATATTCGTATATAATATTTACTTTTTTAATTTATCTTTTATCTACTTACATATTACGTAATTATTTTCTTCCTCTTACTTACCTTTGTTACCTACTATATATTTCCTGTAATCCTTTCTGAATCTTTCTAATCCAAATTCCGATCCTTATTATAATTTAATCTTTTTAATAATCGTTTCCTCGTTTTTATGTCTGTGGCGATGTGCAAACCGCACCATGCCAAAGGAAAAAAAAAACAAAAAAAAAGGTGTCTTTTTTTTTATTAACACGCTTTTATTAGCTTCAGCTGTATGTTTGTTTGTTTGTAACCGACTCCTTTGGGCTCGATTTTGACCCAATTTAAACGGACATTTTAATTTAAACGTTCACTTATTAAGAACCGGTGACAATCAGGGGCGTGCGCTTCATAGAGGCAGAAAAGCACTGCCTACCCTGTCATTTTCAGATAAATACCTTCTCAATCATATACATTAATTAACTACACTACACTATCATACTAACTACCATAACACCCATATTAATTTTACACATCCTGATCTTTAACAAATTCCACTCGTCTTTTGTTTACGTTCGCCAAAAGCACTGCCTATTCCAACTGACGTTTACTTACATGTAGTGAGAGAAAATATATGACTGTGTGCTATAAAGACCCTATGTGCCAACACAAAACTTGTCAATGCGTTAGTGTGCGTGATTTCGCTCCATACAAATCCGAAAAGCCCAGCTTTTCTGTCCCGACCAACGACCAATCACAACGCACCAGTCGTATGAAAAAGCGCGTATTGGGTAAAACCAAACAAAAGGAAGGGCGCATTCCGAATCAGACCTTCAGCGCCTGTCAGCAGCGATCAGAAAAGCAAAAAATGTATGGCTGATTAAAGTACTCGTAATTGCGTTCCGGATCACTATCCGGAACGCAATTACGAGTACTTTAATCGATTTCAGCGCGTCTCGGAACGCAGGGTTGGAAACGTCAAACGTCACTCATTATTCGCCATATTGTTTACTTTTGTTGTTTTAACGCGCAGTGATTTTTGAAGTTTTTGATAGTTTTTTGAGCAATTAGTGCTTTTTGTGTTAGTAAATTACATTAATAACAATGAGTAATAGCTGTGAACTTTGTGCCGACGGGCCGTGTTTGTCTAAATTGCAATTCCTTTGAGTTAATTGCATTGCAACTCTTTGCAACGCAAGTCATTTTCAAATAAAATCTTACGAGACTTTCAACTGGTTAACGTTGTGTATGTACACACCAATAGTGTTTTGTTTTCCGTGTATTATATTCTGCACTTCTTTGAACGTTTGGAACGACGACGCCGGCTATGTCAATTTTTAAAGGTCATTTCGGTTATCTCTAGTGTGACTTGTTCCAAATATTCAATCACCTGGTTAGATACTTGAGGTGGCCAAACTTACATTACATCACTCATTGCATGGAAACACCACCGGTCAACACAATACAGTAACCTAATTCATGAATTTTTTTTGGTAAGTGCTTTTTTATCCTTTTTATACCTGCCTGCCTACACTAGCCCTAAACCCTGTGCACGCCCCTGGTGACAATACAATGATTTAAAAAAAAATTGTTTAAAAAAAATCGCTTTCACAGTACATCAAACTAAAAAATAAAATATAATTTAAAAAACCTATAAAGCACGCTTTTTAAGCACATTAAACTAAAAAGTGAAAAATAATCCTTAATATCCTAAGCTAAAAACAATAATGAACGAAAAATACTAGAATTATTGTGAAAAAACCGAGGGGTGCTTTGTGCCATATTTTTCGTACCTATATCGAGTAACCCACGCTTCTTTTCACAATTAATACTAGTATTTTTCGTTCATTATTGTTTTCAGCTTATTTTTCACTTTTTAGTTTGATGTGCTTTAAAAGCGTGTTTTTTCTTTGATAGGGTTTTTAAACTCTATTTTATTAAATTTTAATGAGCCGCCAAAGGCTTGGCTTAAAGGTCTAGTAACCGGGCCATAAATTCCAAAAAAAAAAAAAGCTAGGTACTTCTGTAGAGCTGTGATTATCAGCAGGGAAGCGCTATTCAAAGGCCGCGTTCCGATACGCGCTTAAATCACTTTCGAATCAAACTGTCAGCGCCGTCAGCGATCAGATTGTATGGGTTTCGCCTGCTGACAGTAATTCGTTACGCGCTTCGAGTACGCTAAAATCGATTTCAGTGCGTCTCGGAACGCAGGGAGAGCACCCAAATCCAGTCGTGTGAAGATATGGCTCCAGTAGATCACACTAGTTTGCGCTATACGTAACAAAGGACGATACTCCAGGAGTATTATTTTTATTTTGTATACGAAGAATACACGCAGTATCGACCCATTGGAAGCCAGTGAAAGCAAGCATTTCTCTTCACGCGCTCTCTCTGTGTAAATTGGCTCAGGCGAACAGTCGCTAAATATCCGCCTCCCATGACGAGCGCCCAAAGACATCGCGTCTTCCAGCTTGTATGCTACCAACCTGTTTGAGTCCGGGAGTCGCTCAATATTCAAGGTTCAGGAGGCGGAGGGAGACGACGCGCGAGGATATAGGCCCGCCTCTCATGCCCAGCACCAAGCGAAACCTTGCACCGAGAGCGCCAAAAGACATCGCGTTTTTAGCTTGTATACTACCCACCTGTTAGAGTCCAGCAGTCGCTCAATATCCCTCCAAGGTTCAGGAGGCGGAGGGAGACGACGCGAGGATATAGGTCCGCCTCTCATGCCCAGCACCAAGCGAAGCCGCGCGCCGTCACATATGCCGAGAGCACCCAATGACATCGCGTCTTCCAGCTCGCGTAAGTTGTATACTAAGTGCTGCTGGGACACTGGTATGCCTGGGGAGGGACAAATATATATTTTAAGCATATAAATACAGATCAGGCTAATTTAGGATAAGGTTTAGTCTTTAAACGTTGATATGTTGTTGTACGCTCGCGCTATGTAAGATTTTCTCGTGGGAATAAGACTTTTCCCGGTAAAAAGTATTCTATGTGTTAATCCAGGTTACAAACTATCTTCATTCCAAATTTCATCTAAATCCGTCCAGTAGTTTAGGCGTGAAAGCGGAACAAACATCCAAACATATTTTCACATTTCAATAATATTAGTGTGATTTAATATGATTTATATTACTTTGATGATAAATTTTCTTACTATGGTTACAACATGAAACATGGATGCTAAAACGCGAAAAATACCAACTACGCAGTTCAGCTGAAAGCTAGACGACCAGAACATTGTGTAATTTCAACACCTATGTTTAAGAAAGTTTTGTTGTTTCGGAGTTTTTATAGCTAAATAGAAATCTTTGCATGATGGTTTCTGAAGATAGAAACGCAGGTTATTCACAAGTCCTAATATAAGCGAACATAAGGTGCAGGTTCAAGTCCTGTTCAAGATCAATAACAATAGTAAAGGTTACAGCTTGGCAAAAAAGAGTTTGGAAAAAATGAGGGCGCTTCTATCGCACTTGTGGCCACCTCGTAGTCAAATAAGAAAGGAAAAATTACTTAATTTATAAAATATTGTTAAATTAACGAATAACAATCAACATGGAATACAAATGGGATAATAAAAAGCAACCCAACATGAATGGCAGCAAACTGAATATTTAGTTCCACCTGTCACCGCGCCAAACTCTTTTTTGTCAAGCTGTACGCTTCGATTTTAAGATAAAAACATCCACAACGTTAATTTTGGCTTACGAGACGTCCTAGAGCCTAACCATGCAAAATACGAACAGGAAAATTCAGTCCAAATATTTAGTTAGCTATTATTCAAGGCTAGACAATGATCGAAGGCTGGTTCTTCGAAGACGCGGTTGTTTACATCCGCATAAGGGCATTGGCACATTCCACCTGTGTCAACAGTCGTATGGACGCTCTTTATTTAGATACCGGCGCCTACGCAGCGGTGAAGACATGCGTAACTAGGGTTACGATTTAGAAATTTAAAAAGTCCTAACAAAAAGCCGATCTTTTTAGACACAAAATGCAAACACTGTGCATGTAGTTACTGACGCGAGCGGGAAGGACTGATTTGACGTTTCTAATGTATGATTTATTAATTAGTCTTATTGTAACGAAGCTAAAAAATCCGGACGGATGGTAACCCTATGCGTAACGGGAGGCTGGTGCTGAACGAATAAGAGGTTATTTTATTTCCCTTCGTGGCCGAGAAGTCGATTGTTCGACTATCTTTGAGGAAGTTCCGGGTTCGAATCCCGGGATTCGTCAAACAAAAACCTCTTTATGAGACTTTGTCCAGTTCCGTTAGGACATTGCAGACTGAATTGAATCACTCAATTTTCCGAAAAAAAATTATGATTCTGTGCTTCGGAAGGCACGTTAAACCGTGGGTCCGAGCTACTATCTACAGAAGCAGTCTTTACACGAACCATGTCAGGGCAGGGTGGATCTAAGACAGAGTTTGTTAGGTCGGGTTAACCCACAAGATGATCGACGAAGAAAAACATCGTGTGTGTCGGGTTATAGAGTCGCCGCATGCCCGAGACATTGTTCACGTATCGACAATATTTCCGTGAATAAATAGTCGTTCAAAATGCCTCAACGTGCCTTTCACAGCATTTAATTTACTTAGACAATCAGGTGATTGAATCTGCAATGCGCTAATCAAACTGGAGTTATCCCAAAATGAATATTGATTGACCCCTAGTGACCAAGGGTTGTAATAATATTCACCAAAATAAGGTTGAAGAACTCAATACAAAGAGTATAGCATGCTAACATAAGAGAGAAACCTGTCTGCGTGAATAAGTCAAAACAATGTTTAAACAAATAAAATCTCAAAATTGTTAAGTGTGTGTGTAGTTTTGGAGCCATTAGTTATCTGAAAGAGAAGCGTATTTTTAACTAATTTTTAGTATTTATCTCTGCATTGCTAACCTATCAATAAACCGCTACAATTTGTCATATTATTACCGGAAACGGACAGCATTTTTGACGCCATCTTGAATAGTGAACGAACGCGATTTACATCCAGTTTGTCTTAACTTTCCCGATGACTCAATGTGTATTCAATATATTATCTGTGTTGATACACACGTGGGCGGAGTTTTGGGCAAAAGGTAGTTTAAATAAAAAGCAGCAGGTGAAAACGAGAGCAGTTGAGTCAGCTGTTCTTTGTCGGCAGCTAGAGAATTAGCGAGAAGCGGGTAGATACGTGCGGGCACAACCTCGAACAGCTCATTGTCACTGGCAAGGCTGACGGCAAACGACTAAGAGGCCGCAGCCCTACAAGACGGGCGGATCAGAACCGCTGTACTCTGGACACCCAACTGCAAGTTGCGCTACACGATGCCAAGAACAGGAACAGGTGGCGGAACATCGTTAGCAAGAAGCTGATCCAACGGGGACCTCACGACCAGTCAGTAATGAGGAAGGTGACGCGAGGAGGAGGAGGGTAGATACGTAATACGTGATGTAGTGCCTACTAGAGGAAACGATGAAGTCGTAATAATGATGAGGTACAGCATTGGGCCGCAACTAGCATGATTTTTTAAGAATAAGCTTAGTTTTTGACCGTAATATGTACGCTCTAACTAGCGCAAGAGTTTCTTCGGTGAGTTCTTTTCCACACACTCTGTAGTGGACTCACCCAAAAAATATAATGAAATAAAATAAAAAGAAACAAATATATCATTTAATTTCAGTTACATTTAACGTGTTTACAGAATGCGTCGCCTATCTTATTTCATAATATCATATAATAGAATATTTTCTTGATTGAGCACAACCAGTAACGGAAACTACGAATAAGAACGGAAATAAATATTGACTCTACTACTGGCATCATTTTTTTACTGATCGTTCATACCGATAAAAGCGGTAATATAAATAGAGTTAATTTGTTTATTTCTCCTGTGCTTTTTTTATTTGTATAATTAATATTTTTTTAGGTTTTCGTTGTGCTGTGATTGTACAGTTCAGCTACCCGCTAGTTTCCAAGCCCTACCTGCCTCGTGTTTTCTCCTGGCCATCCTCCAATATGACTCATACATAATACAACACAACTCATGACATTGCCATGTTATTTCTTTCAAACAGTTGTCAACGAGAGTTTAAATGAATATTAACAATCATCATTTCAGAGTCCAATATTTTATTTATTTTTACAATATTTGGCTTCTGTCATGGCGTTTTTTGTGCTTCAAAAGACACGTTCAGCGAACTATCGCAGATAGTGGTTGTTAAACTGCGTCAGAGGCCGAAATCGTAATATTCTTTGATTGGTAAAACCAGTAATAGATCCTGAAAAAAAGAACGTGGGACGAATGGAACATTTTTGCTTGCAAATGGGCACACTCGCGCGCCTAAGTACCTTAGACGATGTAATGCTTCTTTCTGTTTCCTATTTCATTTGTTACCTATGGTGTCGATTCGGCATACGCCCAACTAAACTAAACTTAAAATTAGTCCTGTCACTTTCTATCATTTTAATAGAAAAGGGACCGAAGATCATCGGTTTTGTTTTTGTCTATGACTTCACGACTAACTGTCAAATTTAGTCTTGTTTTAGTGCCTACCTAACACCATAACGAATAAAAAGCCACTAAAATTGACAGTTAGTCGTGAAGTCAAAGACAAAAACAAAACCGATGATCTTCGGTCCCTTTTCAATTAAAAATGATAGAAAGTGACAGGACTAATTTTAAGTTTAGTTTAGTTGGGCGTATGTCGAATCGACACCACTGTCTGGCCATTTAAAAACATCCCATCCACTTCGTCCGGTGCTTTGTTTTAAACGGTTTTATCTAGCTTGCCCTGTTTGTTGTTTGTTTGGGTCAAATTTTAAAATGACGGGACCAATAACCAAATTAAATGTCGGAGGGTTGAAATCTTTTAGCAGTCGATTTAATTATGATAACAAAGAAGGCACGTACATTTGCAGACAAAACAATGCGTTTTGTTCTCCAAAAAACGGCCAAAGCAGTTGCTGTAGACATGATCCCTTTGGAGTTCCAAAGGGATCATGTCTACAGCAATCACAATTAAATAAATGTTTGCATTCGAAAGGTTACAGTCGACCTCACAACCAGCGTATGCTTACTGACAATAATAGCTTTTCATCAACAGCTCATATACGTCCCCACCGAGGGGCTCGAGCCTACCCTGAATTAAGGCGATTAGGCCTTAGTCAACCACGCTGGCCTAGTGCGGGTTGGTCGCCTTTACACACAACCTTTGAATTTCTTCGCAGGAGTGTGCAGGTTTCATCACGCACGATGTTTTCATTCACCGTATAAGAGCGTCGAATAAACGTACATATGAATTCTAAATTTGAAAACACATTGGTACGTGGTGGGGATCGAACCCGCGTCTCCCGGACGGGAGGCAGCAGCCCTAGCCACTAGACCACCGACTCTCTCTAACTACCTTGTAATAAAAGTGCTCTAAAATCTATGTATAATGTTATAAGAATGCAATCGGCTGTACATATCACGCGTTCCACGACATTACATTACATGCATAGAATCAATCAAGCAGAGCTATTTATTTATTACATCTTGAGTACTTGATCCGCTTGACTCTTGAGTTAGTCACTTGTGTTTACGGCACGTGTTTTACTATAATGCGAATAAAAGAAGAGAGAGTAAAGTACACACTAGTTATACGCGTTTTCGATTAGGTGCTATCACGGAGACAAATACATATCGATAAATAAGTACCTAGTTTTGTGAAGACTAATCTTTCATATCGTGTAGGTTGTCGACATCCGACCTCACAAACCCTGGCGTCATATATGGAGCCGCCGGAGGACTCTGACATGACCAAGTAGCGACTATTTTCCACATGTAATAGCCGGGACTAACTATAGTGCCTTCTGAAGGACAGAATCATCTTTTAGGACAATCAGATGATGCAATGGCCTAATCTAACTGGGGATAGTTTTAACCAGTTTTAACCAGTGTCCTTACCGGGAATCGAACACGGAACCTCCGTAATGAGAACTGTACGCTTTACCGCTCGATCATGGAGGCATGATGGAGGCAGTTAGTAATATTACTTTAAACGCGATTTTATGTATGAAAATTAAAAAGTTTGTTGGTCCGGCGCAGTTTATCGCTTTTTTACCGCGGGAAAATAAAAACTACGCGGCTGTGCGGCTGGCAGTTTGTGATATCCACCACATCCCATCCCATGGATAGCTATCTAAGAGTATCTACAGTGGGTGAACCTCTAGAATCGATTTGTTTATACGAGTAAAAAATGCGTAATTTACGTACCTTGTTTATACGTCTGATTAGCGCCCAGCGTCTAAATGACTATATCGACTTATTTTTAGGTTGTAACACGTAAACTAATGGGCTAATTGACGCGGTCGTAAACCTTCGACACTCATTTTGATCAATAACAACCTATTTTCTTAAATTAGATGTAAATGTTTTTGTAATACATTAGTAAAATAGAATAAAATAGTATTATATGATCGAACAATGACGTCAGAGTCTGATCTTCTACCATTTAGTCTCTGATCAACACGAAAAGAAGAAGTTCTGGCACATAGAATATTGAATAAACAACAACAGACAACATGTACTAAGAACAGAACAATATGGTAAACATGCTTCGTGGTAAAAGGGGATCGGACTGTTCCTATATTTACCATATTTTATGAATTATTTTTAAAATATAGATTAGTAGCAGACAATGCGAGAAGAAAAAAAACAGAATCGGTTGAAAAGCGAATTTACAGTGATTTTTTAAAGTTTCAATATGTCAGTCTCTTTCAAAAACGATTTTTTGTATGGAGATTATATTATGGCGTTACTAAAAAATTACGTCACAAGTGGGTATGTGCCTCTCTGTCTAATCTTGAATTTCAAACCTAACTCGGTAAATTTTAAAGATAGAGCACAAATTATTTTAGTGTTCGATAGCAGAAACTAAGAAGTTTGGATTTATAAAATAAAAAAAAGTAGTCCGATCCCCTATTGCCCAACCTACACCTAGGTATGTTAGTATATTAATTCTGTGACCTAGGTAAAGATAGGTATATAAATGACCATTGATCAACGAGTGATTCATGTCCATGTCGCTTTATGGCCTTTCACAAAACATGCTCACTGACTGACTCACTTATTAATTAATTTTTCTCATAATATGTTTGATGAATGGGTGCACTATTATAATTATTAGTTTTACATTACTAATAAGGCGTATTTGTAGTACTTGAGGATATAGAATATTGAAGTTATATTTGTTTATTTTTAACTAAACAATAAAAAAATATAAATCGTTTATCACTATAAAATAATATTTTATTTCCCTAACTGGGAATAAAATCTAGTAGTTTCACCTATTAATTTTATTAAATATTAGCTGTCTGTCTGCAGTACTGCAAAAACATTTGCAGAACTTATTTACATAAATATCCAATAATTTTTTCACCATTATTCTTAATTATATTACTTATATAATTTAAAGAAAAGGGAGGAGGAACTACATTATATTTAGAATAAAGACAATTTTTGGCCACAAATAATATTTCCTTTTACTACAAGCATAAAAATAAAACCCTCAACTCTCTATGAACGAGATGAGATTAAAATATAAACCCAAAAACTACCATGAACAAATATTTAGGAATTGAAACTATCCAGCAGCTGATCATATTCTTGGCAATAAGTTGTATCCAAGCACATTTTTACACAGCAGCCAGGTCAATGGGATTTACAGCGGTGAGGTTGAAACCGTGCCAAGATCATTTATCTCCAGCATTATGAGCGTTTCACGTATTATAGTGTTTTATTTATTCTTGCTCAGTGTTTGTAATGTTTGTATCTGTTTTACTGGCTTGTGGACGCTTCTTGCAATGTTATTGTTATTTAATGAGCCTATACCAGCATTAAAAACAAAAAGTATAAGCTGATTCCATTTTTTTACTGCTGCAATTTAAACTACTTTTTTCTAGATCCCCTCAGAATTGTTCACAATAAAACAAAATGAAAATTTCACACATAATGTTCATCTAAAGTCAATGTGAAATTGGCTGTTGGTTGCCAAGGCACCAAAAATAGGTATAATGTAAATTCTTGTAAACATTTATTATTTGATTTATGTGACGGTATGAAATTAGGATGTTGATGTAATGACAGTAGTTCAAAGACCAAGACAGTTGCAGTATCCTCTAATCTCTAAAACAATGCATAATATCACAATTGTCAGACCGATACTGGTTGTTAGGACAAAACTGAAATCATATTTCAATTTCAAGACTACATCACCTTGCTTTGAATAAGTGTTTTTTTAAGTATTCATAGGATTTAGCTAGGTATATGTTGTTGCTAAGGGAGGTAGGGATATTTAGTTTACAAACTTGTAGCTCTTTAAAACTAATAGCAATTTTAAAGACTTAGTCATAGTTTTAGAGATGTTTTGCAGCCAAAAAACAAGACATTAAACATTAATGATTAAAAAATCAATAAGATTGCTGTTTGTAACTTATTTTAGACAAAGACATTAAAAAGCCTCTAAATTAACAGTACTGACTACTTACAATGTAAGTATGGAGATGTAAGTCTTACTTACATACATTAAATCACACTACCAAACTACTTAGTAGTTTCTAAAGAATGCCTTATAAAAACCTAACAAGTCCAATAAAAAGAAATGTATTGAAACTAGAAATGGCACAAAGAACTAATATGACCTATGTTTATAAATTTCCTGTCTGTCTAGATACCTACTGAGAAAGCAGTAAACAATCCACACACATCCCAATGTAGGTTAACATCATTGTTTACATTGACTAGAATATTTTTACATTAGAAATCAATTTAAACCATTTCTTATATTATAGAAGGATCTAGTGGCCAGTTTGTTGTTTTTAAGCCACTGTCTCATAGGAGCCAGAACAAATGTCTTGAATGTGTCTTTCAAAGCATGGAAAACCACTAGCAGTCACAATCTTCTGATAAATATTCTATAGGGACATTTTTCCCTATAGTTCCAAAAGATTCTCTTTAAAACTTACTCTGGGAAAATTATGAGTAAACATTAAAGGTCTGGTTGTTATTTTTCAGAATATAAAAATATGTCGAGGCTAAGCTTTATATGATCATGTTGTGTTGAACAGATGTTCAGTGTCTTCCTAGATCTGTACAGTATAACTTCTATAAACAAATAGGAACCTAATTAGATTATGTACATCAATCACACTGATGTACAGCACAAGTGTGCATGATTCTAGGTCACTGTTGAGATTTTTCTGACACATTTGTTTTCACTTTACAATGTTTAATTAAGCTGTTATTGTAAATCGGGGCACAATAGCAAGCACATCCTTTGTCGCCGATGCGATGACGCACTATCAGGCATGCCTGTCAACATAGTTGTGTAATACCTAAACATATTCAAGCACAATATTCCAAAAACCATGTTTGAAGGCTTACTCACCTTCTACGCGACATATCTTGGATTTGATAGCGAAGATCGTGTCGGACGGCGACACGGTCATTTCGAACGCCGTGCCCGTGAGGGTTTCAACGAGAACTTCCATCGTGGGCTGCGATCCTTCCTCCTGGAATCCCTTCGATCTATTAGACAGTCTCTCAGGACAACCATGTTGGGACATTTCACACGCGCTTGAACACTATCTGCACAACATCGCACTTCTCACAACGTTACAACAGAATTAATACGAAAAAGCACCCTTCTCATACAATCACTCGATGACGGAGTTGGCTAAATCGTCACCGTTTACGAACAGAAAACTGGCATGTTTACGCGGTTATGTAATAAATACAGCGAAAAAGCGAAACAATTGAAATTTTATTGGATTTATATTATTATTTTGCAACAAAAAATATTTTTATCGAAAGAAATATTCTGTAACCACAGAGCAGATTCTACGTGACAGTTTTTTTTTATCATACATGTGGATGTATAAAAATTGTCTATGGTTCTTGGTTCTATGACCTCGCACGTATTTCTCTCTTTCCGACATGCCACGATTTTTCTGCGCAAAAAAGAGAAAGAGATATCGATAAGTAAATAACATTATTAAAACGGAAGTACAGCTGTGAACACAATTTTTTCAAAATTGGCAACATTACTTTGTCAATGGTCACCGGACGGAAGTGCTATTGACAGTTGTCTATGCTCTAGGCTCTACAAAATTCCTTTTTCCTCGTTCTTCGTTTACCGTATCGGAGGTTATAATCATGGTGCGTAAATTTTATTGAAAGAAATAGGCTTTATTACTGTAATAATTATTCAAATAAACGTGTAATTATCTTGAGAGTGTTATTAGCGTGTAATTTGAATGAATGCTTTGTGAAAGACCAGCGATTATGCGCACGCAAGCTAGGTTGTCAAGGCGTGAACATGTGGCTTCATTCGAGGATTTGGTTTGTTGCAGACTCGCAAACGCCGTAACGGAGGACGCGCCAAGCACGGCCGTGGCCACGTCAAGGCCGTAAGGTGCACTAACTGCGCACGATGCGTGCCGAAGGACAAGGCGATCAAAAAGTTCGTGATTAGGAACATTGTTGAAGCGGCTGCCGTAAGAGACATAAACGAAGCCTCCGTTTATACATGTAAGTTACCTGTTTCCAGGTCTACTCACGTTAACATTACAAATTTAGCTCGTAATCGTCATCTTCGTTCTATTAAGAAGATTGATTTCTATATACTTAAATCAAGAGTTTTCCTGGTTGGGTTAAGTAGGATTCTGCTTATCATGATAGCACTATAGCCTCACTGGCTGATCAAAATTTCTTTAATTTATACATGTAAGTTACCTGTTTCCAGGTCTACTCACGTTAACATTACAAATTTAGCTCGTAATCGTCATCTTCGTTCTATTAAGAAGATTGATTTCTATATACTTAAATCAAGAGTTTTCCTGGTTGGGTTAAGTAGGATTCTGCTTATCATGATAGCACTATAGCCTCACTGGCTGATCAAAATTTCTTTAATTAAAAAACTTGGTGATTATGTAAAACAAAACTACAGATAAACATAACCTCACAATTTAATGTGACACTCATTCGGCAGCTTATCTGATATTGGCTTATAAGCACAGTGCCCCAGTTTGAATCTTCTCATCTGATCCTATATTTGGCCCGGTATCTGCTGGAAACCATTGCCAAGGGATCTACTTCAACTCCTGCAATAATTGGATCATCCAAATAACCAATTCATTTCTGCCAACTTTAATACGATACTTCTATCTCTTTTCAGCATTCCAGCTGCCCAAATTGTATGCTAAGTTGCACTACTGCGTATCCTGCGCAATCCACAGCAAAGTCGTCCGCAACAGGTCGAAGAAGGACCGTCGCATCCGCACACCGCCCAAGAGCAACTTCCCTCGTGACATGCAACGCCCCCAGAATGCTGTTAGGAAGTGAATAAATTTAAGCTAAAACTTACTTGATTTGTTTCATTTTTTTATAAACATCATGCCAACCATCTAATTGGTTCTGGAGAACTATCAACATGCAATCAACATCAGAACAATGAGTAGTGCTACTGCCACATTAATAGAACTTTACTGTACATACATACACCTAATCTCAAAATGATGAAATGTGGTTACTAGATGTTACTCAATGCTTTAGCCTCAAATGCAACTACTTGGAATAAATCTCCAAATGTAACTACATGTACTAAATGGAACAGAAAGGGGCTGTTCCCTTTCAATATTAGTTGAGGATTATTTCCTGTACTGGAAAGTGTGATTCTTCTTCAGGATTAGAAATGAAAGGAATACTTCTCTAACTTCGGATGTTACATCTCTTAGTTTCGATTCGTCATTACCTTTTTTTGGGTCAGAGAGGTTTCTACCTAAGAATCGCCCTCACATTCTAATTTACAAGACGGGCGGGTGTGATTCGATCGAACCCACCGCGGTCTCTAGCTTCGCTAGGTACGGACTTCACTAGTGGCCACGCCGATATAAGGCACACTATAATACAGTATTTTATCAATCAATCCGCCTATTGCAGTCTACTGCTGGACGTAGGCCTTCAGACGTCACAGTGCACGATCACCCGCTTTCCTTATCCACCCACCACCAGAGGACACCAGCGACCTTCCTCTGGTCATGTCCCTACATTACGTTTCCCGAGACGTGGTCTATATTCGAAACGCTCATCGGTTATTACGAAAGTGGCCAGCCCACTGCCACAGCATTTTATATTCTTTCGGAATACAGCCCAAGTAATATGGACTGAAGAAAGATGACACGGCGCGGCGCGCATAATAAGCGGTGAGCGGTATGCTGTCCCACTGCTGGGCAAAGGCCTCTCTCTTTTCTTTCCACCCTTCTCTGTCTAGACTAGAGCATCGGTAAGCCAGGTCTTGGAAAAATTTTTTAGCTCGTCCTGCCGTCTTTCAATTTAGTTATCGACCATTATGCGAGGTCTTAGATAGATATGATCCTTTTGCCCACTATTCAACAACTTGGTTATGTATGTGGTCATTCATGAAAGCGTAGACAATACTGTTATATATGAGCTGTTGATGAAGGAGGGTTCAGAAAAATAAAATACCAATGTTTGAGCTTTCTTTATTGATCCATATAAGTACTTACCTATCTGTAAGTACAACATAATTAAATTCTCATGGATTTAAAACAATTTAATAAAATAGATTATATTTCGTCATGGCATCAGGAAACACCTTGTAAAGACGACAAAAAAGTATGTAAGTAAGAACCTAATATTCTATTGGGTATCATTTCATGCCATGTAGGTGTTAAAAATTAATGTGAATTAAGTTAACAACCCACAGTATCCAGTATCTTACATAATTATTTAACTAGAATGCTTTAAAATATGTGTCTGATTGATACCATTAATGTATTAGATCTGCAAGGAAGTGTGAATTTATTCTTTTTAGAAATGGATAGGAATTGGAATTAATATTTATCTAAATATAGATATAATGCACGCAAATTGTCACTGCAAGTACCTTTTTAAGGCCGCGCATGCGTTTTTCTACAGGATCACTGAATTATGAGTAGCATGGATCAAACACAACCTAAATCTAAGAAACTTGGCATCTATGATGGCTTAATTTTGTATATGGTCTGGGGGAACTTGGGAAGCACTGGTCTCTGTTCCGTCTCCAGGGCCTGTTTGAGGTTTTTCTCAAAAACCTTCTTGGCATCGCAGAAGCCTTGTTTTGTCTTGCCAAAGGAGTTTGGGCCAGCCGATGTTGGCGTTTCTCTGCAAAAAGAAAAAGAAACACTTTTCTAATAAACATGATTAAAATGTTTGGAGTTGTAGTTTCAAGAATAGGGAATATGCATAAGAAAAATATTAGTTTTTTTTATAGTTCATCTGAAAGTATAAATACTGACAGTCAAAACAGAAATAAAATTGATCAAAAAACAAATTAGATACAACATTATTAAACAAATATATCTGTCCCTCTTACGAAAACAAAATTTTCTATGGCGGATGTATGGCCCGCGTGACTATTGACAGGTCACATCGGACCTCTCTGTCTAACCATCAACTTTGAAGCCTTACAACTTTGTTTCTGAGCAAGATATTTGAAAAATATTTTTTTGTGTTTGTCTGAAACTTGAAATATTTCAATTAATGAATTTAAATAAAAATTTGCATATTCCCTATTCTTGAGGCTTATAACAAAATTATCAGTTTTAAAGACTACCAGTTTAGATTGTTTAAAAAAAATAAAAAAATGTTTATTTCAGGCATAAAATATCAGGCAGAAAATCGTCAACTTGTAAATATAATCAATACAAAACAATCAATCACATTTAAAAATCAGTATTAGTTTAATTTCTTTATTAATTATTGTAATGTCTTATCACCCTAAACTTAAAAAGAATAGCATATTTTTTACCTGCCAATGTTCCTCATTCTCATCTTAGCTTCAGCCGGCATTTCCTCAGGCTCGTCATCATCATCAGTATTAAATACAGAAGCCACAGTTGGTTTTGGAATTACTTTCTCAGCTTTTGCACCGCCAATATTCATCTTAATGGGTGCTTTTGGCTTTGAAAATCCAATGGATATCTTACTGATTCGAGGAGGCGGAGGTGGAGCTGGTACTTCTTCATCGGATACTGGATCTGAATTAGCAGACTTCTTACGTCTTCTCCTTTCTGTAAAATAGAAGACATTTAATGTGGTGGTAAATGGTGAATAATGGAAGAAATTGACCAGTATTACGACAAATAGTAGCTACAAAAGATTCAAGACTGATTGTAGAGTGAGCTCTTATAACACCTTTTCTAAGTAAGTAACCCTCAGCTTACACACTGCTATTATATATGAGAAAGCAGAAGGTTTAGACCCTCATTAAAAACGACAAAACTCACCTTCATAATCTCTGTCACGACTTGTAGATTTTTCTGAAGAGTGTCTATTCCGCGAACTGGTCGGCGGCGTATATCGCCTCGGAGATCGAGACCTCACGCGCTTGTCCTTCTCCTCTCTCTCGTAGTCGCGCCCCTTGTGCCTAGAATCATCACGGGCGGATCGAGACGACCCTGCCAATGCGAAAACACTGGCAAAGATAAATAAAAGGCGTATTTATTCGAACAAAACAGCACAACAGCCTTTTTGTGTCGCAATCGGACCATCGAAACTCAAATGTACCAAGCTATTCTAATACCTTTATCGAATTCGTAGAAACGGTTGCTCATCGTTGTTTGTCTTTATTAAGCATTTATAAATTAAATCTCATCAAAGGCAATCGTAATTAAATTAATTTGCTCTACGACAATCTACGAACAAAAATGTACAATGTCGTCGTCGGCCATTTTGTAACATAGACAATTAGTAGAGTAGAAGTAGAAAAGAAAAAGAATGTTAAAAAAACATTTTTGATTACACAACCAAGTTTACTTTCGCACTTTAATTTTAACACTGTACCGCGCACTACTACATACGGATATGGATCGAAATTTCGCGGATTTTCTCAGGCTGAAATAACATTAATTTAACACAAATATAAAGCGCCCACTACACTCTCGTCCGAAGTCCTTCGACGAAGTCTCACGAAGTGTCAAATTGGTGTAAAAGTGAAACTTCGCGAGTAGTGTAGTGGACGCAGAAGATTTGTATTAAGCGTCCACTACACTACTCGCGAAGTTGATCGAAGTAAGCCGAGGACGAGAGTATAGAGAGGCACTTCGTGCAACTTCGGGCTTCACTTTTACACCAATTTGACACTTCGTGAGACTTCGTCGAAGAACTTCGGACGAGAGTGTAGTGGGCGCTTTAGATTAACGGAAAATATATTGCATATTAGTTTAGATAGTAATCAAATCATAAAAAGTATAAAATTATACGTTGTTTATTAGAATATGCCTAATATTTTTTGTATGGAAATCTGCAGTGACGTTTAACCTTAAATGTTGTATGTAGTACTATTTTACAAGCTTTTATTTAGTTTCACCTGTCCCGTTGTCTGTCTGTCTGTAATCAAATCTTGCAAGTTAAATTTGATCCACTTCCCAGTTTCCGATTGAGCTGAAATTTTGCATTCATGTATAAATCGGATGACAATGCAATATTATGGTACCTTGGAGCTGGTCTGATGATGGAGACGGAAGGTGGCCATAGGAACTCCTCTAATACAGAACACAACCTAGTCGTGTTTGGGCTCGTTAGATTTGTCTTAACAAGATCTTTAGCCATACGTGATATCCAGGGTCTCATGATGGAGCCGGAAGGTGGCCACAGGAACTCCTTGAATACACAACACAACCTAGTCGTGTTTGGGCTTGTTGGTTTTGTCTTAACAAGATCTTTAGTCATACGTGATGTTCAGGGTCTCATGATGGAGCCGGAAGGTGGCCACAGGAACTCCACAAATACACAACATAACTTAGTCATGTTTGGGCTTGTTGGATTTGTCTTGACTAGATCTTCAGTCCTACGTGATGTCCAGGGTCTCATGATGGAGCCGGAAGGTGGTCACAGGAACTCCACAAATACACAACATAACATAGTCGTGTTTGGGCTTGTTGGATTGGTCTTGACGAATACTTTGATACTAAATGGTAACCAGAGTCTGATGATGGAGCTAGAAGGTGGCCATAAGAACTCCGTAATTAAACGACGCAACCCCACCGAGTTTGGGCCCATTTGATTTGTCTTGACGAGTACTTTGATACTACATGGTAACCAGGGTCTGATGATGGAGCTGGAAGGTGGCCATAGGAACTCCGGAACGACACAACTCCATCGAGTTTAGGCCCATTTGATTCGTCTTGTCGAGTACTTTGATACTATATGGTAACCAGGGTCTGATGATGGAGCTGGAAGGTGGTCATAGGAACTCCGTACCTAATTAAACGACGCAACCCGATCGAGTTTGCGCTCATTTGATTCGTTTTGACGAGCATCTTAGTTGGCGTGGATATGCAACTCCAACAGATTTGGGAAAAAGTTCGTTCCGTTTGTTATGAATGTGGATTATTATATGTCTGATTGATTAGATGGATGCCCCAATGCCAAGGTGAGCACGTGCCGAGGGCTGAATGGTATGAGAGTGTATAAACATTTCATATCGCTAACGTTGCGCCTCAGGGTACCAGGGCGAACCCTGTTGTACTGAAGCCCTTATCCCTCTACAATGGACCTCGGCAAGGATGGCATTCACATAATACAGCCTAAATCAATTCAATTTCCTGCTAAATTTAATTACGGCACAGCTGAAAGAAGAATGCTTCCGATTGTCTTGTCTTGGGCTTCAACTGTGCACAACATGCAGGGAACTACTGTAGATCATGCTGTTATTTATCTAGGCTCTAAATTATTTGCTGCTGGTCAAGCTTATGTGGCTTTAAGCAGAGTTAAGTCTTTAGCAGGACTTCGAATCGAAGAACTTGACTGCTCCAAGTTGACTTCGAAGAAACCTTGTAATGTTGATGCATTAAGAGAAATGGATAGAATGAGAAATGTTACAAATAACTAACTAGTGATTACATAACTAATTTAAACATTATTTTACCCTACTACAAACAAAAAAAATGAAATATTTAAATATAAATAAAATACATAAACTTAAGTGCTCAAAGCAGCACATTATTATGTGAACGTACTACGGACTACATAACGGAAAAACGCTGCTACGTGCTACTAACTACGTCGTAGTAAATCTCGAATTAAACATACTAAAAAGTTAAAAATAAAATTAAAGAAAAAAACCTTTTTTAAAAACAAGCTTTTATTATTTGGAAAATGAACTAAAAAGTTAAAAATAAATTAACTCTAATTAGAAGTATAACACTTTATAAGTTCATTGTAACCTTTAACGATAATTAAGCTTCTTTGTCTACGACAAAATAATTCCATATCGTAATCATATATTTTTAACACCAAAACTTTACACCTTAAATATTAAATCTTCCCGTTTTTATTACAGTCTCAATTTTATAAATAATAAAAGCGTGTTACATTTTGATGGTATAATTAAGCTATCACAATGTAACACGCTTTTTTATTTATAAAATTGAGACTGTAATAAAAACGGGAAGATTTAATAATTAAGGTGTAAAGTTTTGGTGTTAAAAATATATGATTACGATATGGAATTATTTTGTCGTAGACAAAGAAGCTTAATTATCGTTAAAGGTTACAATGAACTTGTGGCGTTACAGTCTCGTCTGTGCGCCCCATTATGTTTATTGGCAACACAGGTTAGACTGTGCGCCCCTAATGCGTTCGTTCAGGATTCTGTCATTCACTCTGCCTGACAGACTGACATAATTACATTTCGCTCTCGCCTCTCACCCCTCTCACGAGAAAACGCAGACGCAACCTAACATTATTGTAATAAGTGGATATACCAATTATAATATTGCTATCATCATCCGGCATTATCATTTGGATCCAAGCACCATCCTTCTAATCCACAAACTATCTGGAGAGACGTGGTCGTCGTTGTCTTCAGCTTTAACCGGACCGGAACCGGATGATAGTTACAACCACATACCCACCTACCACGCATTACTCAATACATTATAACAAGTTCATACCTACCAACTCTCCGTGATACCTACCTACCTTTCTAGTTTTATTGCTTTCATAGCAGGACAAGTTTTTTAACTTAGATCTTTTCCCAACCCAGTGGATCTGTCTTCTAAATGAAGTTATAAATAATATTTTTTCAAAGTTTTTGCGGTCTTTACCCCGATTCTGGAAAATAAAATTTGGGATCGAGTCTACCAAAACCTGGCTAATGTTGGAAGGAGATTACTGGCACTGTCAGAGCGGTGAGGTGAGTAGCAAAACTAGCAAAGATTCCCGGGTGCCAGCCAGCAGACGGAAAAAAAAGGCAGAAGAAAAAATAATGATTCTCTGACGGTTTTTAAACGCTGTTGTCGTCTACGAGTTCATCATCGTTCCTTTGCGATGTTGTCGTCACTCGGTCACTTCTTCACTCATAGAAAAAGTTGGAAAGTTTAAACCTAAGGTTAAAACGTTGCTATTGTATTTGTCCAACAGTGCCAATATGGCGCCAATCTATTGAAGCAAAGCATTCTTTTAGAACATGTTTCAGGCCGCTGCCATCATGTCTCTATCAAACGAACAGAATTTAATAAAAACAAACATTCACACTATTCTGCACCTTACACATTGTACATAATACTTATTTTCCTTCTGGCGAGTGGCTGGCGATAAGCCGTGGCCTCGACGTTATTGAGCTTTGTTATTGTTTTTCAGTTTGTTTTATTTTCATAGTTATCGCGAATTCTTTCGTCGAGCGGAATATTCGCGATAACGCGCTTCATTTCCTGATGTGCAAAATTTGGGTCACTGTTGTGTAGTATGTAACAACCGTGCCAAGCGTGCCAAGCGTCCAAATCGACGAAATGTAAGTATGGGCATTGTAGTACTCTGTGGCGGGAAACATCGCGAATGAACCACTTTTATAGAAAATGCAGAAATTCCTTCAAGAAATTCAAATAAAATCTGACTTTTCAGAATTATCTTTCATAATTGACTTTATTTTATAAAAAGGTGTAGGAAAAAATTACAAACAAAATCAGTTGATCGAAGAAGCTATAGGTACTTACCAAAGAGTAGGTATCTACTCGGACCAAGGATGATCGAAGAAGCTATAGGTACTTACCAAAGAGTAGGTATTGTAGCGTTAAAAAAAGAAAGCTAGCTAACCTGTGGTCGACGACCACAGGCGAAACGTGAAATTTAGGTGAACAGAGAAAGAGTTGGTTGAATTTGTCCGAACGGTATAATATAAATTTAAAAAGGCCTAGAAATTGCCAAGCAAGAGCCGAGAGTCGAGTCCTGAGGGGACTCCGTCGATATCGTGTCGCTGAACTAGTGTTGTGTTGTGGTGTATCGATGCAGGAAGGTGTACCAAAACCGCGGAGTACCCCGGAGAGTATAGCCAAACGGGAACCAAAAAAAGGAGGGCCAGAGAAACCTAAAGGGCCTTTTTAGAATTTAGAAAAGGAATTTAAATTTGGCAAAATCCGCATACAAAATTACAAAACAGATACAAAAAAAGGCTAAAAAAAGATGGGCAGTATCCCAGGGGGGACGCCGGAGCGCGGGTCTGCGGCACTCAGCTGGCACGGGCGCGGGCGCACACAACGCAGGGGTCCAGGCACGTCCAACGCCCGGTGGCCTCAGGGGTCCGGAACCACGGCGAGAGAACGAGAAAGGCACGGAGGGACCCTCGTGTGTGTGCCGCAGAGACCGGAAATACACTGTAAAGATTGACAAGGAAATAATCGACATCCGACCAAGTCAGGGAAAGAAAAAAGTACGTCGATAAAAACCAGGAGGAAGACAGCACAAGACTTACCCGGCCAACGTAAAAGTAGGTTAAAGTAGGAGCCTGTCCCAAGGCTTATCGCACCATACGGGAATGATCCCGGGCAAAATCCGATTGAAAATTTTCTAACAAAGCGACTCACGTTTTGGAGATCGATCCAAGAAAAAAATAGCTCCTATCAATATGACACTTCGTAGAACAATAAACAATTTAGAAAAAGGTCAAACTAACAAAATTTTAAATTTGAAAATGTGACATAAAAAACCGGCCAAAAGAAAAAAGAGCCATACCAAAAAGGTTATTAAAAACCCTGCAGTAATGCTGCAGTATATACTCGGACCAAGGACGATCCTTGGTCCGAGACTTGCCACCTTTTTTGCATTTCTGGAAATAAATGATCGTGTTCCAGGAATACTCCCGGTATTGTTAGCCCGTCTGTCAAAGCACTGGCATTGTTGCTGCTCAACAAGCGCGTACGCACGATATTTGACTCTTTCTGCAATGTCCTCGATTCTAGCAGATAAGAAATAATAATACTAAATGATAATTCAACTTCCCTTGGACTGAGGTTCAACAATTTAAATTGTATTTATGTTTGTCATGAAAATGGTAAACTGTACAAGTAGGTACTTTCATGTAATAAAAACTCCTGAGAAAACTTTATCGGTTCCAACTTTCCAAGCTAGCCTGCCTGATTATCTCCTTTGCTGACTGTACAAGAATGAAACCTTTTAAAACGATAGATCATGTACCTACCTAGATCTTATCATTACCACAGAAGAAATAATACTGATAAATATTTTACTAAATCATTAAGAAAACCCAATAAGAGGAAAAGGTTATGACGGTAAAATGTCTTAAAAATTATATTATTCATTTTTAAGAAAAAATTTACTTATGTAACTAGTAAAGTTTTTTACATTATTATATGTAGCTGGGTGCCCCAGAACGCAGCAAGATGTCGTGGTCGGCCCCGCAGGAGGTGGCGAGACGAACTCGCAGCCGACTGTGACGAGTGGGAAAGTTTAGCCCAGGATCGGGATAAGTGGAAGGAAGTGAGGGAGGCCTTTGCCCTACAGTGGGACACTTCAGGCTAATAATAATAATAAAAATATGTATATTAGATATTATCGTGCCTTCTGAAGCACGGAAACATCTTTCTTTCCGGACAAACAGGTGATTCAACCTGCAATGTCCTATTATAACCAAACTGGGGAAAAGTCTCACAAAGAGATTTTTCCTTGACAGTGTCTCCACCGGGAATCGAACCCGGAACCTCCGTAATGGGCGTCGAAACATCGACCATTCGGCCACGGAGGCTGTTTTTCTAAGAAAATGCAAAAGGTGGCCGTGTCTGCCAGAATCATGGCTATTGTGTGCGGTATTTAGTATAATCATCTCCATGTGACGCGGCGAGTGTAAAGACACCTTTTGCCGAACTATTCGTTGATCAGCTGTTGAACAGCTGATTGCGGGCGGCCATTATTGATCGCACGTCCTCTACGCATGCGGGTGGATGGGACGGCAAGCACCTTCAAGATGTAAGAATCGTTAAAACCCCAGGTAGGTAGAGTACGTGCGTGTCTACCGTTATTGCTGTAACTGCCCTTTTGCTTTGGCCTTCTGCTGAGGAAGTCGTATTTCTTTCTTACCGTTTAGGTGCGAAACCGGAACAGCACCTACGTAGTAATGTTTTGTAATTAGGCTATCTCATCTATGTGTATTGTGTGTCTATGTGGATTTTTTAGCTAATAGCCTATGAGCGTTTTTGGTGCCTTTTAGAAAAGTTTCTGGGCATAAACGAAACTTGGTTAGATGTGTAGAAGGCTCAAACGTAAACACAAGTTGATGCGACAACTTAGCTCAGAACGTCAACCATTTCGAAATAAATACCTTTTTTAAGCTATGTATTAATTAATATAAGTAATATAATAGGCCGATGCTGGTATCCCAGAAGAAGCCAGCGATTACACTTACATAGGCAAAATGTCACATCGGATGTGGATGGAACCCAAACCACTGAATAAATAACTCTCAATCTCAACACAGCGATAATATTCGAATTAGTCTCTAGACCAAGAGAAATAAATATAATCGTTTATTCAGCCGTAGTGTAACCTTTGGTATTTTTCTCGACCATCGCCATCTCACCACTCTGTTCCAAACAGAGCAGAGCCGATGCGCGCGCGCAGCATGGTAGCAAACCAGTTTCGTATTTACCGGCCGGGGCAGCGCTCGGAACGAGGCCGCTCAGGGTTGGCAGTTCAATTTGAATTTAGAACAAATCGCACAAAGTTGATCCAATATAAAAGCGGAACACATGGACGACGTGTTCAGCAGAAGAAAGTAGCTAGTTTGGATGAATGGTCGTAAGGCTCCTTATTTTACATCATAGCCATCACAATCAGAAAGATATCCAGTGAAAATGGCCTCCTCAAAACTAAATGCTTTATGCTTATGATTATATTATTTATATCAGCCTGGAGACGTTCACAGCTGGACAAAGTCGTCTCCCACAAATACCGTTCTTTGTATTTATTTATTTAGCATTTGACAACCCTGAGACACCTCGCCTCTCCATGCCTATACCGCTTGTTGTAAACAAGCACCTTTGTTCGCCTTATACTGTATACTGACCACCAAGAATGGTCCCTGTACTAAACAAACTAGCATCACTACAGGGACCTTCTAACAACGGTCACCATATCACAAGATCCACTGTAATAATGACCATTGCAATGGACATCTAGCATGGCGGCGAGGGTTATACTTACAGTGGCCATGCTGTGGTTGTACTGATTAGAAGGCCAAACATGGACACCGGCTGATCGACTCACAATGACAGCTTTCAAAGCGAGATGTATCTATTGAACCATCGGCTTTGATACCAATATTGTTAAAATTGTATTGGTACAGTAAGCAATCAGATTGTACTTCTAGTTTATTTCATTCATAAACTAGCTGTCCTTGTCCACCCGCGGTTACGCTCTGGTGTAAGATTTACCCCGTAAAAAGTATCATAATATGTATGTGTTAATCCAGACGTCAAATCCGTAGTTTAGGCGTAAGTAAAGCGTAACAAACATCCAAAGTACGGGTAATCCAAACATCTAAGATTCTAAACATACTTTCACATTATAATATTTTTGTGTGATGTGATATGGATGTGATGTGATGTGATTAGTAGTGAGAATCTGAACATTTATCATATTTTTTCAAGAAAAAATGAGAGAGATGTTGTTCATCAAGAAAGATAATAGGAGCTCTTTGTTTAGTTGAAATTAGCTTCATAGCAATACCCAGCTAAAACATTTTCATTGCAGGTTATATTTTATGGATTAGTTTATCAATCAATAAATTTACCATTCATTCTTCGTGCTATCAGTAAACCAATATGCAATTCACATTATGCGTGTACTATTCCAAGCGAACACCTGAAAATATTTTTACCATGTTTACAACTTCTTCCGAGTTGTGAAATGTACGGTCAGCCACTCACAAACGTAACTTCTTTAATGACAAATTTGTACTTACAGTCAAGCATAGTAGGTATGCGTGTGACTGTATTAGGGGCCGCCGCCGCCGCCGCCACCGGAGCGGAAGGAAGTCGTGTATATGGTGTTTTTGTTAGATTTCCTTTAGCAGTCATTCTGGCATGAAATTATTGTTCTAAAATAACTTGTTTGTTATTTGTTTCAACTTAAAAAGGGTTTTCTCGGAAACTTTCTTCAAGCCGATTAAAGTTCTTGTTCTCCGAGTATAGGAAGTTGTCAAACGCCGATAAAACTGAACCTAAGTAACAAGAAGTCAGTTTCAACTTTCAAGTCAGTTCGTCTTTGTTGGAAATGGAATTATTAAATGAGATTGAATTGAAAGATGAAGTTGAGTGAGATGGCAGTTGAAGTTAGTATTGAGAAAGATCAGGTTGAATTGAACTATAGTTTGGAGTTGATATTGCCGTTGATCAGGTAGAATTTGAAATAATGCAGAGTTGTTATAGCCAAATTATTATGACAAATTAACAGAATATGGCACTGTATAGTTATAAATAAGGTTACTGGACATGGTAATAAAAAAGTGGGTAAGGAAAAGTCGATTTTATGAAACGACTATGCAGAGGAAGAAGGATCGATCAGTGATAATGGAAACTGGTGAGTGAAATATTGAGGATTTAGAATAGATAAGACTACATTAGCATCTTCAGTAGTTTTCCTATTTTCACATAAAATATTACATCAGCTATTTTTGCGCAATCATTAACTTTCTACTTTTTAAAACACGCGACTGCAACCCTATACCGTATACTTTCCAATCTTCCTCATTTTTGTTCTATACATGCTCTGATGTATCGGTTTTTCGCTTGTATAAAAAAGCTTATTACAAAATATCTGACTACTTAGAAGACAGATATCCATGGGAATAGATTTCTTGAATGACAGGCTATTTCAACATGCATGCATTTTGTAAATGACATTATTATTGACAAAAAAAGAAACACAAAAGATGCGACGCATGTGGAGTTTCTTTGGTGAGTTCTCCTCCACAGAATCCGCACGTCGTGAAGTGAACTCACCCAAAAAAATGTAATGACGAAACTAAGAGATGTTACATCCAAAAGTTAATAAAGTATTCGTTTCATTTCACCACGTGGCCGCTGCAAGTCATCAATAAATGACGGCAAAATGCAAGCGTTTCAATTGTCCTATGAAAGTTTATTGTTCCAAGTCATTCACTGGATAATACACTATCAAAATTATACACTAAACACTCAAATAAACTAAAAAACTAAAATTAAAACGAAAGACCGACCGCCATTGACGGATGCTAACAATCGACCCTAATTTTTTTTCTCTTATGGACGACATTTTCGCTGGCGCTCGCTTATTCACACATTTTACTATGTCTATGAAAGGCTCTCGAATAACGAACGCGCCGGAACGCGTAGTGTTGCACGGCCTCCCACAAAATTGGAAACCTATGGGGGCCTATGTTCAGCAGTGGACGTCTTCCGGCTGTGATGATAATGATGAGTATGTCTATAGCAGCTATTGAGCCGCTAGTACACTATGGCCTATGATGGACCACTGTAGACCATCGCCTTGTTTGTGTAAACAACCAGAGTTACGCCGATGACATGGTGCTCCAAAGCCCGTCGATCAACGGTCTCAGAAAACTGCTTTCGATTTGTGAGCATTGATGCTCACGGACTGAAATATAATGTTCTTAAGACGGAGATGCATATCTGTAGGGCAGGAAAGGGTTCGCAGTTCGGGTTGTGCAGCGTTTCAACTACTTAGGACATGTACTCACGCACGAGTACGACCTTAAAGACGACTGCGATATAGAGAGGGAAAGGCGGGCGCTCTCTATTCGATGCAATATGCAAGTGTAGCACACTTATTTAAATCATTCTGCCAGTGATTTTACACCTGTCAAGCTATGGATAAACTTTAAGAAGTCATCGCTTAGTACCATAAGGATACAGTACAATGACGCGTTCCGTATCCTTATGCGTCTGCCTTGCTTCTGGCATGTTTACCTAAGCGAAAGTGCCTGACTTTTTTGCAGTTCTCAGAAATCGCATTATCCTCGTTCTGGGAGAGAACGTGACCCGGACAACACCATACTGGGGGCCGTGTGTGAGGACCTCACTCTAGTCCTTTCTTCAGGTACTGGCTGAGCGTGCACCCCGAACAAAAAACTGTGACGGGAGACCTTAATGTCTCAAAATGTTAGCAGTAAATTATATTTTATTTTTTATTTTATTTCATTTTATGTATTTTTATTCTTTTTTTTACTGTGTAATATGTATTGCTTTTGCTGTACATTTACGGTGAGCGTCAGGACCGCTTGACAGGTGTCTGAAAATTTACGAAATGTATACTATAAAACTGTACTTAAATAGTACTGAATAGTACCTATGAAAAGATAAATAGTACTTCAGGCATTTACATTATAAATAGGTAGTGCAATGCTCAATCCATTCTGATGTATGGTTGGCTTGTACATTACTACATCTAGCCAACGCGTATGAACCTTAATCTGTAACATGTATCAGTAAACTGTACCTAAATAGTACCTTAAAAAAGCGGCCAAGTGCGAGTCGGACTCGCCCATGAAGGGTTCCGTAGCAGCAAGTAACATCTTTACGCATAAGGTTTATGTTTATGAAATTAAATGTTTTTTTTTAGTTGATTTTTTTGAAAAAAAAAATATTAATAACATCAATATCATTTTTGAAGACCTATCCATAGATACCCCACACGTAAGGGTTCGATGAAAAAAAACTTTTGAGTTTCAGTTCTTACCAAGTTTCAACAGTATAGTTCTTATAGATTCGGAAAAAAATGGCTGTGACATACGGACGGACAGACAGACATGACGAATCCATAAGGATTCAGTTTTTTGCCATTTAGCTACGGAACCCTAAAAAGCAGTCTTGAAAAAAATAATTATACGGATAGTGTGTGAGTGGGGTGCGTTTGGGTTGCGTGTGGGGTGCGTGGGGTGCAGGTGTGGTGCGAGTGGGGTTGTTTTGTGTTATTCGCAGCGCGGATTTAAATGAATCATGTACAAACGAATTGTGCTCAATTAAAAACATTACGAGGAAAATACCGTACATAGGTCTCAGTATTGGAGACAAAGTTATATCATCACTATCTCAATTAGCACAAGATGTGTTGGGCGAAGAAATATTACAATGTCGTCGAAGTGATTGTAAAGGTATAAGAACAGTCACCTATGATTTACACAATATAGTACAATATAGTAGTAGTTGTGTTTGAGCTAAGCCAAACTGATTCCGTGTGTATAGATGATGTCCCTAAGCAAATTGTACTTCACGAGATCTCGTATGATTTTTTGGGACTTATTCAATTTATTCCTTCAAATTCAGGGCTGAATTCAGATTACAAGAGTATTGGTCACTACCGAGCACATGTTTTGAGAAATCGTTATTGGCAGTGCTAAGAAATCGTCGTGATTAAAGAAATCGAATTACTAAAAGTCCTAAAATCATGATCGTACACTGCATTCTTTACGCAAAAAAATAAAACAATATATACGAGACACGTGTTTATATTGAAAATTAAGCTAAATTTTCTGGATTTATTTGTGTTATGGAAATAATAATAATTGTTATTCACATTATGTTTTTATTTTTAATAATTTATTATAAAATAATGTTGCCTGGAATAAATTGCTATAAGGCAATAAGGCCGCCTAACTGAACATGTCTTTCTGTTTTTACTTCCACTTTGTTATTATTTCTGTGTGTGCAATAAAGTTTATTCATTAATTTAATATAAATTACACTAGCTAATGCCCGCGGCTTCGCACGCGTTAAAAATCTGCGTAACTCGAGTCTTTGTCTTTGTCGAGTTCCTGTCCTATTGTCTTTTTAACCCTCTGATAAATTTTAACTATCCTAGTAACTTACTGTAACACCCCACTTGCATCCCACTCGCACCCCACTTGCACACCACTCGCACCCCACTCGCACCCCACACAAACCCCACTTGCACCCCACTCGCACCCCACACGAACCTCACTCGCACCACACTTGCACCCCACACGAACCCCACTTGCACCCCACGCACCCCACACGAACCCCACTCGCACCACACTTGCACCCCACGCACCCCACACGAACCCCACTCGCACCACACTTGCACCACACTTGCACCCCACACGCAACCCACACGCACCCCACTCACACACTATCCGTATAATTATTTTTTTCAAGATTGCTTTTTAGGGTTCCGTAGCTAAATGGCAAAAAACTGAATCCTTATGGATTCGTCATGTCTGTCTGTCCGTCCGTATGTCACAGCCATTTTTTTCCGAAACTATAAGAACTATACTGTTGAAACTTGGTAAGAACTGAAACTCAAAAGTTTTTTTTCATCGAACCCTTACGTGTGGGGTATCTATGGATAGGTCTTCAAAAATGATATTGATGTTATTAATATATTTTTTTTCAAAAAAATCAACTAAAAAATAAACATTTAATTTCATAAACATAAACCTTATGCGTAAAGATGTTACTTGCTGCTACGGAACCCTTCATGGGCGAGTCCGACTCGCACTTGGCCGCTTTTTTAAGGTACTATTTAGGTACAGTTTACTGATACATGTTACAGATTAAGGTTCATACGCGTTGGCTAGATGTAGTAATGTACAAGCCAACCATACATCAGGAAGGATTGAGCATTGCACTACCTATTTATAATGTAAATGCCTGAAGTACTATTTATCTTTTCATAGGTACTATTCAGTACTATTTAGGTACAGTTTTATAGTATACATTTCGTAAATTTTCAGACACCTGTCAAGCGGTCCTGACGCTCACCATTTACGAGTACAATGGGTCTTTTGCCTTGATAAATAATTATAGGTATTATTATTATTGTGTACAGGGGGCAATGGCGTATTGGCGGGCAATGGTCGGTGGTGTTCACACATTGGCCCATTGCACAACCGCTGACGGAGTGCTATTTGCGAATAACTTAACTATTGACTCTGTGAGCTGTAGACCTCGCGAGTATATTTTTTTTAGAAATGGCTGATTTATGTTTTTTTACGTTTTCAACCGTCATAACTCCGATTTCCAAAATCTGACTCGACAAAACGAAATCTATATATTTTTCTCCGACACGCTCGAAAATGTGATCATTACTGCCAAAAAACAGTACGCGAAGTGACTCATTGTTGGGCGAAACATTACCCCATACAAAACAGCGGCCGGCAATGTGCCCTCAAACGGCCTAGGCCGGCAAAGTAACTTTCGTCTAGAAATTGTTCTAAATTCAAATTTTATATGAATCGTACACGAATCGTAGGGATTACGTTTTTTGGCTGTATGTTCTGTATGACACTGGCTTAGAACAAAAAAAGAAAAGTGCGTAATATGGCGGTTTGTAATTTTCATCTCTTAATTTTATCGCACTATTTTGTTACTTATTTTTCATGGTGGAGTTAACTAATCATTGAATTAGGGAAATATTACGACAATGAATGGTTCAAGTACCTAGTCGAAGTAGAGGTTAAAGTGATAAAGGTTAGAATTTATAAGTTTGGTACGATACGAGTACACATCCAAATCCAAGGTTCTTATAAGGCAATTTTTTTAGTGTTTTATAATTTCCTCACGTAACACAATAAAAGTATTCGCCTGTGGCTCGGACTTTAAACGTGTCCTCGTCCAACAATAACTAATTTTGCGGCCGCGGCAGTAATGTACTATTTCGAACGTGCTCACAATATTTCACGAGAATCGGTTGAAAAACACGACCTGTAGAGGAAAACAAACTGACAGATGGACACACAAAAGCAATTTCGCCAAGCTGAAACGGAGATGCTTCGCGCTCGCTCGTTCGTCAATAATTATTTGATATAAGGAGACTTTTAAGTTTATTGACCTATATCAACTTGAGTCAGCAATTTGGGTCCCGAAAAATGCATCCAATATCATATTAGGTTACGTGATTACGCATACGTCGGTTAAGTAAAATGCTTTTCATAATCAAAGATTTATTACAATTCAAACTTCAGTAGCGAGAACTGATGGAACTGATGGAAGAGATTCAGTTAGAAGATGGTATCGCAATTATTATTAAAGATAAGGCTGAAATAGCGTTTGAAGTGAGTATTCTCTCAGATTAGGTTATATAGGTCTGGAAATATTATTAATATTGCCGTCGATCAGGTAGCCGGATTTAGCATAATGCAGAGTTGTTATCGCTACATTATTATATCAAATTAACACAACATAGAGAGATGGGTTCTAAGATGAGACTACTTGAGCATCTTCAGTTAGTTTTCCCATTTTTGCATAATATATTACATCAGCTATCAATTTTTGCGCAATTGTTAACTCTTTATTTTTTAAATCACGCAATTGAAACCCTATGGATTTTCCGTACACTTCAAGTTCTTCCTTATTAGCTCTATACATGTCGTGATGTATTGGTTTTTCAGTGGTATTCAGCACATCATTCTCTTTCTCCAATAGCGTCTTCCTTTTTTTTACTGGAATTGAAACTTCACTACGGGATTCTGCCAAGCTTCTCTCTTCCTCAAATGACGTTTCTGACATTTCCACAGGCTCTTCCTCGAATGACTTCGTTGAATCCTGCTAAATTATATTTTTTAATTAATTTACTATCAACAATGGATTTTACAGTGTTCTGTTTGCATTACTTTACTATTTGAATACTAGGCATAACAAACTAGTACCAATGGATCCGATCTTAATAAAGCGAGATTCTTTTAATTATTTGAATTTACCGTATCTCTGTGGAGCAGACATTATTGTGCCGTATCTATTATAAAAGTAATCCGACTTACCTCATAGCTTAAAGGGTCTGCTGATACAGTACTGAAACAACCTTCAGTTGCAGCTGGTGAAGAGCCCAAAAACGAAAGAGCATTATAGTACCACAATGTTGGAACATAAAATTCCCCTTTAAGTTTTGATGCATTTACCTAAAACGATAAACTGTTATAAATTTAATCATAATAATTAAAATTAACAATGGAAAGGAATCACTATTCACTATAGTAAATAAATGAGAACTTACCTGAAGTATCTTAGAACCGTGATGAGAAAATAGAATAGATTGTAAAAAGGTGTAACTAAAAAGGAGGGTAGGTGACCAATTTAAATAAAATTGTACAGTCCTCGGACTTATCTGTGCATTGAAAGGCGACGCTAGAAGTAATATAAAATTGTATAGTACCTAGTTCCAACTTTGGCCATTGCACAGATAATCATGCACCATGTCATACATTAAAAATAAAAATTTTACGTGCTTACCTTTTTTACTTCTTTGAAATAATTGGTTCTCAAGTTTTCTATTTTCTTTTTTAGCTGTCGTAGTGTAGCATCTGGGTCATATTTATTATAGTGATCTAAGAGCGCATTGTACGCCTCTTCTCTAACACTTCTATTTTTGTAATCTTTATCACTTTTGTTCCATAATTGCGGCAAGGTTTTATACTCGCGGAGTACCTTTAATAAAACTTCCTTTTCTCTTTTGGACGACATTTCCACAGGCTCTTCCTCGAATGACTTCGTTGAATCATGCTACATTATATTTTTAAATTAATTTACTATCAACAATGGATTTTGTAGTGTTCTGTTTGCATTACTTTACTATTTGAATACTAGGCATAACAAACTAGTACCAATGGATCCGATCTTAATAAAGCGAGATTCTTTTAATTATTTGAATTTACCGTATCTCTGTGGAGCAGACATTATTGTGCCGTATCTATTATAAAAGTAATCCGACTTACCTCATAGCTTAAACGGTGAGTTGCAGCTGGTGAAGAGCCCAAAAACGAAAGAGCATCATAGTACCACAATGTTTGAACATAAGATTCCCCTTGTTTTGATGCATTTACCTAAAACGATAAACTGTTATAAATTTAATCATATTAATTAAAATTAACAATGAAAAGGAAAGGAATCACTATTCACTATAGTAAATAAATGAGAACTTACCTGAAGTATCTTAGAACCGTGAAGAGAAAATAGAATAGTGTAAAAAGGTGTAACTAAAAAGGAGGGTAGGTGACCAATTTTAATAAAATTGTACAGTCCTACGGACTTATCTATGCATTGAAAGGCGACGCTAGAAGTAATATAAAATTGTATAGTACCTAGTTCCAACTTTGGCCATTGCACAGATAATCATGCACCATGTCATACATTAAAAATAAAAATTTTACGTGCTTACCTTTTTTACTTCTTTGAAATAATTGGTTCTCAAGTATTCTATTGTCGTTTTTAGCTGTTGTAGTGTAGCATCTGGGAAAAATTGTTTATAGTGATCTAAGAGCGCGTCGTACCCGCTTTCTTCATTAGTTCTATTTTTGTAAGCTGGATGTCTTTTGTCCCATAAGTTCCGCATGCTTTTATATTCGCGCAGTAAACTAAATAAAGCTTCCTGTGCACGACGGAATAATAATTAGTTTTTAGAATTGATCTTGTGTAAATAAACATCATTATGTTCCGTCTTTTCATTTAAAACGTTAGGTATAGGAAAAAATGTAAATATAAATATTAAAATAAAAAGACCACGGGGCTGAGACGACCCCGGGTAGCGGAAGGGGTAGTGGGGAACAACCACGGATAGCGGGAGGGGAGCCACCCCGCGAACAATGCAAAAACAAATATAAACCGCGCGCCGGCCCGGCAAAATCACTTCCGAGCGAACAGTCGACGGGATAACATCAAGAAAGGAAACTCCGACCCCTACCCGAAGTCGATCTAGCCAAGTCAGCCAAGAAATCTCAAGCGTTTTATTTTCAACGACCACAACGCCGTCCCCGCAACTGCGCCGTTTTCCTCAAGACTCGCCCAGTCCAGTACCGCCGTATACCGGGAGCCCTGTTCTATGTTTCAAGGTGTATACAGTCCACTCCCGCCCCCGGTATACAGGCCCGTCGTGTACACTTCCTTTTCTCTTTTGGATGACATTTCCACAGGCTCTTCCTCGAATGACTTCGTTGAATCATGCTACATTATATTTTTAAATTAATTTACTATCAACAATGGATTTTGTAGTGTTCTGTTTGCATTACTTTACTATTTGAATACTAGGCATAACAAACTAGTACCAATGGATCCGATCTTAATAAAGCGAGATTCTTTTAATTATTTGAATTTACCGTATCTCTGTGGAGCAGACATTATTGTGCCGTATCTATTATAAAAGTAATCCGACTTACCTCATAGCTTAAACGGTGAGTTGCAGCTGGTGAAGAGCCCAAAAACGAAAGAGCATCATAGTACCACAATGTTGGAACATAAGGTTCCCCTTTAAGTTTTGATGCATTTTCCTAAAACGATAAACTGTTATAACCTTAATCATAATAATTAAAATTAACAATGAAAAGGAAAGGAATCACTATTCACTATAGTAAATAAATGAGAACTTACCTGAAGTATCTTAGAACCGTGATGAGAAAATAGAATAGTGTAAAAAGGTGTAACTAAAAAGGAGGGTAGGTGACCAATTTTAATAAAATTGTACAGTCCTACGGACTTATCTGTGCATTGAAAGGCGACGCTAGAAGTAATATTAAATTGTATAGTACCTAGTTCCAACTTTGGCTATTGCACAGATAATCATGCACCATGTCATACATTAAAAATAAAAATTTTACGTGCTTACCTTTTTTACTTCTTCGAAATAATTGGTTCTCAAGTATTCTATTTTCCTTTTTAGCTGTTGTAGTGTAGCATCTGGGAAAAATTGTTTATAGTGATCTAAGAGCGCGTCGTACCCGCTTTCTTCATTAGTTCTATTTTTGTAAGCTGGATGTCTTTTGTCCCATAAGTCCCGCATGCTTTTATATTCGCGCAGTAAACTAAATAAAGCTTCCTTTTCTCTTTCCGCAGGCTCTTCCTCGGATGACTTCGATGAATCATGCTACATTATATTTTTAAATTAATTTACTATCAACAATGGATTTTGTAGTGTTCTGTTTGCATTACTTTACTATTTGAATACTAGACATAACAAACTAGTACCAATGGATCCGATCTTAATAAAGCGAGATTCTTTTAATTATTTGAATTTACCGTATCTCTGTGGAGCAGACATTATTGTGCCGTATCTATTATAAAAGTAATCCGACTTACCTCATAGCTTAAAGGGTCTGCTGATACAGTACTGAAACAACCTTCAGTTGCAGCTGGTGAAGAGCCCAAAAACGAAAGAGCATCATAGTACCACAATGTTGGAACATAAAATTCCCCTTTAAGTTTTGATGCATTTACCTAAAACGATAAACTGTTATAAATTTAATCATAATAATTAAAATTAACAATGGAAAGTGGTGGCGCTAATATGTATTTAAAAACGAAAGTTAGCATCAGCCAGAGAAGGAACAGAGAGCACGGGGAAAGTGGACCGGCACATACCTCGTTACAGGAACAACGGCTCCGAGGGGGGCTAAATCAACCCTCACACGCACTGCACTTCACATCAAAGTCCACATGGAGATCTCCAATATCACTGACACAGGGTTTCGTCTTTATCAACACCACCATTTAGAAGCGGGATGCGATACTTAAAGCCGATGGGCTTTATCGTAGCGAATTTAGCGAAAAATATGCGAGGCGGTAATTTATATATAATAAATTGATGCACACGACGACAGCGCGACCGCAAGCATCGATAACAGCGGAAGTAAGAGTTTTTGCCACAGAGGGCGCTTGCCGTCAGTGCACGGTCCTCATAGGAAAGAGGAAGGGGTAAAGGAATGACCAATGCTAATCACTTTATTAATAGTATAGTAAGATAATAAATGGCGCAACCAGAAAGGAATCACTATTCACTATAGTAAATAAATGAGAACTTACCTGAAGTATCTTAGAACCGTGATGAGAAAATAGAATAGATTGTAAAAAGGTGTAACTAAAAAGGAGGGTAGGTGACCAATTTAAATAAAATTGTACAGTCCTCGGACTTATCTGTGCATTGAAAGGCGACGCTAGAAGTAATATAAAATTGTATAGTACCTAGTTCCAACTTTGGCCATTGCACAGATAATCATGCACCATGTCATACATTAAAAATAAAAATTTTACGTGCTTACCTTTTTTACTTCTTTGAAATAATTGGTTCTCAAGTTTTCTATTTTCTTTTTTAGCTGTCGTAGTGTAGCATCTGGGTCATATTTATTATAGTGATCTAAGAGCGCATTGTACGCCTCTTCTCTAACACTTCTATTTTTGTAATCTTTATCACTTTTGTTCCATAATTGCGGCAAGGTTTTATACTCGCGGAGTACCTTTAATAAAACTTCCTTTTCTCTTTTGGACGACATTTCCGCAGGTACTCGCTGATTCACACAGTTCACAAATAATACCCACAACCCAGTCTGTTATAATTGAAATAGGAAGTAGGGTATACGGGATGCTAAATACCGGTCTATGCTGTTGCAGTTGGGAAAAATTGTTTATTGTCTATCTACCTTCGTGCGCGCGATCCGAACGCAGCTATGCCGTATTAGTCGCGAGATCTAGGGCTATGTAACCGTAGTCGATACGCCCTTGCGCTCGCGTCGGACGCCGCACGGCAACTGAGCGAGCGCCCCTCCCCCGCGGCCGCGCGCGCCATAATCAGTGCACTAACCAAAGAACGGTTCCTAAACGCCGATTACACGGCGCTGCTTTTAGCACCTAAATCGGAATACATTGCTGTGTTTATTTCGCACTTGTGTTGGTGAATTATTTCTGCAAGGGAAAAGATTTATAGGTATAGTTAGCGTCGGATGTTTAGAGATAAGTGTAATCGCCACTATTATAAGATTAGGTAGTAGCGGCGCGCCTAACTAAAGTTCCTAATTCAGGCAGGACCGGACCCTATCTGGCTAACTGTGATTAAAACACTATTAATTTATCGGTTTGTCTTATCGTTATTAATCAGCCATTCGAAGCCAGTTTGAGTTAAATTAAAATATTTATTTTAAATAAATGACTTTCCCAACATGATTTCGCCAGTATCAAGTTAAATTTTTTGCTTTATTTACACGGGATTGTGTCTCTTGTCCTTGACATCAACGAAGACGTTTATTTATAGTCATCGTTGTGGTATTTCAAAAAGTTTTTAAATAAAAGTTGTTAGTATAAAAAAGTTTAATATAAGAGTTGGTTTGTTGCGAAGGTTTGTTGATACTTTTGTTATGAAAAGTTTCTAAGAAAGTAGTATAGGTATGTGGTTATGTACTACTAATACAGTTGGGCAAAAAACTTGTGGTTACCATACCTACCATCCTAAGGTGGAATGTAATTTGCATAAGGACAACAATGGTTATTGTCTTTGTCTCTGTCTGACACAAGGACGTTAGCTCTATTATAACGTCCTTGGTCTGACATGACATCGAATTAAACCTTATTAAAATTTTAGATATCTAGGAAACATTAAAAACTGGCAAACCACTTAAAAAAATATTCGTTCATATTTTATTATCTATTCAACTCGCCATGATGCGTGAAGTCACAGACGTTTTCAAACTTGTTGGTTGTTCGAAGAGAGAACAGCATCTGTCAAACACATACATCATCGCTCGCGATTGTCTGAACGAAAAGCCATGTTGAGCTAACATTGAATCATCTACGGCAATAACAAAATATTAAATCCATATTTCACATTTAAATAAGTTGAACGAGGTCACTCTTGAACATCGTGATAGTTTCGGCTGTTGCTACGAGGACCGCCTCGAACCTGACTAAATCCTATTTACTTCATTCTTATCTACCTGCTGATAGTTAGTGATTTAGATTACATCACTTTAACTATACTACACATTACACAAACAATGTTAATTTAAATAATCTTCGTCATGTTAGTATGTTTGTTGAAGCTACGCGTACTCTGATAGCACCAGAGCACCACAGACAACCTCACCATAATAATATTATTATGTCCCATTTTGTTTATGTTCAGCATTTTAGGTTCAATAAAATGATATTACCAAATTATCAAAACCAAAAAATAATCAATAAATTATTTTCTTACATAAAATTACATGACATAGCCAAGAGGGGTACCTACCTACAGTACACTACGTATCATAAACCGAAAGTTTATAATACCTGCAATTGAAATACCAACGCTTAAATCACCGATAATCAGAATCCCGAATAATCAAAATACCGATACTCGATATAACTCCGAAATACTCGATATTCGGCATTTTATTTAATATTTGGCCTTCCGTTCATAGGCCTTATGAAATCATTGAGCTATAATTACTTAGTACATTATACTTCAATGTATGAAACACGGTTTTTTAAACTTCGACCGACATTATAACGACACCTCTATGAACAACAACGTAACTTGAGATACGTGACTTGGGATACAAAATGACTTTAGTTAATATTATTCCTTATCATAATTTTATTTACTCTTAATTTTCTGTCCAAGCAGTCTCTAAGTGCAATAGAACTGAAGTTAGCATTATTAAAAAAAACCTAATTCTATGGGTAAACATGTATTTACTGCTGTACTGATTAGTTGCTAAAATTGAGTTACGTTGTTGTTCATAGGTGTCGTGTCGATAATACGTACCCGGCTTCATTCAAAATAATTTAATGTAATAAAGAGGCTCCCGTCAATTCCGTTCCGTACAAGTAATATTCAAAAGTGTAATAATGTCGCCTTAATTAACTAATCATAGTAATCAGAATGTTTTGTCTCGTACGCCCTTCTTTAGTGAACATTGAGGAATACTTTTTATCTCAAAAATTACGACTTGAACAAAAGCGACAACTTTACAATCCGCTAAGGTAGATATTGGTAGCGATTCACACAGTCACGCTCTAATCCTTAATTCGCTAGTCCTTTTCACATTTTAAAGATTAAAAAGGGGCAGGGGATGGCCATTCTAATACTACTTAGTGGCTCTGTGAGCAGCTGTAGACCTCGCGAGACTGTATATATCTTTTCAAATTTTTTTCTCGACAAACATCCCCATCCCCTTGATTTTTTTTAGTTTTGAAGTTTATTTTATTTCATTTTATTTTATTTTAAGAAATGTGACCTGTAGAGGAAAAGAGCCTCAGCGGTAGACCTTGTAAGCTGGCACCCCCATAACTCCGTCATTTTTTAAAATTTCCAGAAACTGACTCGACAAAAAAATTCGATTAATTTATCATCTCTCTTTCATTGGTCATAAAAAGGAAAAGGATAGCAAGATTTTAAAATTAGAATTCGAGCATGACTTCCCGAATCGAAGTCATTACCTACATTGATAAAATATTCTATGATTCGGCTGAACACATGATAGTCCGGGAGCCCACTGCAAAAAACCTTACCTCATAAAAAAATAGAAAATACTTACCCTGTAGGGATAGCTGACTTTTAGTAGGTTCAACTGCTCTCGGTCCGCCGCGGCTTAACTTGGCAGATTTTGCGCAAATGCCACAACTTATTAAAGAAAGCATTATTAGTTCAGTTTAAGCAATGCTGAAACCATATTTTCAATGTTGGAAGAAAAAATATTTTTTTACAAAAAGTATAAATGTGGTCGGACTGCAAAAATTGCCAGGCTATGGTGAGGCCGACCAAGACATACGTGAACAGCTTTAATTTATCTATTAAAATCAGTTTTTTTCATTCAATTATTCGATGAGGTAAAATTTAGCTGTCACGTGGTAGCACAAATTCGGTCGGACACGGGAACCTGCTAACACAAAATTTGGCCGACCACTGCTTTTTAACTGTCCTCGAAGGCCTCTATCCTACCATACAAGTTTCATTCTTTTTTTGTATGACGTTTTTTTTGATGATTTTTCGCACCACTTTTGTGGCATTTGCGCAAATCTGCCAAGTTAAGCCGCGGTTGACCGAGAGCAGTTGAACCTACTAAAAGTCAGCTATCCCTACAGGGTAAGTATTTTCTATTTTTTTATGAGGTAGGGTTTTTTGCAGTGGGCTCCCGGACTATGACGGGTCGGTCGGTGAGTGTGTACGTGCAAAACCCCACGAGCCCACGACGACGATACACTAAACAAGGCAACGTGGAGGGATATTATCATCTGAACTGAACTGGGGAGTTTATTATTACCACGAGCCGTGACTCCGGCTCCGCTCTCGGTGAAGGAAAACATCGTGTGATGGAACCTGGAGTGTGCAGAAAAAAATCAAAGGTTGTGTGTGAAATCGACCAAACCGCACTGGGCCGGCGTGGTTGATGGCCTAAAATTTTCGTACTATTTTGGTGGAACACGGTAAAGTTTAGATTAAAAAAATGAATCTTATATAATATCTATAATATTATAATATGATTCCTCGGGTATTAACTGCTACATCTTCGGTCAAACCTAATAACTCCATACAAAGGGTTTTTTTAACCAACCCCTCACCCTCATGGCAAAACATAAAAAAAGAAACGAACTTGCAGGTACAGGTTTTTGATCAGATCACCCTACACCGGTTATGACATTCTGTCCTTGTCTAACTTACACCTCGTCATTATTTGGTGTCTCGCTCATGCATTTTCGCCCAGAGTCACGTACGCCGCGTCGTCCGCGTCGCCAAGGAGCGTTTTCTTTGATTCTAGTATGTGTCCTAGTTTAGTTAGTACTATTAGATACGAGTATCCTACGAATAAGGAAGCTATAGAAGTCGCATTCCGTTCAAAAAATGGGCCCACGCCAAGGGCAACACAGAAGGCGGGGCTTAAAAAGGGCAAAGGGCTAGTTAGTCTGTCACGCACTGTATGACGGACTGCCGCTTCCGATAAAAAACAAAAATACAATATAATTCAGACAAACATAGGTAATAATCATCGCGCGTAGCGGCAGTGTGTATACGCCTCGCTGAGCGTAGTTTAATCGTCATGTCCGCGTACATGCCTACAGAGTGTGCGGAAAATGTGCCGTTATTCACAGAGTGTATGAGTAAAATCAGTGCCATAATAGCCGATAATCCCGTGGAGTGTGTTATTATCTTAGGTGATTTTAATGCGGATATAAACAGTATTTTTGGTCTAGAACTTCTAAATTATTGTAATGATCAAGATTGGGTATGTGCTGATATCTTGAGGCTGGGTGAGTCATCCGGCACGTATACATATCTCAGTGATGCACATGGCACAACGAGTTGGCTCGATCACTGTATTATGACGGCTGCTGCGTATGAAACTCTCACTGACGTTTGCGTGCTGTATGACTCATACACTTCTGACCACTTTCCCTTAGTTATTTCTTGCAATCTAGATACAATAAATCCTAAATCCGTTGGCCAATCAAATAACATTAAAAGTAAAATTATATGGGGTAACAGGGATTGTACACAAATAGACCGTTATACCGAACTATGTCAAAAGAATTTAGAATCATGTACTTGGCCGGATTTAGACCCAGGATCTCCTTGTGATACTTGTAAGTCAGATCTGGATATATATTATAATAATATTGTGCGGTCTATGACAAGGGCAGCAGTCTCCTCGCACAAAGGTATAGGTAAAATTGTACCAAAAAGCAAGGTCGTTGGTTGGAACTATCATATAAAAGAACTTCACAAAAAAGCAAGGCTAGCTTTCCGTTCATGGCAAATGAATCAATGTCCTAGACAGGGACCAGTCTATGAGGAAATGTGTAAGACGAGAAAGGAATTCAAAAATAAGATCAGGTGGTGTCAGAGAAATAGGGATAAAGTTAAAATGGACATCATAGCAATCTATAGATATAATAAAGATTTTAGCTCGTTTTGGAAGGAAACTAGTAAGTTGAATTACAAACGTAGTACTTCAGTGTCGATCAATGGTACGCAAGACAGTGCGATAATTGCAAACATGTTTGCTGATCAATTTAATGTTCAAAAATCATTGCAATCTACCGATTGTAACTGTAGGTGTATAAACTGTAGCCACCGTGGCGCGGCGGCGACGGCCTCGGCGCATGAACAGCCTAATGTATCTAGCCAGCAGCGTGAGTGCTCTGCTGTAAATAGCAATCAGCTTCTTATCAGCGCGGAATCTATATTTGGCTGTGTGCGAAAAATGAAAAGAGGTAAGTCGCCGGGCCACGATGGCCTTAGTATTGAGCATGTATTGTACGGAGGCAACCTGTTATTTAACAAACTTTCGTTATTCTATAATGCGTGTTTAAAGTATGGCTACTTGCCTAGTGATTTCATGAAAACTGTTATAATCCCAATTGTTAAAAATAAAACCGGGAATGTATCAAGCCTTAATAACTATAGACCTATCTCTTTAGCTACTATTCTTTCAAAAATAATGGAAAGATTAATAAACCCAGAGCTTAACAAGCACATAACACTTAGTAATGCACAATTCGGCTTTAGAGCCGGCTTGTCGACAGATCTAGCTATTTATGCTCTTAAGAACACAGTTAAATCTTATACTACTTCCGGTACTAGTGTTTATGCGTGTTTTCTAGACCTTAGCAAAGCATTCGACACTATTAATTATGAACTACTTTGGAATAAGCTAAGGGCTACCACTGTACAAGTAGAAGTTACAAATCTCTTGGAATATTGGTATGGTAATCAAATAAATTATGTAAAATGGGGAGAATCCCTCTCGGAACAGTATAAACTGAGTTGTGGTGTGAGACAGGGTGGCTTGACTTCACCTACCCTGTTTAACTTATACATTAACGGCCTGATCGAGGAGCTCAGCAGCGCCAGGGTTGGATGCCATGTGAGTGGCGAATGCCTAAATAACTTAAGTTACGCTGACGACATGGTGCTGCTGAGCCCGTCGGTCAGTGGCCTTCGGCAACTCATAAGTATCTGTGAGTGTTATGCTGCCAGACACTGTTTGGTCTATAATGTAAAAAAGTCTGAAGTCATGGTGTTTCGACATGGGAAAGGTCCTGACAGCATACCGCCCATAAACTTATCGGGAATACGACTAAACATTGTAAAAAAGTTTAAAAATTTAGGTCATTTTATAACTGAAACACTAGATGATGATGATGATGTGGAAAGACAAAGAAGGTCGCTGGCCATGAAAAGTAACATGCTGGCCAGGCGGTTTGCACTTGCTTCTACTCAAGTCAAGATAACCCTTTTCAAGGCTTACTGTCAGGCGTTCTACACCTCACAGCTCTGGTCCAGGTATAAGCAAAGTACATACCACACTATACGTGTGCAATATAATAATGCGTTTCGTGCTATACTGGGTCTACAGTGGAGGTGTAGCGCGTCTGGCATGTTCGCAGAGCATAAGGTTGATGATTTTCATTCCGTACTAAATAGACAAAAGGTTTCCTTCCAGACACGTCTAATGAATTGTTCTAATCCGCTAATTGTAGCTGTCTTCAACAAATATATACGACTTTAATCGATATGATAGACATGCAGGTAGATCGTATGTATGTGTTACCGACTGGTATATTTGACATATAATTTGTGACGAATAATTAATAATAATAATATCAAATTTTAAATTTAATTTAATCAGTCATTAATTTCATTAATGTATTGTATTTTTATTATAATATGGGATTGTATGCTACTTTGTAGGTATATTATGCCTGAAATAAACAGATTTTAATTTTAATTTTAATTTAATTTTAATAAAATGACCTCCGGCGAGGTAAAATGGTGCAGGAGACCCAAAAAGCCAGCAATAAAGAAACTGGGGTAACAAATCACAAGTAAATACATTTTTTTTCAGTATTCCAAATACTTGACATAAAATAATGATGGATGGGATTATGCAAGCAATAGTCAGTCAATGTCTATGGCTTATATTAAGGTATAATGTCAAAATACTTATATCCTATAAAAATACTTAAATAATCTCCATAGTAAGTATTTCATAAATAATCTTGAATAGAAACTGCTATTTTCCGTTAGTTACCCCACTAAGTAAATTTTGAAATTATATTGATTGTGCTGCATTATTATTAACATAATATGATGAAGTTTTCTCTATAACCCAAAGTGAAAGATAATGTAAGTAAACCATACATCTGAAGTTGTCAATTGTCTTTGTTATTTTCTTTTAAAAGGCACAAGGCCAAGTCTTCTATACTAGTGGCACTGAGCTGTAGACCTCGCGAGTCACTGTATATCTCTTTACATTTGACGGAGAACCGTTGCCAGCAGAATCGCACATGGTGGATGGATCCCCGAAATAATAATATAGTCTCTCCTTAGTACAGACTTGTATTTAAACATTAGTACAATCACAACTCGGAAATAACAAATGATTGGCAAGATTTTAATGGATAGAAAGAAAGAAAGAAAATGTATTTGTAGTCATGAGTAGATAGATACATTACAGGTGGTGGATATTTTAAAATAGAGTCTCCATAACTGACCTTCATAAGGCGCACAAATTTATAAAAACAGTTCACTTAAACTAACTTAATCACTATAAAAATATATTTACTAAAGTATTACAAAATACAATACGAAAACGTGAAAAGTTTGACACAGAGTAATGGCCTCTTCCCAAAAACAAGCACACAATCACACATTTAAATAATATATATAAGATGATTTTAGTAAATAATTACAAAGTAACCTGATTCATATGAGTATGTAATGCAAAAGTACGATATTTTTTTTTGACTTGTTCTATCATACCACATCCACTGCACAAGTGACGCGATCCAATCACCGTTATCCGTACCTGATATGTGAACCTATCAGCGCGCTTGTCGGAATATGACGTGATGCGTGAACGCATCCAATTGGCCTGTCTACAGTGACGTTACTCGTTTAAGTACTCGAGATTTGGGGCCATATTTTTATTGGGTTTTGTTTACAATTACATTTCCATAGCATCCTTATTCGTAGCGAGTATCAGAGCTTTGGGAAAACCCGAACTTGCAGCTGCACAGCACATAAAGAAAGATATAACAATGTAGAAACGACTTTGGGGAATTACACCACGATTTGTTTATCCCACATTGAGCTATTATTACTACGTATAGAGAAGACACCGCCCCATCACAAGTGTTCCGTTCAACTGTGACCGACCGGCCACAGTTCACTCAGTTGCTTACTAAAGTAGGATTTTTAATTGAACGGAGTAATTTGACATTAGACAGAAAAATAATGTTGCCAGCTCCATAATCTTAGTGATGTTTTCAGTTCAATTCTAACTCAAGTGAGTTGAATCATTCACACTATTAAATATAAAAAAATGCTTGTTACCCCAGCCTATAAACATAGACTTCGTCTACATATCATGCAGTTCGCAATAGTTGGAATCCATCAGAATTGGTGAGTTGGTTTTAGTATTACTGGTAACAACAGTCAGGCTTTTTATGTAGGTAGGTAATAAAAGTAATTAGTGTTTTTTTTATATTTCTAAGAGATAACTTGCAGCTGCGACACAAACGAATGACTCATCCATACAACTAATTTCCTATTGGATGACGGGAGAAGCGTCTATTTTTTTATTATTATTACTTTCCTATTGTTCGTCATTCGGCTTCTTACCTCCGGTCTGAGTGTTCGAATGTTTCTCTTGCCTTTGCATTTCATCGTTGAACTTTTCGTTAAGTTTTTGGTGAAGTTTTGTTTTGTTTTTGTTATTTCGTTGTTGTTTATAAAACTGTTATGGATCCTGGCCCAGGGACCTCAAGTAATGACAATTTCATGTCTCCGAGAAAAAAGAGACCAAAGCGTGCTTTAAGTATGACTGAAAAAGTCATGGTGCGCAATGCTTATAAGTACGTAGTCCAAGAGCAATCTTCTCTGTTGGAATCTCCAAATATTCAAAACTGTGCTATTAAAACTGCTGAAATACTGGGAATCACTGCAAGCACTGTATTCAAGGTTCTTAAAGAATATAAAGAAGACAAAGAATTTAAAGCACCTGATCTCTTTAATTTAAATCTGGACCGAAGAAAACATTCAAAGATAAATTGGACGATTTTACGTTTTCTGCAATAAGAAAAAAGGTGCACGAGTTTTATTCTAAAAATGAAGCTCCTACCATTAAAAAGGTGAGAAATTTGTTACTTTTAACACACTAGAAGCTAAAAGACGTCCACTGCCATGGAATGGGTCAGAAGAATTATTTTGTATTTATTATAGTAACTGTCTCTTTTAATACATGTTATATTTTATTAGTGGTACTATTTTCTGTTTTAGGTTCTGAAAAGCGTCAATGATGACGAATGTCTACCAAACTTTTCCTGGAGTGTAATGAGAAAAATACTGAAATATCTAAATTTTAAATTTGTTACTAAATCGAGAAGAAGTTTTCTTATTGACAGAGAAGACATCGTGCTCTGGCGCCAAAAATACTTACATCAAATAAAAGAATACAGAAGACAGGGAAAATACGTTTATTACCAAGATGAGACCTGGCTGAACGAAGGTACGAATACTAATCAATATGTCATGAAAGTAAATGCAAATGTCGTTGCTTATCTATGATATTAAATTACTATTCTTTCTTCCTCAGGGCATACTACGAAAAAGGGCTGGGTTGAGACTACCATTACTTCATCACGGCAAGCATTTATAGAAGGTTTGACCACAGGCCTGAAATCTACGTCAGGAAAAGGCAAAAGACTTATAATTAGCCATATCGGGGGAGAAGAAGGTTTTATAGAAGACGGTTTAATGCTGTTTGAAGCGAAAAAGGGATCCGAAGACTATCACAAAGAGATGAATGCTGAATGCTTTGAGAACTGGTTCCGCGGGCTTTTACCAAAATTGAAAAGAGATTCGGTTGTGATAATTGATAATGCACCCTACCACTCCCGGAAGATTGAAACTTTGCCAACGATGTCATGGACCAAGTCAAAAATACAACAGTGGCTTTCTGGTAAAGATATACAATATGAAGAAAAAATGATTAAAGCTACTCTCCTTGACATTGTAAAGCAGCATAAAGATCGGTTCTGCGTCAAGTACGCTGTGGACGAGATGGCAAAAGAGCAGGGTATCACAATCTTGCGACTGCCCCCTTATCACTGCGAGCTCAACCCTATCGAGATGGTTTGGGCTCAGGCAAAGGGGCATGTCGCAAGAAACAATAAAACATTTAAAATGAATGAAGTAAAAACCCTGTTCGAAGAGGCACTCTCCAATATCACTGCAGAGAAGTGGAAGAGCTGCGTGGACCATGTCATAAAAGTTGAGGACGAAATGTGCCATCTCGATCCCCGTATCGACAGCATTATCGATAGTTTTATTATTAATGTTACCGAAAGTGATGATGATAGCAATATATCAGAAAGTGAATAAAATTATTTTCATACACATAACATGCATTTTCATTGTACCAAAATAACTTTTCTTAAATACGAGTAATACACCCTCATAAAGAAGAAAGTTAAAAGCCTTTAAAAATAAAAATAAATATGAATATTTTAATTTAAGGTAGTTGATATATGTTAGCTTAGGGTAAGTCTGAAAAGCAACAGTTATGCTGAGACTCTGCCTTTTCATACCTTTGTAAATATTTTTTTGGATGAATAAATTACTTCTATCTATCTATCTATTTAGCTTAAGCATACTTACTTTGACATAGACTTAGTTTTACATAATACAAATAAAAAAATGTTTTATCTCCACACCACAAAACTAAGTATGTACATTTCAGCACAGGAGATACAATTTTTGTGGAGGGCTGTTGCCTAAACTAAGTTTAAACCTGTGTTATAGGACATTAGTCCTTCCCCCAGGAGTCCACATTACTTAGTGATCATATCACCAGGGAGCCGTTTCATGAAGCTACAAGTTACAAATTACAAGTACAATTTGATGTACATTGCGTAGACAATGAGGTAAAACGATAAGGGCTTCCAGTTTTGGCGAATTGGCTACGCAATGAATATCAAATTGTAACTTGTTACTAGTAAATTGTTGCTTCGTGAAACGTGGCCCAGATGAGTGATTGAATCATATCTTTTTAGCACAACACTATATTTTTTTCTCAAAAAAGCGGCAACCCACCATATGTCAGATTACTCCGTTCAATTAAAAATCCTACTTTAGTAAAAAAAACGAGATGTCATTTTTGCGTTTTATTGCAACCACAGAGAACCTTTTAAGATTGCAACACTGCTTTTTCCCAAAGAATTATGTATTTAAGTAATTTTTTGCTTAAATATTAAAAAAAAGAATAGAAACAGCAGCAAAGTAAAAATAACGATAAATAAAAATAAGATTATTTTTGAACATTGTTGTATGATGCAACACAAAACAGTAGCTACTTTTGAATTTTTCCTTTCTCTGTTTTTCACAGCTTTCATCGTATTTTGTTACTCTTTCTATGACGTAACATTCATAATTTTCAATTTAGTAGAGTATTTGTGTGTTATGATCATCTGATCTTTGTTTTTAGGTTATGAGATTTTGTAATGATTTATCGAGTTTACTGTGTTTTTAGTATTTCTAAAGCTGAGAACTGCTATCATAACATAAAAGATGTTGCTCTTACGACGTACTCAACATGTGGTGCGATTTATCAACAGTTTGTCATACAAAAACTGTCGATGTTACTCTGACGCTACTCGCCTAGTTTCTAAACGCGATAAAATTAAATCTGGACCTGGTTTGAAAGAGTTTATAACTGGAAATGCTGAGCCAGTCCTTCTGGATCGTCCTCACATACCTTACTTACCAGAACAGTTGGATATTACTTCCAAGAGAAAAGTTTTCTTTGATGTGTACGGTTGCCAGATGAATTTAAATGATACTGAGATAGTGTGGTCTATATTAAAAAATGAGGGTTTTGAGAAGACAGAAATTGAAGACGAGGCGGATATATTCCTTGTGATGACGTGTGCGATCAGGGAAGGAGCTGAGAGTAAGATTTGGCACAGGCTTGATCACCTACGAGGCTACAAGAGGCGTCGAATGAAATCACAGAAACCTGTAAAGATCGGTATTCTTGGCTGCATGGCCGAGAGGTTAAAGGAGAAGCTTATTGAAAAAGAAAAGGCAGTTGACGTTGGTAGGTCTTGCTTCTAAGAAAGAAATAAAAATATATTTTTTAAAAACACTAATAACACACATATCTACCAGGTTATTACCACGATTTTGGTTTAAGCCTGTAGATATGTGTGTTATTAATATTAACAACTGCGAAAATCTAAAAGTGTTCACTTTTACTTTTTATTGTATCTATGGGCTTTCTTGCCTGAATGTAAATAAATATATAAATATGGTACATTAATTTAAAAACTACAATTTTTGAAAATAACCTTTTGTTTGTCCTATACAGTAACTGTGTATATTGATTTGTAGTTGCTGGTCCAGATAGCTACAGAGACCTGCCCCGACTGCTGGCGCTGACCAGCAGTGGGCAGACCGCTGTGAATGTGCTGCTTTCCCTCGATGAGACTTATGCTGATGTTGTGCCAGTCAGACTAAATGAAGACAGTGTGTCGGCTTTTATGTTAGTTAATCTTAACAATAAAATACAAATATATTTATTTTATTGAGACTAAACATCTTAAATTATCTTATTTATTCTCAATTCTTATTTCTCTCCATTACTCTCAGTAGTTTAATATTAAATTATATACCGATTTTGTTTTCTAGCTCTCACTCAACATTCTATATTCTATTCTCCAGCACAATATCCAATTCTCTATTCTATTCTCCAGTGTATTAGCTATCCAATTCTATATTCTATTCTCCACCCCAATATCCAATTCTGTACTCTATCCTGCAGTTTAATATCTACTTCTGTATTCTATTTTCCAGCATAATATCCAATTTCTGTATTCTATTATTTAGCTGAATATCTAATTCTTATTCCCTGTTCGCCAGAACAATATTCAATCCTGTATTCCCATCTCCAGCTCAATATTCTTTTCTAATTCACAAGCTCAATATACAATTCTATATTCTACACTCCAACTCTCTAATACTATATCCTATTTTCTACCTCTTCATCAATTCTCCAGCTCAATAATGCGCGGTTGCGACAACATGTGCACCTACTGCATAGTTCCATTCACGCGCGGCAGGGAGCGCTCGCGGCCCGTGGACTCCATCGTGGAGGAAGTGAGGCAGCTGGCTGATCAGGGCGTCAAGGAAGTCACGCTCCTGGGACAGAACGTTAACAGTTACAGAGATGTCACTCAGCACACGGAGAAATTTGATACGCAGCTTGCTAGAGGTAACTTGTAAAAGAAAAAGAAAAAAAAAAGAAAACAAAAGCACTTCAAAATCTGAAGAAGAAACTGACTAACTGACAGACAGATCAATGCAGCGCCTGAACTACTGGTTCTATTTTTTTTTTGATAGTAGGTAGGTAGTTTTTGGCAATAGGGAATACGCACATTTTTTAAATTCATCGAAGTATTTCAAGTTCCAGATAAACACATAATTTTTTTCAAATATCTTGCTCAGAAACTAAGTTATAAGGCTTCAAAGTTGATGGTTACACAGAGAGGTCCGACGTGACATGTGACGTCATATGTCACGCGGGCCATACATCCGCCATAGAAAATTTTGTTTTCGTAAGAGGGACAGATATATTTGTTTAATAATGTTGTATCTAGTTTGTTTTTCGATCAATTTCGATTCTGTTTTGACTGTCAGTATTCTATTTTTGTATGCTTTCAGATGAACTATGAAAAAAACTATTTTTTTAATGCATATATCCTATTCTTTCCCTAAGAGGGAAAGAAGACGGCTAAAGTTAGTATTAAACTTCGTTGTATTAAACGAAAATCATGCGGGGGGAAAGTTAAAAAATGTAGACAACTGAAAGATTAGAACAACAATTATTATTGTTCATGCAATTTCTGAATTTGATTTATAATCATAAGTGGCGCTGGTTTGTCGTTGGATCGTCCCTGGATATCCTTCACCTATTGACAGTTTTCTAAAATTCCTTCCTTACGTAACTTACAAATATTCAACTTTTTAAATTATTTTAAGTAATAGGCAGGGTGTCCACATAGTTGCTACTAACATAAGCAAGCTTACTAATATTATAAACTAGCTGTCTGCCGGTTCTTGCGCTTGCGTTAAGTAAGATTTTCCCGTGGGGATAAGACTTTTTCCCGTATGAAGTATCCTATGTGTTAATCCAGTCATCCAAACCCATTCAGTAGTTAAGGCGTGAAAGCGGAACAACATCCAAACTAACAGCGCCATCTGTCGTGATCGCTAGGAACGTTAGGTGTACCTTCCTCCTTCCTTCATAGATGGCACTATTAGTTTTAGGAACATCCGGTGGACAGGTTAGTCCTGTACAAAACTAAGAAGTTTCCTTACAGGCTTCAAAACGGTGTACAAGAGTAAGAAAGGAGGCCTGAGGTTTGCAGACTTGCTGGACAAAGTGTCCGCAGTGGACCCGGAGATGAGGATCCGATTCACCGCTGCACATCCTAAGGATTTCCCTGATGAGGTATGTAGGACGAAGAATATTTTTTATTATATTGTAAGACTCTCTCAGTGGTGCCATTTGTTTTGATATAAGTTTCCGTGTGTCTACCTTAAGGTGGATTCTTTGGGGTGGATAATAGGAATATTATGTTCCTAAGTTCGCATCATATTCACTCGCTCTCATGCCTTTTAATCTCCTATTCTGGGTGGATGCGAAAAGTTTAAGCAGAGCATAAAGATAATCTGCTCTAATGAGTTTAGTAACACACTTCACTGACTCGGACACTTATCAACTCAACACTATGTATGGGGGAGCCTGTGTTTAGCAGTGGACGGTAATGATGAAACTTTCTATCACAAGTTGAGAATACCCGCCACACCTAACGCAGCAGTGCCTTGGAATGACGCCTAGTTAACGGCGAGGCGATGCTAATCCGTTGCCGTTAATATGTGTGCGATTAACCTAAGGCCTACAGCAGTGACATTTCCAGGTGTTGCAAGTGATCTCGTCTCATCCCAACATCTGCAAGGCGCTCCACCTGCCGGCTCAGTCGGGCAGCTCGGCCGTGCTCGCGCGCATGCGCCGCGGGTACACGAGGGAGGCTTACCTCGAGCTCGTGGAGAAGGCCAACCATACTATACCTGGAGGTGAGCAATACAAACAGAATGATGGAAGTGTAACTTGGAACTAAATCCCGATTTTTTTATCTTGACCACAATCAGGGACGAGATGTGGTCGATGATGGAATGAGTTCGCCCTAGCCTGTTCACTCTAACTTTGAAAATACTTGGGTTATAAGCACTCGGACAAACAAACAGAAGCAGGCAAAGAATTCCACTCCTTGGCCGTGCGCGTAATTTCCACCTCTACAAAAAATTGAAAATGAAAAGAAAAGAAAAAAAAAAATGAAAAAAAAAAAAATTCCTAAAATTTTAGTGTCTTTTATTTTCATGATTTACTAGCGCTCGCGTTGTGTAAGATTTACCTTTTCCCGTAAAAAGTATCCTATGTGTTATTCCAGGGCACAAACTATCTCTATTCCAAATTTCATCCCAATCTGTTCAGTAGTTTTTGCGTGAAAGAGTAACAAACATCCATCCGTACATCCATACTTACAAACTTTCGCGTTTATAATATTAGTAAGGATGTACTTCGTTCCCAGTGGGCCTGTCGACGGACATGATATGCGGCTTCTGCGGCGAGACGGAGGCGGACTTCCAGGAGACGCTCACCCTGATGGAGCTGGTGGACTACCACACGGCCTTCCTCTTCCCCTACAGCATGAGAGAGGTTAGCTTTAAGAATATCATCATCATCGTTGTTATTTATTTTTTGTACTCATGTGTTTGTTACTGCCATTTTCAAAATATTTGTGTTATGTGCCTTATATATATGTGTTATAATAAATTTATCTATCTATCTATCATAATACCATGTAGTAGGTAACGTAGGTTGTAAGGTCCATTAACCGCACAATCTCTGGTGTGACAATAATATATTAGCCGATAGATTCTGACTTATTTAGAGTAGGCTTGAGCCCCTCGATGGGGATGTATATGAGTTGATAACAAATGAGTTAACTCTTGACCCTTATCAATAAAAATATAAAAGTCAGCTGCTCGTTAATACAATTTCTATAAAACTCAAAACCTAGTCTCATCTTGTAACATTCCCAACTAGTAACTCTATTTTTTTATTAGTAATCAGAAGGTACATGCTTAATTCATACAATAATATCTCGCCAACCCAGTTTGTTGGCGAGGTATTATTGTGTGAATTAAGCATGTACCTTTTAATTACTAAAACTAAAATCCACACCAACCCAAACCACTTCTTTCATTTTCCGTCTTTTTTATAGTATTGTATCTTTTCCAGAAAACCACCGCACACCGTCGCTACGTAGATGACGTGCCGGAACTCGAGAAGCGAGACAGACACGAGCGCATGGTACAACTGTACCGAAGGAAATGCCAGAAATTGAACGACGCCGAAATAGGACGCACACACTTGGTTCTCGTCGAAGGAACTCTAAAGAAAACTGGCCAGTTATCAGGAAGAAACGAACTGTATCTAAAAGTAGTTTTTGATCAGAAAGAGATCTTGACGGAAGATAGTGGGCATAGATTCATAAAACCGGGAGATTACGTGGCTGTTGAAATTGTTGCAGCGAAATCTTCAGTGTTGACTGGTGTGCCTCTATTTCATACCAGCATTAAAGAGTTTTATAGAGAAACTAGTTGGGGAGACAGAAGTGCTTTAATATTGTAAGTAAAATTAGTTTAATGTTGTTAAAGTTATTATAAATAATCATTTGTTTTATCTTTTTTTTTATTTTCAAGACACGATCATTTACATAAAATCTACTCGATAAACTAGCAACATAACAACTACGATAGTATCAGTTCCCCTCCGCCAGGTGGCTCTAAACTAAAAAGTTACCAAAAATGTGAATAAATGACACTACTTAATGTAAATAAATGAAAATAAAAAATATAATGCTAAATACATACAATACAGCCAAAACAAGTTAAAATTAGTTATTTTTGTGGCAATAATATGAATACGTAATGAGGGCTTTGTACTTAGTAAAAAGATAAAACAACAATTTAGTTGTGACACTTCAAAAGTGCATTTTATTAGAATGAAAAGATCAGTACAAAATTATCAATACATACACATACAGAACACAAATAAATATAAATTATATTACAAAAACACATACAAACTCTGTGCTTATTTATGCAAAATCTAAAGCTAAAGTGCTACCTAATTTTTTTACAATACAAAAGTAATTAACATGAGTGCGTTTCATTATGATTTTTCATTACTCTACGCTTAAAAATGTATGATTCATGGCAACAATAAAAAATAAATGAAAAAATCCTGATATTAACACAAATTTTAAAAATCTTTCTTTTGTTAATTTAATTAGGTACATTCGAAACTCAAATGTCACAATATACCATGTCGATTACCAGTATATTTTGCAAGCAATACAATTAAAAATATTTATTTTGTACTTTTATTTCAATTTTAAAATAAAATTAGTGTTAATTTCGTCAGTTGAACAGTGCTTGTGATTTTACTAATATTTTTAGTAATTTTTTTTTGTACTCAAGTGACTAAGAGCAAGTATTTTTTTATCTCCTTGTAAAAGGAAAGGAATTCTTAAAATCGTCTTAAAATAATAATTGGTTTTTGTACACATTATTTTTATAGTTTTGAACACATTTTTGACAATCTTTCTCTAATTTAAACAATTCTTAGAATTTCCCTTTTCCTTAAATTGCATTTTTGTCTCTCTTTTTTAGAAAATAATGATGAGTTTTGACAGAAGACAAGTTATCTAACTCTTCTGTACTCTCGGGTTTCACTATAGTAAATTGACATGTCAAAGGGGCACTTTTTTGCTCCTTTACTTCTCATACTAAGCTTGATGCACCAATCTGGTTTCCTACAGGTTTTCCATTAGGCAAGACGTTCACTCTTTGTCCAGAAATGTTATCATCCACGTGCCCCGACAAACTTGGAGAAGGTCCTTGGGAGCTCCCGTACACCTTTGTACTGTACCCCGAGTCATTATGGGATTCCCGGTCTGTCTGACTTTGGGTTTCCGTCAAATGAGTATTGATAGCTAAAGATTGCAACCGGCTGTGCAGTAAGCTATGATCAGGAGCGGGCTTCCTCACTCCATGGGGACTCGGTCTGAAGCCGTGGTATGCACCGTTGTTATAGTAACGAAAGTCATTCTGGTTCGCGATTTCAATCTCCGTGTTCTGGTCCAAATGCTCGCTGTAGCAGTGAGGCAGGCGGTCCATTTCTCTGATGATGTGGTCGTTCATCATCGCGTCGAAGACCCCGGTCTGATGATGGTATAAAGGGTTCCTGTTCCGAGCCTGTACCTGGCTTTGTGGTAAGCCGGTCTCGTTGTAATCGTACTGGCTGCTGTATTGGGGTAAAGGGAGACCGTTGTCGATCATTTCTCGGTACGGCATCTGATGGTGGATCTGTCGGTTCGGGATCTCATGGAAATACGCGTCTTTCGGTATCATCGAGCGGAGTTCGTGGGGATAGTTCTGCGGCATCTGAGGCGCAGGAGACTGCGACGTTGAAACCGTCTCGAAGTTTGGCATCGGTAGTGTTTGGAGAAGATTCGCGTTGTGCATCGGGCCTGGCTGATTTAAAGATCTTATCGGGTTGTCTTCTTCGTCGCTGCTCTCCGAATTGTTTCCATTGTCTTTAGGTGGGGTTTGAAAGGTTTTTCTCGTTGGGAAGGGTATTAGATTGTGTAAGCTAAAACGCTTGCTTTTCGGAGGCTTTTCTTTTAATACTGGTGCGGGCCTTTGGGGTTGTTGTGGCATCTTGAGTATTCCAGGGTTTGGTTGCACGGGTATATTTGTAGGCGGTTTGATAGGTTCTGGTTTTTCGGTGGGTAGGACTTTTCGGGGTAGGGGCTCAGGAGATTGGCCCCGCTGCTGGTGCTCTACCTGCGCGACTAGTTCTTGAACTGACTTCCTTTGCTCTCTTACTGCACTGTCTTCTCTAGTATGATAAATTCCTTGTTTAGGAAGCTTGACGTAACCGTCTTGAGAGATGTCCATTGATTTTGTGTTGTTTCTTAACAAAATTCCAGACATTTCTTTTTCGATTTCAACTCTTTTTCTTATATCGTCAGCGGTTCTTTGCAAAACCTGACTTTTCCAATTTGAAACGTTTTGAAAATCCTTCTGGTTGGTTTTGAGTACATTGTCTCCTTCAGAATCGCTAGCTTTAGATTGCCTATTGCTGCTACTGGCTGACTTGGTGTTTGACTGTCGACTAGGAGAAATATACCTTTCATTATAACCTTGGGCTTCCACTGAAACTGGTGATTGTGATACGGAGATTCTGTTCGCTTTGACGTGAATTTCTGCTGTTACATTTTGTAAGTGACCTCGATCAGGACTTCTTGGAGGAACTCTTGGAGGTCTGGACAATCTGCTCGGTCCAGCATCTAAGTGGTCACTACTTTTAGAGTTCTTTAAATAAATTCTTCTTGAACTTGTTGGCGATCTTCTGCTGTCTAAGACTTCGGTAGATTTTGATGTTTCTTTACTATCGTTCAAATCTTTGGTATTTGTCTCGTAGTGTTCTGCGTTTTGATTGAAACTTTGAATTAGTCTGTTGACTTTGTGCCAATCTTCCATGTGGGTGTCTAACACTTCTAAACTTCGAGTCCTTTTCAATGGTGGGATGTCTAGAGAGCCTTTTGGACTGAAGTCTAACTTTCTTACTCTTTCGGAAGCTCTGAACATCATTCCTCGAGTCAGCCACTGCTCTAAATGCTTGTGCCGTTCTTTGCACATAGCTCGTTCGGCTGCAACAAACCTGGTTAACTCAGATATTTGTCCTTGAGTTCTCATTTCTAGATCCGTTACTTTCTGATCTAGTTTATCGTGAGCTTTATTTATATGTTTCTTTAGATCCTTCTTGTCTTCGTTTAGTTTGTCTTCCATATGTTTGAAGAACGGTGCGCAGTAGCACGTGTAACCAGCACCAATCGGTCCTTTCTTGATGTTCCCGGCCAAATCTAGATAGTACTGCTCGCCTTTTTTTAAAGGTTCGGTGGGTAACGAGCTTAGCTTTGGCTTAGGGAAGTACTTAGGATCCGGGTAGTAGTGGCAACCGTAAGGCGACCATGCAACTTTAGGCGTCGTTTGTTCAAAGTGAACATTCTTCTTCTTCTTTTCCTTGCTTTTATCCTTCGGTTTAACAGCATCAGGTTCATCTATCGTCCTCTCTTTACTTTTATCTCTTTTCTCTTTCTTTTTCGGCTGCTTCGCGACGGGAGTGTTTAGTATACTGATGATTTCTTCTAAGCCCTTCCTCGTTGCGATGTCTCTGGCTGTTTCTCCTTGTTGGTTGCGTATGGATTTATCGCAGCCGGCTTCTAGCAGAATGCGCGTGAGTTTGCGGCGTCCCATGGCGGCGGCGATATGGAGGGCCGTGTCGCCATTTTTGTTTTGCTCGGAGACCCTGCACTGGGCCGAGATGAGGATGCGAGTGACCCCCGCGTGCCCATACCGTGCTGCGGTGTGGAGTGACGTGTCGCCATACTGAAAATAATGAACGTTATTTGTGAGCATTTTGTGCGCATTCATGATGGACCTACGAAAAAAGAAAGGCGAATTGGAGTGGTTATTTTATGAAGATAATTATATTTGAAGTGATGTTTTTTTTTACTTGATGGGTTCGTTACCTCAGTCTCGCCTGATGGTAAGCAACGACGATTTCATGTGTACTAAATATAACCCTATTCTTGCGACAACCTCTAGACAGTAGTATTTGTTGGATTGTGTGTGCGTGTCCGTGGTAGGCAAGTATTTGGCAGCGCGCTACAATTTATTCAATAGTTAAAAGACTTACGTTATTCTGTAAATCAGGCTGTGCCCCAGCCAGTAGGATCTCGCGGCAGGACTGGTTGTGCCCGTTCTGGCAGGCGAGGTGCAGCGGCGCGAACCCGCCGGCGTTGCGCAGACGCAGGTCGGCGCCGGCCGCCGCCAGCAGCGCCACGCAGCGCGAGTAGCCCTTCCATGCTGCTTCGTGAGCTGCTGTGTTGCCGTGCTGGAAGAGTGGGAATAGGTTGGGATTAAATAATTTGGCCTACGAGATAACTTTATCTTAGTACTCGTAGATTTTTTATTTTTATCACGTTGATGTTAGTGTTTTTTTTTTAATGAAAAGCTTAAATAGATTCTTCTGATTTTAAATGTTATTAGGGCTTAAGATTCAAATATTTATCTCTTGTCATTCCACTATCCTATCGCAATTATTTCTTGAAAAAAAAAGCGAATCCAATTTAAATAGTTTAAGGCGAAAAGCGCTACTGCTGGTAGATCCGTGGTCAATGTTATCAGCTCATAATTAAACGTCGCCACCGAGGGGCTCGAGCCTACCCTTTATTAGGGCGATTAGGCCTTAGTCGACGACGCTGGCCTAGTGCGGGTTGCTCGACATCAGAAAGAAAGAAAGAAAGAAATTTATTTAAATTTATTTAAAGAAATTTATCACACACAACCTTTGAATTTCTTCGCAGGAGTGTGCAGGTTTCATCACGATGTTTTCCTTCACCGTAAGAGCGTCAAACGTACATATGAAATCGAAATTCGAAAACACATTGGTACGTGGTGGGGATTGAACCTGCGTCTCCCGGATGGGAGGCAGCTGCTCTAGCCACTAGACCACCAACGCTCTTGAACTTAAATCAGGGCGATCAGGCCACGCTGGCCCAGGGTTGGTTCAAGTCAATATCGGGTCTAAAGCTGCTACCACAGAGCACAACAAATTAAGTATTAGTCCGAGGTATTTCCCGGTCAGCATTGTTCTGGATGTAGCTTACCACCAGGTCCTGGCGATTGGAGTCCGCGTTGTACTGCAGCAGCAGCTGGACGGCCTCAACGTGGCCGTCTGCAGCAGCCCGTTGCAGTGCCGTGCAGCCATTCTGGAACAAGCGTGATAATGATGAGTTCGACGCCAATTACGGAGGTTCCGGGTTCGATCCCGGTGGAGACACTGTCAAGCAAATAATCTCTTTGTGAGACTTTCCCCAGTTTGGTTAGGACATTGTACGCTGAATCACCTGATTGTCCGAAAAGAAAGATGATTCCGTGCTTCGAAAGGCACGTTAAGCCGTTGGTCCCGGTTATAGTATCTAGTCGTTACATGAACCAAGTCAGTGGCCTTTGGGTCGGTTGTCGACCTTACAACCCACACGACGACGACGATGATGATGATATCAGAATGTTTAGGTGACATCAAGATGCCCAGTAAAGCTTAATCATATCAAATCAAATCAACGGCCCGTTACAGTCCTCTGCTGAACTATGAGCCTCCTCCACTTAAGTGTTTGGTTTTGCCATAATCTCCACGCTTGGCAGGCGGGTTGGAGATAGCAGATTAAAAGGTTACTGTATCAGAGAGCGCTGCTGCCCGTTCCCTGTTCAATATGTAGTCCCTAAGTCGCCTCTTACGACACCTACGGGAAGAGTAGGGGTTGGTGACTAATGGTGACAAATGTATTCTACTCTGCCGTCACCACACGGCAAAGACTAATCACTCAGTAAAAAAATCATACGATTACCTCAATGAGAATGAGAAACGAAGTTACGTTTTTCCAAACCGGAAATCAACTGAACCTGCCTAGTTATTGTTCGAACCGAAACATCAAAATTAATGACAAGATACTAGCAATATCAGTGATAGTAATTTGAAGCGGTTCAGGGCAATAAACGTAACGGCCGTGGTTATTATATTCTGCTGTGCGTTGGGGCTAAGAGAATAACGAATTTATCGTACTAATATTAACTAACTAGAGTAGAGATAAGTATTCGACTCTCCTGGTTCACGGGTGGGGACACTGTCAAATAAAAGTTAGTATATAACATTGCAGGCTGAATCAGAAGACGATTCCGTGCTTCAGAACTACTAGGGTCGCGGCTACTCCTACTCTACGGAAGATGGCGTTACTGGAACCACGTCAGTGGTCTTTGGCGGCTCTATAGAATAATAACACTGACACCTGGGTTTGTGAGGTTGGTTGTTGACCTTACAACGCACAAGATTAAGAGAAGAACTATAGTAGAACCGCACAAGTGAGTTTGATGGTTTATTCTTCTTTCTTCGATGTGTTTTTTATCGATATTGTTTATTGGCCAGATGATCTTGTAGGTCAAAAGACCTACGTCTTCGAAGAAGATAATTTTTTTTTACCGCAGGAACAAACACTCTGGAAAAAATAAAGTTTTTTACGCAGTATAGATACATCTACATAATGACGATCCACTGTCAGATCTGTAACTGTAAATGATCTTTATGCAAAAAATGTTGTTGTCTGTAGCATGTGTTTAAGATATCTGCTCCGCATGTTGGTAGTTTGATTCTCAATTCCCGCTACACGCTGTTCTTAAAGCCCACAACTGGCAAGGTGTAATTCCGATCGTTTTGAATGTAGCAAAAAATATACTTATTAAACAGAACAGAGTGATGACATTTTGCTTCTTGTAACTGCTTATTATGTGCCTACAAATTAATTTATTCAACCACTCCATATCGTCTAACGTATAGTCATTACTTGAAGTTCAATAAGTAATTACGCTTGGCTTCTATGTACCTATATAGATCTTTATTACAGGTTTCTATTGCTTCATCATAGTGCAATGTACGAATGGTAGATAATGACTTATTCTTAACTCGCCCAATTTCACAACCGTAAGTATGGCCACGTTCGCTAGTGATAAGTGAACTAGAGCGTTTTTCGTGTTTCAGAAGGCGTGTTAAGACCTCGTTACGTCGAGCGAGCAATAAGTAATTTTGGCGATTTAAAAACTAAGGTTAGTCGCGTTGGCCCAAAGACTTCTGACGCGCGTCGCCTCGCGCTAGCGATCGTCTTTTATTTCCTCTGAGCGTTGGCCACTGCAGTCTGACAGGTATATAATTAAAAAAATATAACTTGTCTTAGGCCCGTGCAGTTTCTTACTTCTTCGGAGAGATAACATAATAATAATAATAATAAGCAAAATATCTTTCATTCATTTATAATAAAACTGTGTTTTTACCTTAAGAGATTCGAATTAAGTTAGCAGAATAGTAATTTTACAGAAAGTTTATTTTAATCAAAGCGCTTTAATAATGCATGCTATATGTAATTCGCTAGTAAGACAACTTACCACTTACTACTACTTACCACGTCTGTACTACATAAAGAGCAACCATACCATGTCTGTACCACATAACGCTATGAAATATAAACACATAAAGAAGCCAGCCGTCTCCTTTAGATTTGTGAACCTTCTTCATACAATGGGCCCATGATCATTACATAGGGATGCATGCGTGTTAGCTTATTTATAATATTAATTTAAACTACCAACTTGAGTCGAGCAGAAAATTTAACGAAATTTAAGCTGTGTGTATGGGATTAAGAAAAAAGCAAAAGAATTATACGAATTAAAAGTAAAGTTTTTCTAAATATAAAAAATATTGTAACCATAGTTGAGAGTCTCTATAAAATTGTGAATGAGGGATCTTTTGTCAAAAGTTTAGAATTTAGGGCAAATAAACTGAAAAAAGATCACAAAGATAAATGGTTAAAATAATGTTAAAATCGATTTGTAAAAGTTTTCTGAAGTCAAGTAAATAAAAATGTCGTAAGTTCAAGATTTGGCGCGCGTCGTCGCCTCGCGCTAGCGATCGTCTTTTGTTTCTCCGAGAGTTTTTATGATTTTAACTTGATTTTAATTTTCCTTATATTTGGCAGGTTACTCCTGACTACATATTTCCAGAAAGAAAACAAACACCATTTATTTTCTACTTAGAACAAGTTCGTTATTTATGCACTCCATATAAAATTATAAACGATAAGGATAAACGAATGCAGTCCAGTGCACTGTGATAGCCCATTATGTAGTACAACCTTTAGATTTGTAGCGTCATAGGCACTATAATTGGGTACTAAATCGGTCACTAAGCATCGCAAAGCTGTCTGCTGTCTGCTAAATGACTTAATCTATGACATAACTCGGAACTTATTGGAATAAAAAGCTGGTGGCGGGGTTGTTAAGACAGAAATAAAGCGCTGAGAAATACACGATAGTATTTTACAGTAGCAATGCGATATGCGGTTAATAAACTGGGCTATTAAAATGTGAGCATCAAGTAATTTAGTTTGGTCTGCTAATGAGCATGCTGATTGTTAAATACTTATTTATAAGCTAGTTTTCATTTAGGTTCCGTTGTCAAATCGCAAAAACTTCACGGGTTACCATATAAAGGGCCAGTCGTCTGTCTGAAGTTCGCGAAATGCCAATGATGGGCTTATACCTAGACGCTTAGACAACCGGGAATTTCCTAAAAAGTTGTTTGCCCAAAACGAGAGATGCCTTCTTCTTCATCTTTCGTGTGGGTAAGAACACGGGCCCAGAAAGTGGCTACCGTGGTAGCCCTCTGGTTACTGACAAGTAAGTCCTCACGTGAGCAGGTGGTCGGATGAGATGAGATGCCGTTGAAGCAGTATGTCTGCCTACCGTATCGTCTGATAAGACCACGGAAGAAACCCATTTAAGCCAGCTGTCTACAATTTGGGACCATTCCTTAAGTACCCGAATTTTAGTTTTGTTTTGTTTAGTATTGAATTTGTAGTGTCACAAAATATAGATTTATAATATGTACACTTTATAGTTTTGCGATATATTGGATATGTGAAATAAGTAATTTTATTTACTTTGTCGAGTACATTGTTCATTGACTAAATGCAAGTTACATTTTCTTTATCATTCAATTGCTATTTGGTCTTTTATTGGCCCCATTTAAGAGCTTTTTTTCTATTAAAATGACTAATTTGTCTTATAATAGTTACGCTGATAAAGGTTTTTTTTTTAGTTTTGCTACTCGTTTATATTTGGGTCTAAATAGGAACATAACCTTGTTGAATATATCAAGACTTTCTTTTTACGATCACCATTTCATGTTTCGCGGTCACATGTCTCAGCTTAGCATAGTTAATTGAATTTGCTATAAAAATACTATAAATATTTCAACATCGCTCGCGTAATTGCTTATGGAGCCCTAGGGCATGTTTCGGAAAATAATCCTGTCATGATTCTTTATAGTATGAATAACGAATTTATTCTGAATATGATGTATTTCTTATTTTAGTGAGACGCAAGTTATTACATACTTTGCGATTTTTCTTTATAGAATACTAGCTTTCCGCCCGTGGCTACGCTCGCGTTGTGTAAGATTTTCCCGTGGGAATAAGACTTTTTCCCGTAAAAAGTATCCTATGTTTTAATCCACATAGACATAGACAATTTCCAAGCCAGGGTACAAATTGTCTTCATTCTAAATTTCATCCAAATATATTTTCACATTTATAATATTAGTGTGATAGATAGCCCAGCATCCGTAGCAGAGTAGTAGAAGCTTCTGCTTTTATTACGGAGGTTCTGGGATCAAATCCCCGTGGGAACACTGTGGTAAAAAAAACACTTGTAGACTGTTCCCAGTTTGATTAGGACATTGCAGGCCACCTGATTGTCCAATAAGTGTTTCGGAAGGCACGTTAAGCTGTTGGTTTCAGCTGTGATCTAAGAAAATCTTTGTTTCATGGGCTATTTCAGAAGCCAGTCAATCATTTTAGAAACCGATATTTGATGGCTAGTAGTGGACCGTTCACTCGGCGCCACCACACCGGCTCTTTGGATTGAACTATTTACACACAAAGGTGATTTGGCGAGTCAATCCACTACCAGGCCAGCAGCGTTGTCATCTACGGCCTGATTGCCTGTTGACGGTATTGGTCGCCGAAAGATCTTTGTCTGTATTACAAAATGCCAATAAGGTCTTGACTTTAAAATAGTCTTGTGTAAATGTAGCATTAGTGAAATCGTCAATATAACAAGGAACAGAAATATTCCAAGTCATCTGTGAGAATAGGGTAGTTGACTAAAAAGTTTACTAAAAAATTTTTGTAAACGTATTTTTTCTTATGTCTGGCAAACAAAAATGACGGCGACACAACGCTTTGAAATTTCGCGTGACGTCACGTCTTGCTACAAATTTTAGCAAGGAGTGACGTCAAAAACCCCCTCTCGTGAACTTTGATGCAATATATCTTCGTCAATTTTTATTTATTTGATAAAGAAAAAAAATACGTGTTCAATATTTTTGGATAATCTAACTGAAGGACTAAATTGAATCGATTTATTTTTATCCAGGAAATACGAACGGAACAGAAATGTTCCAATCCAAGCCAACTGTGAGAATAAGCTGTCTGGATCGCAAGAATATCGGCACAGCCAGCGTTGTTATTTATCGGCGTGTCGTTGCGCAGACGACGACGACGCCGTATTTCATGTGCGCCCGCGCCGGTTGTCGCTGCATTATCGACGTCGCGGGACATGTTCGAAGACTTACTCTGCGGTGAGACATGCGGGTGATTGTGTTTTGTTTTTATGAGAGTTTTTTTACCGTTTGACGGAAGGTATAAAAATGTATTTCACCTGACTGTAAGAAAAGTATGGATGCCGTACTTAGAAAAGCACGTTAAGCAGTTGGTACCGGTACTGCTATATATTCTGTGGTATCGGTTATTATTTACGGAAGTCGTTACATATTAATATACATATTTGTTTTAATTCACAATGTTGTCTGTATGTTTGTTAAAATATTTAAAAATGTAAAACTGCTCGCGTTGATGTCTTTTGTATGAACGAATGAACATAATGACGACATATTCTACCTCTACCGATATAAAACTTCCTCTATAAATCTTCAAAACTGTTAGATACTCCGCAGTATGTAGGTTAGTATCTTGGTTTCCTTAAAAAGAATAAGTATTTTTATTTTACTTACATACAATACAAATGCAAAAAGTGTCGACATGGTGTTATCTGGCATCATTAATTTTGTTTCGCACTCCAAACTGTTGTACTGGCATTCGGAGTACATTCCTTTGCCACCTTCGCCTCAGGGCAAAATGGCGGAATTCGCGCCGTTTTTTCGCGCCAACCCTTTACTAACACTAAAGGACTGCGCAGACCGACGCGACACACGCGACAGCGACTTAATCATATGAATATTATGACTATTTTATTATAAATTATTTGTTCAAATGTGTGAATTTGTGTTTTTTTTTTACCGTATAATCGCATAATGTCAAGAAGTATAATTATTGTATCTAAAATAAATAAAAAAATTGTATTACTAGTAGTATTGTATTAGTAAGTACATATTGAAAGTCTTTCTTCACATTGCCATTTTTAGTTCTATAAAGTTGGCAATGAGAATGGCTCCAATTTCATACGTTTTATTTTTTTATACAGGGAATTCCTACCCTGATTTCATTTGTTTCTAGTTATTTGGTAAAATTTACGAGGTTCGTCTGATAAATTCATGAGCTGAGGCATGGGCGTTCCCAGATTTTGCTTAGGGTGGGGCAAATTAAGAAAAATAAAGAAATAGTAGAAATTGAAAATTTATTATTTTAACATTTTTAGTAACTCGCTTTCTTGTCTGTTTGCTTGTTTTTTTTTTTGTTTGTTCGAGTGGAATTTTATAATTCATTTTTTGAGCACTTGCTGTTATCCGGTTGTGTTGTAACTTGGCATACTTATTAAATCTCGATGACAATGCAATATTATGGTACCTTGGAGCTGGTCTCGTGATGGAGCCGGAAGGTGACCATAGGAACTCTTCAACTATACAACATAACCTATATATTATATACCTATATATATACTGTATCGAGTTTCCTTTAATGACCCTGGATTTCAAGTCCGCGCCCACTATATTACCACTCTGGTATAAATAGTGATTAGGTTCGTCAAAAAAAAAAAAGGACCCTGGATTTTATAGCAATATTTAATAATGTTATATTTTCGTCTGAGATCTTAGAAATTTAACTACAAAATTATGCAATTTTTGAAGAAAATTATATTCTAGGTCGCGAAATTATAAGCCGGTGTTATCAATATGTCGCGCTCTCGCGTGTCGCGTCGGTGTGAGAGTGAATCGCGTCGCGCTCAAATCGCTGTCGCGTTGGTCTGCGCACTCCTTAAATCGGATTTTTTAGCATTTTAAAATTAAATTGTGATAGCGTGACCTGTTATTTTGTTGTTGCGCTAAATTAAATAGTTCGGCGGACTCACGACATTTGCTCCAAAAAAAAATAAAAAATAAAAAATAAAAACAATGTTATGCACTACCCCGCAATATTCGTTCCGTTTTTCTTGTACCCCAAGATTGCCTGGAAGAAATTGCTACCTTAGCATTAAGACCGCCCATTTGTATCCTATTACTTGAACTGTATTTTTCTGTAAATTCCTTGTGTACAAAAAAGTACCTATATAATATTATTATTCTATTATATATTATGCAAAGTAAAGTAAAAATTATTAAGTTAACAATCAGTTAATCGAAATAAAATCAAATATATCATATATTTCATTCATTCATTCAAATTAAGCAAACAGACCAATCGTCCCAAAGGCCGAGAGACCCGATATCACTTAATTAATTGAAACGAGGCCATAAAACCAGTAACGTGTTAGTTTAAAGTCGGTTTTATACAAATTAGGGAAGATAACACTGATTCACTGTAAACACACGCTCATTTGTGACAAAATAAGTCATAAACATTAAAAAGAGCGACGAGATTTAGGGTTCTGCACTTAAAAACCAACTGTTTCTATCGATTTCGGCCCTGCTGCCATTTTTATAGGTGTCCGTCTGTCTTAGTAGTCTTCGCCGTGTGGTGACGGCAGAGTAGAATACATTAGTCACCAACCCCTACTCTTCCCGTGGGTGTCGTAAGAGGCGACTTAGGGACTACACATTGAACAGGGAACGGGCAGCAGCGCTCTCTGATACAGTCAAAATCAAAAATCAAATCAAAAATCTTTATTTCTTTAACTTAAAGTTATCTATGAAACAAATTTGCTGGGGCCTCCTTTTAAGCATATACAAATGCCTGTGCCAGGATGCCCCGCTCTTCCATATCATAGAAATATAATGTTATTAAAAACAGAGAATTAGTAACCCTTTAATCTGCGATCTCCAACTCGCCTGCCAAGCGTGGAGATTATGGCAAAACCAAACACTTAAGTGGAGGAGGCTCATAGTTCAGCAGTGGACTGTAACGGGCCGTTGTTGATACCATTTTTGTTGGATGGAGACACTCTTAAAAATCAGTTTTCTACTCTTAAACACACAAGAGACTCCCTTTCAGGCTGAACCAGCTAGGATCCCAACGCCTAATTGTTCTTTACATCTGATTGTTAAAAAAGGAAGATAGTTCGGTGCTTTTGAAACTTTAAGCTGTTGGTACCACCAGTTGTGAGCTACGTCAGTGACTTTTGAACTCTACATTAAAAATCTTATAGCATGTGTTTCCCGCCAGATTGCTAATAATTATTCCAGAATAAGTTCTACATTTCTCCTAAATCTTGATAAACATATAAAAAGACCAAATGTGGTGTAGCAATTTTAACAGTAAGAGTAGTATTTAAACGAATTAATGTAAATAAAAAAAAAACGATAAAACAAAATAGGTAAATACTTATATTAATTAATACAGATAGACTGGAAGCAACTACAAAGCCTCAAAACGTTCCTAGAAATATATTTATTGCGGATAATTTTGCCAACCCAAGTACAAGAATTATACGGAACCTATATTCTTCTTACTTCACTTTGCCAGCGTTTTAAAATTAGCATGTATTGATTTCAAGATCATAAAGCCGAAGGGTTAAAGTATAGTGTCGTAAAATAATAAAAAAAGATGCGAATGTTTTAATTTGTACCTGCACAAGATTTTTATAGGTGCAGCTTTAAACACTTTAATAACAGTTTTATATTTATATTTAATGACAGCACTCATTTATTTAAAAACAGACAACGTACATAACGTTATTATGGTAGTTAATAACTTTACCACTTTTGAGTATTTTTAATAAAATGATAGATAATTATTTTTGATTTGCTTGTCTTGATTTAAGAGTTCAACTTGGCACAAACATTTTACCGAGTGCCATAAAAAAAGATAATTTAAAGGACTATGATAGGTTCCCAGGAGAGTCTTGCAGCAAAAAAGTAGATCGGCCGTTTATGCGACGCACTAATTAAACTTTTATTTTTATAATCAATCTAGTTCGTTCTAAGAATATAGAAATAGAACCAGTTTATACCCACTTGATGTTAGGAGCGTAGGCTGTGAGCCTTGTTCCTCACTCGCCAAACGAATACAAAAAAAATATTCAGTACGTATATAAATTATTCAATAATTAAATGTTTTTCTCAGTCGTTTGTCGGTACTTGGTTAAAATCTTGACTGGCAGCATGAACGGAGGCTTTAACCTGCCCACATTTAGAAAAAAAAAAAAACCGTCAATAACTAACTTACTCTCTTCTTACTCTATTTCTTTCTTTCTTCGTGTGACGGCTGGTTCTATAAAACAGAGGGTTATAAAGATTTTTAAATGGAATTTGTAAATAAATTTAATTTTGCATACTTAAATAATTTCAAATACAGTAAAAACTTTTCTTTAAAAAAAGGTATACTGTTCGTAATAGTTATATCGGTAGTCGGTTGCAAGTAATTTTATTGTAATAAAAAAAAATCCTGCTTTTCTTAAGGCAGGCACACCTATTATAAATATTCGAATAAAGAATCAGAGCAGCAAGCGACAGGATGCCAAACTCATAAGCCAACGGTTTACGACCGATCGCCGCAATAAAGTGCTCCAAATTATTGCCCACTGAGCAAATATTTTCAACTTAACAATCCATTCCATAGTTGAATATATTATTCAGTATGTTCAACTCGTTAATTATCCGACCGAATAAAGCAAAAGGGTGATATTCAGTCAAGGTCACTTCCATGTTTCCTTGTTGATTTAGATTTAAGAAGCGACTTATCATTCACAGATTAAAAAAAATGAAGTCGGACTTTTTTTTTTTAAGATAGTTGATTTTAAAATTGCGTCGTAAATCTTCTCCAAGATAAACCCTAAATGATTCACTTCCTTCCAAAGGCTTGTTAGACATTTCTGAGTTTAAAAAAACCGTTAAAATAATCAATCTATTTGGAGGTCGTAACTAGTTATTATCTGTGAACATGAGCATTAAACCAACAAGCAATCAATAAAAGATTACGGAGCGAAAAGAGTATAGAATGGAACGCATTTTTACGAAGTTTTCGTTCCGGGTTATCTTTAAGGCATATCTATTTACTATTTATAATAATGGTACTTTGAATGTACCTATGTAATATATGTATGATAGTGATATGATACCTATATTTTTAAGTTTGGTAAAATAGTTTGTCCAGAAAGCAAAAAATAAAAATCAACATGTCTGTCAATCCAATGGATGCAAGTGTGCTTCATTAAATAATTTGAAAATTTCATGATTGTAGTGTGGAGTGCGGACTAACAAATTCTTATTGGATTTCACAAAAACTCATTCACTAATAGTTTTACAAGTATGTTTTTAACCTATGTGCTAAGCACTGACTGCCATTCTTCCGCATTAGCGTTCGTCAAAGAAGTATTTTGTTGTTGCATAGTTCACCGCACTAACATTTTTAAGTGCTATGTTCGCAGAAACAATCTGTAGACCCACAGTTTATCGTAATTTACGATTCTTCGAACCATAAAGATAATTACGGAAGAAATATTCTTCGCGAGTTTGCGTTTCGAAATTCAGTTACCCTATCAAATACTTCTCTTAAGATATCATTTGACCATCAGACTGGAGTATATTTAATAAAACTTAGGTACAAATTATAATTTACAACTACAATTCGACGTATTATAATTGCGTTACCGATATACCAAAAAGATTATGGTTGCTGCTGATTGGCTACGCAATGCACGTCGAATTGTATATGTAAATAATAATGATAATTTACAATTGTAAGTTGTATTGAGTAGGCCCCAGGTGGTTTGTCTAACTAAGCGTTTTCCCGCCACATAACCCTTTGGGTTGATAGGTTGATAGACGTTGCAAAAGCCATTAGTTCTCGACATCAAAACATAAATTCGAATTGCCAAACTTCATACTCTGATTACTCTCAGAATAGGCAGTTACGGCGACAGAAATACGACTGTAGCCTTTGATACGATTGACGCATTGTATGCTAATGTTGAACAAGCTAATATGAATTCAAATACGGCCATTTTGATTTTAATTTGGAATGAGGAATGGGCTGTCGGATATAGTACAACTTGTGTATGGAACTTTGATATAGAGTAGACAAAATCTATTTATATTCATGAACGAATGATAAATCATTCATTGGATTGCATTTCTGAGATTAATTCTTTATTTATTATGATCTTAAATAATACAAAAAGATTTAAAATATTTTTGCGTGAAGGACATTCTGTCGCTGTGTATAAAAAAAGAAGACAACTAAACACGCGGTGAAGCGTCCTAATTTATATTCGCAACAGATATCCCAGATAGTCCTCTCTCGCGTCAAAAACCGTCAAACAATTAATTATATTCCTACAACGCAGTGGTTATCTGCTGTCATCTAGCTACGCCGCGCCGGCCGATACGGCGACGCACCGTCATTAAAGAACTAGTTTGGAGACTCTAGGCTGTATGCGACCAGTTCCTTTGCCTTGCCTTTTTTTCTTTTTTAGAGTCCTTCGAGTTTTGTCTCGACAGGACAATTCTCGCGGCGAACAATGTCGATAGGTATTTCGCATGGGTACTTAGGCCTTTTAAAAGGGTAGTTTTTTATATTATGGGTACGATTGGTTTAGTAGGAGGCCTCATTATTTGTCGTCGTCAATCACATGCCTAGACATGCAGTATAGTAGTTAGTTCTGGATTCCGTCCTCCGAATATGGTTATGTAGTTGGCATCAGTTACATTTTTAATTTTTTATTTGTATCATCTTGTTGCTAATTCATGATTACAAGCTTTTTTGTGTCTTTGGGCTAGTATTATAATATATAAGTAAAATATGTTCTGTTCTTGTGTAAAAAATATATTTTTGCATTTTATAATCTAAATATTTTATTTTCAAATTAAAAAAAAAACAACAAACAAGTAATGTGTATATTTTAGTACTTCTTTACTGTGTTTTTAGATTAAGTTTTATTATTTTATCTTTATCTTATCTGGAGTATGGTTGATTTTAATTCCAATTTAAACCACCGGGCTAGTAGGTTTGTGAATAGAATAGAATAGAATAGTCTTTATTTGCATTAAACATGGTGGGTTACAGGTGTTACTAATACATATTCAGCGCAAACATGTTCAGCTAAAGTCAAGTAGCATGCAAACTATGTCACAATTGTGTGAGTGTGGCGCTGTATACTTTTTTAAACTTTTAGGTCAAAGCTTTTCGTGTCGTACTCTTTCATGATCTTATATTTCAAGTAGTATTGTTTCTTCGTGTTACAAACGTATCGAGGAGTCGGTGGTGGACATGGCGATGCGCTACGGGGGCGGAGCCAAATAAAACTAAAAACTCCCAGGGCCCCGTTTCACGAAGCAACAATTTACAAGTACCTAACAAGTTACAATTTGATATTCGTTGCGTAGCCAATTCGCCCAAACTGTAAGCCCTTATCGTTTTATCTCATTGTCTACGCAATGTACATCGAATTGTACTTGTAATTTGTAACTTGTAGCTTCGTGAAACTGCTCCCAGGCTGTATAGGATGAGTTTCCTTTAACCCATCCACAAAGTAGAGATTTGAATAGGCCTACAAAGTTATTAAAGAGAAGTAAATAAAAATATCTATAAAACAATTTTAATGGACACTGTTTATTACCTAGTGCTCTAACTGCCAGCAAGGCCAAAACGACCCATTTTATAAGTTGCTATAATTTGACATAATTAATACCTAGGTACAACGTTATTGATGTTTTTGCTTCGCTGGGTAGTCTTCTAAGAAAAAAATATAAAAAAGCAAATACAGGGTCTCTGCCGTGATCATAACTATTGCAACCTAGTCGAAATATCGGTGAGCTCATTAAAAAGCTTATTTTAAACCAAAACCGTGGAAATAACCCGGTAGATATGTGTGTTACAAATACAGGGTGTTCTATGAATCTTATCAAATTTTCCCCAGGGAACATAGGCTGACAGACGACGAAAAATTTTACCCTTTCATACAAACTGCGCAGTTAGTTGATTGATTTCATTTGCATTTGGTTATTCATCTGACATCTAATATTCCTTGGGGAATGTAGTTCAATTTCAAGGACAAAACACTCCCTTTCAACTTTATGGGTATTATTTTAACTTCCTTTTCTTTAGGTGCTGGATCATTCGTTTCTTTAAGGATTTTTCAATTATAGAATCAGGTAGTTTGAAATTTAGGAAATATACTTACAGGTTTCTAGTATTCAAAATATATTTTTATACTATCTTCTGTATTCGTAAAAATCAAGTTCGCAGTTTTGTAAAATAAAAAATAAAATCACGAAAAACTTAAATTAAACAATCAATCAGCTTATTGCAGTCCACTGCTGGACGTGTGCCTCCCCAAGGGCACGCCAAAGCGCACGATCACCCGCTTCTCATCCAGCCACCACCAGCGACCTTCCTCAGGTCATCAGTCCACCTGGCAGGGGGGCGTCCCACACTAAGTTTCTCGAGACGTGGTCTGTACTATCATACCTGTAGAAACTTGTGGCTCTGGGAGCTGTAGCCTGTAGACCTCGCGAGTTTTATTTTTTCAAAAAGGCTGTTTTTTTTTATCTTATTAACCCTCATATCTCCACCATTTGAACAAAATAAAAATTATAAGATAAAAAATAAAAACTATAAACATTTTTATATATATATATATATATATATAATTAGGTTCATAAAACTGGGTACTATTTTAAGTACTTTATAGAACCTGCTCACAAAATTTTACAAAAATCGGTTGAGAAATACGACCTGTAGGGGAGAACCGCCAGACATCCGTTGGAATACGAAAGCATTTTTGTCCAAGCTCAAACGGAGAAGCTGCGCTCGCGCTTCCCGCAGGCGATTTTATGTTGATAGTAAGTTATCAGCTTCTTGCTAGACTAGGATTTTATAGTGTTTTACTAATTACGGTATCTATTTATGAACAAGGCGGTGTAAATATATTATTAAATTTACAACACTGTTGGTGTCATAATTAAAGTTGGTAGCTGATCTCAAGCGATTAGAATTACTTAGGCTGGAGTATCTACTAAACTACTTATCTTAGGAAGATGTATTTTATAGAGGTTACGTAATGATTCTAGATAGCTAATAGGGAATCTATAAGATCCATAAAAATCATACCTACAAAGTGTAGCAAAATGACCTTACTATAACATTAGTTCTTCCACCGTTTAAATATATATTATTTTTTACAGAGATTTATCATTATTTTTGTTGAATATTAATTGAATCGAAATGAAATCTAAGACATTCTCGAATTATCAATTTTTTTTAAAATGGCTACCTTGTTTTTAATAAATAAAAGATACCTATAAACACCGAATCAATAAAATCAGTGGATATGTCATGGCACAGCAGCCCTGCACCATTTTTAAACATGAAAATTGTAACGTATTTTTCAAATTAAGCATCTAGTATTTGTGACAGAGTGACTTTCGTAGCATAATAATAATAATAAAAACTCTGCTTTATAATTATTTAATAAACATCATTCAATCACCATTGGCCGTGTGGTGACGGCAGAGTAGAATACATTTGTCACCAACCCCTACTCTTCCCGTGGGTGTCGTAAGAGGCGACTTAGGGACTACATATTGAACAGGGAACGGGCAGCAGCGCTCTCTGATACAGTAACCTTTTAATCTGCGATCTCCAACCCACCTGCCAAGCGTGGAGATTATGGTAAAACCCTCCACTTAAGTGGAGGAGGCTCATAGTCCAGCAGTGGACTGTAACCTAAACCTCTGTAATCGTATGGATATATAATGAAGCTACAGCGCTACAGCTATATTACAAGCACTTGTGTCGATGATATTATCTCATTACTTACTACGCATCCAAAATCTTACTGTTTCGTGAATCTTGCGCAGCATCTTATCAATGATCTGTGGAATGTGAGAGGTTAGGAAGATTTATTGTGCGATAGTTAACATCGAGGTTAATGCGAAGTATAGAGCGGCTCCAAACACCGTGGCGGTCACGCGGATTGGGTGGAAACACACAAATTGTGTGAAGATTTGTATGGGAAGTGCTAAAGATGAATTTTGATTGCATTAAACAAAGAAATTCACTTACATGTTTTTCTTTGGTTCGAGTTTGTATGTATGTATGTAGTAGTGTTGTTTGCTTTTAGTGTTTATAATAATGATTAAACTTAAGTAAATCGCTAACTCCACCCGATTCTAACAAAAATAAATTAAAAGATTTCAATAAAATCTTTTATAAATATGAGAGCCGCACGGCAATCATGTCCAGAATAATAAAATAAATAAGTACTAAATTAAAAAACAAAAACAAAGAAAATGAAAATAATATAATTACTTTTTGTTTAGATTACGTCTTTTACGAAATATATATTTTTTTAAATTACTGTTTTTATGTTTTATCTTTAAGGAGCAGATAGCCGCCAAGCTAAAGTGGGACTGGGCCGAACACGTCTGCCACATGCCACTAGACCGTTTAGACCTATGGGCAAAACAAACGACCATCTGGAGCCCACAAAGAGATAGGCGGAGACGTGGACGGCCTCGTAGGAGATGGCGGGATGAGCTTGACTCTTTTTCAAGGAGTTAGGATGAGGAAGCCCAGGATAGGGAAGGATGGAAGAAGAAGAGGAAGGTCTTTGCCCAGCAGTGGGACAGTCTAGTCTAAATAAGATAAGATAAGATCTTTAAGGAGAAGTCGAACCTAGATATGGCTTCAAGGAATACCGATAATTTTATTTTTATTTATTTATTTATTTATTTTATCCGCTCTTGGTTTTAAGCTGAACAACCTGAATAAATACTAGCTACTTCTTAGTAATCATCAACAGCTCATATATGTCCCCACCGAGGGGCTCGAGCCTACCCTGAATTAGGACGATCAGGCCTTAGTCGACCACGCTGGCCCAGTGCGGGTTGGTCGACTTCACACATAACCTTTGAATTTATTCTCAGGAGTGTGCAGGTTTCATCACTGTAATTTCATTCACCTTTTCTCCAATAATAAACCCAACAATCCGCCTTGTCTTCTATTACAAGACTAATTGTATCCCACGGGTCTGCCTCATCAATCAGCTCCACTACTGCCCGTGATAAATCTAGTTTTAACAGCTGATTGTAAGTAGCCAGTAGCGATGGATTCGACAACCAATCAATTATTATTTATAGAGTGGAAAAAGTAGGTTTATAAATTTATTGATAAACCAGTTTTTCGGTAGCACTTATTATAAATGCATCTTTCGATTTTGCATTTACAAAATTGCAATATCGCGGGTGAAATAATCGAACGAAATAATTATATGAGATAATGATTATAATGATCCTCTTGTAGAGATAATAAATTAATTAAAAAGTAATTATATTTAACAGATAAATATAATTGAATTTTTATTTTTATTATCTCTACAAATATCTTACTCAGAAACAAAGTTTAAAGGCTTTAAAGTTGATGGTTAGACAGAGAGGTCCGACGTGATATGTGACGTCATATGACACGCGGGCCATCCGCCATAGAAAATTTTGTTTTCGTAAGAGGGACAGATATATTTGTTTAATAATGTTGTATCTAGTTTGTTTTTGGATCAATTTCGATTCTGTTTTGACTGTCAGTATTCTATTTTTGTATGCCTTCAGATGAACTATGAAAAAACCTTTTTTTTCTACATATTCCCTATTGTTGCGTGTTAAGTCGAACAACCCGCACTTGGCCAGCATAGTATAAACCTATTCACCCTTATGTATTGGTCCCCTCGGTGGGGACGTAAGTATATGAGCTGAAGAAAGAAGTTATTTGAACATAAATAAAATTAAGTACTTACTTAATTATGATGATTTGTTCTGCCTATTACAAAAACACTTTCTATTTCGTCGCGATAGGAGAAAGCAATATTTTAAGAATAATCTAAAAATTACACCGCCCGCGGCCATATTCGTAATTTATCGACGGCGATTTTGTATATCGATGCATTTTAATTATCGATAATTTATCGATCGATCCGACCGGACAACGATCTATCGAGTTGACAGGATTGTTATTACTATGGCTAGTTTCATGAGAGAATGGAAGAATATGCAGATGTGTTTGAGAATTTTCTATTGGCGGGTTTATCAAATTAACAAAAATAATCATCAAACACAATCTTTGGCGTATATTTTCAAATTTGCATGTAATATTTGTAATACTATACTTTTTATATCTACACTAAATTTAGTATTTCTAGTGCTCTAAGTTTACTGTGCTGTGAGGGAAGGCCTGATGACCTATAATACAGGTTTATATATAAACCTAGCTTAGGCATCAGCCCTCCACAAGAACACGACATTGTTTCTGGTGTATGTTAAAATTATTTTTCTTGTGGTGTGGAAATAAATAAAGTTATTATTATTAAGTATATTCTATTCTATTCTATTCTATTATTATTATTCCATTTTTGTTTGACATTTCCAATGGGATTAGGAATTTTGCCGCGGTAACTTAAATGGCTCTATGCCTAAAAATACATCAAACTGTTGTCACATGAATATGTTTTTGTCAGCCCATATACGTCTCCACCGTGGCACTCAAGCTTGCCCGGACTTATAGTTTGACCAGGCTAGGTCATTGCGGGTTGGCCGACTTCATACTTACTTCACAAAACTTCTGAATTTCGCGCAGTTCTATGCAGGAGTGTGCAGATTTTACAATATCACGTCATCATTCCTTTGCTGCGTAATTATGTGTACTTTATTAATAAACTACTTGAAATTAATAAAATGCATTATCAGGGACTCGTTTCAATAGCATAAAGTAAGAGTTAATTAGATCCTGTGCTGGTAAAATGACTCCAGCAAATGATTTCCCTGCACCACGGGGCGCCAATTCCCGACACGCTACTGCATAATTATATTCACACGGACGGAGGCTGCTGTGTGTCATGTTTGTATATGGCCAAGATGTTTAAAGGCTTTGCTGTATCTAGAGAAAGGGGTAACCATTGTAAAGCATATGGCCATTGGCCAGTTGTTCTAGCCTTAGTTGTCGAAGTTTTTTTTTATACCTGGAGCATGCCTGGCTCCAAAAAGTGTTCTGTACTCCACCGCTAATAAATAATTGGTCTCACTTGGACCTCACTGATACATACGACGAGACTAAAAATTTGCTGGGTAACAGGCTAACATAGAATTTTAATATCAATCAATCAATCATCAATCAATCAGCCTATTGTAGTCCACTGCTGGACGTATGCCTCCTCAAGGGTACGCCAAAGCGCACGATCACGAATTTTAATAATAAAACAAATAATGTACTCTGTCTTTCTTTTCAAATTTCTAAAGGCAATATACCTAAACAAGATATAAGTATTTTTTTTTTACTTAGTCCTCAGATAACCTAAAATCTGTGCGTGTTCCAGTGTCGTTACGGGTGGCTACTGGCTTTGTTTATGTTGGCAGTTCGTCTAGCCTTTTTGCTAGGAACAAGCCTTTTTGTCAGAGCTAACGAGTTGCCAGTAACATTGACAATATTTTTAAGAAGCCATAGATAGGCATTCAAAACCACACGTATCGCATCATCTCCCGCTCCCGGATTTTAACTTTTTTAATTTATTCTTTTTGGGACCACAGCCTCTTAGCAGGTGCATCCTGTGTGAGGATCGTATTTCATTAATCAGCCACCATTGTACCTCTGTGTAATAGCATATGAGCGATTAGAATCGATGTATTATTATAACTCCAAGCCAAGGGCGCACTTCTGACCTCTCGTTAGGATTGGTTGGTTGCATATTCCTCCGAGGTTGTGAAACTGAGTTTCCGGGTTCAAAGATGGGTTTGTGATTTTACTGAAGTAGGTATCTTACGTATCTTATGTGTGTAGAAATAAAAATGATTTATCTTATCTATCTTATCATGTAGTTAGTAATTCCATGTTATATTAGGCTGTGGCTATGCTAAGAAAAAGAACGCGGATTTATTTCTATAGGTATATCTTGGTCGTCATTTAAAATAAATCTGATTCAGAAACATGGAAAAGCAAATGTGTATTAAATTTCTTAGTCAAATTCTGATTTAGTTTTTTAAATTGTGGCGAAGAAAGTTAAATGGGTGGCGAAGAAAGTATAATGGCTGTATCGATCTTTTCCTGAATGGAATAACAAGATGGCGGTGGTACCTCGTCAGTGGCATCAACGTCGCGCGCGTCGGTGCGCAGCAGGCTCGCGAGTCGCGCCGCGTCGCCGCGCGCAGCCGCCTCGAGCAGCGCAGGCGCCAGACCCATGCGGAGTCACTCCATTACTGCAACAATACAAAAATAAATTTTTAATTCAAAAATCACAAAATTGAAGGTCATTCGTCTCGAGTATGCGTAACAAAGGTTCTAAATAAAAAAATAAAGTTGCTCTTGGAACTGACGGGTGGGAAGATGGCAAGTGGCGACTAGGTGGACCGATGATGTCGGCCCGGTGAGGTGAACCAACCGGTCATCATCTACCATTGAAGTGCGGAGTGTGGAGGCGGCGTAATCGCTGCTGGTAGCAGACAACCGGTAGAGGAAACTTATAAGAAGACTGAAGAAGTTAGTCGTTATTAAGAGCGATCAGGAGCGATCGGGACCGATCACACCCTAAAAGGGGTTTACGTAGGTCCGAGCACCAACAGTTATACCACTGGGAAACACAGGCATGAAAACAGACACTGAACACTGGCCAACATACAACGGGCCACCCCGCCCAGACCCTATGTAACTCGTCCACATTACAGTTACTCGTACTCTATCCGCGGTCATGACAAAAATGGTGGTTGTAGAGGTTCAGGAAGTTTAGTAATGGTTTAATCGTTTTAAATCGTGTACTTAACAAAAAGAAAACGCACTGTATTAAAGCGAATTTAAGTACACAGTAAAAACAGTAACATGGGAAAATATAAAGATATTTTTTTCTTCTTTCGTCACTTATTACGCAATGTTTTGGTAAAATAGCCTTGACATTAGAAGTCTCGACTTATGAGATCCTTCCACGTAAGTACGTAACGGACGACATAAAGTTTCATAATCTCTTTACTGAGTTCCTTTTTGCTCCAGTTCCACTATCGTCATCTTAACAGCTCATATACATCCCTACCGAGGGGCTCGAGCCTACTTTTAACACTATGCACTATTTAAAAAATAATTACCCAAAAGTGCGGGGGCACTGCTTGAAATTATTTGTTTATATTCTACGGAAAGTACAGTTGAGAAAAAAAAGAGTCTATACAAGCGTATGCTTATAAATAAGAATGGATAAGGGTCTGTATAAAAATTCAGATATCAAATTATAGGTATTAAGAAAAACCTTGATTTCAAAGTTTGTATTAATCACAAGATTGTAATAATAACAATTAGGGACTACACATTGAACAGGGAACGGGCAGCAGCGCTCTCTGATACAGTAACCTTTTAATCTGCGATCTCCAACCCGCCTGCCAAGCGTGGAGATTATGGCAAAACCAAACACTTAAGTGGAGGAGGCTCATAGTCCAGCAGTGGACTGTAACGGGCCGCTCATGTTCAATAATAACTATTACTTAAATTAAAATTTAAAAAGAGCTTCCATTAATGATTGTATATGTAATAAGCGTAATGTTTCTTGTTAGAAAATGTGTTAAATAGCAAATTAAATTTAACCCTATACTAATGGAGAGCACAGCGGTACAAATTTTGTACATAGTGGCATTTTTAGATAGGTATTTTCTAGTTGTGCATGTGGAACTGCGGTGCATAGAGGAACTAGCCCGGCGGCGGCACCAGTCTTGCCCATTTGTGTCCGCACCGACAGACGTGACGAGTATTGTTACGATCGCTAACTACTACTAAGAATTCTTCTTAAACTACCGCCATTAAAGCCTGTTAAGTACCAGAGTAAGAACTGCGCATGGGCTTCTGTGAATTGGTTTTTGAACTATCGACAAAGTTATAGTAAAAAATAGGGATGGCAAAACTGCGTTGTAAAACTTTGTAACTAACACTAATGCTTATTTAATAAGCTTGCTTTGCTTTTTGCTTAGTTACAAAGTTTACAATGCAGTTTTGCCATCCCTATTTATTCTATAATTTTCAAAAACCATGTGTAATAAATTTTATTACGCATGGTTTTTGAAACACAAGACGCAAGAAGTGTAATTTTATGCTTTAATGCGTTGCGCACTTTAGTTTGCTTTAGCGCGTCTCATCTCTGTGTGAGTTGAGCCTTACCTAGGGTGCGTTCGAAATCGGGTAAAATTTACTCCGAGTGATGCGAATCTGTGTTTATTATGAAATTTGTGTGACAATAAACTATTTAAGGTTTTATTTTCTTGTTTCTCTTGTTGTTCTTGTAAGCAGAAAATTACTTAAACATTTTCAAGGACTTTACTACAAATTTTATTAGGATATATTATTTCAGGAATCGACGATGAAGCTTTACAAATTTTGGGTTAATTTTCACCTTAAAACTATAGACTACAATTTACTGTTTATAAGATCTCCTACGAGGATCTCCACAGGTTTTTTGCATATTCCTCACAAAAACGTGGAACTCACCAACTGTAGAATATAATTGATAATAAACAAATGCATATTCATGGCAAACCACATGAACGAAGTGTTCATTGAAGTGTACAGTTAGCAAAAAAGTGTGAACAGTCGGTAGAGACAGGCGCCATAGCGTGATCATCGAACGTAAAGTTACCATCCTTGCGTTTTTGCTGAATACTCCATGAGCTATGACGTAGTAAACTGTAAAAAAAAGTTTAAACTTTGTCAGAGTCGAGTTTTTATTTTATTAACAAACGAAAGTGCTTATGTGCGTCTAAAAAACGGCTATGTGCGTTATTGTGCAAGGGTCATGTACGCCTTTTTTCCTTGACAGAGCGATTTATTTTGTCTGCACGGACGTCAATGATTTATTATTTGGAATCGTTGGCAAAGACACCAAAATGAAACCTAACAGACGCCGAATATGGAAATATATAAAACATTCAACCGGTTGTCCTCTACCGGTATCGCCATTTGTAACCTTATTGAACAGGGTTATACTACGATCGAAACGGAGGATTTTAATCATTCATTCATGTTTTGATCTGTAAATGCAATTGAAGATCTGTGGAACAGGATGTAGTAACTTTAAATAAATTATTGTACCTACTTCTGTTTCCGCAATCATAAAAAATCGTTTTTATGTATTTTTAATTAAATTCCGAAATGATCATTAGTAAAACAAATTGCTTATTTATAAATATGAATATTTATGGTCAAAATAGTGGCAAAATTAATGAGCAGCCAGTTATTTTCTTACTAATAACGTAACTTGTATAAAATGTACCTTATAATATGAGCGAGAGATGGAAATCAGTGGTTTTCACACCTTGTTTGTCAGAATTTATGTGTATTCATCATTATATTCATAGATATATTTAAAACGGGATCTATAACGATTTATAACATTAAAATTGACTCTATTCACTAAAACATAATGTTTTAAACAGATGAAAATCTAGTTCGCGAAGAATGATTTAAATCAGTAATTGTTAATTTCTAGTATTTGTCTTATGACGCTATAGAACTAGCGCTTTTATCACCAACTCCCAAAAAATATCGTATAATATTTTTGAAATATAATAGATATAAATAATAACATTAATTACCTCCGTAAAAGATTCGCTCTATATACAATAAATCAATCACTTTTGCAACAAACGTCGCACGCGCGTTCCAAACTTCAACTGACTCAAGCACTGAGCCAAATCTATTCCTGTGTCTTTAATGTTTAACCTCCAGGTAACTGATTATTCAGATTACATTGCTGCAGTTACAAGACTGTTAGCATGACTGACTTTAAACAAAGACGCAATCTAAATGCACATTAAAGTCGAAGCAATTTCTACAGGAATAAAACGGAAAGCTAATTCCAATGCTGGTTAAACTAACTAGTCTGCTTGCCTCGTTCTTCCAAAACTATCAACGGATGACGTGCAAGCATAGTGATTGCTATGATCTGCTTTGCGTAGTTTATTGACAAACAATGGTGTATTTTCAACGGACGAGCGCGGGCGCACCCTATCGATCAAGATCGCATCGAGTGTTTCCGATGATTATACGAGCGGTTTCACAAGAGGAAGGAAATGTCATTGCAACATTGTTAATGTTTTTTTAAAGTAGGGCAATAAGAAAGCAGTATGAGGTAAGAACTTCATCATCGTGCGAGTTGTAAGGTAAACAACCGACCTCACAAACCCTGGTGCCAGCCAGTGGTAAGAACGATCAGGTAAGAATTAAAAACTTAGTACGACATATTTTGAAATAAAAAAATTGCTGAAAATACCTACATTTGCTATTAAATCCTTATAAGGAAAAGTCAGTTTCTTTATGTAAGTAGTATCAATCCTTAAAAATATAATTGTTTCGCGCAATCTCTTCTGAACAAGACAAACAGCGACCTATCTAAAACTAGCTGTAATCTTGGTTATTTATACCATGTTTTTTCATGATAATGTCTTTAGGTAAGTAAACATATTATGTAACTAGAAATCGTAAAAATATAATAATATTTAGAAATCAGAAATATACAAATTCCTTTTGAAAAGTTATATTAAAACGTCGTTAAAAATCGCTTAAGTAGATGAATACGAAAACGTCGGTATAATTCTGAAAACTTCGCTGCATTATTTAGTTAATCTCTACTATATTAAATGATAGAATTACAGGTTGCTAATGTGCATACAGAAGCCTCCCTCCGCATTGGAAGAAGAGGAGGTTCTGGGTTCGAATCCCAGTGTCTGATCCCATCCCTATATTAAATATAAATATGTATTTCGAATATTCATGAAGAAGAAAAATAAGACATTATTAAGGAATTTGTAACACCAACATTGAATTAATTTAATCGACTACAATAATCGTAATCAGAAACTAGTTGGTACGGAGGTAAATGTCTCTATCCTGCGGATCCAAATGTCTTTAACTTCAAACAGACGGACAGCACTCCAACGACTATCTAAATGCAAAATGCAGTTGACATTCAGTCGGAATGCAGTCGACATAAAACACGCATCGCTTCCCATAGGACTCCTAAAGGGGCATGCCATGGAAACAAAAATACAGATCAGATACGTAAATAACAGGATTAGTAATAGGGTTTGTGAGGTCGGTTTTCAACCTTAAAAGTGTACGATGACAAGGAGAAAAAGATACACCGGGAGTTGAATCCAGGACGTTAGCAACACTGCCAACCAGTTTAGATCGATTGCCATATTGCTGATCTGCTGCGCAATACGCTAGCACTCGAAGCAACAAAGAAAAAAAAGTCAATAAAGAAAAATTAAAAATACCAACCAACAGTTTGTATACTGACCTAGTGCTAGTTGCTTGAAATATAGTTATTATAATATAATAATAAAACAATTGAAAGAAGTCGGTCAGCCGTTTCATTTATATCCGCCGCATCAGAACTGTCATTTGTAGTTGTAATGCAGCTGGATAGCAGACAGTCTATTTAGACCATTAGTTGACACCAGACTTAAAACTAGACTAGACCAGTCGGCCCGTCTAAGTATAGACCGCGCTAATCTTCACGATAAAACTAGAATTACTGGTGACGCTTAACACAGAGATAGCCGATTGCAATGTCGCATTTTTATCGATATTCGATAGTCGCAGAAACATACTACTTGAAATAGTATAGAATAAAGTTTATTGTTCAGTGCATCCTACTCGTACTATTGTAAATGTCAAAGGATATTTGAAACCATTTTATTCACTTAGCACCTACACCCAAAAACGCAGCTATCCTAAATTTATATTCTCATTATTTTAAAAGTATTATTGTTTGTTTGTTATTCTTTTACTGGTGGATTAAGAAAGCTGTCAATAAACAAAACGGGGCAATAGCCCCTTTTTTTTAAACGCTACACTACGTACTAACGTAGGTACTGCTTTAATATTAGACTTCATACTAACGTAACTACCTAGATTTTATACCATTGATCGTATCCATCATACTCTAAGTGGGTTCTGCCCTGGAGCATAACACAACAAATAGGCAAAAATTTAGTGGGACGCCTGGTGAATGACATAAAGTACATTTTACTGCAGGAAAATATTTGAATGCCATGGGAAATTAAAAAAAATACGCGTGCAAAGCCGCAAATTTGACAGCTTTGTTCAGGCTTCATAGCCTGTGTTGTGGCTGTTTTAATTTCCTTAGATTCCTGTAGTTCAACCACACATCTTTAGTTTTCCAACTTTGATCTTAAATGTAATTGGAAATATTAGGTCTGAAGGTAGACTTTAACTGAGTTGAGCCAGTATGATTAAGTTACTGGGAGTGACTTTGATCCATATTCTGAATTGAGCTACTTTCGCCAAGATTATGATGTTGAAATGAAGTGTTTCTGATGTGAAGCTGTCTATTATAGTAAGCAAATGTCATTCATAAATTATAAGGGTGGTATCAGTATTTTCTGCTGGTTTTCCTTATCATATGAATGAAGGGATATAAGGTATATATTATATGGAAAAAAAGTATTTTACAAGATTTTTTTCCTTGTTTCATTCTAATATTGCTCTTTTCTATAACGTAAAATATTATGGTAAAAACTTATCTTACTTGTAGGGCGAAACCAACTAATGACGGCATACTAATAAAATCATAATTTTTTCAAGAAGGAAGAATCATAAATAGTTCTTCGATATGAGATTAGGTATACGTACGTAGCTTATAAGTTACAACTATCTCACTCTACTATAATTTGCAGAAGATACACGATAAGAAAAATGTCGCAGATAAAGATTTTTACATTCTTTCGATCGCGTTGATGTCTTTTGTATGGAGAAAGGCAGAAATATAACATTCACTTTATCACTTCATCGTACAGTCTTTTTGTATAAGTACGTGAAAAAACAATATAATATAGTCATTGTGCAATTCCTGAGATACTTTCCGTATATTATTATGGTACAGTTACTCTCTAGACATCAAACAACCACGACCATTTCCAACACAAGCGATAATCAAAAAATCATTACGAAATACACAAACGCTGCCTCTAAACGCATACCAGGGCATTATAAACAAAGTATTCTATCAACAAAAAAAGCCTTTCTGATATGATCGCGAGCGTGTGCCCGTTAAAAACCTCGTTAAAATGCCGCCCGCGCGCGCTGCAGGCATGTGAACGATAAAACACCTCACGATGACGACGGCGGCAAAAACAATGCGTTGACAGTTTCCAAGATGGCCGCTGATTATCAGCTGATAGAGATCATGGCAAATGGAGTATACTCGATTCCGTATCTTGATATTCAAGCTAATCTATCGACAGCGCGAGTGAGTTGGTAACAGGTAGTATAGCTGCTTTCTGTATGCGAGATCGAGGTTCGAATTCCACTATTTACCCACTTACATATTCTTTCAATCAATCAATCAGCCTATTGCAGTCCATTGCTGGCTGAACGTAGGCCTCCCCAAGAGCACGCCAAAGCGCACGATCACCCGCTTTCCTCATCCAGCCACCACCAGCAACCTTCCTCAGGTCATCAGTCCACCTGGCAGGGGGGCGTCCCACACTACGTTTCCCGAGAAATTCCTGCCTGAATATTCTTTACAGGATTTTAATTCAATTCAATTTTATTCTTCTCAGGTATCACTGTTTTTGCTGAAACAGAGAAGAAAAGATGTTCATTCCGAACAATAAGATTGGTCGATTCTTGGAACGGCTCTTCTCCCCTCTGCTCTTCAATGAAAACTCCCACCTTTTGGACAGCACCACTACTGTTTAGGACCACTCTAAATTTTAATATTTATATGCACTCGGCCGTCACACGTACCAGTGGCTAGAACTGTGACGTGATTGACAGGCCGGAAATTAAATAATAGTTTCCATGTTCGCGCCTAGGGGCCTCTATGGTAGACCTCACACCTAACAATCAGTCTGAATACCTACGAAGCATTGCTTAAAACTGGAACTTCAGAGCATACTGGCCCCGATTCACACTGTCACGCTCTAATCCTTAATTTAAGTTAGTCTGTCCTTGAAAAAGGACAGGAGATGGCCATTCTAATATTAGAGCTGTCAAACATCGAATTTGAACCTTATGGCCGTGTCGATTGCACAATTTAGAGAGCACTTAAAACATGCGACTTCAAATTCTCTTAAACTGACAGCTATGCCCTTATTTTAGGTTATCATTCGTTCAAATTAATATCATTCGTTCATCACCTCTCTTTCATTGGTCATAAAATCGAAAAGGATAGCTGGATTTTAAAATTAGAATTAGAGCATGACATCCCGAATTGAGGCTACTGTGAGAATTTAGTATGACCAGAATTGACCAGATTAAGCAGGATCCTAAAATTAAAATTAGTGAATTTTTGCTAGTTTTTTTTTCAAACGGACCTTAGTGGCTGCTTCTACCAAAGTGGTAATATATCGGGCGCGAACGTGGGTTTTCGTAACCAGCTTTATCAGATGCTGTCCGACCTATAGGCAATAATTGCCACCGACTGGGTGAGGACCCCATCGTCTTCTGGCATTTGCCCTCGCAAATGTCGAGGTCGTCTGCGGAGGAGATAGAATCTGGTTCTGATTCTTAATGACGAATTAGACGCCCATAATAATGGATGGCGAGAGGATATTATACTCCTTTTACGTTGAGCCATAAACGTTGTCTCGCTTCTATTCCCTTTAAGATGGGAGACAGTCTTTTACCCTGCAGGCTAAATCGAAATCTAATTAGGGGTTCTGCTACAAACTGTTCGGATAATCTATCTTGTGACCAATCTATTAAATCCTAATCCTAAATTGTATACAAAACGCATAAAACCACGCTCTTATCTCAAGGGTGTGAATGTGAACGAGAACGACTTCGATATTCGATATTCGAAAACACATTGCGTGGCCTTAGAGTGAAAGCCTCGTAGTTCTGCAGGAATCTTTTTTTCAAGAGGAATGAAAAAACAGCGTCGTGTAAGGTATTTGAACCAATTTAAAAAAAAAAAACGTGTTATTTAATAATCTTAGAATGTCATTACGAGTATTGGATTATTTCATAAGTAAAATTAGGGTTTGATTTGTGAGTTCTTACCTCCAAAAACAAAAGAAATAAATTTTGACCGAAATCTTTTTCCGAGGTTTTCATTCTAAGGCGATGATAGGTAAGTACGTGGTAAGGTTCGAACCCGTGTCTCCCGGATGGTAGCGGCCTCAACGCTATAAGTGCTACAACTACACCATTGGCGCTCTACTTAACTTTATTCGAGTAGTTTGCTTTGTTGTTGACCTACCTAGTTGGATTATGTATTTGTATGCTAAGTTATGCAAGTTTTGGTGGCATTATACACTATGTTTGTTTGAGCGTGTGTATATTTAAATTTAATTTATTCTGTGGTGCAGAGCAAGCCATGGTACCGGGTCAGACGTTGAATGAACTTCTTAGGTTTTATTTTAACATGGGTTTGCTGCCCGGGACGGGACTGATGGAAGTTTTGCAAAAAGTAAATACTTCCCATAATATTTTTTCAGTCTGTAGCAGGAAATTACTGAAAGTAGAAAGAAAATGCTGAAAACCTTAGTTGAAAACCTTTGTACAAAATAGTAAAATTCTTACATTGGTCATTTTCAAATAGTATTAATGATGTATAATAAAAAATATCATAAATGAAATGAAATCAATTTTTCTGATATTTAAAATGTAGGTTTTGTTATTTCCTCCGTTCCTCCGAGTTTATTTACAACATTGGACCGATTTTTTTTAAAAACAATTAACAAAACCTCCTTTTAAAAATAAGAAATTAGAATCCGGTAATAAAAGTTAATTACTTGAAGGTTGGACGTGAAAGCCGTAGACGGTCATACAAAGCACGTAGCACGAACTCATACACACTCATGCATTGAAAGAACGGTGTTTGGTTTCCAATTCGCTTTGGCTCTCACAATGTTTGTATTGAATTGAATGGCCTCGACTTGAGATTACGGTCAAATAATAGTAAGTCTTGGTATTTAGGTAAATAGGTATTTTTTTAGAATTTTTACCGTACTTTATTAAGTAAAATACCTAAAGTAATAATTTGTGTTTACTGTTGTTATCGCCTCATACGTCCCCACTATGGGGCTCGAGTCCATCAAACAAAAAATATCGTGCACATTTGCTCGAATTTAGAATTTTACATCTGGTTGCCCAATACTTGTGACAATTTTAGTGTAAAAATATGTCTTAGTTTAATTGCAACATTACCATTGATTTGTAATCTCTCTCGACTCCAACATGTTATTTAAATTTTTAGTATTCGCTTTTGGACTCCCTCGATCGATACAGGTTCGCCTAGTGCGGGGTCCATTTTTATAAATATTTTGTATGGTAATAAACAATATTTGATTTGATTTTGATTTGATTTGGTTGCGAAAATGCAAAGTCTGATCGCATGGGCCTTGAGAATAGAATGAAATACAGTAAGTACTTTGGGTATGATAACCGTAGTACGGGAGGTATAGAAGAGATGATTAAAAACCAAACACCTTTCTTGGATATCTGTCTACTTAGGGGTTAGTGCGTTTACCTTCAGCACAGGACGCTCCGGATATTCATGGATATTTTAATGTCCGTTTTAAGTTCTTTGTGTCTCTATTATTTTCCTACGACAACCCCAAAACAGGAAATACGAGACGTTAAAAATGGATTTTAAATTAAAGCAGTAGGCAGGTTTGTTCTTTGTTATATTCGTTTGAATTTGGAAAGCGGTCGCGCTGTGTGGTCGGCCGTCTCGCGCGCATTTGTTTTACGCAATTAACGCCCACGCATCAACGCGGTCGACGCTCATTCTGTCCAATAATGTCCGAATTTGTGGATATTTGTGTCTATAAAAATGAAAAATATTACCGTGGGATAAAATTGATATCGTGTTACGCTGAAAGATTCGAAAATATCAAAAAAATATAATTAATTAAAATACCTATAGTACGTATTGTGGTACGTATCTACGTATCTACCTACCTTCTCTACATAGAGTGCACTATTGCAACTGGTTGTCTAATCAAATTGATTGAGTTCAGAGTTCTGTTATAAAAAAATACACCGTGAATTACAAATTAATAAGTTACTACATACACTCAATGATATTTTGAGTAATTCATGAAAGTTAAGCACAATAAGAAAAAACAATACATTTATATTCTTTTCGACTAGCGACTCTGCAAGCGAACGGGTTGCCCTTTGCCTTGGGTCACGACTCACGACTATCTTATACTTAATTACAAAATGTCACAGCCAAGCTTATTAATCAACAAGCGTGCCGCCCATTCATTATTATTTCTATTTGATTTTTAACTAGATCGATAATTTGATTTATTGGTGATCCTAGCTATTCGGCAGAGAAAGTCTTTCGGTGATGATCTGGACGGATGGGTGACCAAGGTTTTCTTTTTGTGTGTCCTCCGTGCTTTGAAAGGTACGTTATACCTTTGTTACTGGCTACTATAACAGATTTTGGTTGTTAAATCAAGATACAGGGCATTTGGTGGCTTGAAAACAGCTAATAGTAGTTGTTTTAGCAATTCTTATAAGAACGAAGATTGTATGTTTTATAAAACTTATTACGTTTAAGAAATATATAATTTATGAGCATGTTTTAGACTTATTAGTCAAGTTTTATTTTCAAATCCATATATTTGAATATTCATGTTGCGATAAAATAAATAATGACTTCATTCGGCGACGTTGATGCTAAAATATTCAATTAATTTTATGATATCAATATGTTAGTCCCAATCTACAAAGAGATATCAGCATACCCAATATTTGTTTATTAAAATGGGAGTTATAATGACCTAGGTGTATCATTAGTTTTAGTTTCTGGCAACATTGTTACATACAAGTCAGTCATACATTTTGTTAATAAACATTTAAATTTCGAATTGCACTATTGAAATCATTAAAATTATACATACATTGACATTGAATTAATATCTAAAAGAGACAATTTACTCTATATTATTTTTAAATTCGAATTAATTTCATACAGGTAGTTATACAAAATCTGAAAAATCATAAAATTGTTTCTCCAATAACCACCTCCTTCACCTTATTATTTTAAAAGCTGTGTGAGATGAGACGATGCTAACTTAGCACTAATCCATGTAGTTTTGTGAAACCATTCTACATAATAGTACCGCATACATTACAAGTGTTATGTACGTTATAGAACTTTACCAAGATCTAAAAAATACTTTTACCCTTTATGGTACTTCGAGCTGATCACTTGACCAATTAATTTAGTATGAAAATACGAGTAATGTGATTTTTTAATAGTTGTGAAACAAAACTTGATCAGTTTTATGTCATGGGTCACCTGAAAAGTTTTGCGTTATTAAGGCGCTACGCCGAAAAAAAATTGTTGCGCAAGAGGTGTGTCTAAGGAAGACGGCGCGGGCAGCGCCCCGCGTCGGTCAGCCGCTCCCCGCGCCGCCCCGCACAGACCCCGCTCTAAAACATCGAGGCGGGTCTATGACCTCTGCGACAATGATAAAATATTATATTTGTTTAATTTGATGTAATCGCGCAAAGTATATTACTATGTATGATTCGCTCTTTGAGTATATATTTTTTATTTTATTTTAATTGGTCTTTAGTGTAGTGGAGTGTAGGGTAGTAATGATTATAATTTCACCTAAAAATAAAAGATTTAGTATTTCAAGATTCCAGACATTTTGACATTGTAATAGTAAGTATAATTTGAATTACTACAATACGGTCCGCCCGCGGCTACGCTCGCGTTGTGTAAGAATTTTCCGTGGGAATAAGCCTTTTCCCGTAAAAAGTATCCTATGTAAGTGTCCTATGTGTTCCAGGGTATAAACTAACTTTATTCCAAATTTCTTTCATACCAATCCGTTCAGTAGTTGTTGTCTTCCAGTATCTTCACTTCAAAATTATATAGGGGACAAGGGGAAAATAATTCCCGTTGTCACCACTTTAATTTATTTATAAAATACCTACAGATTTTCGAGTATTTTTATTCCATTGTTTCCAAACTGAAGTCAATTTATTAATTGGATGCAAAAAAATAAAAATGTGATGTTTATTTACGATTTACAATACGATCGATACGTATCTACTTATTTCTGATACGATCAATATTGTGAATGTTTCCGGAAATACATAATGTTTTCATCGTGTCTATTTTTTTCTTTGTGTTAGATTAAACAGGATGATCACTATAAATGTCTTTATAATATTTTTATCACACACACGTCACTTCAACACATCAATTATTTTTTTCTTTCACTGTCATTATGATTAGTAATTGGTATCAAAGAAATCTTATATCAAATATTTGGTTCAAATCAAGATCAAAAGTTTCTGTTTTGTCAATATAAATTGGGTATGCAAATTTTTAAAAAAAGTATGCTAAATGCAAAACCATTTCGAGATATAAGGTTGGTTCCTAAATATATTTTGCATTTTTTTTTTGCTCAAAATACTACACGGTTGTTTATTTTTTTTATAAAATCATTTAATTTCCAAGTGCCCTCCAAAAAGTAACCTGTAGCCGTGCCATCCATGGTAGCTTTGACGTCGAAAAATGATTCATAAAAATCTTAATTTGAATAAAATATTTTTATTTGATTTGATATACGGTTGATTCTCTGCCTTGACAAACGAGATATATAAAAAAAATACACAAATGTCAAACTTCATCTTTGAATATGGCACAGAATCTTGCGCCACGTGTAAAGCTTGATCTGCTATTTAAATATATTTAATTGTAAAACTTTTACTTTAGTATTATATCAGACTGCCCACGCCGCGAAATTTTATTGATAAAGCATCGACTATTTGTGTTTACCATTGAAATTATTAGGGCGCTTGGTCTGGCATCACTAAAACACATTTGATGACATACGATGACAGCTAACTTCATACCTAAATTTTTTGCTTGTCACTAGGCAAAAAATGTATTTTATTCAGCCAACTGTAGTATATGTATGACTCACTTCAACCACATCTAGATAGATATAATTTAGCATCTAAGTAGCTTGTAGTCAATATGTTTGTTTGACGCACAACACGTCTTTCATTCTGACACGCTCCTGTGTCTCTATACCTCATGCATGGTGACCCTGCCAACACTGCCTAGTATGGACAGTCCTGTGCATCGCGATTCGCTAGTGATAAAAATATAACGTGTTCGTTCGTAAAAATTGTAATAATGTGTTAAAACGAGGATCTGATAGGATGTTTACGTGCTAAAAGTGGGTCTTTTTAGATGGGTGTGGAGTTCTTTTTAATAATGTGTTAAAACGAGGATCTGATAGGATGTTTACGTGCTAAAAGTGGGTCTTTTTAGATGGGTGTGGAGTTCTTGAGGAAGCTGCGGCGACTCTTGAGACGGGAAAGAGGAGGGTTGTGTCGTAAAGGAGGTGCCTGCTGTCTTGAGACTGTTTCGCTCTTTCAATATCGCAAGCGACCTCACGTCTCACGCTGGGTGGAACAATTCCTGCCATGGAGTAAAACTTTCTCAGTGGTGTCGGTTTCAGGGTGCCCGTGACTATACGTCATGATTCGTGGAGAGCTGTGTCCACATTTCTCGCATGGGCTAAACAAGCCCAAACTGGACTCGAATATTCGCCTGCTGAGTAAGCGAGAGCAAAACAACTCGTTCGAAGAACGCGTGCGCTGGCTCCCCAGCGGGTAGTGGTAAGGCGTCTCAGGATGTTGTTCCGGGCACCAACTTTACTCTTAAGCTTGCGGCAGTTCTCTCTTTATGTCAGAGATCGATCCCACGTGACACCTAAGTACCGTCAAAAATGTTTTTAAACTTTCATACAAATTAACTCGATCAGCTGATCACCTTGTTTGAAAAAAATACGAGTTTAAAAAAGTTTTGGAACGAAAGTTGTTCAGTTTCATGGGCCGATTATTACCACACGAGAGGTTTTACGTTATTTTGCTAAGACGTTGACACTTTTTAGTTTTGATTTGTCACGGCAAAGCTAACGATATCTCTTTAGAAATTCATTAAGTATTTTAGAATTTCTAAAGTGTGACAATATTTCCTTATATTTATTAGAGGTTCTATTTTGTCATAAAAACTAAGATTCTCGGGTTTTTTTATTTTTAACATTGCCTCTTGTTTCCTTGGCAAAATAGTGCTCTTAACCGAGTTTCATCAAACCCATTAACTCATAGAAAAAAAAATTGTTGTTTTCTTAATGGAATAGTCCACTAACCCAAGTTTTATCGTAACCAGAGCACTAACAAAATAATAAACTGTCAGTTAAAAAATATATGAGTTCATTTTGTTCAATATTATAATTATTTTTTTATAAATAATTATTACTCATCCAAAATATCATTTGAATAAAAATACTCGTAAATCAGTCATTCATTTTATAATTATAATTTGTAACGTGGGAGAACGGTAATATTTATTCCCACTGTCCCCTGTTTTTTTTTTTAGTGAACATACTGGGGGACAGCGGGAAAAATCCTTAGTTGTTCCCCCGTGAGGGATATAATCCTTTGACTGGAAATAAGACTTGGCCCCGCACACACTTGGCTGGTTTTTTGTAAGCTAGGTATAGGCTATAAAATTACGTAACGAGTATGCAAACTTTACTTTTGAATCAATAAATAAATTATATCTTACCTACCTAACACAATAAAAATAATTCTAAAAAACCGCATTTGGTTGAATAATAGAAATACCTAACTATTCCTCTCGCGCCTGCCTGTGTTGTACTATAAAAATAAAATGATCGACATCTGTAACTAGGTAGTATAATAATAACATCTAATTTGAAAAAAAAAATGTATACCTTGATGTGCCGTCCACTGTACATACACATATACCCTTTGCGTAGTGTACTCGTATTATTAGTGTCGACCTTGAAAGTGATAGTATCACAAACTTGACTAAACCTTACTAAGTATACAAGCAGCAGGTATGGACCCAACCTATATTTATTTAATTAAAAATCGATTTAGAAATATTGTCAATGTAACGGATCGGACGGACGGATGTGACGGACCTACTCATAGTACGTCTTCTCCAAATAAAATTATTTCGTGAGCCGGGCGGCTTGGAGCGCCACCGAGCGCACATCCGTCGTCGGCAAAGATCATGGGCGACTGAGCTCAAGAAAGGAAAGTGATGACGCTAAGCTTCTCCGCACGTGTTTAACAGAGAAAGAAATAATGTTCGCGCGCTCCAAGTAAATGGCGTAAGTGCCAAATTTACTTTCTCAGTTTATATAAAAAGTACTAATTTGATTTGTAAATTTGCTTAGGGAAAACATAAAGCAGTCGGAGACCTATCTTGTAACTAAATTTCGGCGACCAATAAATTACCATTTACCTCTCAGATTCAAATAACGAGAATCGAAGACGCTGCTTTGGATAACATTTGTATCGAGAAGATTTTTACCAAACATGTTTTGGCCTTAGTGTAAGCGTAGATAATAGAGTCCAATAACATATTTTAGAAAATCAATACATTTACTGACGTAGATAATGAGATCTGATTCAACAAAAATCTTGAAAATTCCCGGACTAGCCCCTTAATTATTTATGACGTGTATGAGCTGTTGATGATGATGATGAATTATTTATAAAAATATATTTTTTAACATGGGTTCAAAATAAACATGAAGTCATGTTGGGCCAACCCCATATTACAAATGAAGAAAACAATAACTCGCACTAGTAAAGTGGCGAGTTAACTTAATCTAAGTTGCATTACCAATTTACCGTCCCGCGACCTGAACACAGCAGTTACACTGTGAAAATATTTTTGGATGTTTGAATGTTTAGTTTAGATGACTGGATGTTTGTTCCGCCTTCACGCTTAAAGTACTCAACGGATTTGGATGAAATTTGGAATGGAGATATAGTTAATAGTTTGTTACCTGGATTAACACATACCAAGAACATATAGGATACTTTTTACGGAAAAAAATCTTATTCCTACGGGAAAATCTTACACAACGCGAGCGACAACCTAGTGTGTACTAAATAAGACACCGGCTTTAACTTAATAAAATCTCCCTCTTACATTATGAAGTGTGTATGTCCATTCATTCAGTCGTAATATCTGGTTATAATTACAAGGCGGTGTATGACCGCCATACAAATGATCTGCCATTAGTATTCACTTGTTTTTTTATTGTTTTTAGTCTGTGCCTGACGGGAGATGAGTCGCTTTATCATTCTCTGAATACTAATTAGAACTTTTGAAGTGTAATTTTACAGTGTTTTTAATTGACTGCATCATTTTAATGCAATAAAATAACATGGCATTATTAACTTTGTTTATAGATTTTTCTTAAACAAAAAGGATCTAAAAGTCGACGTAAATCAGTTCGTCTCTTTCTTGGATTTCAGGGTGATATTTTCTGAGCACAAAATAAGATTAAAATAAGTAATTTTGTTGAAAATTTTGAACCAGATTTATTAATTTCTCAGATTAGGATATTAGATAACTTTAGCTACACACACGGTTGTCACTATATTATGTGATTTTGATATTAAACATTAGTTTCATATTTTTTGTGGAGATCCTTGGGAGAGGCCTTTTTCCAGCATAAGACATCAGCTGAAATGTTCAAGATGATGATTTTGAGGTCATTTGACCAGTCTGACTACAAGACTGTCGATACATTAGACTTATGGACCACCCTGATATTGAATAACGTAGAGTGGCGAGCTAACCTAATCAGTCAACTTAACTTGCTGATATCGATTAAAGTACGTAAGCAAGCTATGTTCACACATAAGTAATGAGTAGCTGTCAAAATAGAGTATTTTGACTTTTATTTATTTTATTAATTGTATTGGATTGTTATCTCAATGACTATGAATGATTTTATATTTACTTGACATATTACCACAATTGCGATATTTATACTTTTGTTTAGATTTAGATAATTAGATTTAATGCCTAAACATTTGCATGCTGACTCTAACGTTGGCAAAACATGTAAGCACTATAATTTATGTTTGTTATGTTACTACCTATCTTAACCATGTTTAAGCAAATAAATGAATTATTATTATTATTAGATCGAGTTTCTATTTGGTACCTACTTACTATTTACTGAAGGTTAGGTCAAGTAGCAGAATATAACTACAAAATAAATTCATTCTTAGCTGATTCGTAAATCAAAACAGAAATGTATTAACAAGAGCGAACTGAACCGAAAGATACAAATGATGGCCCGAGATTGATCATTTCAATTCATACCTAATTTAACGCCTGTCCGAATTATAATAGGCTGTGGTTTTATTTTGTTACGATTAGTTTTTTTTCATCTAATTGTGTTTTCGTTTTAAAGCGTTGATAGATAGTTGATGGTGTATGGTTAGGTAGAAGTTAGGGTCGTTGCCTGGAGTTGTGTCCAACTCCTCTAATGTTTTTATCTTAATTATGTATTTTTCACGTTTATTCAGCGCGCTTGTCCACGTTAAACGTGGACAGTGGAAATTGAGTTCAATTATTTAAAATGGTTCTCGATTGGTTCCCCATTTGTTCTGTCCACTATAAAGTGAACAACGAAATTTAATAAATAATTTAATAACCGTGTCATTTGAGAAATTTTTGATGAGGATGAGATCAGGTCTTCAAATAATTACAAAGCATTCTTGATTGAGAGCCAACAATCTGCCAACAGACTGCATACAGTTTGGCAGCATGCATTGTTTAGCTATCAGTTAAATAAAAAAAAAAAGAGTATGAAATTCAGTTTTGGATTTTACTAGCTATTCTACATTGGACCCATCTAGCCTGATTTACCTAAGTTTTATTTAATTCAGTCACGTCGTTTAAAAGCAAAAGCTAACAACGATTATGATAAGAATTAATCCTCAAGGTTCCTCTTGACTCTTCTTTGATATGAATTATCTTTTTCTATTATTTTGATTTGTGCCAATAAAGTAAGTTATTGTGGTACTATATATATTTATTTCATTAGTTTGTATAATTTTTCTCTGTTTGTAAATTTTTGTGTATTTTAAATTTATTTTTGTGCTATCTGTGTGTTGTGAATTAATAAAGTTTTCATCTATCTATCTATCTATATTGTCCTCTAGGCTCTCATATTATTTTGAACTGTCTATCCCTTTAGAAATAAAAAGCTATTCAAGTTTCGCGATTGAATGGCAAAACTGAAAATGGACTGTTTTGTAGAATGGTTTTGTCAATAAAATTCATCGTGCAAGCTATTTCAGCCTAATGACCAGCTTGACTAGCTCTTTAAAACGGCCCTTGTACAAAGCGTGAATTCGCGTAAAATAAGTTAAACTTACCATAAGTAAGCACTGAAAATCACACTTTGAATACAGTTAACTATAATTAACAATTTTTAACGTTCTTAGAAGCCTTGTAGGCAACAAGAACAACAGTATTGGATATGTAGCTATTCCGTTACCATGGCAACTGTAAGTACTTAAGCTCTGCTCAAAAGCTCGTAAACGTAAGCAATATAATAGTAGTAACCTAAGATCGAAGAATTCTTTGTAAATATGTTAAAACTCATTATAATATTATGTGTAAGTAAGTATGCAAGTGTGTCTGTATTACGTTAACAATTTATTATACTTAGATTTTAGATACACATTCCTGCGCTTACATTGTCTTACTCTTAACTGTGAAAAGCTTAGGACGTAAGATTTTACTGCTAAGTGAATAATTCTAAGACAACATGCAGGCGAAGTTTCGAAACATATTGTTTCATAATAAAATACAATATACCTTGTCGCTTTAATGTGGGCAGACCTTCGTGTTAAAGTGGGTATTTTTTTATTCCCTACCACACCTAGGGCATCCTGTAATATTTACAAACACAAGTGTCGTTACAAATAGGATTATTATGGTTATTTTATTTAACTAGTCGTTCATGCGACGAAATACGCGTGGGTTGCGTGGTTGACACTGTATTATAGTTTTAAAAATTGTATCAATGAAACTTACAACAAGGGTTGGTGTGGTCTAAAAAATGTGATGAATTCCATATAAGATTCCAATAGGATTATAAAATAAATTTTAAATATTCTACGCATCATCGTCAAAAAGTCTAGCTTCATTATGTAATGTCAAAGGGGTTTTATTTTTTATTAGTAAGTAAATATTTCGCAATATACTACCTACCTAATTAAATATACCTATTTGATATTAAATGACCGATTAATCAATGCCGTTGTTTATTTGGGTATTTTCGTGTTACATACTCCTACGTAATTTTTTCAAGGTTTCATTCCATTGACTAAAATAAACACGCAAAGCCTACTACATGAATAAACGTCACGTACCTCGGATGCATCCAACAATGATCAAGTCAGCTTCCACAATCCAGTTACAAAATAACACTTATTTAACACTTCACGATCACACACTAACACTTTTGTCACACATTTCACTTTTCGCATTCTTTTTAATTCACTTTAGCTCATTTTTGTTGCACAATTTAAACTCGTTGCGTAGAACGAAACGGCAGGTGCGCGTGAGCATATGCCGCGCAGTGGAGCGAAGCGCGGGACCGCGGGTCTGGGGCACTCGCCGTCTCTGTCACACATGTGGAGATGAGCCTGGGGAAGAGAGAGATGGGTCGTTAATGTTGCTGGGTTACCAACTGGGTTCTATGGGGCTAAGCTTTATGTAGAGCTTAGATAGATGAAGACGTGGAGAAAGAGAATAGAGGTAATTGCATATGAAAATTTTGGGTTTAGGAAATTTTAACTGAAAAACAAAGAACTTATTAAGTTATTTCTTCATCAACAGCTCATATACGTCCCCACCGAGGGGCTCGAGTCTACCCTGATTTAGGACGATTAGGCCTTAGTAAACCATGCTGGCCCAGTGCGGGTTGGTCGACTTCACACACAATCTTTGAATTTCTTCGCAGGAGTGTGCAGGTTTCATCACGATGTTTGCCTTCACCGTAAGAGTGTCGAATAAACGTATATATGAATATGAATTCGAAAACACATTTGAATTGAACCCGAGACTCCCCGACGGAGTTATTTCTTACTGAAACATATTCAACGTGGGGATTATGATCAAACATAAATGAAATCACTCTGAGAGACTGTTCTGTAGCTTAGTTCGGACATTCCAAATTCAAAACGGTTATTTACTATAGGATCTTACATCTCGTTGCTTTCATATCGCAGGCTGAACCACCTGATTATCAGAATAGCAAGATATTTAAAAATTTAGGAACAAGAAGTACAGACTCGAAAAAAATACATCGGAAATACGTAACATTTATCATAATATAATATTATATATATACTCACCGGTACATCTAACCGCCCACCCTTGTATTTCGGGTTAATTTTAAACTACGCTTATTGTTATACATTACAATTGATTTATTGATAATTTTACGATAAATTAAACACACTTAAATAAACGTTAAATTAACTACTTTTTTCTAACATCAGCTGTAACTAATAGAATTATAAAGAATCACAAGTATTCCCTGAAAAGAAGGGTGGGCGGTTGGTTGTGCCGGTGAGTGTATTATTATTTATCATAATAGTTGTATTTGTTTCAAATAAGTTATTTTTAAACAACGCACTTGGCAATACTAATCCCCCAGGGAAAGCGGCCTTACAAAAAGTTGATTCTCGCTGGCATTTCGAGTCGAACAGAACAGACAATCGAGTCGGGTAAACCTTCAATTTACTGCTTCATGTTATTGACATTCCATAATATCTGAACCACGTATTTATTTGGGCAGATTATGGCTGATAATGGTAGACTTTTAAGTGCTACTTGAAACTGCTTCTGTGTCTGTAGTTGTTATTTCGGTCTGGGATTGGTGGGCGTTAGTTTTACGGCGTCTTCAGTGCTTTGGAAGGTAAGTTAAGACATTCTTCTGCTGGACGAAGGCCTCCCCAAGGGCACGTCAAAGCGCACGATCACCCGCTTTCCTCATCCAGCCACCACCAGCGATCTTCCTCAGGTCATCAGTCCACCTGGCAACATAAATGAACTAACCCTATTGAACTATTTTATAGTTTTTCTACAACTAATTAGGATTAATGATATACAACGTATCACATTATTGGAACCTGCTCGCCACTCCTATGTATAAAAGACCGCACCTAGCGATTGTTTCAGAGGCGGCGAGATCAAACGTTTTTGGGTTCCGTAGTGACTAGTTAAGGAGATATTGACTGATAAACAAAAACAGAGCCTACACTACTGTGACTAGAACAGTTCAAAGAAGTAAGATACCGTTTCTTGTTGCGTCAAATATACCGTGTGTGTAATACCATGTTGGCTTCACCAATATCACAGGGAGCTAAGTTATTGTATAAACTTGTGCAAATAGGTATTAAGAATAGAGATTAATTTTAATGTAATAGGTATTATGTTAATACTATTATTGTTAAATTTTGCCTGTACTTATGAGAGTGCCATGGTCTATGTTGATCAAATACTATAAAAAATAAAGATTTAAAAAATCCGTCAACTAAACTCGCAAGTAGCTTTAAAAATGGCTTTTTCGTTTTGATCCTATTTACTACTTTACTGGGTTAAGTAACTTAATACTTATTAAAGTATAAATAGGCCCTAAGAAAGAATTTTTTGGGAAGGGAAATTTCCTAACATTATTATAAGGCGACTTTACGGAGCTAATAGCAAAGTTAGCGCCTGCGCTCTGCGTTGATGTCTTTTGTATGAAGAAATCAAAATAAAATAGTTTTTGGTTTTAAAAAGGGCTAAAGATCATACCTACCGTCTCATATTCATACGGTGGTGTTGGGCTTGAGACTCAAGCCCACCCAAAATTAGGACAACCAGGCTTTGAATATTTCGAATTTTAGAAAGAAAATCATGTAAGAGCATCGAATTTCAAAATTTAGATCCATATGTTGGTGTTGGTTTCAAATCACAATCTCTCGTTCAAAAAAGGTGCCTAGCTGTTACACAGATCGAGCCTAAAATAAGTTAACAGCAACAAAATATCATATTTACACCAAGGAACGTTACCGGTTCATCAACTCGCGCGCATCGGATTACAGTCAATTCGAGAAGCGTGATATTTACACAAATTATCGAGACAAGGGTACAATCAGTGAAAAAAGGTACAAAGTATTTAGCAGAGCGCCGAAGATATCGGAGATACTGGGGCTAAAGGAGGACTTTCCGAGAGCGGGAACATAAACGAAGAAAAGGAGGTGTAAAAACTACTCAACGGATTTAGTTTGACACAAATATAGTTTATAAATGGTTTAATGGTTAATTAATATAGTTTTAATGGTTTATAATCTGGGTTAACACATAGGATGCATTTTACGGGAAAAAATCTTATTCATACGAGAAAACTCTCAACGCGAGCGACCGACAGATAGCTAGTGATAAAATGATACGAGATGGTGTTAGGGGTGGGTCACCTGTATTCTAAAAACGCGGTATCAAGAGGTTGCAGCGATTGCATGACCCCTCAGAACCGCGCGGGACCCACCGTACCCCTGGCGACATTGTTCTATCATACGACAGTTAACTATCTTGTGCGGCACACGTAAAAGACGTAATTTTAAAAAACACCCTCAAATTATAATAAGACAGTGATTGAATTCTTAAAGATAAAAAGATGAAGATAAAAAATAATTATTCAAAGTAAGATTCTGCAGACAGAATCATCGTTAGCTAATAATACCATGTTTGGCCATGGTGGGCACGTTCACCACAAGTATGCGCTTACCGTGGAGAAGAACGGCCAGAAGAAACTCCACAGGGCTTGCATCTTCTGCACCTTTTTTGCAAGTTTATATTTAACTTGCAATGTTTGTATGTATGTTCGGGTCAATTCTTGTAGGTTACTGAATTTTGAATCTTCTTCCGACGACAATACACTAAAATGAAATTACCTGATGATGCAGCCAGGATTGTCTTCTGATGAGAGAACTCCTCAACGGTAAGCAGCACAGATTTGAAATGTCGCATAAACGTTCAATTTTGATAGATAAACATGACCCTTATCATGAATGGGTGTTGCAACAGTTGTCTTCTCATGAGAGAACTCCTCAACGGTCAGTAGCACGGGCTCGAAACTTTAAATTTAGGGTAGTATCCCTGCTTACAAGTACCCCTCAGCAGTTTAAAGTTTGGTGTTTAAAAAGGATTTTTAATTGAAACTATTAAAAATATTTTCCTAAAACGCACAGTAGCGCCCTCTAGGTGGCCCCAGTCCATTATTAATGGCCTTACCAAAGCTTAATGGCTTTTCCGATACCTCCGCGCGATTAACTCCGGCTGTAATGGGGACCAATCAATTATGATCGGATTCCATTCGATTTAGTTCTTTTTAATATTAATCGCTTTTTTCGTTACGTTGCTAGTTTTTTTTTAAGGACTTATTCGCTATTTCTCCCAAAGTGGTAATGCGGACAAATTTCTTGTTAGGTAAGGATTCGATATATTGTAATTAGGTACAAATTACTTTATGACGTTAAAATTGGCATGTTCACAAATAAAATTATTCTTATTATTAGTGAACGTAAGAACCGCATGTTTTGCATTTTTTAATAGTATAATATGAACTTCCTAAAAATGATTAAATTATTGTATACTCCATACTAGCAGTCAAAGTGGTCGAAAACGGTCGGAAAGATCATCACCATCATTGAACTGCAACACATCCTTAGCCAAGTGACAAAGATAAAAGATAAAGAAAGATAAAAATGTAACAATATCATTTTTCGACATCAAAGCTGACTACAAAGTATGCAGAGAGGTGAGTTGGTAAAATATAGGCAAGGTAGGTATAAATATATAATTTCGACTTACATTGTACCCCAAGAAATGCCTAGCTTGACTTGTTTATCAAGTTCTTAAATCTAACAGTTTGGTTTAACTTATCGAATGATAAACTTGATCGAAGTAAAAAAAAGCTTATCGAGAAAACTGTCCGGAATGAAAGAAAGAAAGAAAATAAAAAGATATACACTTAAATACACTTACTTCTTAATGCCGTAGCACTTTATTATAAAATAACAATTAACTAAGTCATTATATAAACAACGATTAGTATATTTTAAGTCACAATATAATATGTGAAAACTCTCTACTAGCCTTCTATTCCGGTTATAAAAATACCCAAAAGTGAATTATACGAATAAAATGATAATTAATTGGTTCATTAAAACGATGTAGGACTATTTACTTTGTATAAATTACTGTTTTAGCTGTTGTCTCAAGGGCAATTATTCTAAAATTAAGAATATTATCAAACACCAGCGCTCTGCTCGTAACTTCGCTCGGGTTTTCAAAGTTTTATCTGCGATATGAACTTTTTTTAACACAAAAGTATGACAAAAGTCAAGATAACTCTGCGTCTACGCATCAAGATGAAACATACACCAGTCTTTAAGGTACACCTCCAGCAGCACAATGTAGAACCATTGGATTCCGATTCCAGTTCAGACACATATGATTTTTTACTCCAATATTTTCCTATGTACAGAAATCAGCTAGTTAAATTTTTATTATATGTACTATAGATTATAATTATATAAAATGTAATTCCAAATTCAACTTTTCGAGCTTCGATTTTTTAGCTTCTTTATTATTCTGATTTATTATCATACTTTGTCCCCACCAAGGGGCTGAAGCCTGTCCTAAATTAGGACGAATAAGACTGAATTATACGAGCAAATTAGCTCCATCTTACTCTTACGCCATGGTGTATGAGGTTGGTCCTTGACCTTATAACTCACACGATAAGAAAACTATTACAATTTATTTAGATTTCGTAATTAGAATATAAACAAACAAAACAAACGACCTGCAATAAGGTTAGGATGACTAAAATTAAAGCCTCTGAAATATACGCACTATCTCAGATAACAACGGTTTTCCGTATCTTCGGGATCACGCAAAAAGGTCTGTCATTCTTTCCAAATCAAAACAAACAAGAAGTCGTGCTTATGGCAAAAACCATTACTGTGCCAGTCATGGCTGTAACAAGGTGGAAATATGACGCCATAACTTGCTATAACTCCGCTATGACTGGCTAGATCGCCAACGGCCGGTTTTTTGACAGCTTTCGAATTCCGAACGCGTAACGGTTGGCGCACGCGACTAAATCAGACCGCTTTTTATTTCAATGATTGGTTAAAAGCGTTTCGTTTCGCACTTATTTGACTGACTGCGTGAAGCAAAAGAAGCTGGACTAAAAGTATGGTACGGTTTTGTCAAGCATCTGGCTTAAGCGTACGTTAACGTGCCTTCAGAAGTGCGGAATACGCTCTAACTATCGTAATCGCTTTAGTTATTTAGAAAAGTCTAATCCAAATTGAATACAAAATTTTGTTTTGATTTGTATAATGTTTAGTCATCATTCGGGAATAAACAAAATATTTATAAATAGGAGTTTTGAACATTCCTGTTGCAAATGTACCAGACGATCGTGATGCCCTGACGAGGTCATGATTGCAAAAATTTGAATACCACCTTCCACAATAACTCAAAATTACCAATAATCAACTTTAATGGCCAAATTATAAGGACGAAGATGAGCGCACATTCCGATCTTCGTATACAATCTTATACATGCAGTTTCTAAACTGCATTTTTACTACAAAATCTAGAGATCGAAAACTTTAGTAATTGTAAAAGTAATTTTGCAGAAATACAATGCCATGTTCATGGTTTATGAACACAGGATTGTGGATGTTTTCGTTTTTTTAAGTCATACACGTTACATACTAATGTCAATGAATGGACCAACATACTTGCGTACAAATGACTTTATTAGATTTATAAGTATGCATGCAAAAATAGGTTTGAATTGAACATAATGAGAGGTCAGGTAATGATCGATGATTTTTTTCTTATATCAATACTATCTATAATCTCATACATAGTCAAATTTATCGATCGAATTTATATGTAACAGGTTTATTATTTAATCAAATACTTCTTAAAAACTTAGCAAATTATTCACAAATCTAATCGCAGTATTATTTTAACGTTTTATATCGCGATTAGACCCATCAACGGCCCGTTACGGTCCACTGCTGGACTATGAGCCTCCTCCACTTAAGTGTTTGGTTTTACCATAATCTCCACGCTTGGCAGGCGGGTTGGAGATCGCAGATTAAAAGGTTACTGTATCAGAGAGCGCTGCTGGCCGTTCCCTGTTCAATGTGTAGTCCCTAAGTCACCTCTTACGACACCCACGGGAAGAGTAGGGGTTGGTGACAAATGTATTCTACTCGGCCGTCACCACACGGCTTTACCCGATTGCGATTAGACCCGTTGAAAATTTATTAGGGGTTGCGAGTGTGATCGTATCGTATGTATTTCAACTATGAATAGAACATCTTTCGCTCGCTTTAGTTATTCCCATGGTTGGCACGCTCACTACGAAAATATGCATTCTATTGTGATTGCATACATCGCTCAATGACCACTTCGACTAACGGAGAAGTACTTTGTTATTAAGTATTTTGTTATTCTGTGATGAAAGAACGGTTCACCTAACTTAGTTTTACGTTATTTGTATCGTAACGTAACCTCTAAGTTCTAAAGCCATTGTATTATATAAAACCCATTGAAAGCTCATCTTCACGCCACTCCAAGTGTTTATTTTACATTCGCCGCGCCTCTAGAGCCATTATCTTCGTTATTTGATCATAATTATTTAATTATTGGGAGAGCGTAGTCGAACAAATTAATTTTATGTTCAGGCAAGTTTTTTAAGTATCGTATTTTTTTTTAATTGATGAAAGTTAAAATTTTTTTTTAGTTCCGTATCCGTAATTAGGCAAATTGAAATTAACAACAAATACTAAAGTCTATGGTTTATTGGAGCTGTAAAAAATGCAACATAATAAAGAAATACGGCCAATAAAGTAATGTATTCATACTCCCAAATCCTTTCAGATGATCTAGAATCTCTAAAGTACAGAAAATCTGAAGTTCATGATAACTGATAGATAGCTATATATATGTATATAAAAAAAATCTTCATATTTCGAGTGACTGACGGAAGTCCTTAAACCAAAATTGATACTGGCACAAAATTGATCTACCTATAGATTCTAGTACCATTAAAAAAAGTCCTTAAATCGAACTGACTTAACAGAGAAGGTAGAGAGTTTTATCTCGTCGCAAGATGCAAGGTGCAAGGCAGAACGTACGAGGTTGACGAATTGCAAGCGGTCATCGACCCTGCGCGGACGCACGTCGACGTAATTGTTGTGACTTTACTTAACAGGATTTATTGTTTAATCGATCGATGATTGATTTATATTGATCGCATGATGGTATGGATGAAAAATAATGTATTTTGTTATTATGTTTGTAGACGTGAGAGACGTAAGAGCGTGGTTGGAATTTTGTATTGTCCTTGTCATCTTTTAAAGAAAAAAAATAAAAAAGCATTCACAACATATTTGGACACGTATTCTTTTTTATTTAGATTAGATGGAATCATAATTAATTTCAAATTCATCATTAATAAAAAAAAACATTAGTTCATCTCTATTTAATTAACAAGAAACGCAATGTTGTAAAGATGTTCATGTTTAAGTTAAAGCAGGTTAGAACATCTTTATCAGAATGAAGATCAACTTTACATAAAATAAGAAATTAAAAGCTCTTGCAATAAACTTACAGAGTGTAAAAAGTTTATCTCGACACTACATTTTATGTCCGCGGTGTTAAAAGTACTAATCGAAAAATACGTTCATATAAAAGACATCAACGCGAGCAGGTTCATTATTTTTTAAACATTGTATCAATTTGAGTTTGAAATTTATTAAAACATTATTGTTATTATTATTAAGTATTTTTATGACTAAATATTCATTTGTTTTATTTTCTGTTTCGATTGAATTCTGAGTCTCTTGTAACATTATTTGTGGTATTAATTAAGTTGCCTGCTAGCTTACGCCTGCGTTGTTTTCCATTAAATAAACCACTTTATTAGTATACCTATATTGGATTATAGAGATTTGGATGGAACTTCGTTCTTATCTAGATAAGTAGTAGCTGTGGTACTTAGTAGCAAGTTCTGCCCGCACTTGGGAAGGTCAGAACAAGACACTGGGCTCAACTGGGCTGTGCTGCTTTATAGCTGCGTTAGATTCTACGTATCTTCCAAGAAAGAGGTATTTTTACAAAAATATTTTGTTACTAAACAAAAATTTAACAAGTTTTAGATTTCTTACTTTACTTAGCATCCTTTTAACTCTTTCTTTATGAGCCAGAGATGCATGCTGAACTTTGCGGTTCTGACGAATGTTAGGGAAGAGGCCGGAGTTCGGTCGGTGTATGGCCTCAGGGTACATTTACTGGGTTTCTATACCTGAGACGAACCAGCCAGTGCGGGTCAAATGTGGTTAAGCTGTGAAGATGCACAAAGAAGATTTTAAATTTTAATAATAAACCTACCTGTGTCGGCATTCTAGGAATCGTATAAAATTTGCGTTTTCAATTATATGTATCTTGTGAGTGTATATGTGTCTTGAATTCGTTGTCACTTTTCATCTCAGGCACACATTTTATTACCACAGGAAAATTAAAAACAATCAAGCGCAGCTGCTAGTGATCACACTAATATTATAAATGTGAAAATATATTTGGATGTTTAGATGGTTGGATGTTTGTTCCGCTTTCACGCCTAAACTACTGGACGGATTTGGACGAAATTTGGAATGAAAATTGTTTATGTAACATGGATTAACACATGGAAGAGGCTTATTCCCACGGGAAAATCTTACATATCTAGAGCGTAGCCGCGGGCGGACCGCTAGTAGTTATATAATTAAATCTCTAATATAAGCATTCTATACAAAAGCTTCGTTCGTCTCGTAAGCGTTTTTTCAACAACAGCCCAAAGTGGTCTCAAAACTTGAAAATATTTTTATCGAAAAACAAAAAAGAGTATAAACTCATAAGCAATAAAAATACAATATCACGATCTTATTTAATGGTCCATATCTAACCCACCTGGTTCTCTAAAATCAATAATAATAAAGGAAACGACAATATTATGCAAAATATTGCCTTTATTGTTAAACCATTCACATAAATGGTAAGAAATTTAGGAATATCGTCTATTCACACGAACGAGCACGGTTTTGATCATCATCATAAATCGTGTGCGATGTAAGGGCTATGACCGACACTTATAGCCCTCAATAGCTCATGTCATGTAATAACGAATTTTTTTTTCATTTTCGGACAATCAGGGGATTCAGCCTGCAATGTCCTAACCAAACAAGTGGACAGCCTCACAAGGTCATTTTTGTTTTACGACAGTGTCCCAACCGGGATTCGATCCCAGAGCCTCTGTGGTGCGAGCTAAACTCTCGGAGGCTGTTTTGATGCAAATCTTCGTTAATGTTCTTAAAAACAAATGTGGGATGTCTGCTGGTCTGCCCACATTGCCAGCCACTAAATGACCTTTCTAATTAGCTTGCATCAGCCCACTACTGCTGATAAAAATAGGGTCTGTCTAGTATATAGAATAATGCAGGTGGACGGCATTTAACCACATTTTAGTTGCAAAATGGCATAAATGCATCAAAACGGATCTTCAGCTCCGCAGTACCATTGCAGCATTTTATTAGGTTTGTTTTTCAAGTATTGTCTAGTATATAGATAGTATAACTTTCAAAAAGTAGTTTGAAAGTCTGTTTGATCTTTCCAAAAACGAAATACCTCACATCATTGGGTCCATTTCAAAATACCACCCGTCCACCACGGAGGAATGTCCATACCGTCAATAATAATCATAATTACATAATATAGTAAATTACCACGGAGAAACAGACCCTTTAATTTTGGAAGGCGTATTTATAAAAGCTTTTACCTGCATAGATATCGTTGTTTCGGAATATTCCTCTAATATTGATTTTGTAGATTTGGTTTGCACTTTCTGAAACTGTGGCATATGTGAATTCAGATAGTGGTTTTTATTTATTACAGATAAATCTATTTACTTTGCAATGGTTTGGATTTTTATAAAACCAAAAAAAATGTTTGTAGAAATGCTAATTGGACATTTTGTTATTCAGTTCAGTTTTAAGGCTCGTATTCCGTTTTTGTACTTTATAGTCTGTCTGTTAAAAAAAATCTACCAACTTTCAAGCATATCTGTGAAAATTTTAAACGAATTTCCCATACACAGACAACCTTCCAACTCAGCAGTTATTTTACCAGCCGACCATTATGTAATTACACCTACAATCGAACATGATAATATTCTATTATATTGTTAAGTCACGAATGTTAATATGAGAACAGAATTCGGGCGGAAACCGTACGGGTTTTGATAGCTAATAATAATTTAATTTGGGTGAGAAGCTCTGTGTTCGTATTGGGTTTTTGTACCGTTTTCTATTATAGCTATTTGTAATAGAATACCCACATAGATAGGTACTTATATTGTTAGATATCTACATAGATAGGTACTTATATTGTTAAAATTAGAACACAATGGACTACTATGTCAAATGTAAAAAAAAGGTACGCTCGTGTTCGTTATAGAGTGGTCAGGGATTCAGTTATAAGACATCTTGAGCATAGAATTCACTTTCCTAATTATAAGGTAGGATGATATCTACCCGTCATTGCTGCAATCAGTACTTTACCGCCCGAAACGCAGCAAAGTAATTCGAATTAGTATCTAGATTTAAAGATACGTAATCGTTTCTTTGGTTGGGAGCACGTGTGTGAAACTAAATTCTTTTTTTGGTCGGATATTACGACTAGGAATCTCAGTCATCATTTTAAGACATTACTATCACGTTTCTTTGTCTTGGATTGAAAGGAGAGAAAGAAAGAAAGAAAATGTATTTGTAGTCATGGGTGGGTAGATACATTACAGGTGGCGGGTATATTAAAATAGAGTCTCCATAACTGACCTTCATAAGGCGCACAAATTTATAAAAACAGTTCACTTAAACTAACTTAATCACTATAAAAATATATTTACTTAAGTATTAAGAAATTAGATCATTTTAAAGGAAAATGTATCTTAATTTTAATTGGTAACGGAACGGTCGTTTGGACTGCCGCGACACAGGATTACCTAGTGTGGAGTCCGCAAGTAATTGTTAACATTATTTTACATTATTTTGGCAAATAAACAACTTTGATTTGATTGTCTTGAAATTGATCGCTCGCTGTCCCTCCAGTCAACGAAATACATAAGCAGGGCGGCATAGTATAGCAAAGGATTGTAAAGATGGAGTGAGGCTGCGCTGCGATACTCATGGGCTCATATTTATCTCGATCCTGCCCGAGGGGCTGCGCAGACGCACCGGCTTTCTCACTGAGGCGCACGAGAGGCAGATGTGGCATTCTTTGTCTGAAAGTGGGTACTTTGTTTTGAAATTTTAAACGTAATTGTGACGTAATGTTAAATGTGGTCAGTGGTATTGCGGATTCTCAACGTTGTTAGGAAGATTTTAGTTTTTTTCTTGCGTGGTTTACTTTTTATTTTTGCATCGATTAAAAAAGAAACAAGTTTTTAAAATAAACCAAGAATATTGTTTTTGCAGTAGCTACCTAAGTAATTTATTTCTGGGCCAGCGTGAAGCCTAATCGCCCTAACTCTGGGTAGGCTCGAGCGAGCCCCTCGGAGGGGACGTATATGAGCTGTTGATGATGGCTGTCATCTATATTACATTGCATTTAATAAAGAAATGTCAATTCAGAAAATAAACGAGTGCGCCACCTACTAAAACTGTCACATAGGGTGTGTTCCGAATCAAATTGTCAGCGCTGTCAGCAATAAGAAAACCAAAAGATTGTATGGGATTCGCCTGCTGACAGTTTCCTCCGAGGCTGACAGTAATTCAGTACGCGCTTGGAGTGCGCTAAAATCGATTTCAGCGCGTCTCAGAACGCAGGGATATTCGCCTGGCACTTGGTTGTCATTCCGTTAAAAGCTTTCCATGTTTGTTTTTTTATGCTGATACCTTTTATCTTTACAGCCGTGAAACCAAAGAGAATAAACGTTACGTCATTATCGCTGCGCCGACGCCGACGACGACGACGGGGTAAACATCTGTTACTTCCACAGAAATAACTGATCTAAATACGCAAAGAAGTCTGTGAAACCACATCTCATTCCACACGTAGCTAATAGATCTAACAGACCAATGTTTAGAATTCGCACTCCATCAAACTGTTTCATCAGCGGTGTAAAGGTGCTTGTACACCGGTTAGGGTAGGATGGGATAAAATGATATGCGATGGGATGGGATGGTTCCAAAAAAGGTGATTACTTACATATAGGTCTCTAGGATAAATCATGTATCTGTTAGAGCTACGTGCGAAAGAGATGACGCTCCACAAGGCCGAAAGTTCAATGTGCATTATTTTTTGCCGGGTACTCTTGCGGTTTACTAAAATTGTCAGAATTTACGCGTTAAACCATGAAAATCTTAAAACATGTACTCCTACGAAAAACAGAAACAGAAAGCACGCACTTCTGCTTTAAATACGTTAAGGTATCAGCAGCTGTCAAACAATGGTCTAGTTTTTAACTTGTCCCTCATCTCATGTCCCATTGATAAATATTTGTTGGGTAGCTGCCTACTTCAATAAAATATAAGATAAAAACAACAACAACCACCACCAACAACTGGAAATAAATTACACATGCGTGGTTTCGTCTGCTTTTTAACATTCCCGGTCTGTTTAAAATTTCACCGAAATTGGATTAAATTCTATACGAACGAGCAAAAATTGCTTTCGTTGGAAAAGCGAGTGGGGGCACCGAGCAACTGGGAATAAACGGGCATCACTGAGACTGAATTAACGAACTCGCTTCTTCGCTACTGTCCGCTACATCCAGGTGGTGAATGGAACTATCCCATCCCACCCCAACCAGTGAACAGTCGCCTTTATCCGCTATACATTAACATCTTCCATTAACAGCTGTGCCGGCGCATTAACATGTTAAGCGGTTTACATGGGAACCCGCGCCATTGTGCGCGGTGGGACTGGCTGAATGGACCACTTTTACTTGTGCCTCTTTTGTATGTAATTATAATTAAAGAAAGGCTATTTGATTCGCGTTTAATGGACTTTGTCACGGGGTCTGACGATGTATTCGATGTATTGTGGAACACCTGTGACTGGAATAAAAATAAGCTGGAGTCTCTTAAAACTCTATGTTATGTTGTTTTCTCTGTAAATCGTTATAGTTTTTACAAGACGAAAGAGGATCACAGTTTGATCTTCAAGTAGCTTTTAAGCGGCTACTGTACTCACCTTGTAGAGTAAGAAGTTCTTGGATTTCTGTATTATAATTTATATAGTAATCTGTTTATCTGCCCATTTGTATTAACTCTATATATCTTTATACTAATTCTCTGAGGTTATTCTCAATTTTATTACGCGTTTATTCGTAATAATCTTATGGAATTTTATGTCTTTTCAAGTGTGACATAATAAAAATAAATACGGAGAGATCGAATTTAATCCGGGATTACGTGAACGGATCGATCGTAAATGTCATCGCCACTTGTACGACTTAATTCCAAGCGCGGAAACTTGAGAATAAGACGGAAAACGAATTGGATGCACCTTTATGTATAGGTGTTTATGCAAGTTGACATTTGAAATTTTAACTTTTTAAGAACAACGTTGCACATGTGGAGGGTCAGTTTACCTGAATTACACAAGCAGGAATGAGGTGTTTCCTGTAGAAATAAGACTATTTCTACAGGAAACACCTCATTCCTGCTGAAAATAAAACGAAAACAACACAGACGAAGTCACGTGCGGATTGCTAGTTGTAAATAGTTTTGCTGTCTGAAAAGTAAAGTTTCGTCCCTTATGCAGTAAATATTTTAGGCAAAGCTAAGTTGTTCAATAAAGTAATTTATTTAGCAGGAAGAGAGACTTAATTTTGCTGAAATTGTAATTCTAAAATAAAGAACCAATAAATAAAGTAAATTGAGAATACATTTGTTCACTAAAATATCTACAACAGAAAACTATAAGTAAGAATATTATTCTTATCCTATGATTTAGTGACAAGAAAGATTACTCTCATTTCTCATACTTACATAAATCAGGATTCTGTGTCCTTTCATAGTTATTTATAACTAGCTGTCCGCCCGCGGCTACGCTCGCATTGTGTATGATATTCTCGCGGGAATAAGGCTTTTTCCCGTAAAACGTATCCTATGTGTTAATCTAGGTTACAAACTGTATCAATTTCAAATTTCATCCAAATCCATTCAGTACTTTAAGCGTGAAGGCGGAACAAACACCCAAACATCCAAATATATTTTCACATTTACATAAATAATATTAGTGTAATAGTAGATGGTCAGTGGCACTTAGCATTACTGCTACTGCCGGACAATAAAAATGAAGGACTTAAAAAGGAAAGATCATTTACATAGGCTTGGATTTGATGTATTAATTCAGATTGAACTCTGTGGTAAAAAATACATATTGAAATTTGCCAAGTTTTTCTTCTCTAGAGAAGAGCTTACGTTTATATTGAATGCTAACTATCGCGGTTGCTCTACACTACAACATTAATTTATTGTTACAAGCGACCCAGACGCGGTATAATTCGAATTATTAGTTGCTAGTTGAATCGAAGTGTAATCGACCTTTTAGTGAACATGGAAATAGAAAGAGGGCTTGAATTAATTATAAGTATTTCGGCTTTTCCCAGTAGCTGCAAAAAAATTAATACAAACAATTCTAAACATATCAATCAATTCTTTTTTGATCAATAATTTTATCAGATAGATCTAACGTATAATAAAATGTTGAACCACTTTAAGTAATACCTAATTATGACCACCTAATAAAACATTATTGCGGATTTGGTAGTAATAACCTGTGTTTTTAATTTGATTATAGTTTTAGCACCGTTCATTTAAGGTATTGGCTTCGAGGGATTTATCTTATGATGGCCGACTTGGCTGGTGGCTGATCGAGATGCAAGATAAGATAATATGGTCAAAACAGACACGTCGTTTGAAGTTTTATATTTAGATATCTACGTTGTCGGTTCGGTACTCTCGAGAATTTTGTGACCTTCACGCTTTAAGCAATCTAATTAACGTTACTGAAATACTATTCATCAACAGCTCATATACATCCCCTCCGAAGGGCTCGAACCTACCCTGAATTAGGGCGATTAGGCCTTAGTCGATCACGCTGGCCCAGTGCGGGTTGGTCGACTTCACACACAACCTTTGAATTTCTTCGCAGGAGTGTGCAGGTTTCATCACAATGTTTTCCTTCACCTTAAGAGCGTCGAATAAACGTACATATGAATTCGAAATTCGAAAACACATTGGTACGTGGGTGGTGGGGCCGAACCCGCGTCTCCCGGACCACTAGACCACCTATAACTTCATCAAAGGGCTCGTAGTATTTAAGTCAGTTAACACAAAGTACCTACTTTTACACAAAGAGGGCTAAAAGAGCTCTAGTAATCTCCAAGACAAAAAAATATTGTGGAAATTCCTTTGCCTAGGAACAGACACACTATACTACAGATGATAATTATAATAAAAGGACGTTAATTTTTTACTAACACACAGATAGATAGGCATTTTTTTGTAGCAGCGAGTGGGCGTATATGAAACGGCGCGCGCGCACCTTTTAACTACGACACGGCGCACCGGACCGTTGTTGCGTAATATGGATCGTTACGGATTAGGCACGATCCATACACAAAAAATAAGGCTAAAATTTATTTATATAGCATAGCAGACAGTCTTAGGAAAAAAAAATTAGAGTAGACAAAACTAACAAAAACATTTTGTTATTGCTTATTGCTAAACTTGACTTGTCGTTTTTTTAAGCTCACCCTAAGTTTATTGAAGTGTTTATAAAACGGTAAGAAGTAGCTGTAACCTTGCACTAATCCTGTCTGGGAAACCGAATAGACAAATGGGGAGCAAAGGTTGCAAGGATTCCTTACTGCATATTCTGTTACATACTGATTAAAAATCTTGGTTGAGTTAAAATTTTATAAATTAGATATTAAGAATGCTGAAAGAAATATCAACAGCCGTAGCAGCTTCACCATCTGTTGCCTTCTGTTCGCGAAGAGGTTTTTGTCCTAATACTATACATTTTCGAAAGTCTTATCTGCATAAATAAAAAAAACTGACTTGCATTGCCTTTATTTACCAGGGGGTCTTGAAACTTGGACAGTAGTTTTTAGGACGTAAACAAAGCACCAGAAGGGATTTTTGGAAATTCCTTCTCTAAAAGGTGGAAAAGGGGAGAATTAAAGAAACTCTGGTGCGGCAAAAAACCAAGGCGCCCTGTGTAGGAGTGAACCCACAGCTTAAGCCTCTTGTTGGTAAGGACATAAAAAAAAAACAACGGCCCGTTACAGACCACTGCTGGACTATGAGTCTCCTCCACTTGAGAGGAGAGTTTTGCCATAATCTCCACGCTTGGCAGGCGGGTTGGAGATCGCAGATTAAAAGGTTACTGTATCAGAGAGCGCTGCTGCCCGTTCCCTGTTCAATGTGGAGTCCCTAAGTCGCCTCTTACGACACCCACGGGAAGAGTAGGGGTTGGAGACAAATGTATTCTAGTCTGCCGTCACCACACGGGGTAAGAACATATCACACTAATATTATAAATTAAATTACACTATATCACACTAATATTATAAATGTGAAAATATATTTGGATGTTTGTTCCACGCTTAAAGTACTCAACGGATTTCGATGAAATTTGGAATGGAGATAGTTTGTATCCTGGATTAACACATAGGATACTTTTTACGGGAAAATGTCTTATTCCCACGGGAAAATCTAACACAACGCGAGCGTAGCCGCGGGCGGACCACTAGTAACAAATATGATAAGACTTGGCTTAGCGATACGATAGTAGCCGGCACCAATAGCTAATATACCAAGATCTACATTTTACTTCATTTATTGATTCGATAAAAACTTTTAATAGCAGATAATCTAGCCAGCCCTGCGAGATAAAAGGTTATACTAGGACTGTTAATATTCTTCGCGCAGTTTCGGTATCAGTTTCAATTACGACAACAGTGCCGACAGCCATATTCGGCCCGGGTTCGATTCCCGGCTGAGGTAATACCTTTAAAGGTAACGCACGACCGCGGCGCGGTTGGGTTACGAACTATTGTTGGGACTGCGAAACCAGCGTGAAGCGGGTAAAAAAGAGTGTAATTCGAATTTACATGAATACAGCATGAAATTTACATCGTTTTGTTCCCGCCGTGTAGTGATAGTACCCGTCAAACTGAAAAACTTTTCACGAAAAAAAAAAATCCTGTGACAAAAAAATTTTTGGTCTCTCCATACAAAATGGGTCGGTCGGGAGTCTCACTTTGTATGGAGACCAAAAATTTTTTTGTCGCAGGAAATTTTTTTTTCGTGAAAAGTTGTTCAGTTTGACGGGTACTATCACTACATGGCGGGAACAAAACGATGTAAATTTCATGGTGTATAAGGAGAACATAAGAAGAAGATAATCAACAGCTCATACACGTCCCCACCGAGGGACTCGAGCCTACCCTGAATTAGGGTGATCAGGCCTTAGTCGACCACGCTGGCCCAGTGCGGGTTGGTCGACTTCACACACAACCTTTGAATTTCTTCGCAGGAGTGTGCAGGTTTCATCACGATGTTTTCCAATGATAATTTATGTTTCGGAAGATAATAAACTCTGTTAACTTTTCCACGCGGGATCCGCATCAGTAAATGGAGACCTTACCTTTATTTGTGGTACTCTATTTTAGAATAGGCTTGAGTGAGGACCACAGAAAAGGTAAGGTATGTTCCCTACATATTTTTTTTAACCATTTCTTTTAATTTTGTGTCGTATTATTATTGTGTTGTATTCGCTACTTGCAGGGCCCTACTTAACTGTAGATCGATATTTATTTACTGAAGGCATATCGCGTTGCCTGGCTGCGGTTTATGTTCCCAGCTTGATAGTCAATACCAAGCGATGGATAGGTAGTACACGGCATCTTATTAAGTCCAATATATATCGATATAACATAGACTGCTCGTCAACAGATATTTAACAAACAAATATTACATGATCTTATACAATTGAAAGAAAAAACCGATCTTGATAAAGAAGATAATATTTTTTAACCAACTTAGTAGGGACGAAATATCCAAAGCCTTATATAAATTTTACAGAAAAAAGGTAGTAGACACACATTTTATATGAAAACTGATAGCCTCTTTATGACTTACTAGCGGCCCGCCAGCGGCTATGCCCGCTTTACTTTTGAATATTTCCGCGGGAAAAACATATTTTCCGTGGTAAAAAGTAGCTTATGTTACTCAAGGATAATTTAGCTTTCTAATAGTAAAAGAATTTTTAAAATCGGTTCAGTGGTTTTTGAGTTTATTCGTTACAAACATACAAAAATACAAAGGTTTCATCTTTATTATATTAGCATAGATTTATTTACACCTTTAGCTTAGCCCCATCTGCAAATGGAGGGTCTGGCATAAAAACCTGCCTTGAAAATGAGATTATTTAGTCTTCAACAAAGTGCGGTCGCTCCAAGAATACATAAAAGATAGAACAGATTTAAAATACAGGCTTTGGAAGTAGGCCTGTACTTATTTTAATTCATTTAAAAAAAGATGGCGACTTGTGTAACGACGTCTGCCGCTACTTGGGTGGTCCGTGGAGTTATTGTAGCAAACGGACAAGGTGACACCTCGACTATTTATTAGTAGACTTGACTACACGATAAGGCTTCTTAGGGATTAAATTATTGAAAAAGTTTATAAAGATAATGAAAGAGTTTGCGTGTTACGTAATGTTATCTTACACATGCGGTCGATAGCTAGTTGTTCTTACTCACTCGCACATAATTTAAATTGTACAAGTATAAGGGTAAAAGAGCGTCGGTGGTCTAGTGGCTAGGGCCGTTGCCTTCCGTCCGGGAGACGCGGGTTCGATCTCCACCACGTACGTGTTTCCTAATTTCGAATTCCACTCCTGCGAAGAAATTCAAAGGTTGTGTGAAGTCCTACCCGCACTGGGCCAGGTGATCGACTGAGGCCTAATCGCCCTAATTCAGGGTAGGCTTGAGCCCTTCGGTGGGGACGTATATGAGCTGTTGATGATAAGTAGTAGTAGGACACTACTACACGTCCTTTTTCTTGTTCATCCTGTGGGTTGTAAGTGACGACCTCACAAACACTAGTGTTTAAGAGCCGCAATAGGCCACTAAAATGACTCGTGTAACGACTAGGTGCTTCCGTAGATAGCAACCGGGATCCACGGCTTAACGTGCCTTCTGAAGCCAGGATTTATCTTTCTTTTCGGAACAATCAGGTGATTCGGCATGCAATCCTATCCAAACTGGGTGAAGTCTTACAAAGAAATGTTGTTTGACAGTGCCCCTAATGAAACGCTCGTCCACTTGGCCACGGAGGCTGTTACCTCCTATTTCAGCTAATTCTTAGACTACTTTAAAGGTCTGATCAGAGGCTAATAACCTTGACCAGGCGCAAATCGAAATTTCTCATTCTGACTACTTCTCGTGGTTCTCCTACACAACTGTTCTCAGGTAAGAAAACAATCTTCTTCTTCATCGTGTGGGTTGTTAGGTTAGCAACCAACCCCACAAACCCTAGTGTCAGTGTTATAGAGCCGTCAAAGGCCACTGATATGGCTCGTGTAACGACTAGATATGTGCCGTGTGGTGACGGCAGAGTAGAATACATTTGTCACCAACCCCTACTCTACCCGTGGGTGTCGTAAGAGGCGACTTAGGGACTACACATTGAACAGGGAACGGGCAGCAGCGCTCTCTGATACAGTAACCTTTTAATCTGCGATCTCCAACCCGCCTGCCAAGCGTGGAGATTATGGCAAAACCCTCCACCTAAGTGGAGGAGGCTCATAGTCTAGCAGTGGACTGTAACGGGCCGTTGATGAACGACTAGATATAGATAGCTTTACGTGCCTTCCGAAGCACGGAATCATCTTTCTTTTCGGACAATCAGGTGATTCAGTCTGCAATGTCCTAACCAAACTGGGGAAAGTCTCACAAAAAGATTTTTGTTTGACAGTGTCCCCACCGGGAATCGAATCCGGAACTTCCGTAATTAGCTGCGAAATCTCGACCACTCGGCCACGGAGGCTGTTAGAATGCAATAATTGTCAAAATAAATTTTCAAAGAATTGTTGACTCTACGGTGTAATGGAACAATATCGCGACGAATGATTTAAGTAGGCGTCAAATGCGGGAAATCGATCGTTTAGGCCAAATCATTCGCTTTTACAGTTCAGATAACTTCACGCCCATTACCGACTTGATAAAACAATAGGGCATTGCTCTATGAATATTCAACATTATAAATGTAATCCTCTTTTTGTCGGTTAAAACCGTAGACAAATTATGTTTATTTTGTGGTTCGTGTGGAGGGATCCGTAGAGCTACCATACCATGCCTCCATACCATGCCAATAAAAATAAAAAACTGTGAGTAGAGCCTAGAGTAGAGTTCAGAGAAACAAAAAATAATGGCTGGCGACGCGCGTCAGAAATCTTTGGAGTAGAGGCAAATTTTCCTTTTTTTCTTGCCTATCCTTTACTTTTTTCGCTTAAATAAGTTTCCCTACCTTTAACAATAAAAACTTGACACTGGCACAAAGTCATACTAGTGCCCATAAAGAAAAAAAAGCTTTTTTTTTTTCTGAGGGAATGATGGGAAACCATAGATTTCAAAGTCTTTGTGGGAAACCTATGACCGAAATGATTTAAAGAGGCTTAAGATAAGAGGACACATTTTAAGTTTCTTTGATCTTTACTATACGCTTTGTACTTCACCTTGAAGTTTCTCCAAAAAGGGAGTTTCTCTGTGATTGTTGACATGTTTCTCACTTTTTATTTGCTATAGGGAATTTAAAAGCTACTTTTATATAAATATTGAATTGAATTACCTTTCGATGAATGTTTAACAGATTTATTTTAGCTTTGTTGGTGCTGCCAGCCGTCATAATTTGTGATGACGAGCGACTAATTACTTCACTGAAATATTCTAAATCTGAACGCGTTAAACCTATTGTGCTACAGAGAAGACCTGCTCGCCAGGCGATGGTGCCATACATAGTGTCCTTCAAAACGCCCGAAAAGTTGAGCAAAACAAGTGTGACGTGGGTTAGCATTTTCGGAGGCAGCATAATCAACCCGCTGCAGGTTCTCACAGCTGCGCATTGCTTCGAAGATAATGACCACTTCTTCGTTAAACACCCAAATTTGCTAAGAGTCGTCGCCGGGAACCAATCGACTCTCCTCAAGCATGACGATGAAGACTTTAAGTACACACAATGGCGATTTGTCAACAATATCAAAACTCATATGGACTACAATTTTCCCTACAATGATATCGCTTTGGTGACTGTTGATAAACCTTGGATTTTCGATGAAGATGTGAACTTCGTGAATATAGCTACGAAAACTGATGATGAGGATGAATATAAGAATTGTATAGTAGCTGGATTTGGCAAAATTTCGCGAAGTAATGGCACCTCGTCAACTCTCTTGATTGGAGACGTCCGCATTCTGACGAAGAATCGCTGTTCGTTACTGTGGGAAATGGACATGGATGACTTTATTTGCAGTGACTCCGTGTTTGTGGCATCAACTGTTACTGGGTCTTCTGGTGGTCCGTTAGTTTGCGATGACTTTGCACCAGGTTCTTCCGTCCCTACCGGAGATCGTTTACATGGCGTAGTGTGTGGCAAGAATTATGATAGAACAATTCTATTCACCCGAGTGTCGAATTATCGCGACTTCATCATCGAGTCTAAGAAGTATGTTCCACAAAAGATGGTGTCGCAGCCGTCCTTGCAACGGATGAACAACGCTGGGCGGCGACAAGAAAGTGAATTTCTCTTGTGTTTATTAGTTTGCATTCGATTGCTTTTCGATATTTTGCTTTCTTCATGAAATATTAAATATATTTTTTTATGATGATGTTGATCTTTTCGACCGTGATACTTTCTGTTTAATGTTGCAGACAGTATTCTGTAATTTCAGAGAAGCAAAGTTATATCGTCTTCAACAGCTCATGTACGTCCCCACCGAGGGGTTTGAGCCTACCATGAATTAGGGCGATTAGGCCTTTGTCGAACACGTTGGCCCAGTGCGACTCCACACACAACCTTTGAATTTCTTCGCAGGAGTGTGCAGGTTTGTTCGTGATGTTTTCCTTCGCCGTAAGAGCGTCAAATAAACTTACTTACATAATGAATTCGAAATTCGAAAACACATTGGTACGTGTTAGGGATCGAACCCGCGTCTCCAGGACGGAAGAGAAAGGCTCTAACCACAAGACCACCGACGCTCTTTAAAAGTTATATACTACAATTGAAATATAGGTAGGCAATAAATACAGGCAGGTAATTGAACACTCATTAAATATATAAATAATAAAAAAACACTGCTTTTATACTGGTATTAGAGAAAGTTATTATGTTATCATCAAAATAAAAAATAATAACTTGCTTGCAGGAAAGGTATAGGTATAGAAATATTATTTTACTATGCAGACAGCAGCTTACTTCCAAAATAAGAACGTTTTCTCCATACACGGTTAATAAAGTTTTTACCACCCTATAAAAATAACATTATGATTTCGAAATTCAAAAATACGAACGCGATGGGACTCCAAACGTGATAGATAAAGTAAATGTAACCAAAATTAATATATATATATAATATAAGTTAATATAAATTAACTTTGTTTGTTTTTAGACAATAAAGATTTTATTATTATTATTGTAACACAAAAAACCGAGGTATTTAAAAGATATTACCAATAAAATTGTATTATACAAGTATACATGCATGCCCAGACCACCAACGTTTTTAGTAAATCCCTTTAAAAAATAATTAGGTCAAATCCCAAATAACTGTCGATAACGTTGATATTCAATTAATCACGGGCTCAGTCGCGGGTATCAGAATGTTCGATGGAGCGACTCCGGGACACAGTGCATTGCGTGTTGCGCGCCCATAACCAAAATACTGCGGAGATTAAAGATAGCGGTGGATTTATTAGACTATTAAATTGTGTATTGGCAAAGGGTTGCTAACAATAAATTGGTAATACGGCCTTTTTCAACGATTTTATGCGTGACAGCTGTTAGATTCATAGAAAATCTTCGTCTGTCCATTTCGCACGCATTTAACGTATCCTTCTTGTCTGCTGCCACGCATATCATCATAGTTGGAATAGGGTATAGTAATGAATGAATTAATCGTTAATTAACTTTTAGATGTTACATTTTCTTAATTTCATTGTTTTTTGGGCGAGTACATAATTTGCAGACTCTTCTGTGCTTCACATGCGTCACATCTTTAGCGTTCTTTTTTTTCTATCTGCTACATTTCCAGATTCTGCAGTCTGTGTTTCTAGACAACGCAATCGTGTAATAAAGTGTAGGGTTATATTTTAATATACACATACGTTTCTAAATAGATAATTTAGTTAGATCATGATGTTTTTGGTATATCATGCATGATCTAAACATTTTCTATTTTTTTAGCTTATGACTAGAATATTTCGACCTTTCATACAAGATTACAGGTTCATGCACCTTGAGAAAATTATATAAGTGTATACAAGATGGAAATAAAAAAATAGCCCTGTATAGCACGAGTAGAGGCAAGATATCAAGATTCAAGCTCAATTCATTAGTTCGCTCTTGAAGGCTATTTCTAGGCGACAAAACGGCGACAATGAATTTGTCGGCAGCGCGAAATACCACGACATTCCCACCTTCGTGTCTATATGTAGGCTCCTAGCCTAGATCGTAAGTATTTCAAGAAACATTAGCGAAAAGTTCCTAGCCTAAATAAATCCATTGCGGACTGTTTGTTACCTACACTAATTTCTCACAAATAGTACTTCAAGAAAAATAAGCAAAAGGACCCCTAGCCTTGATGCGAGTACAGACCTACATACCAAAGTATCGTAGAAATGCTATGAGTAAGATAAGCTAAACTTGTAGATCTTATCGTATCTTACTTAGCCTATGTTATCCCACGGCTGAGCAAGGGCCCCTCTCTTTTATTTCCACCCTTTTCTGTCGATAGCAGCGGTAAGCCAGGATAACCAAAATTAGAGGGACGTTCATTACTTAGGATTAAAAACTCCTTCACTGCGTTCCCAACTAATACCAGCCCAGCAAGGTGTTTTTTCATCTGAGGGAAATGTCCAAAGAGGTTGGATAGGCTCGCATCGTTCCCTGACGGACGGCGCATTTAAAATTTTTTTGGATAGATTTCCTATTAACTTTGAGAACTGTCGTGCCGTGTCGTGATTCGATTGATGGGTTGCAATATGATCTATAAAACCTTATTTTACTACTAACGTCGCTCTTTTTTCGCAGATAAGTTCGTGTTCTGTAGTAGATCGTTCAAGAATAGCAAAAGAACAAGCGCTGCAACAGCCGCGTGCGCAAACGCAGGTGATGGTAATACAGACATCCGTTGTAACGAACTAGAAATGTGTTTGCTCTACCGCCGCTGTGGTAATGTGTGTAATTGAAGCTTACTGGTCTAATGGGGCGGCGCGTGCGCACCTTATACTACGTGTACTAAACCACTTAGCCTATGAAAGAAAGTGCGGTTACGTAGGCGGCCGAATGGGAACTGAACAACGTTGTTCTATGAAAACGAATGCATGGAACGTCCTTCACACAATATGAATTCTTAATTTAACACTAACATTAGGGTTCGTGAGGTTGGTTGTCGTGTCGACCTTACAACCCATACGGTGAACAAGAAAAGTTCTTATTTTTAAAGCAAAGTATGAAGAGCGTTGGTGCGGTGTAGTTAGGGCCGCTGCCTACCGTCCAGGAGACGCGGGTTCGAACCCGCGTCGTAACAAATGAATTCGAATTCATTTGTTACATTCGATACGACGCTCTTACGGTGAAGGAAAACATGATGCGGAAAAATTAGTTGTGTGTGATATTGACCAAAGTTAACTACGGGTGGTGAGGTGAAGTAAGGCCTGATCGCTTTAATAAAGGGTGGGCTCGAGCCCCTCGGGGACGTATGTATATGAGCTGTTGATGTATCAAAAATCAAAATCAACGGTCCGTTACAGTCCACTGCTGGACTATGAGTCTTGCCATAATCTCCACGCTTGACAGGCGAGTTTGTATCAGAGAGCGCTTCTGCCCGTTCCCTGTTCAATGTGTAGTCCCTAAGTCACCTCTCACGACACCCACGGGAAGAGTAGGGGTTGGTGACTAATGTATTTTACTCTGCCGTCACCACACGGCTTAATGTTGATTGATGTATGATTTAAACAAATATGAGTTCCTGTTGCTAATGAAAATAGAATTAATTTGCACTTTTATGATACTTCTGATATTAATTGTGAATTTGATGAGATGCGACGACGGCAGTAAAACTTTGTGATACAAAGCCGCTTTTACCGTTTCTGTTGTCCATTGCTTGCGCATTGTCTGGATGTGCGAGTATTTAAATCGCAAATGAAGTTAGTAATGGCTTCTCTATTCATTTAATTTTGGAATGGTCTGCACGTATATGGGTGGTATAGATCGCGTCATAGAAAGAACACTGGATGAAGAACAATGACTCCACCTATTGTTTCATACATTATTAAGGTACTCATATTATAAACTAGCGGTCCGCCCGCGGCTACGCTCGCGTTGAGTAAGATTTTCCCGTGGGAATAAGACTTTTTCCCGTATTTTTTTTCCTATGTGTTAATCCAGGGTACAAACTGTCTACATTCCAAAGTAGTTAAAGCGTGAAAGCGGAACAAACATCGAAACATCTAAACATCCAAATATATTTTCACATTTATAATATTAGTGTGATAGGAAGCAGAAACATTACACAATAGCTCATCTACGTCCCCACCGAGGGGCTCGAGCCTACCCTGAACTAGGGCGATTAGGCCTTAGTCGACCACGCTGGCCCAGTGCGGATTGGTTATGTTCACACACAACCTTTGAATTTCTTCGCAGGAGTGAGCAGGTTTCATTTGGGTTTCATCACGTCACGATGTTTTCCTTCACCGTAGAGGGTCGAATAAACGTACATATCCTGGAGTCAATGTTATACAGCCACCAAAGGCTCATGTAACGATTAGATAGTAGCCGGGACTTAACGTGCCGAAGCACGGAATCATCTCTCTTTTCGGACAGTCAGGTGATTCAGCCTGCAATGTCCTATAATCAAACTGGGGAAAAGTCTCATAAAGAGATTTTTGCTTGACCAAACGCGAATCAAACGCGGAACCTCCGTAATGGGCGTCGAAATCTCGAATCCACGGAGGCTGTTTTCTAATAAGAACCACTGAAGACTGATTGATCGCATAACCAGCTTTATAAGATGAAAATGTCCAACAACGCTAAAGCTATAAACACTGTGTTTAGATCCCCGACTGACGTAAAACAATAAAGCAGCGTTCACAATACGCTTTATATTAATTTAAATCCATTAATTCCAGACCTTGGGGTCAGCTCGTGAAAGCTATAAATTGTGCCGGCAGGGGGCGCTACAACATGGGCTTCTTATTCCAAATCGAATGCCGAATGATCGAATAACAAAAGCTCGAAAATAAAAGAAAATAATAATTAACAAAAAAAAAACGAACTACAAAATACAATTTAATTCAATTCAATACATTTATTGATCAAACTCTAAAAATCGTAAACAATACGTCCGTTTAGTAATATCAATTTTTTTTCGGCGTTGATCCAAACTCGAGTTATTGGAGATTTTGATTCGTCAAGTTCAAGTACGTGCGATATTCATTTTAAGACACTTTTATTACTGTATTCTAGCAAATAAAGTTTATCTTTATTATTTTATTTTATTTTATTTGTATTCGGGAAACTTACAACTATTAAAACACATAGTTGATACATGAAAACAGTAAATATGCTAGAGCCAATTACAAGTCTCCGCCTGTTGTTTATGTTTAAAATTTCGAGCTCGTAATTTATCGATTTCAAGTACAATCGAGGTAACATTTTCGGGGTTTTGTTTTCGATCTTTCAGCGTTCAATCTCGAGCAGGAAACCCCTCAACGCAACGCGTGCGCATATTGCATGCTCTGGAATAAATCAGACAGCAGTGTTTTGTATGGAGAATTGTTTGTAAAAACAAAGGTACGGACAGACATTTTCTAAGGCGTCATTCATACACAAACGGGACACAACAATAAAATTAAGAGTACAGTTTTATTATACTATAGGTTTTTTTCATCATTTCACAGCTAGTTTCAATGCAGTTGATATAAGTGCATCGGAACTGCAACCCGATTGTATTCTAGAATAGGGAATATGCATAAAAAAAAAGGTTTTTACATAGTTCATCTGAAAGTATACAAAAATAGAATACTGTCAAAAAACAAACTAGATTCAACATTGTTAAACAAATATATCTGTCCCTCTTTCGAAAACAAAATTTTCTATGGCGGATGTATGGCCCGCGTGACATATGACGTCACATGTCACGTCGGACCTCTCTGTCTAACCATCAACAAGATATTTGAAAAATATTGTTTATGTGTTTAACTTGAAATATTTCGATTAATGAATTTAAAAAAATTGTGCATATTCCCTATTCCGCCGCCGTAGACATCGACGGACAAGTGTCGGCATAAAAAAAAAGGTTTTGACGGCGGCGGTCCCTATACTGGGAAAACAAATTCATACAAAAGATCGCACCATCCATACTGTCTTTAAAGATAAAAATAAAAGTGTCTTTATTCGAAGTAAGATTTAACAAATCGTTTTTCGACGTCAAAGTAAGATGGCCCGTTCACTACAAGTGTACCCGTTCTTTCTTTTCTCATGAGTGACTAGAGTCTGGTGATGGAGCCAGGAGCTGGATAGTAGAACTCTTTAATGGCTACTAGAAAACTCCTCGAGTTTGACGGCTCCGTAGCCTAGTTGGTAGTACACCTGCCTTCGTAGCACAGGGTCGCGGGTTCGAATCCCGCCCAGGGCAAACATTCGCGTGATGAGCGCTTGTGTTTGCCTCGTGTCTGGTTGTTGTTTATCTATGTAAGTAAGTATGTATTTATCTATTTATGTAATGTATATCAGCTGTCTGATACCCATAGTACAAGCTCTGCTTAGTTTGGGATGAGATGGCCGTGTGTGAAAATGTCCCCACATATTTATTTATTTGAGATAATTTGTTTCGTTATGATAAGTCCAATACAGAGTACTCTGGACGAAACTGTGATGGAGCCAGGAGTTGGATAATGAATACTGACATATTAAGCGTTTTTTTTTTTATTACTATTATTTGTTTATTTGTTTATTTTATGGAAACAAACAGCCTTTATTTAGTACAATAAAGATATACAGTAAAAAAATGCATAAGCCAACAAAGTTTCCACTTAACGATAATCAACAAAGCATTGAGTAAGACTTAACATATATAGCTTATGGTATTAATAAATAACATGAAATTAATGCAGAATCGTTGGAAAGTTATGAACATTTTAATAAGTTTTTGAATTTAAGGTAACTATTTTGGAAAATATCAACTTCATTATATTTATTATTATAAGTATTTGTGGCTCTAATGACAAATCTGTTTCTGGCATAGTTTGTACGGGAAAAATCAATTGCAAAAGTTACATTCTTATTTCTAAGACCAACCCTGGAACATTTATATTTAATTTTATCAACCAAGTACATGGAATCTGCTAGATTGTGAATAACTTTATATAAGAAAAATTGATCTGTGTGCTCACGCCTCTTTTCTAATGATATTAAGGAATCAGCATTAAAATTGGTAAACCTGAATTGCATGTGCTTTAGAAATTTACTTTGTATGCGGTCAATCTGATTAATGTACTTCTTATATTTTTTCTATTGTAACTTCAAAGAAATCAAGTATAGAAATCTTCCTTTTGGAGGAATATGGAAATTCCATATGGACACATAACACATTCAATGAGAGAGATCTGCCTCGTAGCCCCAACGACCCCATCTAGCGTAGCCATTAATGAACTATGTCAAAAGACTCATTTAAGTCATTTTCTATTTACATTAAAAGCACGGATTGTAGTCTAAGATAATAACTTAATCACAATAATTCTTCACAAAAAGACCTGGATCTATTTTGTGAAACTCTGTCATTAGAAATTATCGACGACGACGACGTGTGTTAACTATACATTGCCGTCTAAAAGCTCGGGTTCGTAAGAACTATTTACGGGTAAACAAATGCATTTGTTTGTTTAGTTTTTATTTAAAATAAAAGGGATATGGGACAAACGAATATTAAAAATTATCAATATTAGTAACTTAGATTAAAAGCATGGTCCAGACAATCTGCATTTTAACTACATTGCCGCAAAATGGTAGCAGTGTTTATGCAGTCGACATAGCTGCATTTATTTTCATTTTAACGATTGATATCTCTGACATAAAATAAACTTTAGATTAAAAAGTAAGTAGGACCTAAATTCATAGAAAAATAGACCGGACTTCTTTTTCACGTTAATTTTCGAATTTAACTTGCCAACTACTACTGTCATTTAATCGAGTTTAGTGACAACTGTAATGGATACTGTACTTTTTAAATTTAAACGTTAAATCTTGGTAGATATTTGTCCCATAACAGCTCCAACAAGCAATGTACACCAAACTCGCAAGTCGCCATGTCAGTTTTAATTCCAATGACACCGAATTCCGATTTCTACAGTATTGACATCGATAGCGAGCGGGACATGCGCAAGAGTTGTTTTATTGTTATTGTTCTCGTAAGTAATAGAACCGAACGACATCGCAATTATCGCGCTTGTGAGATCCGATATCTTTGGATACTGTTACCCCTGATGGGAAAAATAATATGGTAAATGTACCGTTACGCATAGTAGAAGTGAGTACATTTGTAGGCAAATACTGATATAATAAAAAAAAAGAATATTGAAAATAAAACGATATTCATGTTTGACTCTCATGTTTTCAGTTGTTATGATAGAAACTTTAATGTGCCATGATAAATAGATGTTAATGTTGTCTGATTAATACAAAAATAATGCTTCAAGCGATTTAGATAATCACTATATAAACAACAAATAGTAGTATGAATGAATATGGTATGAACGAAGTACGCTTTAATTTTTTTTTCAGATAAATGTTTAAATTGGTAGTAGTTTTGAACAAAAGGTCATGAATATACGATTCTGGACCGGGCGTTATTTTTTCAGTTTCAGGCAACGAAACGAATTATCTAATCTTCTATATAATAAAAATGAATTGCGGTTCGTTAGTCTCGCTAAAACTCGAGAACGGCTGAACCGATTTGGCTAATTTTAGTCTTGAAATATTCGTGGAAGTCCAGGGAAGGTTTAAACGGTAAAAAAATATGGGTAGGGTAGGTGTAGGGTAGGTGTAGGGTAGGTGTAGGGTAGGTGTAGGGTAGGTGTAGGGTAGGTGTAGGTGTAGGGTAGGTGTAGGGTAGGTGTAGGGTAGGTGTAGGTGTAGGGTAGGTGTAGGGTAGGTGTAGGTGTAGGGTAGGTGTAGGGTAGGTGTAGGGTAGGTGTAGGGTAGGTGTAGGGTAGGTGTAGGGTAGGTGTAGGGAAAAATGGCAGGACAACGTCTGCCGGGTCAGCTAGTAGTCAATAAACGTAACTACGCTTCAAATTTGATCCCACCAAATGAATACCAAAGAAGCAAAACCATACCATACCACAATCGAATACGTGTTACAATGATGTTTTATATGACTCGGTTTGTAAGAACGTCAAAAGTAAGCTTCAATGTACAGCAGCGACATCATCTGCCTGTCTGTCGTCGCCATCGTCTGTCAAAATTAATTAAAAAAATTATAGGTGCTATGATTTAGCGGGCTTCGCTAGGCGGTTACTCTTCTTGACTATTGTAGTTCGTTGGTTTCAGGTGCTAAATGTTTCTGTGGCACCTCTGACATCGAATACAGTGGTAGAGTAAGGAAGCAATTTTAATTATATCCAATTTTTCTTCGAGTTCGTATCGTAACTAAAGCTTAAATGCCAGACTCAAATGTCACCAGAATGACTTAACTACCTTCTACCCACTTTCTAGTTAATTTCTCTCCACGTAACTTCTACATCAATTCTCTTTGCGTCAACTCAACAATTGCTGGCGACTTTCTAAACTATCGGATATTAGAAAAAGCTTGAGAAAATCGCCACTTGCGCAGACCACAGACTGTTATAAGCTACCACAATAGAGCGACTGGTAGTGGTACGGTCAGTGGTGAGATGGTAAAAACTAGAGCTTTCAAATAGATAGTTGCAGGTTTCCAGGTTGGATACTGGCCCAAGAAACTGTAGGCACCCGTGTGTCAATACATTTTGAATATGGAAGTCGCACTAGGAAATTATTGTCATCATGAAAATCGTTCAATATAGTGAAGAAAGCACTACACAACTCCTGGAAGAAAAAGCTTTATTGTGTGTGAAGTCGACTAATTTGTCTGAGACAGATGACGACGGACTGTTTTTAAACTGCTTTCTAACTGCAAAGTGCAGTCAGAGTGCTGTTTATATAACTGCAGCAATTTATGGGTGATGATCACTAATGGTAAATGAACTAAATCATTTTTCATGCTTCGGAAAGCACGTTATGCTATTAATCCCAGAATGATAGATAGAGAGGCTATTTTGGTGGGTAGAAAATTCTGACAATATACAATATCTACTTACATGTAATTTGATTGCCTCCTTGAGAAATTTATAATATCCTGATCCCAAACTGTATAGGCAGAGCGTATATATGTCGTGGCCATATCGTAGAATTACCCACGTCATGAAATTTTCGATCATTTCATGAAATTTGCCCAACTAATTTTGACCAGATCATTAAATCGTGAACATTTCACGATTTTGTCATCCACGATTGGCCATATCGTGAAAACAGGGCGTCCATGAAATATTTAATAAGAATCTAAATTATGTTTGGTATTTATTGTTCTCTAAGTCCGACAGACATTTTCAGAGAACTTTTTTATCATAAACTCTTTTTTCTTCCTCGTTTTAATAACGAATTATTCACTTTTTCACTGCGAGAAACGAGGCGAGAAATAACGCAGCCGTCATGTTGGTACATAAACAAGGCGTTTCCAGCGCCTCTATCGGCAATTAATGTAATAATTTTACGATATGATCAAATAATCTTGACCATTTCATGAAGTAGCTGCGTTTTTAGTTGAACATATCGACAAACGATTTCTTATCATTGATCTGGCCAAGGCACATCATGATGTGGCCAATGGACAGTGAAAATTTCATGAAATGATCAAAAATTTCATGATGTGGGCAATTCTACGATATGGCCACGACATATACATAACAAGAACAACACAATGACTGGTTTTTACCAGGCATTGTGTTGTTGTATGTATTATCCTATTGGATTGTCCAATATGATAGGATATCCAATAGGAGGTTGTATGTATTATCCTATTGGATAATACATACAACATCACACTAAATATTATAAATGTGAAAATATATTTTGATGTTTGGATGTTTGTTCCTCCTTCACGCTTAAAGTACTCAACGGATTTGGATGAAATTTCGAATGGAGATAGTTCGTAACCTGGACTAACACATAAGATACTTTTAACGGGAAAGAGTCTTATTCTCACAGGAAAATCTTACACAACGCAAGCGTAGCCGCAGGCAGACCGCTAGTGAACAAATAAATGAATAAAATCCAGAAACCAGGCAAACCTGGTTCTGACAAGAACTCACAAACAGCTGCAAATGGACCTCAAATGACTTAGGAGAGTTTACTACTGTAAAACATCAAATCTGAAATACCTAAGTGGAAACCCACTCCATACCCTTCGTCAATGAGCAATGTGCTCGAAAACCTGCGCCATCTTGGTTCGGGTTGCTCGCTATATATAAGTAATTCCATCGCTCAATCAACCAGTTTCGAACACTGACATGAGATCTCAGGGCTGCCAATTATAGAATCCTTGCTTAAATTCAAACGGTTAAGTTAATTTTATAAAATTGGAGAGTTAAAGTCTTTGATACTGCCGGAAAGAAAGTTATTTTCAATTCATTTAAAGGTATATAAAAATTCCATGACAAACCAAATCGTTGTCCGCGTATTTAAATAATAGTCTGGGCGGCCGTCGCCTACGCCTTCGCCGCCGGTTGCATATCTTCTCCCCCCCCCCCCCCCACGTCCTTTTCCTACCTATTTTAGGTCTACTTTTCATGGAAAGTGGTATTTTTCAGTAACTCGATGAGGTAAGTAATCGTGCGGCGGCCGCCCAGACCATAAATAGTTAAGAACCTTCTCTGACATTCAAAAGCAGACAGACAAATTCGACTCACTAATTAAATTGTAACAAAAACACGTACATACAAAAGAAAAACCTTGTAATCATAACTTTTAGTTACTTTTGACGATGACGATGATTATAATTTGTAGATAGCAAAAAATATTTTAATGAAACACAGTTATCTTGCAAAATTCTTCTCGCGAAATTAGTGGCAGCCCTACCTCGCCTCGTTTTTGCCCCTGGCGACATTCTTGGCCAGCCCTATAGATGCCTGGACGTATAATGATTCCCTATAAGTGCAGAACATAGTGTGTTGTGTTATGAACATGAGAAATATTGCGTTCGTTACTTTGAAATAAGTAATAAATTGCAGAAAGGGAGAGTTTGGTATTTCTTGATGGCGTGTGTGTTGACACGGATGTGCAGAATTACATATCAACATGGTTTTGATTACGGAACACGTCACAATCAAATCACCAACAACTCATATACGTCCTCCTCATCGAAGGGCTCGGGGCGTTTTTGAATTAGGGCGATCAGGCCTTTGTCGACAAGTGCGAGTTGGTCTATTCCACCCACAAACATACATAATGAATTCGAAAACACATTAGTACGTGGTGGGGATCGAACCCGCTTCTCCCGTACGGGCAGCAGTCCTAACTAACCATACTACACCCTCGACGACGTTTACAATCAAGTAAGTAATTATTGCAATGTCCTATCCAACCTGGGGACAGTATTAATATTAATAATAGAAAAAAAAACAGAAGAAGAATTATTATTATTTTTAGTAAGAATATTCGACCTTACAACCCACACGATGATGACGATGATGAGTAAGAATATTTGATTTGATTTGATTTGATTATTACAACGTGATTTTGTTTGATTCATGCTTAGGTCACTACGGAAGCTGTTATGGTTCATCATAACCAAGTGCGTGCTTCGAAAGTATCCTAAGGCTTCTAAACCTAAGCTTCCTATATTATAGGTAAATACAGACGTCTGGACAGAACTGGACATTTAGTAGAGTTATGTTAACACGAAAATACTTTGGTGTAGACAGAAATAAATACTTACAGCGAAATTAAGAGCTTCCTATTTCATTTAAAGTATAAAAAAAAGATATTGATTTAGTCTCTCATAAAAAGACTAGGATTTGGCCATGGCCATATCACGGCCTTTGGCGGATAGCGCAATCAATTGTGATGTTGGTCATAGAACATACGGACCACGTGTTATTGATATGCAAAGCTCAACGTGGACAGCTGGAATATAGGTTGCCCTCACTTCACTATAGCGTTAATTTCGCCAAAACAAAAAACATGACAAAATCAAAATCGAATCCTCAATCAACTCCTGTCCTTCTAACTTGCTTACATACTTCGAAGCCTGTTATACGTAAAGTGCGTCATCGTGGTAGCCATTAGCGTAGCCGCGGGAGTTGGACAATTGCACCGGGAACCGTTCTTTATCCTGTGCAGACGCATGCGGCAGTTAAGGAAACGAGACGGTGTTGATTGCTGGCCGTATCTGCGCGTACACGCTACACGCATACTCATACAGCGTCTTAAAAAACTTCAGGTCTAACTTGGATCTAACAAAATCTTTTAATGAAGTACTTAAATTTGTTCGATACAATATTGCTACGCTACAAAATACTGTCAATGGAAATATGTATTGACCTATCTTTCAGTCGAGTAATGATGCATCGAACATCTGTCATTCGAAATAAAGTGTCAAACCCATCTGAACCTAGCCCCTAATTTCGCTCTACAGTTTATGTGGCATTTGAGCAACTTGATTCGCCCAATTCCACTTAAGATTAGCAGCGTTTTCAGCTACATCCCGGATTGATTTACTTTACATCATGAAGGCACCTTCACTAGGCAACCTGTATCCTCACAAGACCTTGTATCTCACACTGTAACCACAGCCCTGGCGGAAGATTGTTCCAAGTATCATTATTTGCTTTTTTCACATCACACCAGACTCTTGAATCTTAAGACGCCCAGCATGTGCAGGGAAAAAGTCTTATTCCCACGGGAAAATCTTACACAATGCGAGCGTAGCCGCGGGTGGACCGCTAGTTTGATATGTTGTGGCCCAATCATTAAATTGTATATAGTATTATTGATCAACAATTAGTACGGTACGGATAGGGGGGATACGGACTTCTCTCATTATAACATTAGTGAGAGCGTTGGTGGTCTGGTATTCAAAAACAAGGAATGAATCAAAACCAATGATGAATTGAAATTGATTAAATTACTAATCTAATCTGTCACTGGTATTAGTGACAGACTTTAAAAATCCTGTAGTTTACTTTTTTTATTTAATAGCATTAATCAGGATCGCTCGCAGTGTCATCAAACGACAAATACACATCGTTACCTAGTTCTGAAAACTAACAGCGCCATCTGTCGTCATACGTACGTAATGAACTCAGTACAATCGAGTTGTTCAGGATGGTCACACGGTTCTGATGATTAGGTGTACACAAAAATCTAGAAATATCACAAGTTAAATGTAAGATAACCTAACCTAACACACAGAAAAGAACGTTTAACAATATTATAAAAGCGGATTCGCAAAACTCAATGTATGAAAGGAGACGCTATCGGACTTATATCTTGTAATGTTACATACCATTCATCATATTGACTACACTAGTTTGGGCATCAGTCTTCCACAATTTTTGAATGCTTTCACCATTCAATGTACTTTAGCTATAATGGAAAAAAATGTGAAAGAAATAAATACATTTTAGGGGAAACTTCTTCAGTTCACCTTTAAGGGGAATTTTGACGACGACATCTGTTTATTATTATTATTATATTATATTTATTATTATAATTATCAGCATTATCTAAATCTGTTTTCAAAACTCGTATCCTTGCGAATATTGTTTTAATATGTTTAATGCTTAATCGTTTTTCCTCCCGTTTAACACTCACTAGTGATGCCAACTTTCCGAGGTGGAGAGGTAATAAAAATATTTTTCAAAAAGTTTTCTACTTGTTCGTAATTAGCACCCTAGTTCAAAATATTATGCTTCTACATCCACTAACTAATCAGATAATCATACGTCAGTCCTAGGACGTCATCTGTCAGTCAGTCAGTGTGTTCATTATAACTTATATTTTTTTTTATTAGGTTCATAAAACTGGGTACTATTCAAGATATATTATAAGAGATTCATTCATCATCATCATCATCGTCATCATCGTCATCATCGCGTGGGTTGTAATGTCGGCAGCCGACCACACAAACCCTGGAGTCAGTGTTATAGATCCGCCAAAGGCCACTGGCTTGGCTTTGTAACGAATATATAGTAGCCGGGATCAAGGGCTTAACTCCGAAGCACGGAATCATCTTTCTTTTCGGACAATAAGTTGATTCAGCCTGCAATGTCCTAACCAAACTGGGGAAAGTCTCACAAAGAGATTTTTGCTTGACAGTGTCCCCACCGGGAATCGAGCCCGGAACCTCCGTAATGTGCGTCGAAATCTAGACCACTTAGCCACAGAGAGTGTAGAGATTCATTTATGAAATGAAATAGAAATCTTAATACGTCTGCAAATAAGGAATATTTTTCTTTTCCTTTTTTAACTGATGTTTCTTTACTATTGAAAACCTTTCCACAATGTCATTCTGTAGATATATTTAATAATTCACTCAGTGTCTTTAAGAGTCAATTATTTAAATATCTAGAAAAACCTTAGATTTAAGTATGTTAAAAAAAATTATCTCATTTTAATTTTCAGTTTTCTTTTTTTAAGTATAACAATAGTTTTATTTCTACATATTATATTAATAAGCATGTTGTGGCACCTAAAGGTAGTGCATTTGTACCACATTCTTTAGTTTAGTGTAAGATTTAAAATGTAACTACCACTGGTTGTCCTTAATAAATAAATAAATAAAATAAAGTGTTCGGAAATTAGTTACAAATTACAATACAAGTAATATTAGTCAACCAACATGCAGCCAACACAAAAGAACCAGTCCCCCCCCCACGCATTACAGTTCACGCACAGGATCCCACAGGGTGTCCACTTTGTACCCGCTTTCAACGGACACGTCAGGTGACGCCACAGCAATAGATGGCGGTACTTGCGCAATAATTTCACTTGTCAACTACCCGCGAATTCCAATAGTAGTTTATAGCCTCAATAACTTTAGCAAAATGTCGCTAGAGACGCTAGGGAGAGAATAGGTTTTATTGAAGGGAAGGTGCAGACGAGAGCACTTTACTTTCATGGAATTATTATTTACTAGCAGTCCGCTAGTAGCTACGCTCGCATTGCATAAGATTTCCGCGTGGAAATGAGATTTTTTCCGTAAAAAGTATCCTACGTGTTTATCCAGGGTATAATACAAACCATCTCCGACTCCGAATGTCTCTGATCCGTTCAGTAGTTCAGGCGTGAAAGCGGAACAAACATCCAAACATATTTAGTATCCGAACATTCATCAACAGCTCACATACCTACGTCCCCACCGAGGGGCTCGAGCCTACCCTGAATTAGGGCGATTAGGCCACAGTCGACCACGCTAGCCTAGTGCGGGTTGGTCGACTTCACACACAACCTTTGAATTTCTTCGCAGGAGTGTGCAGGTTTCATAACGATGTTTTCCTTCACCACCGTATTATGAATTCGAAATTCGAAAACACATTGGTACGTGGAGGGGACCCAACCCGCGTATCCCGGACGGGAGGCAGCGGTCCTGGCCACTGGACCACCGACGCTCTAAACTAAACCGAACATTTTCATATTTATATTATTATTTTGATTTGAAGTGTGATTATATAATGTAAGTCAACATGGTCGACTAAGGGCTCAAAGCTAATAACTCGGCTCGAGCCCCTCGTTGGGAAAGTCCTTTCCTTACTAATATTATAAACGCGAAAGTTTGTATGTATGGTTTGGATGTTTGTTATTCTTTCACGCAAAAACTTCTAAACGGATTTGTATGTAATTACCAGACCCGAACAAAAAGCTCAAATGACAGTTTATGACACCTACCATATTAATCTTTAATAACAGTTATCATTAGATCCTATTAGATAACGTAAGATAGGATTCCTTAAACACACTTACGCCATTACTGTGACATGAAAATACCGAGTTACCAGATCTTAAACAAAAAGTGCTAATAAGTACATAGTAAAAGTTGTCAAACAAACTTACCTAATGAAGCTACAGGAACTCGCCCAAGGAACTCACAGTTTGCTTTGAAAGTTTCACACACAATCGACATGACACCTCTGAACCGACACCAGACACCACCATTCACAAGTTTCACCACAAACCACTGGCTGAATAAACTGCCATCACATAGTCACCAGAAAAAAATACATCCTATTAAAAAATCGAATTGAAAAACTGGCAGCGTGACATTTAATAAAAAAGAAAAATAAGAAATTTAAAATTGGAAGCACTCGTGCGGCGCTGCCGGCAGCCGCGCGGTTACAAGCCTTCGAACTGGTGACCTTTGCTGTCTCTTTTACTCTTACAGAGCTTTATTGTGAAAGAGAGGGATAGACTTTGCGTGGTCTTGAAAAGCCTGTGATCGAGTGCTAGTAAAAACCGGGGCTCTGATTCTGTAGCCTGTTTTTCATCTTTTTGTTAGACGTCCATTGGTTGTAACAAACATGAATGGACGTATCCCTCCATCAATAACGAGCAGTGTACATTGAACTAACAAATTTTGTTGTTTTAAAATGTGTAACTGCGTATGCTGCTGGAGCTTTTTGCTGACTATTGTGGCATTTTCTTCCTGGAATGGAACCAAGAATACCAGTTTCACGCCTAATATTATGCAATTATGCATACGTTAGTAATAGTTATCTCAAGTTATTATAGACATACATAATTAATTACAATGCAATACGAATATTCTTTATTGACACCATAAGGATACAAAGATAATTTAAGATTATGTTTTTTTTTTCAGTTTAACCTATAAGAGAGTGTCGCGTCGGTGGTCTAGTGGTCTAGTGCCTCCCGTCCGGGAGACGCGGGTTCGATCTCCACCACGTACCAATGTGTTTTTGAATTTCGAATTCATATGTATGTCTTTAATCAGACACGAAGTTCGTTTGTTTATTCCAATAGGAATTACTTATAGTAAAAAGTCTTAGCCCAGACAGGAGTAACAGCAGAACCACCCATCCGAGTGAATAGGGAGAGGTTATTAGCATGAGCGTATGCACAGGGGATCTCTATTGTGAAACGTAGGGTAGTCATAAATTAGTTTCAAAAAAAGAATTTACGGAATATTTTTTCGATTTATTAAACCAAGCAAATACGAATGCTTGTTGAATGGACAACGAAAGCTTGTTCTTGTTGTTTGCTTACCGACTTTCTGGTTGTTTACATTTGATAGGAACTTCCTACATTTACAAGCTTTTGTTTCCTTGTTGTTCGATTTTTAAATTTAGTGTTGTTTGATTTTTGTATTCAAATAAAATATGTGTGTGTTTAAACTAAATAAATGTATGTCTAATGTTCTCTTCTTTTGGACTCAGAAATTTCAAGGTTCGTAGCGATGTTTCTTATATGATCAGGAGGTGTCCTCTTCATCAGCACCTCAGCCTTTTGTTATTGCATACAGTGCCCAAAAATGTGGTTACAATTTCTAATCAATATAGGACAAAATTAAATAAGCCAAGACTCATCACATGCTTCGAACAAAGAATATCCTAAATTATAAAAACAATGTCCCTAACCAACTACAGGTTATGGTCACCGACTCCTGCGCAGACGTCCTGTACTGCACAGCCTCGCGCGGGCGCAGATTAGCGTCCTCATTAATTCCTTTGTGCGTCTCGCAGACACACGCGGCCATATTTCAAAATGGCGTTCTTTTACCCGCCGACTGCCATTGCCACAGAATAAAAAATTGCACAGGTACAAAAGATTTAATTCTAATTTATGCTTAAAGAGAATTGCAAAATTAGGTATTCAAATACGAAATAAACCCTCATGAGATAATACAAGTGCCTTAAAACTTACGGTGATGATAATGATGATCATCCCTAAAATGGAGCTGGATTGGTTGAGCTTGTTTGGACTGTTCTAAATATATTTCTTTAAATCTTTATTCTGTTCAGTGAATTGAGTGAGCACCGCACATTAATTTTTAGTAATTTGGATAGATTAGTCCATGCAGTGTATACTTTTTGCCTCCCAGAGGCAAGGACCAAGTAGGTAAATTATATGCTCCTAAAGAGTGGAGTGAGTCCTGTCTGGCACTGCGCATGTTGAGTGCGCTATCTCGGCCATCGCCGGATCTGCATATCTGCATATCAAAAAAGGGTTGTAAGAGCGTTCTGTAATTGGAGGGTCCCAAGATGTTGAAGAGTTAGATGTTAGGAAGACTTAACACGAAGTCGGTTCCTGTCAACCCGCGGCTACGCCTACAAAGTTCTCCTGCGGGAATCTTTGTAAGGTAATTTTTTTTCATAACCTGTATTTTAAAACAAGTTCCACCAAATCGTACAACGGTTTGTTGGTGGATTTTATTTTTAAACGACACGTGATAACATGAGCTTATTTTACACTATTTAGGATTTATTATTACATCTATAAGTTACACACAAACAAAAATTGTTTCGATGTTAATAAGCTTAGTTATAAGTCAGTCAGGCTATCTCGCCAAAACATCTCGTCTCGTCTCCCATCTTTTATTTTTTTCAAATAAACATGGCCGATGATAATTAAATCCAGCAGTATATTATACAGACCGAGACTTCTATACAAATAAGTATAGAGTTATATGCATATCTCCAAGTTTTATTTCGTCGTATCTCCACTCCACCGTTCTTCGGAGATTTGCAAGCGTTCCGCGCATAGCGCTTTAAGTAAATTGTCTTAAACGCCGTTTTACTCTTGTTAACTTCGGACGAGGAATTTGTGTTGTAGTTGTTATTAAAGCAGCTATAATTTAAACGGTTTGTTTTACACAGTTATAATATCGTGTGAATTATAAGTACATGACTGACTCATATAGATAAGATAAAAGATCATCAACAGCTCATATACGTCCCCACCGAGGGGCTCAAGCCTACCCTGATTTAGAGTGATTAGGCCTTAGTTGACCACGCTGGCCCAATGCGGGTTGGTCGACTTCACACACAACCTTTGAATTTATTCGCAGGAGTGTGCAGTACTGTGCAGGTCATTTCGATGTTTTCCTTCACCGTAATTCAAAATTCGAAAACATATTGGTACGTGGTGGGAATCAAACCCGGACGGGAGGCAGCGGCCCTGGCCACTCTAGACCACCAACGTTCTTAAAGATAAAAAGATAAAAATTTCTTTATTTGAAGTAAGATTTAACAAAATGATTTACCAGGATTACCAGGCGCATGTATAAATAATTAAGACATGGTTTATGTAACGACAACTTCTATAGACAATAGTCACGTTCATACTTTGTCCGGGGAACAATCATACAAAGTGTTATTTTTTTTACCAGGCTTTGAACCTGGGACATCCAGATCAAGAGTAGAACCTATTGCGCGTAAGACCACGGAGACTACCACAGTTAAGTTTCTATGATTTGCTATGGTTTATAAGATGTAGAGTCGACTCTTTAATAAAATAAGTCGCAATGCTCATGTCAATTTGTCAATACTGCAACTCTTTCGTCTCTATTTACGTCTACCTTCAAACAGGAAGTCAGTGTTAACTGTGTAAGCAGGTGACAGTAATCCGCACGTGGTCAAATCCACCCGGTGACAGTGACGGTGTCGGTAAAGCTAAGGGACCGCCGCACAGTGGGCTAAAACTTCTGCGAGCACACACGAAATGCTAGAACCTACACAAGAACGGCGCTTTTTACTCTTATCACATTTGGCTACGGGAACACACAAAACACTCGTTCACTCGATCGGGAACGCTACTCATCAACGGCCCCTTACAATCCACTGCTGGACTATGAGCCTCCTCCACTTAAGTGGAGGGTTTTGCCCCAATCTCCACGCAGCATCTCTCTCACTTGGCAGGCGGGTTGGAAATCGCAGATTAAAAGGTTACTGTATCAGAGAGCGCTACTGCCCGTTCCCTGTTCAATGTGCAGTCCCTAAGACGCCTCTTACGGGAAGAGTAGGGGTTGGTGACAAATGTATTCTACTCTGCTGTCATCACACGGCACACGGCACACTGCCATACTTATTCTAAGCGAGTTGATTTTATTAAATAAATGTCGTGTAATAAATATATTTTATGTTCAAAATTCAAAAATTTGAGTGGTTTCAATCTTTGACGGGTTTTGTTGGCTTCGGAGCTGCCGACAATCGTTATTTTAGACTGCGAGGGTATCATTATCGAGGTCTTTGTTCGAGTGGAGGATTCGATCTTTTTCGCTGCTGAGAGCCATCGAGTAAACTTTATTTCACTGTTTTTGACGGGTGGTGTGATTTGTCCTATCGAAATTGGGAAAAAGTACCTTAAGTATTTCCCATTGTCTTGGCTGGTGAGTATTGCATTTATATTGTGCCAGGGATTACGCTGGTGTTTAGATTTCTAAATTGTACGTTCTTTTCAGTATGGTGTGCTTGAAGACCAACCTATTATTGTGGGTAGCAGTCGCTAGTCACTACATTTGATTGAAGTTGACATTGGATTGGTTCTCTCCAAGCAGAATTCATTTTCCTTCTTGGTAAGTTCCTCTTCTATATTATTCATACTATTTCAAGTAATTCTTTGAGTAAATTCATCATGATTTATGGCCAGTTCGGGTTCATTTATATTTTGAGTGTAGGTGGGTTGAGAAAAGTTTATCACACGACTAAGTGTTGTTCCGGATTATTCCAGAAAGTCTTCGTGTTGGCTTCCAGCAGAGTTAAGCAGCGGGGTCTACCGGGAGCTTGCTGCCCAGGCCCAAGTATATAATTTTACCTCCACCGGTAAGTGTTTCTGATTAATTATTGTTGGTTAGTTCATACATCACTGCCCATTTAGTTTCTATAATGAGATGTTTGTTGGCAGGAGGTGCCACGTTACCCCTACCTTTTTTATCCCCTTACTCAACTTCTCCGGGTCCGCTTCGAGTCTGCGGTGGCCGCTGGATTTGGTGACGTACTTCTTTCTCCAAGTTTTTTATAATTGAACGCTTAGTAGTTTTCTAAATCTACTTTGAACTTAGATTTAATAACTTAAATTCAATTTAAATACTTTTCAATTATATTTTGAAAACTTTCGTTTTATGGTCGCACGGAGTGAGGTGTAGGCCTTATGTACCCATGTACCTGAGATATATTTTGAATTAGATTTCCAACATTATTAAGTCTGCTTTTGCAGGCAAGGCGCCCAACTTTTACTTAATAAAACCTGTTATTGGAAATTTACCGGAAGCTGGAAGGAAAATATATAAATTTATAATTGTTAATTTGAAGTTTCTTTCCTTGCACCTTTTTTTACCACTCCTACCTAGGTAATTCTTTAATCTCGCATCGTCTTCAAAATAAAATATGTTACATATGTTTTGGTTTTTCTTTTTATGTTTCGGATTTTTTTGTAATATTAAACAGTGCTTTTTTGGACAATGTATTCAAATGAAGAGCAGTGCCTCCAAACACAGGCTTTCTCAGCCTAAATGGAGATACTAGCCCCTACTATGTTTTGTAACTGTTTGTTTGAAAGTAATAAAATATATTTTATTTTATTTTATTTATTACACGAACGCTGCTCTTCCTCTGATAAATATTTATGATTATGAACTGAAGAAGTTTCCCCATAAATCTTTATTTTGGCAACTAAGACCCAATTGTTAGTACACAAAGTAAAAGCAAAAAAGTGAAATTAAACACTAAAGATTAAAGAATTGTTAGTAGTACTTGAAAAGGTGAAATCAAAGTTCAAACAACTAAAGTTCAAACGACTAAATTCATAATATGGTTCAGTATCACTGAGTCCACGTTACATGACACTTCTTCTTTGAAGAATCGCTGTTGGTTAACATTCAAGTGAAGGTTGTGGAAATCTGCAGGATGTGTGTAGCGTAGGATCGATCGTTGTAGAAATCCTGGATTTAGGAGACTTGAGAACGTCTTTATCCAATGGAGTAATCTACACGCCGAAATGGTAATGGTAGATGATCACCTTATTTGAACGAAAAATTACTGTTCTGATCGTAAAAAATGTGTTTTTATACAGTTTAATTAAATTTTGGATAAACTTTTATGATATTCCTGTTGAACTTTGATCGATTGTAACAAACGACAATAAATAACCAACGATTAAATAAAATTTCAAGTTTCAACTACTTTTTTTTTAACAAGAATAATTACAATCGCATTTGTCTATGAACACATGTTTTAGCCCAGTGTGCGTCGTGAGAGCGCTAGTGATCTTTCGAGCATTAGTCTGAATATGTCATAGTGATATGCTGCTTAGAATGCTCCGACGACATTTTTATGATAATTTTTTTGGGCTGAACGGTTGTTTGAAAGTAAGGTCTAGGTATAATTTTTATTTAAAAAATTGAAGAAACGTAGAAGATGAGGAAGATTGACGGCTCCGTAGTCCAGGGCAAGCATTCGTGAGATGAGCACTTGTGTTTGCTTTGTGTCTGGTTGTTGTTTATCTATATAAGTATGTATTTATCTATTTAAGTAATGTATATCGGCTGTTTGGTACCCATAGTACAAGCTCTGCTTAGTTTGGGATCAGATGGCCGTGTGTGAAGATGTCCCCTACATATTTATATTTATTTATTAGGTCTGGAGATGCGTTTTATGAAATAAATATAGGACCACACTGATTCCTCATTAGATAACTCTAAAATTATCAACATTCAAAATATTTTGCCGACCGGATATTGAACCCTAGGCGTAAAAGGAAACTTTGTAATTACAGGTAAATTTAGTTTTATCAGTTAAAAAACACTTCATATTTTATTCGGTATCAAAGTAAAGGACGATAAATTATTTAAATATCTAATATTTATACGAAATTAATTCGAAATGACTTACATCATGAGAGGAAGAGACCAATTAATGAAATCATTAAAATATATAATTAGCCGAATCTGATGTAAACAGCTGTCTGCCGGTCGCACCGAAACGGCGGCGCGTGCGTCGACAAGCGAGGAGAGACGAGAGACGCGGGAAACGACTAGTTTCGATAATCGTGGGGCTATGAAGAATGCGACGGGCATCGGCCTGGAAGAAACTGCTACCTTAGCAGTAAGGTCACCACCTACACCTGTACACCCCTTCTTTTTTCTTTAAGTACGTCTTTATATTTTTTTGTGTGCAATTAAATCTATTCTCTGACTATTCTTATTAAACATCAAAGACCAACCCGACTCCTCATCATAATTATTCACTTGCATTCATTCATCTTTACTTTGATTGTCCTCTCCGAAAATTTCCATCCACGTACTTACCCCTTCATGACCAACTTGACTACGACCCTATATTTAAAGGAGCCATCGAAATGAGCTCTGACTATCAAATCTAAGATAGAGCTCAGGACCAACGTGGCCTAACGTGCCTCATGAAGGACGGAGAGCGCTCCAGTTCTAATTGCTGCGGCTACCAACTTTCGTGATTGGTAAGAGGCACGAGGAGTTAAAAACTAATGAGGGCACATTTTTTGATCCACTTTTATCATATCTTGTTTAAGTTTAACATCGCAGACTTTATAACCTGAGAATTAATAGAAAGTAGTCATAAAAATTAAAATATTTAACGCACCGCCTTTTACGCCATAAACGGTAACACGGTAAGTGATAGCTGTTAAGGCCTCTACAGACTCGGCGACACGACAATTTGTCGCACGTGTGCGATCTCTATTAGCTGTTGTCTTCAGATAAGCAGACGACAGTACTTTAACTGAAAGATGGCTCTGTGAGCTGTAGACCTCGCGAGTCTGTATATCTTTTCATATTTATTTTTATTTTTTCTCCACAAACATCCCCAACAAATAATTTAATTTTATCTTATTTTATTTTATTGGTTAAGAAATGTGACCTGTAGAGGAAAACAGCCTTAGTGGTAGACCTTGTAAGCTGGCAACCCCCATAACTCCGTCATTTTTTAAAATTTCCAAAAACTGGCTCGATAAAAAAAACTATTAATTTATCGAACCTACTCACAAAATTTCACGAGAATCGGTTGAGAAACGCGACCTGTAGAGTGAAACAAACAAACAAACAAATCCACAAACAGATGGACATACAAAAGCAAATTTGGCCGGTCAATTAGAGCGTCGGTTGTCTAGTGGCTAGGGCCGCTGCCTCCCATCCGGGAGACGCGGGTTCGATCCCCACCACGTATACCAATGTGTTTTCGAATTTCAAATTCATATATACGTTTATTCGACGCTCTTACGGTGAAGGAAAACATCGTGATGAAACCTGCACACTCCTGCAAATAAATTTAAAGGTTATGTGTGAAGTCGACCAACCCGCACTGGGCCAGCGTGGTTGACTAAGGCCTAATCACTCTAAATCTGGGTAGGCTCGAACCCCTCGGTGGGGACGTATATTGATGATGATTAGTGTATTCAAGGCAAGGGTGAATCTTCTGGCTAAATGTATTCCACCCTCCTCCACATTTTCTCGCTTTCCAAGCAGGATTGTGGTCAATCGCGAACCCATTCATAATAAAAGCAAATAGACTCCCATAACACGCACACGTATGCTGTATGTATCATGTATGAGTGAATCGAATCGTTAGGTAACCTATAATAAACGTATACAACAGTTTTTCGATACAATATCTGTAGGGTATCGAACCATACAATACTGTGCCCGTTACCCAACGATTTGATTTTAACTCATTTTCAACTATTTTAATAATTAGTCTCTCGGTGAGACATAACTCTAATAAAAGGTAAATTAATCTTGCTTACCTCACAGAGTACTATATAATACTGCTTACCTAAAGACTGAGTCTTTTCGAGGCGAGTCCTAGCTCCAACTTTAGCTGCTACCTCTGCCGCCATTACAACCAATTTCAGGGAGTACATTGTTAATGTTATGCGAAGCTGCCTTTCTTTTTAATTATAAATCTGAAATATATTAGTCTTCACATGACAGACAGTGTAGTGAAATACAGTCAGTAAAGACCTCAATAAAGGTTTTAATGCTCAGACAGATATGAGCTAGTTTACACGCGAAAACCGGACCGAGTGAGTGCGCGGGCGCCGTATATCATTTGCCAAGTTACGAGACAGTCGTGTGACGACTGGAGTAAAGATAGCTATTAGAGATTAAAAAGTTTTATGATATTTTTACTTCCGTGTTTATCTTTGCCTAGGAGAAATTGCTATTAGGGCTTTCTATTTCCTTGTATGCAGTAGGCTAGAATCGCTACAAGTGGGTGCTAAATAATAGCCGACGTGGGAGAGGCAGACCTCGAAAACGACAGCGGGACGATCTCGACGCTTTCGAGGATGATTGGGAGTCATTGGCACAAGATCGAGGACGGTGGAAGGAAAAAGGGGAGGCCTTTGCCCAGCAGTGGGACAGTTCAGGCTAGAAAAAAAAAGCTCGGTATATCAGCCTTTCGTATCTTTCGAAGCACGAAAAGCTCAACCTGTAACGATAATGCTGCTATCTAATTAAAAACAAAAAAAAATATTTTCATACAATGAGTACATAGAAAAACAGATTATCTTAAAAGCTAATGTTAGTAATAATAATAAAAATAATTAAAACAGAAATCCTATTTATTTCGAAGTCTATGTATGACTTCAAGACGATGCGATATCGGAGAGTCCCACCGGCTCACAAAAACCCCCAGAAGACTGTTGGAGCTGGAGCAGAGCCGGGTCATGAGGGAGGCGCAGCGTTTTCGCATAATGGCGTAAAGTATAAAGACGCAAGATAAAATTTAATATAGTCTTTTTGATCTGAAGCGTTCATTGCAGTAACGAGGTCAATACTACCAATACATACATAGTAATCTAATTGTGTACATTATGTATGACTGATCTAGATTGAATGAATGATTCGGGTGTCCTTTGTCAATCCGTGGGAAATCACCTTGTTCCCACGGCAAGTCGTGAATTTAGAGGACATTAACTTTTAAAATAGTTAATAGATTAGAATAACCTTGCTTCTGCATCACACATAAAAAGCAAAAATAAAATACTTATGTAATTGTTCCAGCAAAGAGTTATGAGCGTACGGCGTATGAGGTGCGGGAAATTCGTCTCGAAGGAATTAGCAAAGATTTCAGACGCGCGTCGCCTCGAGGGAGCGAAGCGATCGTCTTTTATTTCCTCTGAGGGAATTAGATTCATCACACAGGCATATACACCGTGAAATGTCATTGGTCGATTTTCGTAAAAGGGAGTGTTCAGTTCACTGAAAAACTATCCCCAAGGAACATGGGCTGTAAAGAGGCTAAAAATTTTATAAAAAAACCGCGCGGCCGATTTACTATGGAGGATGCAATTTTTTTTTTCATTTTTTAGCCCATGTTCCTTGGGGAAAGTTGTTCAGTTTAATGGACTGAATACTCCCTTTTACGAAAATCAACCAATGAAATTTCACGGTGTATTGCGCGACCTGTTTTGTGCAATTAAAATGCATATGCACGCGGCAGCACAACAACCATCTACCACTATTATTTAACATGTGCACTAAAAACACGAAGATAGGTGCTGGCGTGTCTTTACATATTGTACCTACTAATGAGATATCGAATCGTAATAATCATAATCAATAGCCTCTGTGGTCAAGCGGTCGAGTGTTTGACTTTCATTACGGAAGTTCCGGGTTCGATTCCCGGTGGGGACACTGTCAAGCAAAAATCTCTTTGCGAGACTTCCTCCAGTTCGGTTAGGACATTGCAGGCTGAATCACGTCCGAAAAGAAAGATGATTCCGTGCTTCGGAAGGCACGCTAAGCCGTTGGTCCCGGCTACTATCTAGTCGTTACACGAGCCGTGTCAATGGCCTTTGGCGACTCTTAAACACTGACGCCAGGGTTTGTGAGGTCGGTTGTCGATCTCACAACCCACACGATGATGATAATTGTAGGCTTTGCATTGCAAAGTTGACTATGACTATGTCAGGTTAAATCACCTGAATGTCAGAAAGGAAAGATGGTTCCGTGATTTGCAAGAGCTGGCTACTTGCACACGAGCCACGTCACTGGCCTTTGACGGCTCTGTAACACACCAGCAGCATCTCCATTTCAGCTGGGCAATAATGTTTTCGTAAATGTCCGGTTGTCCGGCGAATGTCCGGCTGTTCTCATCTACAGATCGCAGTTCTTAACCGATTCTCGTGAAGTCAGCAGGTTCGATATTTATAGCAAATAAAACATCTATTCAGTTTTTAAAAATTTATAAAATAAAAGATTTCTTTTGTTACTCTTATTACTCGTAAGACGCATAAACTTTAAGGGGATGAGGGTGTTCAAGGGTGAAAAATGATGAAAAAAAGCAAAAAGACAGACTTGTGAGGTTTACAGCTCACAGAGCCAATGGTTTGTATGTAACTCTGCTCACCCTTTTATGGTTAGGAGCGTGACCTTACGTAAGAACTCATATTATACATATGTTTTAAGATTAACAACAGCAAACAAACAAACAAATATGAAAAAACAAAATATATAAAAAAGGTAACAAACCCGAAAATAGTGTCAATTTTAGTGGACCCATATTATTATAATTATGAATGATGTTATAAGTTTATAACAGAATATAGCTCTTACCTTTCTTCTCACTAACACATAAAACCGCAAACACATTATTATTATTTTAACAGCAGAATGCGGGTGTGACAGTAAAAGTACAGTAAATCAGTCGTAAACACAGTGAAGTTGGTCCATAAAGAACTGGTAACTACCCGCAGAGCGAATATTTCTTATTACTTAAATAACTTTGGCTAAAAACACTTCGCCAAAACAAAAGCAAAACATCCAAAGTTTCGCAACTTTGCAGTTGCAGTTATTCCTAAAATATTATTCGGCATTTAACAGACTACGCTTTGACCGTACTTTTCAAAGCACAGAAGACGGTCTATATGATAATCACAGACTTAATCGTGCTGACCTAACTAGATTGATAGATAAAAGACTACCGCTGTGTGTGTGTGTGTGTGTGTGTGTGTGTGTGTGTGTGTGTGTGTGTGTGTTGTTGTTAATTATTGCGGCTTAACGCGCAGACACGGAACTATCTTGATTTTCGAGAAAAAGAACCTCATGTCCTTACCAAACCAAACTAGGGACAGTCTTACAAAGTGATTCTTGTTTGTCAATTTTTCCTACGGGATTCGAACTTAGGCCATCCAAAACGAAAGCCAAACACTCCACGCCATGGGCACTGCTAATGTAACATCCTCAACATAAATTATTATAACGTGAACTTAAGCATCCAAAGGCTTGAAACCTGACATAAAGAGGCACATTAAGATGATTGATAGGAGATATCAAACATATCGACGTGAATAGGCGGTTTGTATGGAACGCACCATACAAGCGTATGGAAATAATGTATAGCCGGTAGGGTATGGCATTTTGTATGGAAAATAGCGGAGCTATTCAAATGACAACGCTATAAGGTGGTACAGTTAGGATGTGGTGTAAGTGTAGTGTAGAAATGTAACGGAATAAAAAATAAATCTTTTGATGCAACTTGGGTATCAGCTCAGTGGCCTCGATTCGGGATGTCACGCTCTAATCCTTAATTTAAGTTAGTCCGTCCTTTTTACCTTTTAAAGATTGAAAAGGGACAGGAGATGGCCATCCTAATATTAGAGCTGTCAAGCATCGAATTTGAACCTTATGGCCGTGTCGATTGCACAATTTTAGAGAGAGCACTTAAAACATGCGACTTAAAAATCTCTTAAACTGACAGCTATGCCCTTATTTTAGGTTATCATTCGTTCAAATGAATATCATTCGTTCATCACCTCTCTTTCATTGGTCATAAAAACGAAAACGATAGCTGGATTTTAAAATTAGAATTAGAGCATGACATCCCGAATCGAGGCCAGTATCATGGCAGTGATCTTATGTAATAGTATATACTTACCCTACCTACTTTAACTTTGCTTTGCTTTTTTACTGAGCTTCAAAGTCAAAGTCAAGTAAAATTTTTTTATTCGAATTAAGATTTTTACAAATCATTTTTCGACGTCAAAGCGTTATGGATGGCACGTTCACACAGCGATTTCACGCTTCGAATGTCTCGTAGCTCGTAGCGATTTAATTGCTACGATCGCTACGCCGTAGGCGTTTCATCCGCCTTTATATCCGGCTAAATGTGGAATCTAATTCGAATTACATTGCTCTGTATGGGTCGCGCTTGGGACAGTAAATTAGTACCACAACAGCGATGACCAGAACTGAAAAAGGACAGGAAAACCACACCCAAATCTTTCATCGTTTTGCGTGTGCTTTAAATCTTTTGTTCCACTTTACTCAGTCGAGCGAGCGACTAGTCGCGTCGTCAGTTTGTACTACATAAGCGAGTTTTGAAGTAAAATCGCCTACGCCTCCGCTTGTCACTTAACATACAGTATTAAATGTTGTTATATATTATATTATGTGCGCAGGATTGCAATCATGACAAGCTTTAGATTTATATCGTATCGGATATCGGGAACTATGGTAAAAAGTCGCTCTGCTGCTATTCGTACTTATTAGGAGAGACGTACAATTACATTTAGCGCAAATCGAAAGTTACTTCCGAGTTCCAAAGTCAAAGTCAAAATTATTTATTTCCATAGGATGTTATTACATCACTTAGATCCGTCATTACATTTTTTTGAGTGAGTTCACTAACACAATGGCGGAATCCGATATGGTCATTAATACTTTACCGCCTTTAAGAATCATAAGGAGAATTTAAATAATGAATGAATGAATGAATGAATATACTTTATAGTGCGTTCATTATAAGTATAATTAGTTCTCATTAGTTTGAACTTGGATCAAGTTAGATTTTATTGAACGAACAGATCTGAATTTTAAACGTTTACATTTAAATTTCAAAGCTGCATACTCTTTTTTTTTATATGAACAATTTAAAATACACTGTTGTTTTTCTAAAGATTTAGGCTATCTATTGTCAATCTACAAGGGGCAAGTAACACACTAAAAAATGTCGTATGAGCTATATCCGCGCGCGATGTATGTGACTACTACGGTCTCGAATGCATTCAGTTATTAGTTATCTACGTTAGAGCTGGACTAACGTGCCTTTCGAAACACACAGGACGCTCGCAAATAAATGTACTAAATAAACCGCGGCTACTTTTGTAATTGCTCAAAATTAAGTTACCGTTTGGAAGATTTACGTATGCAAATACTAAAATAAATGTTAAAGTTAAAGCTTTATACGAGCAACTAGCAAGCCCCGCAATTTTAGCTTCAGAGCCAAGGATGAATCTCCCAATATGTAATTTATAGAGATGTTGTGATACAAACGTAAAATCGGTCCTCATACATTGTGCCTGGGCTTCATATTAACGACATAATTTATTTCTGACTATTACTTTTCTTTTATTTGAAAGCAAGCTTTTAATGGTAAGCGAGCCTTTTCAATCACATCAATAGAGGAGCCATTCTGTGGCCGAGTGGTCGAGATTTCGCAGCTCATTACGGAGGTTCCAGGTTCGATTCCCGGTGGGGACAGTGTCAAGCAAAAAATTCTTTGCGAGACTTTCCCCAGTTTGGTTAGGACATTGCAGGCTGAATCATCTGATTGTCCGAAAAGAAAGATGGCCCTATAACACTGACACTAGGGTTTGTGAGGTCGGTTGTCGACCTTACAACCCACACGATGAAGAAGAACGAAACATAATGACTTCACCGTAAGAGAAAGCATCGTGTGAAAACCTGCACATTCCTGCGAAGAAATTCAAAGGTGCATCCGCACTGGGCCAGCTTCGTCGACTATGACCTGACTACCCTAACCCTCCACGGTGGGCTCGAGCCCCTCGATGGGGACGTATATGATAAGTTTACGATGACTATGACGTCAAGTCTTGCTTATTATTTTAGTTTTATGAGGCGAGTGCGTGCGCCTGCACACATATCCTACATATCTGACTGTTTCATCATCATCAGTTTTATTTGAAAATATAACTTAAGAGTAATAAGGGACGATATTTTTCTTAGATAGTGTAAAACTTTTCTGTTTAAATGAGTCTTATTATGGCCTGTCCAAGCGCTTGGCATTGAACTATTTGATGGTCATTATTACACTGTTGTACACTATTCCTAGGCGCTTAGTGTTACACCTGGTCACTTTATAAAATGACTGTTTTTATTGACCAAACGACGACAGAAATAAACTGCGCAACCGTAATGGAATCACCGATGGGTTTCGTAGGCTGTTATTAGCGGGGTTAGGGTTCAGTAGGAAAAATGGGTTACGAATAGAGAAAAAATCTGATTGGCTGATTAGATTTTGAACTTGTTTTTGGATTTGGTAGCATAAGGATAACTGGAATGGCAGTAGATTTCCCTTCACTTTATTTAATGTAGGTACTTAAATACACTGAACATAATTATATATTATTTTTACTGTTGTTATGAGTTTTTAGTAAATAATAATATTTAAAAATATTGATACGTTTTTAAATCAGTCATTGTATATGAAACAGGATCATAAATAAATAGGATAGTTAAAAGCCTTAGCTTTCTTAAAAGCCTCTGTATTTTTTCTATGGTAAAATACTATTACTTCATTAATATCCTTTATTAGTCAAAGTAACATGCACGTCAAACTTGTAATATTCTGTCAAGTGAATTCACTTAAACTGTCCCGCGTGTCCTGCGCGTGACACGATAGACGGATTCAATTAAAATTCATTATTTCGAAATTAAAAGTCGTCTTCATCATCTCTCTAGCATCAAATTAATATGATAAAATCTTTATAAAACAAAATAAAGTTTAACTTTGCAAACTGGCAGGCAGGTGGAAAAATTGCGAGACTTTCTGAAAAAAAAAAACTAAAGTTGTATCAAATGTATTTTTCTCTTACGACTGGTATAGCTTGTTTGGTTGATAGTGCATCTGTCCTTTGTCGGTCAAATATTTGTTTATCTGTTGCGGGTCTGGGGTGAGCGAAGCTATAAATGGAAAGTGTGATGAGTTATTCTTTTTTTTTTAATTATACGGGACCCTTAAAGCTAAAAAACAGTTCACACTTCAAAATTTCAATGTTTGGTTTTCCGAAAGTACTAAATCAAAGAATATTTTATCAAGATGATGATAGCTTGCTTGTGACAGGACGATGCGTGCGCGCATCTTGTGAATCGTAAACTAGAATTACTTATTGCTATGCTAATTTTATGGAGAAACATTGCAAGATGACAAAACTTAATTTATGACATGAATTTATGAGTATAAACAAAACGAATTAGCAGTTTCATTATTCAAATATTCTATTCGTAGCCTACGGAACCGAATGCAGAACTTCCTATGAGGAAAGCCCACCCGGTCACCGACCATGCTATAATGCTGACGTGTTTTTTTCTTTATGGAGATGGCAACATGAAGAAAGCATGCGTCTACGAAGATTTTTTTGTGAGTAAAAAGTACCATTTTGCGTTAGGTAGGCTTAGGCTTGTATTGTTTTGTTTTTTGGCGTTAGATTTATGTGATCGACTCAAAATACTCTAATGAGATGGGCCCTAGGGCACACCCAGGGTCTGTGCCCAGCCAGGGTATGCTTGAAGCCCTTAGATGTGTAGCTATGAGCTGATTCATTAAATGTCAATGTGAAAATAATTGTATGTAGAGTTGCTACCCTGACAAATGGTCGCATGTATAAGCCTTCTCTCAGTCAATTGTGTTTTGTTCTACTTTTGTTTTTTACGCTTGATACTTAATAATAACGATGTAACTCGACAAATAGCGAAAAAAGAAATCTTCCAAATCTCTCTCACGTCAAAATAAAGTTGGAATTAAACTAATGTCTTATTCGCGACGTCGCATTCTACACACACAAAAACTAGTTTTTTTTTCTCTAAATTCAAATAAAAACGTTCCGTTTACGTATCATAAATCACTGTTTATTGCAAAGCGCGAGTTGTGAGTTATTTTCCGGTAAAGTTTCTAAAAAGTTATTTTTTAATCGGATCTTATCTGCTGTCTCATTTATAATATCTGCTTAGCTTAAGTTAAGTATCTAATATGTTTGCTTTAAGCGAATATTTTTGTAGTCACAGTTTCTAAGAGCTTTAGTGGGCCACCTAACAAATTAATAAAACAAGTCGACCAGCTGGGGGCCGTTTCACGAAGATACAAGTTATAAATTACAAGTACAATTCGACTTACATTGCGTAGACGATTAGAGAAAACGATAAGGATTTACAGTTTAGGCGAATTGGCTACGCAATGTATATCAAATTGTAACTTGTTGCTTCGTGAAACGGGGCCCTGACGTGCAGTCTTATCGTGATTACCTTAGCCTCCGTGGTCTTCGGTAGAAAGTTCGATTTTCATTACGGAGAAGGTTCTGGATCTAATCTTGGTGGACGGACACTAGAATCAGCTAATTTGATTAGGACATTACAGTTGTCCGAAAAGTAAAATTATTTTGTGCTTTGGAAAGCTCGTTAGGCATTTTTGTTCTCGGCTATTCGTATAAGTTGTGTGGTGACGGCAGAGTAGAATACATTTGTCACCAACCCCTACTCTTCCCGTGGGTGTCGTAAGAGGCGACTTAGGGACTACACATTGAACAGGGAACAGGCAGCAGCGCTCTCTGATACAGTAACCTTTTAATCTGCGATCTCCAACCCGCCTGCCAAGCGTGGAGATTAGGCAAAACCCTCCACTTAAGTGAAGGAGGCTCATAGTCCAGCAGTGGACTGTAACGGGCCGCCGTTGATGTTTTTTTTTATGATTCGTAACAAGAAATAGACGTCAAAATAGAGGTCTTTGGCGGCTCTATAACTCTGACACCCGGATTTGCATGTTCGGAATGTGGTAAGAAGATATCTACACATCTCAAATTTTTCTGAATTAAGGTATTCAGAATGAGGTAGGAAATCATTTCGTATTTGGTGGTTTTGAATTGTCTTACCGGTTTCGCCTCTTCGTGTAGATAAAAGCGTTTTGAAAAAGATATCTTCGTGGGTGGCCCAACCGCTAACAGATCTTTTAGACATCTATTGGACCTGATGCCAGTCATTATTAACAATTCTAAATCATAAAAGTAAACTCTATGACAGATTTCAAGCGGAATTACAAGCGCAAGCAGATTTACTCTACCCAAATCATTTACGGCTGTCACTGCAAATTGACGCATGTTTTACAAACTTTTAGAAAACTAATACCTTTTTTGAAACAATTTGCTTTTACCAAAACACCCTCTAATTTAAGCCTTTAGAAACGTAGATAAAGTTTAAAATTCCTTAACCAAAGCTTTGACTATGGTTCAGTTCGAAAATGGACTCAAATACCTTTTCATTTAAGTGCAGTATCGTTTAGTTTTGTCCAGGAGCTTATCGGCAATGTATCTGTTTAGTAGCATACAAGGGTTGTGCAGACAAATAGAGCAATGCGGGTGATAAGCATCTACACGTCCTTAACTGGAGGAAGCTGGCTGGAAACCTTGTGACACTGTCATGTAAACCTTCTGCGAATTTAAACAACTCTACATGTCTCTATATTAGACAAATGTCTCTGTTTGTTTTGGAGCACCCTGAGTATTTTTTAAAGCATGACAAAGTTTTCCTAAGAACGACGTGACTTCTGCGAAAAATCTGTTATTCTTACCTCGAGCTAGAATAAATATGTTCAAAAATTATTCATTTTGCATGGCGATACGAATTTATAATCATTTACCAAAGGACTAAAAAATTGCGCACCTTCTCAATTCAAAAAGATAATCACGGAGTGGTTGTTGGAAAACATGTTTTATTCAGTCAAAGAATTCCTCGATACATCTACATGACATGACAGAACGTTCTTTTAACTTTTGTATAAGATTTGTATGTAATGCTTTGACGTAGTTGTAAAATCCTATATTTGACATTATTTTCATTCTATTCTTGACATACGTATAGTTTTCTTATCATATTTTAAAATGCTTTGACTCGTAATGTATTAATTTTAATTTATTTTTTTGTTTTGACTCGTATGGTATTAATTTTAATTTTATGCATGTAATTTTAAATCTTACTTTTTACTATTGTATACCCATATATAGGGTGTATACCCATATATATCCCTTAGCTTTTACCACAATCTTACAATAAATGATTTTGAATTTGAATTTACAAACCTATCAATTTTTTTTTCAGGACGCTTCTGAAAGGCCTCGATCTTGCCTTATCGTGTCTGCACTTTCTGCTAAAGCTGCCGGAACCTCCGTCTAAATGTATCTTTAGAAGCACGGGAGACGCTTTAAATTAAACCCGTCAGCTAACCAGCCATACCATCCAGTCGTCAGGCAGTCAACCAGCCGATTAGGGTAAATTACATGCATCAACATCATTTTATGGACTAACCACAGTTTATAAATCTACAGGCAATACTCAACCGAGATATTTGAGCCTTTCGCGTCATAACGTTGTTATTATTGTATAATTGTAATTATTCGACATTACACTTCGGTGTAAACACAAATCCCACCCGGTTTGAGCTATCAAAGACCATGTTTGTGACAAGCATGGCGAAACAGTCGGCGCGGTGTGTCGGTGGCGGAAAATTTGTTGCATAACTGCACGCTGCATTTGTTCAAAGATAAACCTATTTATAAAGTAGTCTAGCAACCTGTCAAATAAACAAAATGGCTGACGTGGCAGGCAGGGCCCTGTCCCTCACCCGTAAAATTTTAGAAGGCCGCAAGAACAAATTTTAATTTCTTTATAAAGGCGATACTTAATTTCACTTAAGTAGAAGAACGTTCTTCTATTAGGGATTTTCGTTTTATTCATGTCTTTAGAACTTGCGGTGAAATATTTTAGGTATTATGATCTATAGTGGGCACTCTCGTACTGGTAGGCACCTACTTACTTATATGTATGACTATTCGAAGAAATGTAGATTAGATAGAGCTCAGCGTCAATAAAAACCTAGGAACTATCAACATTAATTATACCAAGAATGTGAAGATCGCTCCACCTGTCAATTGGCAAGCCCAGTTTCCTATTTACGTATGCTATAAACGCTGAAGTAATTAGAAACGCACCTCGAAACCAATCTCTCAGGCCCTGCGTTCCGAGACACGCTGAAATCGATTAAAGTACCCGTAATCGCGTTCCGAATCACTGTCAGCCATACATTTTTTTGCTTTTCTGATCGCTGACAGCGCTGAAAGTCTGATTCGGAATGCGCCCAGGGTCCAGCAAAACTAGATCACATACTTACTTAGCTATTGGAGAAAAAATAACGGCCCTACACGGTAACCTTGTACTTTTATAGAGTGCAATTTTTCTTACAGATTACGTCTTTAGCGATTTTTTTTATATTTCGATTTACTGTGTACTTACCTATACTTATTAAAATTATATTTTATAGTAAAAAAAAAAAAAGAAAATTATTTCCATAGGATGTTATTACATCACTTAGATCCCTCATTACATTTTTTTAGGTATTAGAGTCAGAATAAGTTACGGAATAGTAAACATTCCCTTCGGCAATATTTAGCTGTCCGGTTCCTCCACAAGATTGTGAATTGGACGTAGTTACACGAAAAGGATCCAATCCACAACATTGTCAAAAATGACTTAAGTACACCAAACTGACCGCAAATATCGCTTCTATCGTCCAGTAATAAAAATTTGACAAAAAAGAAGAGGTTTATCTTTTTTACCAGCCATTGAACCAACCAACATGTATGACAGATTTTTTTGTTCTTTCACCATAAACAATCCAATTGACCTGGTTCACAGCCTACAATATTAACCATTTATTTTAAAACGAATCAAGCACTCTGGATTGTTATTGTGTAATTACAATTTGTTCATCACCTATACTTAATTAAAAATATAAAAACGATCCACAGCGCTTGGTTCTCCTTGCTGAATATTCTAACACCTACATTTAATAATTAAAACGATCCAAAATGCTTGGATCCTTTTCGATAAATTCATTTTCAAAGTAATATGCCAATAAGATTTTCAACAAACTTCTTAGAGTGTAGATGGTAACTAATTATATCTATCTCTCCCAAAAAGTACTAAAAATTAAATGTATTTTTGATCGCAGTATTATTTTGTTGTATTATTTTGTTGTATTATTTTATTTGCAAAGAATTCACTACATGGAGCGTTTTAAATAAATTTATATTAAGCATGCGCCAAAGAAAAAGTAATAAAATGAAAAGGATCCAACCCACCAAAACACATATTTCTCCGAAAATACCAATCGTCCCATAAATATACTATTAACAATAAAAAGGTTCTCACAAAACATAACACTTTAAATTTATCTTGAAACAAACACCTATGAAGAAAATCATTTTGAACTTCAAACTTCAATATCTCAAAAGTGACTTTGTGTGGATTGGATCCTTTTCGTGTAACTACGTCCAAATAATCTATTTAATGACAAATCGAGTCATCTGAACTAATTTAGCTTTTTCATGGTCTGGCAATATTAAGCCCTAAAAATCGCTGCATCAAAATAATAACGTTCGCGAAATCTATCTAACAAATAATTTTGCTCTACATGATTTTGAATCGGACTGTAGTCACTTTTTAATCAGTTCAGTGGGAGTGGTTAAGTGGTCCAGTAGTCTTAACTGATGTGGAAATTGCCGTGAGTCGGTAATTTCTTTGACAGGATAATGTCGTTAAGAGTCTTGGTAATTACCACGAAGATTTGTAATAGATAAGCTAATTATGCGGGTCGTTAGATTCATGGCGGATTTCGGTTGTTGTTTACGCCATAAAACGCCATTTTGCTTTTTGATGGCTGTGTAGAGTTTTTGGGACCGTATTTTTACAAGATTGGTTCTTCCATCTGTGTAGGTGGGTAGTTTTATGGGACCACCATGAAAACAGGTGCTCTCTAAAACAATGTAACTCCTATTGAAATTAGAAGTAGGATCTTAACTTTTCTTTATTTACTTCACACACTTTGTTTTTGTCACTTTTTTATGCTGACACGCACGCCGCCGCGCCGTAGGAAAATGTGGTCGGAAGCAGCTAGACATAGACATACCTACTTCTTTATTCAAACTTTCGCAACTACGAAATAAGAGTGTACGTCGGAACCTCGAAAGCCACCACTTCGTAAGACTACCCAAAAAAAATGTAATGACGGAGCTAAGTAATGTAATAACATCCTATGGAAATAAATTATTTTGACTTTGACTTGACTAAACCTCGACAGAGACGGAACCTCGACAATTACAGTTTCTGTCTGTCGAGGTTCCGTCTTGTCTTGTCTTGTCGTCTTTCGAAGTGGTGACTTTCGATGTTCAACTTTCCATCGAACACTGGTGTTTGGAGCACATGTTTATTTTGTATCCCAATGTGCTTGGAGTTGGCTCGTGTTGCAGCGACGTTGAATTAGAACTGGCCATGCAGCACATTTACCCAGCTGTCGTTTCCTCTAGTTAGATCTCAAGCTCAGCATTTGACTGCAGCGGCAGACGGGAGTGATTTCCCTGTCAAGCGACGCAAGCGCAGGGACACGGTAGATGGACGCGTGAATGCGACGCCCGCGCAGCCAGCCAGGGTAGCCAATCGTAAGTAAGTATTAATTCACATAAAAACAAAATCACGCTTCTATCCCCAAGGGGTGAGCAGAGCATCAGTTGGTTCCCAAGGTGCACAAGCTAAAACAACACAAAGATCATGTAATGATGTTATTTTCCGAAGATTAGCCGGCACCACGGAGACATGTATTTGTAACGCAACGGCTTAACGTGCCCCCCGAAACACGAAATCATCTTACTTTTCAGACGATTTAGGTGATTCAATATGTAATATCCACGGACCAAGTAGGTTGGTCCGTGGTAATATCCTAACTAAATTAAGGGACGGTTTCCCAAGTGAACCGGGATATGAACCCAGACCTTCTGTAATGAGAACCATACCGCTCAGCTCAGCCAAGTGACATGAATGAAATTGATGAGTCTATAAAAAAATACGATACTAGTAGTGCACTTGGTTGGCTGCATATTTATAAGGATTAGTATATTATTACTTAAGTAAATATCTGTTTTAAAACTTTATTGTCTAATTTGTAAGTACTTAACATTTTCAGTAAAAAAAAAATTAGTGTAATTTTTTTTGTGTAGTAAGTACTTATAATTATTATTTAGTATGTAAAGATTTATGTAAGTCACTCACTTATTTTTGGTAGGTAACGCTAACGGTTGATTGGACTGCCGCGTCACAGGTTATCCTAGACAATATTATGTACTGTACAGTGAAATTTTCTTGTTGGCAAATAAACGATTTTTATTATTTATTTCTATGCTACAAGTATAACAGTGTACTACTCGTATCTATACCTACTTAAGTACGATGATGGCAGTACCGCATTATGATATATGAACATTTTGGCACAGAAGTCAAAGTCAAAGTAAAAATGATCTATTTCCATAGGATGTTATTACATCACTTAGATCCGTCATTACATTTTTTGAAGAGTAGAGTAGAGCGATTTTTGCTTGCCTCATTTTACTTTGAAGTCAGCCATAAGGACTTGCAGACAGCCCTGCGGACACGTCGATTCGGCCAAGGCAATTACTAACAGAAACGAGGCGGCGGCGGCAGGACCACATTCTGGAATAACTAATTCAGTTGTTTCTGCGCAAAAATTCAGCCAACTTGAACAAAATTAAAGATAATGAAGAGTTTTCCGGTGAAGGAAGACATCATGGAGAAGCCTAAGCCTGAACTCTGCACATGCCTGCGAAGAAATTCAAAGAAGTTGTGTGAAGTTGAGCATGCCTGATCACCCTAATTTTGGGTAGACTTGAACCCCTCGGTGGGGACGTTTAATAGCTGACAAAAAGTCACTACATGTAGAGAGATGTAAGTAATTGATCGGTCTTTTATATCGACAGGGCCTCGTTTACAAACCTACAAGTTCGCTGCCTTTCAATTTCTTGCCTACTTACCCAATCCATAAACTATATAGTACTTACATAGTCTTGTTAACCTAATGGCTACACCTTAGCAATCAGCAAGTGCAAGTACCCTCACTTACCTCAATCAAAGCCCGTGTAAGTTCATAAAGACTGTTCCGCAACGCAACGCTGGCCGATAAACGTAGTAGCACCAGTCTTAAACACTATGAAACGTGGAGTATTAGCTTGATCCATAATGTTGAGTAGGTAAGTAATCCGCGGTATTAACCACTTCCTTAGGTACTACCCGCATATTACATAGAACAACTCACTCAAGCTTAGGTACATACTTACTTATAATAGTCAGTTGGTAAAATTTCTAGGTTAACCGTTTAAATTAATAATTGTGTGTGATGTGAGTAGGTACTTATTTAATTATTTCTTAGATAATTAAGCGAAAATCGATATGTGTTCTGCCACAGAGCACGTAAATTAAACTAGTTTAATGTAGGATACTACTGATAGAATAATGTATTGGTGGGGACGTATCGACACCTCTCTATGAACAACAACTTAACTTGAGATACGTGACATGAAATACAAAATGACTTTTGCTAATATTATTCCATATCATAATTTTATTTACTCTGAATTTTCTGTCCAAGCAGTCTCTAAGTACAATAAAACTGAAGTTAGCATTAGTCAAAAAAACCTAACTATATGTAGGTAAAACGTATTTTTTTTCTCTTTAAACTGCTGCACTGATTAGTTGCTAAAATTGAGTTACGTTGTTGTTCATAGGAGGTGTCGGTGTATGAGCTGTTGATGATGATGAAGGAAACATAGTCATTAAAAAATAATTTTATATTCTAAAAACATTAATGGCTAAATTATTTACTTAAACAAATAGTTTTTTACAACAAGACTTAAGTTATCCAACACGTGATCTCCTGATTCCAAACAAGGGCTTCTTAATACGGACGCGTCATTTTTCACAACTGCCTTTCTCAACAGCTTCACACATTCGTTCTCTTTATAAAACTCTCCAATTTTGGTCACCAAATTCAACATCTGTTTACCAGATAACAATTTTATAGCCCTCTTAGTCAACAATGTGTAAATACTAATATAACACATCAAGTCATCATCTTCCGAAGTTTCTAGATTCGGCAACAAATCGTACAGAATTGTCAAGATTTCATTTTCAAGATCCTTGTTCAATTTTAGCTCCATGAACTCAATAGGCTTTCCGTTCTTTCCGGCAACGCTCAAATTGTTTTGAAATGCATTAACTGTCATACTTCTTAGAATATTTTCAATCAAATGTAACACATTTTTTACATTTGTTCTGTCTTCTTTCTTTAGTAGTTTTACGAAAAAGTGTAACCACGAGATCAGTCCATAACCTTCGATCAGGATCTCGCAAGCTCTCGGAATGGACGCTATCGAACTAACGGCCGAAACGATCTTGTCATGACTCTTACGATCACTGAGCACAGAGCTGTTGAAATCCATGACCATCTTCAAACACATTGTCTTGAAGAGAACGTTCACATCTGTCATAGTTTTCGTTCCGTTTTTAATTATGTCTAAAACCCATGCCCTTCTTTCGGCTGCTTCCACATCGCTATCGTGAAAGAGGCTCAGGAAGTCAGGAACAACAGTCAGGTCTACCAACTCTTTAGCAATGAAGAAGTTGTTAACGGGTTTGTACAACGGGTCCATTGGTGCTGTGGAGACCATCAACGCCTTGGCCAAGTAAAGTGCACCGACAGCGGGAAGCCGAGGACTCCTCAAGGTTTCGTTCTGTTCGCCATTTTGAATTATGGCTGTAGAGAGACTTTGCCGAAGAGTACTGATGAAGTCGGTCAGAAAGAGTTTGTCGTTCTTGTGGCGCCTGTTAAAGAAAAAGTTCATTGTAAACGTTTAATTATACAAGAGAAGAACCACAGTAATGGTATTGATACTGTAATGATTACAGTATCAATAGTAGCATAATATTACAGTGTAATTAGTGTTATTTATTATGTGTAGTGTAGTGTATGTGTTTTTATTTTTTATTTGTGTGTGTGTGTGTGTGTGTGTGTGTGTGTGTGTGTGTGTGTGTGTGTGTGTGTGTGTGTGTGTGTGTGTGTGTGTGTGTGTAATATTATGCTACGTTGAATGAAATAACCTTCAGTATTGGATTCAGGTATATCTGTATACATTAAGAGTCTAAACTTTTTACTTAACAATAAAAAATTTAATTATTTTTTTTACTTAACTGTGCTACTAAATTATAACGAAAACGATGGTTGATAAAATCATATAGAAAATTCTATTACTTCCCAAGAAGCACGTCGAGTCTACTCTAATTAGTTAATCTGTCAACTTTACTTGTAACAATGTTTACTTACGTTTCAGTCTCCAACAACATGCAGAATCGATGCAGCACGTGGTAAGCAGCCGCCCTCATCAACGGACAGTGAGAGCTCAGCGCCATCACCGGCACAGACAGCAACCCCGTCCTCAGCAGCTTGAAACACGAAGCCATCGACCCAGGTGCCAGCAGGTGACTCAACAGGGAAAACAGGAACACAGGATCGTATATCCCTTCATCGTCGTCAATGTAAGATCGATTCACCAAGTCTACAGTCCCTAACTCTGTCAGAACTGCATCGTATTTAACTTTTAAAATAAAATTGTTTAGGGCACCTTCATTGTCTTTGATATGATTTGGTTTAAATAGGCCATCTTTAGACATTTTTTCAAAAACTGTTTGGTTGTGATTAGTGTCATTAATTGTTGGTAGCTCATAAGTATAGTCCAATCTTTGTGTTACAGGAAAATTTGTAACAGTCCTCTCTATGATGTCTTTTTCGAACAAATTCAGTACTTGATTAGGGGTTGGATGAGCCCATAAGGATGACGACCTGTTCTTCCTAACTGCATAGTGATTAGCTGCAGAATCTCCAAAGACGTAAGGTTTATAATCGTTGACAGGTAACCCATTGCTTTCATAATGATGTAGGATTGCCAGAATGATTCTGTCGCAAGGACTTCTGGTTGCACGATACGCGCTCAAGTATACTGGTATTTGTTGCGGCTTCATCAATGATTTGTTCTTCGAAACCAAAGCGTAAATGAATTCAACTAGCCTAGATTTTATATCTGAACTGTGATAGCTTAGCATAACATTCAGGAATTCTGAATGAGATGTCACCATGTCGAATAATGTCTGAGTGCCTTCGTGATCCTCGGGGTATGCCAACTTTACTAATGTTGTCAGTAAGTGGAGAAGTTGCGGGCCGCATGTGTTACCCTGTGTAGCCGTTTTGATTTTTAAAGAATCTTTTAATACTGTTTTGCAGAAGTTCTGCCATACAGCACTTTCTGTAAGTTTCTTGAATTCGTCTTTAGCTTCAGTGTCGAATCTTTTCACGTAGTTTCTGGCTCGAGTTATAGTGCAGACATTTGTTATAATAGCCTTTACGGTATCAACTTCTTTTAAATCCTTTAAAGCGTTAGTGATCAGATTCAAGGTATTCAAAAAGTAGTTTACGAGATGATCCTTCTTTGGTGATTTACCCATAATGCAATATTTCAGAAACATAGCTTGCATCAAATGAACATGAAAAAGTTCAACAGTCTCGAATTTATGACTTTTAGTGAAGAATTTTTCGCATTCGTCGACATCCATACACTCTAAAATGAGCTTTCTAATAAAATTCCAGTTAGTTATGTACAACTGTCCAGTTTTATGAGGCTTCTCGAGTAATTTTGCAATGTTTGACTTATATTCATTATAAATCATCATCAAAAACTGATTGTTTTCAACTAGAAATTGATTGTGATTTAATATAGCATTTCCCAATGGTAATGTCAATTCTCTTTGAGTTAATATTTCAGGTCTTGCTATTTGCTCCCTGAATATGACACAGAATTTGTAGTTAAATTTCAGCAAAACACCTGCTAGCTGTGAAGTTGATTTTCTGAGAGCGTTAGCGTTAAAAAACTTTTTGAAATGTTCTTCAGTTGCAGCTCCTATGTGATGTGGTTTATTTTCAAAGAAATTGACTAAAGCATTTTCTAAATTCGTCAAATTTGGTGTCACTTCAGTGGTACTTAAAAGATCTGTATACAATTTCATTGTCTTTTTTAATTTTCCATACTGGAGCTCCAGAGTGATTGATTTCGCGTACTTCTCTATCAAAACTTTCAGTAATTCCAATACTAAACTTGGTTCTTTATCATCCCTCACGCAAGCATTCGTTTCAGTAGCAAATATTTGATTAAAAACTCTTGTATCATCTTCTATGGACAAACCAATAACATCTAATATATTCGTCGTGTGTTCACAGTTCAAATTCTTCCTTTTGTTTATTTTTACGAGAGCTTTAACAATTTCACTATAGTTCTTTTGTTGGTAAGATTTCAGTAGCTTGTATTTCCTATCCAGATAATTGACCATGTCCTTATTTTGCGTAATGATTTCGATAAGAAACTTTGTTGCTAAGATGTTAGAACTATCTTTGCCCAAATCTAGCAATGAATATATCTTCAATATGTGGGGATTTTTAAATAATGACAGAATAATACTTCGACAAGTGTCGACCATGTGGTATTTCTCCCCAATTCGTAATAAACATTCAAAGTATTTAGAAATCTTATTCTGTTGGTCTTCAGTTAACATTTTCATGTCTGTTAATCTGACAGTGCAGAATATAAGATATTTTGCCCAAATTAGTAGTTCAGAACTGTCAATTTCGTTTCTAACATCAATTTTATATGGAACATCATTTATTGTAAAGTCGCTTTCTTCTCTTGCAACCTCTTGTAGGCAAGGAAATATATCTGTAAGAGAAATGTCATCATTGTCAATTATAGATTTTGAAAAGTCTCTTATAGTTCTGTCTCGTTCTGAAATCGCTTCAGGTAACGATACTGGTTGTGACACCCAACTGCCGATATAATTCCGTACATCCAACTTAGAATCTCCAATGAGAACTTCTGTTAACTCTGGCGAGTAGTTACTGTGAAGCAAATTTGCAATGCAATGAGAGAGGAAATGCTTCAGATTCTTCTTCACATCTTTATGGCTCTGAATGTATTGCATACAGCCAACAATAAACGGGGAAGGCACTTTGTTTTCTAGGAACACACTGTCTTGGGTGTTTTTGTTTTCCATCAAATCATTAAATAGTTTATCCAAATTAGCTTCACTGTTCTGGTCCGAAATTTCAAAGTTAACTATTTGACTTCTCACATAATCAGTCAAGGATTTGCTATTTTCCAATACGTATTCAACAATATCTCCGATTAAAGATGTTGGGTTGACTTTAGTATTACGTAGAGTGTACAATATCAAATGAATTTCATCTTCATCTGCCTCAAATATAGATGTATTTTTGAAGAATTTGTGTAAGGTGTCCTTTGCTTCAATCCATGTATCTTCTTCATCATTTGTGTAAACCTCCAGCATAATGTGAAATAGCTCTTTGAACATTGGATTTTTCACAGATATAGCTGAGCTATCAAGAGTTAACCACAATGAGACAATTTTAAATTTTAGTACAGATGTATTGCCTTCAGAAACTGTTCCGGAAAAGTCTAGTAACTTCTTCATATCAACACTGCCTTCAAGAGTTTCAAAGAATGCTGGATGGATATCATTATACAGCAGCAGCAAATCCACCAGTGATATAAGTGCACTTGTATCATTGATTTCCGGAAGCTTGTAGTCTTTAGATAGTTCTTGTTGATGTCTACCCTCAATAACATTTTGAATAAGTCCAACAACAACAGAAGGAGTAGGCAAATGTTTAGGCACAAAATACTCCAGTCTGTTCTTCAAATCCACAATATTCTGTGTGTCATTCATTTGTAAAATTTGCATGTACCTTTTTAATGTCTGAAGCATTTTAACCAACACTTTGACACAGTATAGAGATACTGTATGGTCTTTGTTCATATTTAATTGGATGAATTTTAATAATGGAACAGGTAATGTCATGAATCTCACAAAGTTTGCTACTTGACCTGAAGATAAATTTGCCATTCTAGGGACCATCTCTTCAGGTTTCAGCCTGTCCAACAACTTGATTACAAAACTGGTTACTCTTTCCCAAATCGGAGAATGTTGAGGCTCAAAACTTTGCTCAACAACATTAACTACGGCTCTGTGAAGATCTGGACATTTGTAGATTATTTTCAATATTGTTTCACACTCATGTTCATTTTCCCAAGGTCTTTTCAGTGTCAGTAATGCTTTGTACAAGTTTTGGTTCTTATTTGCATCAGCAGTCCCTAATGACGGGTCCAAGAAATAGAGTCCCAAACGGTGAGATGTGAATAAAGTCAGTATAATGTCAGATAAGAGACTCATAATCTCAGGTTTGGCAACATTTTTGACATCATTATTTACCTCTGGAGGACCTTTCCAAGAGAAGATTTTAAAAAGATTGTGTATAATTTGGTGGCTGAAAGTTTTTAACTTCAAACTTTTGGAAATAAAATTATTGTCAATCACATTCTTTTTGAGGATATTGAGAAACATCAGTACAGCTTCTGCATCATCCTGAATCAATCCTGGTATGACAAGAGCCAGTAAACCCTGCTTTTCTAACAATGCTTTGATAAGTGGTAAATGACCATCTACTAAGAATGATGTCATGAAATGTACAAAAGAGGTCCGGACATTATCTTTTTCTTTGTAGTTTACTTTTTCAACAATATATTGCAAGTGTTTTGGTGTGAGTGGAGCTTGATTGAGAACTTCAATACCCAAATCTGGGTTTAACGTCACCATAGACGTAAGCAGTTTTAAGACAATTTTTCTATGTCGTGGACCTGAATTCTCACTGATCATAATCTCCACCGTTGGCATGAATGTGTTAAGGAAGTACCGGCATGCTTCTTCCGTGACCGATATCATGTGCGGCAGAGCAGACTGGACCTTTAGAATGATGAGGTGGAAAAGGTGGAACGCTGGAGTGGCCAAAGTCAGATTCTTCTTGTTGTCTTGTGTAATCTGTCGGAGAACCTCGTGGGAATTGCCACCAGCTTTTAAATACTCCAGTAAATAGTCCGCTTTGTTGTCTGGGTCGAGGCATACTTGCAGGAATTGCGTCAAAACTGAAATTAAAAATAAAACAATAGTTAATATTAACTAACAAAATAGCCTCACAACCATGAAACAATAAATGCTACTTGCTCAAAAGTAATGAAATAATATGGTAGTATATGTAAGTGTCTGAATATTTATACAAAATGCAGCAAATAACTACAGGACACTATTCTAACCTATAAACTTATCTACCTTTAAAACAAAGGAAAAATGCTATAAATTTCTTTCACATACCCATAGTCTGGCCCTGTTTAGCCGCCAATTCTTTACGGAAGTGTTTAATATCGAATCCATGACGATTCGGAAGACTTTTTGTCACATTTTCAGCATCATCTTCGGTTTGAGGTTTTTCAGACTCGGAGTTGGCATTAGCACTATTTTCTACAATTTCCTCTAATTTGGCCCTCTTAGAACCATCAGTTTTATCACTACCGTATTTTCTTTTCCCCATTTTTAAAACATTTCATAGATTTTTAACAAAAATACTGCATGAACTACACGTGAGTTTGTTTTGGTGAAATTGACATATTATTTGACATTTTGTATCAGGGCTGCCAGCCAGATAGATTCCGCATTTGGTATGAATGTCATTATGCTGGATTTTTTCATTTTACTTTAGTAATACATTTCTCTGTATTATAGATTAACTAGCGGTCCGTGGGGGGAATTTATTCCCACGGGCAAATCTTTAGTCTTAAGTCTTAACTTTTTCCCATAAAAAGTATCCTATGTGTTAACCCAGGGTACAAACTATCTCTATTCCCATCCTTTTCATAGTTTTTGCGTGAAAGAGTAACAAACATCCATACATACAAACTTTTGCGCTTTTAATATATAACTCGTAGTAAGGATTTTTAAAACTGCAACTGGATTTTTTTATTATTTGTTTATGGGGTTATATTGCGATGAATCGATACCAACCACCATCCTGGATGCCGTTTTATTCTTACTTTTCTTTTAAATTAACCGTGTATTAGTTGTAAATCAGCAAATCTTGTTGCTGCTAACACTTCGCGTCCTCCATTGCACGAGTGTAAAAGGAGCTCGTTTACCATCAACCACGCGAGGTGCGGAGCGAGACACGAGACGAACTGCGAGGTGAAACTGTAAATCTAGCATGAATTTTTCACTCATCATGCGAATAAACGCGTCGTCAGGTGAGCACTGGCATAGCTTAAATAATAAAATCTATAATAATTATCATACGTCTGGCAGCCCGTAGTTTTACAGTCTGTTACGTTCCTTTTTACGCTTGTGACGATATTTTTGTAAAATTATTTTCCGTTGCAAGGTCGCGTTTTAGATTTTATCCGCAATGAAAAGAAGCTTAAAATAATGCCCATGCTGTTGATGATGGTGTCAAAATATTTTCCAAATATTATATAAAAAAATATAGCAGGCAGAATTAGATATAAATAAAATTAAAGTGTTACATAACTAAGATATTTATTTATAAACTTTTAAAGGCACAGTAAAAAATTATGATTTACGTTAATTATTACTACAAAAATAATTTAGGCATTTGCAGCCTAAAACATTTGCTTTGTTTATTGCTAATTATTTTCTATAGTACTATATACTTTTACTGGATTTCCGTGCATACAGACAAATTCAGTTAGCATCACAATATTTGTTATCTGCTTATAAAATGCAATAATTAAATGTATAATAATTAAATTTACAATAAAATTCCCTTTGAGCACTTTCTACTAAATAATCACTTTCCGAAAGCTGCTCTATTTGGTAAGTAAAGTACGTAAACCAAAACATTCGTAAAAAATATATAAAAAAGTAGGTAAACAAACAAAGAGCCCAAGGAAATTAAATGGCACAAATGACAATGTTCTTTTTGGTATAATTTTGAAAAACTAGATGTAACTTATAATAGGTACATTTGATTATTGTACCCTTATATATAGTAATTACAAGGTAACCTAACCTACCTATGTAAAATAATGAGTAATATGATTATAACATTGTTTGCGCTAGTTTTATAACATAAAATAGCACTCTGATTAATTAAAACACGTTAAAATATAAATCAATAGAAAATGCGGGAGGCAGGTTTCGAAAACCTATCTCTCGCTTGTCATTCTGCTTTAAGCGTAAAAAAAATAAAAAATGCAAAATGGCAGAGGCCACTAAAATTGTACTCTTAACACTAGTACAAAACTAGAAGATATTTTTTTTAACTCATAAAATTTTAAATATTCAAACAAAGCGTTAATACAATAAAGTGCTTTCAACAAATAAAAAGTTGCCCAGTGCGGGTTGGTCGACTTCACACACAACCTTTGAATTTCTTCGCAGGAGTGTGCAGGTTTCATCACGATGTTTTCCTTCCCGTAAGAGCGTCGAATAAACGTACATATGAATTCGAAATTACATTGGTACGTGGTGGGCCACAAACCCGCAAAACGCAAAACCTCTCGGGTGGTAGGTTAGCTCAGGAAGTGAACAACTTTTTAAAATTCACGAACATAAAAATTGACTGAAAATTAAAATATTTTTTTGAGATATTGTGGAATTTGAAGTTGTTCAGTTTCGTTCGCGTTATTTTGCTAACACGTTGTATATAGGTATAACTGTAATCGGCTTGTAATGAAGAATTTTACATAGATTTGTAATCCGAAAACAAAAGCAAATTTTCGTAAACTTGAATACTGATTCTTAGCCCAATAACGTTGCCAAACTTGGTTTAAGTGCCAACTCAAGCTATATTGACCCCGTTACAGATAAATCAATTCATTCCGTACGGATTTGTCGGTTTTTTCGTTAGTAGGTTAAATAAGTTGGGCTGTTGCGTCTTCTTCGTTTGACTGTTAGGTACTAAATAAATTGTTTATCTACTGTTGCTTACGACTTGGCATTTGTCATGTTTTTTGCCTCGCCTAAGTTAACTTACAAACCTAAATAAGAAAATAGAAAAGCTAAGACTACTGTTCCTTAAAAATATAAAATTTGATTACTTCTAAGTAGTGCTTACAAAGCGAGATCTACATTAAATATAATCTTCTGAAGCAGTCGGGTCAAAATAAAATGTATGTATGTATTAAATACACCACTAAATGTCATCAGAAAAATCTCAGTCTAAAGTTCTTAGGATACACAAAAAATATTGAAGATTATAGTAACGAGGTTATTGGACAGAAGTTCTGTTGTTCTGGGTTGAGCTGATAGCTCGATCTGGGTTGAGCTGATAGATAGAGGTTTTGGGTTATTAAAATAACACATTGGCCCCGATTCGGGAAGTCATGCTCTAATTCTAATTTTAAAATCCAGCTATCCTTTTCGTTTTTATGACCGTTTTTCGACCAATGAAAGAGGTGATGAATACAGATGAACGAATGATATTATTTTGAGTGAATGATAACCTAAAATAATGGCGTAGCTGTCGGATTAAGAGATTATTAAGTCGCATGTTTTACGTGCTCTCTAAAATTGTGCAATTGACGCGTCCATAAGGTTCAAATTCGATGTTAGACAGCTCTAATATTAGGATTCCTGTGGCTGTGAAAAGGACTCACGAACTTAAATTAAGGATTAGAGCGTGACCGTGTGAATCGCTACCATTGTATATGTAGTTCACATGTGTTTAGAAGTGAATCCTTATTTTTTTTTCAATGTTATTTGAAAGTGATTGTAGTCAAATTTACTATACAAATTGACTCTATCAGCTGGGAATAGATTTCCTTTATCAACTGAAAATGCATGAACTTTGTAAATGACTGAATATTATTTGACAATAAAGGAAACGCAAAAGATGCGACGCGTGTGGAGTTTCTTTGGCGAGTTGTTCTCCGCGGCGTGTCGTGGGCGAGCTCACAAACATGTAACGACGAAACTCGGAGATGTAACATCCTAGAGTAAAAAAAAGCTAATCAGATTGTTCATACAACATACAAGTTGTTATTTTTTGTCTGCCTTCTACAACAAAAGTCGTTCAGGTTCTTGGTGTGAGCTATCGCCCACATCGGCTTGTGTATTACGTAACGAATGATCTACGTCTAGAAGAGTAACCACGCTTCAAACTTGACCAAATGAATACCAAAGAAGCAAAACTATACCACACGACATTCCAATACAAGGTACAATGATGTCTTATATGACTCGGTTTGTAAGAACGTCGAAAGTGAGCTTCAATGTTTGACGGCCCCGTAGCCTAGTTGGTAGCACGCCTGCCTACGAAGCACAGGGTCGCCGGTTCGAATCCCGCCCAGGGCAAACATTCGTGTGATGAGCACTTGTGTTTGCCTTGTGTCTGGTTGTTGTTTATCTATATAAGTATGTATTTATCTATTTAAGTAATGTATATCGGCTGTCTGGTACCCATAGTACAAGCTTTGCTTAGTTTGGGATCAGATGGCCGTGTGTGAAGATGTCCCACATATTTATTTATTTATATTTAATGTACAGCAGCGACATCACCTGCCTGTCTGTCGTCGTCGTCTGTCAACATTAATTAGGTGCCATGTTTTAGCGGGCTTTGTTAGGCGGTTAGTCTTTTAGACTATAATACGTTAATTCGTAATTCGTTGCGGTTACGTAATACGTGTAGTTTCTATAGATTGGGCACGAGCACCCTGGGCGGCGTGTCGGGCTCGACGGGGTCGAGCGGCGTGGCGGAGTCCCGGTTGTCCGCTTCATGGCGCGCGATGATCTCGCGGTACTTTGGCTCCAACTCCTCGATCTTCTTCAGCAGCACCTCTGGTAAATACTCGTTCGAACCCTCGGTGTCTGGAAATGAAAATCCATGATTTGAGTAAAAATTTAGTTAGCCGTGTGTGAGAAATGTCAAGCTGGGGAAAGTCTCACGAAGAGACTTTTGCTTGACTGTGTCTTCACCGGGAATCGAATCCGGAACCTCCATAATGGGCGTCGAAATCTCGACCACTCGGCCACGGAGGCTGTTAATAACAATAGTCATCATGTCTAGTCTACTCACCGTCACCATGTTTTCATCATGTCTAATCACCGTCATCATGTTGCCATCATGTCTACTCACCATCACCGTGTTGTCATCATGTCTAATCACCGTCATCATGTTGTCATCATGTCTAATCACCGTCACCATGTTGTCGCCATGTCTACTCACTGTCACCATGTTGTCATCATGTCTACTCACCGTCACCATGCTGTCATCATGTCTACTCACCATCACCGTGTTGTCATCATGTCTAATCACCGTCATCATGTTGTCATCATGTCTAATCACCGTCACCATGTTGTCGCCATGTCTACTCACTGTCACCATGTTGTCATCATGTCTACTCACCGTCACCATGCTGTCATCATGTCTACTCACCATCACCGTGTTGTCATCATGTCTAATCACCGTCATCATGTTGTCATCATGTCTAATCACCGTCACCATGTTGTCGCCATGTCTACTCACTGTCACCATGTTGTCATCATGTCTACTCACCGTCACCATGCTGTCATCATGTGTACTCACCGTCGAAGAACACCAGCTCGCACTTGCCGCGGCAGGCGGGGCTGCGGTTCAGGATGTTCTGCAGTTGTTCCACGAAGTCTGCCACCAACTCGCTTTTGTTCGCGTTCACCAGCTCTGCAATGATTATATAACGTGTTGGCCAAGTCAGTGGCCTTTGGCGGCTCTATAACACTGACAGGGACTAGGGTTTGTGATGTCGGTTGTCGACACACGATATGGAGGAGGGGCAAATTAACGCAAAACCTCTCGGGTGGTAACGGTGGTAGGTCAGCCCATGAAAATAAAATTTAACATTAAAAACTGATCAACTCAATTGCATCAATTTCTACGAAAGACAAAAATAAATCTAAATTTAAAATGTTGTGTAACAATAGTTGTTCAGTTTCATGGGCTAACTTACCACCCGAGAGATTTTTCTAACACGTTGTTTCCGGTTTTTGTGTATGACGGACGGGCTATGTATATGACGGGTTTTGTGTATGACATATGGGCCATGTATATGACGGGTTCTGTGTATGACAGATGGGCCATGTATATGATGGGTTTTGTAAATGACGAACGTGCTATGAATATGATGGGTTTGTGTATGACGAACGTGCTATGAATATGATGGGTTTGTGTATGACGGACGGGCTATGTATATGGTGGGTTTTGTGTATGACGGACGGGCTATGTATATGGTGGGTTTTGTGTATGACGGACGGGCTATGTATATGACGGGTTTTGTGTATGTCAAAGTCAAAATTATTTATTTACATAGGATGTTATTACATCACTTAGATCCGTCATTACATTTTTTGGATGAGTTCACTAACACAATGGCGGAATCTGTGGAGAAGAGCTATGACAGATGGGCTATGTATATGATGGGTTTTGAGTATGACGGACGGGCTATGTCTATGTAGACGGGTCGGTGCAATATCAGTATAAATGTATGACGGACTCTGTATTAAACGGGTTTATTCTATGACGGACGGTCTATGTATAAGATGGATTCTGTATATAACAGGCTATGCGGGTTCTATGTATAATGGGTTATATAAGGCGGGCTATGTGTATGATGGATGGATGACAGATTTAATGGATGACGGATTTTGTGTATGACGAACGGGATATGTATATGAAGTGTTGTGTATGATAGGTTCATTGATGGCGGGTTTTGTATATGACGGGTTCAAGGCTAACCTCTGTACAAGCGTTGGTTCTCCAGCACGCCGTGTAGCGTGTGTAGCGGCGTGGCGCACTCGGCCGCGATGTAGACGGGTCGTTGCGATTGGTCCGGCCAGGAGATCACGTACGTCGTGTTGCTGTAGCTCCGGTTCTTCACGCCTGCCACGTCTTTCTTTACCTCTTCTAGAGACTGGAATATTAAACATACTGGAATATAAGAATTGATTTCACTTACATCAAAACTTATACAAGGTTATTTTGCTATTAGTGCGCATATTTTAATATGGTATTTTGACCTTCATATCATACGCAACAACTAGGACAACTGCTATACTTTCCACACTACACTTAAAATAAGTAAAAATAAAATAACTACTACTAATAGTATACTTGTGCTATAGTTACCTTAGAATATTCATAATATAGTATGCCGTGTATGTCTATAGTATGCCGTGTATGTCTATAGTATGCCGTGTGGTGACGGCAGGGAACGGGCAGCAGCGCTCTCTGATACAGTAACCTTTTAATCTGCGATCTCCAACCCGCCTGCCAAGCGTGGAGATTATGGCAAAACCAAACACGCGGAGTGGAGGAGGCTCATAGTCCAGCAGTGGACTGTAACGGGCCGTTGATGATGATAGTTACCTTCTCGACGCAGGCTTTGATCTGCGGCAGGTCGTGTGAGTTGTGTTTGTTGAGCTCGCTGAGGTCCCGCGGACAGTACAGCGACTTCGTGATCACCAGCAGCAGACGCTTCACTGGGAACACCACGCCCTGACACAAACACACACACACAGTCACAGAATGCTGGCTTAACATAATTAAGAGCGTGATACATTAAAAAAAAAAGAAAAAAAAAATTGTATGAATCTTTTTGTTTTTTGTGAAAATTTTGATTTTAGACAAGATCTTGAATCTGTCATCGCTTCGTTGACTTTATGAGATCTTCGTTTAAAAATGGATTTTTAAACGAAGATCTCATAAAAAAATCGAGAAATTAGAGTAGGTACCGACGTGGGTTTACTAATCAGTTAAAAATATGTATAGAGAATAGGGAACATGCATAAAAAAAACTAATATTTTTTTATTTGTATACTTTCAGATGTAAATAGAATACTGACAGTCAAAACAGAATCGAAATTGATCGAAAAACAAACTATATACAACATTATAATATGTCTGTCCCTCTTACGAAAACAAAATTTTCTATGGCGGATGTATGACCCGTGTGACATATGACGTCACATGTCACATCGGACCTCTCTGTCTAACCATCAACTTGGAAGCCTTATAACTTTGTTTCTGAGCAAGATATTTGAAAATTATTTTTGTGTGTTTACCTGGAACTTGAAATATTTCGATTAATTAATTAAAAAAAAATGTGCATGTATACCCTATTATTGACATGCTTGCTTTTAAACTCAGTCCCAGGGTCTATATTTAAAAAAAAATCGTTCTTTCAGTTACCGTAATGGACTCACCGGCTTCGATTCGGAAAGTCATGCTCTTATGCTACCTAATTATAAAATTCAAGCTGTCCTTTTCATTTGTATTACTAATGAGGGTGCAGCTGTCAAAGAGATTTTTAAGTCAGATGTTTTATATCCGCTCTTAAATTGTGCAATCGACACGTCCATAAGGTTTTTTGATTTCTATTATTAGGATGTCCATCCCCTGTCCCTTTTTAATCTTTAAAAGGTGAAAAGGACGGATGGACCTAAATTAATGAAGAGGGGTTTTGGGGCGTGAATTAGCCTCGACGTCTCATTGACCCCGATTCACACAGTCATGCTGTAATCCTAATTTTAAAATCCAGCTATCCTTTTCGTTTTTATGACCAACGAAAGAGAGGAGATGAATTCAGATGAACGAATGATATTATTTTGAATGAATGATAACCTAAAATAAAGGCGTAGCTGTCGGATTAAGAGATTTTCAAGTCGCATGATTTTAAGAGCTCTCTAAAATTGTGCAATCGACACGGCCATAAGGTTCATATTCGACGTTTGACAGCTTTAATATTAGAATGACCTTCTCTTGTCTCTTTTTAATATTTTACAGGTGAAAAGGACGGACGAACTTAAATTAAGAATTAGAGCGTGACAGCTCTTCTCAACAGATTCCGCTATTGTGTTAGTGAACTCACCCAACTGTAATGACGGATCTAAGTGATGTAATAAATAATTTTGTAAATACATACAGTTAGCACTCATATTTGTTTATTATATATATTTTTGTATAATACTCACTTTCCTTTCCATTTTTCAATCCTTATCCTTTTTACGTGATATTTATAGTTTCCCTACCTTTATTTCTTAGTAAATTAAAAACTCGACACTGGCACAAAGATTACTAGTGCCATGAGAAGAAAAAAAAAAAAACATCCTATGGAAATAAATAATTTTGACTTTGACAGTGAGAATTAGCCTCATTGAGACACTACAGTACAGTTTATACAACGTGTTACAAAAAATACCAATAAAAAAGAATATTTTTATCAAAGGCATTTAATTAAAAATTTCCCATCTCTAGTGATCAGCTGTGTCAAAGAATATTCGGACCAGATATGTAATTTTAGGTTAATGTGTAGGCACATTTTTACGTCTATGGTTAAAAATGTTTACGTACTACTTGTACCATAACATTCACATTAGAACAATTAATTTCAAAATGAAAAAACTACAAATAAATTTAAAAGCATTGTTAAATAATTGTTATGAAATAATAAATTAATAAAAGAATGAACTAAATATTTCAAAATAAATTTTATGTTTGTTAATACGTAAACAAGATAATTAAGGCAAAAAAGAAAATGTTTTCTAACATAAATTGATATAAGTACATCTCTTTTAAAAATGTAGGCACAAATGGTGTACAAATACTTTTCCGTTCTGAGAATCGATATTCTATATTTTAGGTGTCAATTGACATTAGAGATGGGCAAATTTTAATTTGATGCCTGTGATGAAGAATATTCTTTTTTTTTTGGTATTTTTTGTAACACGTTGTAGTCTCACCTCTTTATCTTCCCACTTAAGCATTCTTTCCACGAAGTCACTCACCATGTCTACTCTAAGGCTGTCCTCGAAGTAAAGGCTCGCCATCAAAACACCCGCTAAATAACTATTGTTGTTTTTAGACGCAGTTACGCGCGATTCCGTGCCCATTAGCGTTTTATTCTGAGAAAGAAAACGGACAGGAGATGAATATCTGACTACAGAAGTACAGACCTATCAAATACCTTTAGAACTTAGTGCAATTTGGTTTAGTTTAGTACTATACAGGGTGTTACAAAAATAGGTAAAGCAAGAAAGGGGAAGATCAGTCCATGAAATTGACCAAGTTTCTTCAAGAAACATATCGACGGTTAAGAATCAATAGTGTCTATCTCAAAAAACTCAACTTTACAGGAGACGCAAAAAAAGGATTTCTCGTGCTCTATACGCTCTCTTAATATAGGTGGTATTTCAATAGTGAAAAACTTTAAAAATTTAGTAAATTTTGAGATGAACAGGCTAAGTAAAATTTGACTCTAAGTAGATGGATTTAGACTCTAAATCTCGGCACAGGAAACATTAACAATGTATATTGACTATTGTAAACAATATTTCATTTAAAAAAAAGAAAAGTAAAATAAGATACGAGCCCTGTGGAGTTTCTTCCGGCCGTTCTTCTCCACAGAAGGCGTACACTTGTAGTGAACGGGCCATCTTGCTTTGACATCGAAAAATGATTTTGTTTGATTTGATCTTACTTCGAATAAATACTTTTATCTTTTCTTATCTTTATCCATCTACATAAAAAATTATAAAACGTAAAAAAAACTGACATAGATGCTTCCCAGTCTATTGATGCTTCACAGTCGATATGGAACAACATTTCTCAAGGAACAGTTGATAGATGGAAAAAAAACTTGTGTCCCATAGTATTAATCAGCTCGCCGCGCAGTATTGTATGAACAGGCTAACTTTTATTGTCGTCTTTCAGCCTATGTCCCTTAAGGACAGTTGTTCAGTTTTGTGGACCGAACTTCCCCCTGTCCGCTTCACGGGTATTTTTGTAGCACCCTGTATACCTTTGCCTTTTTAACAAGGACTCTAGAGGAAAGTGCACTGTTCGTATTGGTAAAGACTTGATAGGTTGGATTTTGTGGTTGTAAAAACACCAAAAAAGTTACGTCAATTTTAAGCATCAAATTATCATCTCCTGTCTGTTCAATTTCTTGGTGCCTGGTGGGCGGGACCTCCTAAAATCTATAAAATTGAAAAGTGAAAATTCTCTTCAGTCCGTTTGTGCAGAGATTTATAACAAGAATGATTTACTTAACAGTATTTCTTAATCTAAAGGAGAGACTGCGGTTGAACGCATAATAATATCAACAAACGAAAAAAAATGTCATCTGATTCCGATCAACAGTTAAGGCGTGAAAGCGGAACAAACGTCCAAACATCAAAACACCAAGGTAGTTGATATCGTCCACAAGTGTAGCAAGCTGAAGTGGCAGTGGGCTGGCCACGTCTGTCGCAGAACCGATGAGCGTTGGAGCAGACGGGTTCTCGAATGGAGACCACGTCTCGGGAAACGTAGTGTGGCACGACCCCCTGCCAGGTGGACTGATGACCTGAGGAAGGTCGCTGGTGGTGGCTGGATGAAGAAAGCGGGTGATCGTGCGCTTTGGCGTGCCCTTGCGGAGGCCTACGTCCAGCAGTGGACTGCAATAAGCTGATTGATTGTAGTCTCACCTCGCTGTCCTCCCACTTGCGGATCTTCTCCACGAAGCCGTCCTGCCTGCCGTCGCTCGGGATCACGTGTTTGAGGTACCCCTCGAAGAACGAGCACGCCATGCCCGTGCCGTAGTTTATGGTGGGCTGCGGCTTTTGCTCCTATGGGAGAAAGTGTTCCAGTTATTAAACTTATTTGTATTATAAGGAGGAGCTGACTGACTGACAGATCAAGGCAGAGTGTTAAAGCCTGAAGTTCTTTGCTATTTATAACTTTCTAACTTGTTCTTTCTTTCTTTGTGCTTTATAACCTTTTCATAGCCGATAGATGGCACTGATAATTTTAGAAAGTCGGTTAGGTTTGATTTTTCTAATGTGGGGTTATTTTTTATTCAGTGCACAAACTTTAATATGTCGTTCAGACCATGAAACTAAACAACTTACCCGAAAAAAATACAGGTCCGGAACTGAAGAAAAAAATCGATCTACCATACAAACTGCCGCAGCCAACTCAGCAATTAGTATGGGAGGTACAAAATGTTCTTTCATTTCCGGACCCATGTTTCTTGGGGAAAGTTGTTCAGTTACATGGTCTGAACAACATATTAAAGTTTGTGCACTGAATAAAAAATAACCCCGTATAAAACTTCTGACTTCTGTAAAATATATCTTTCTACCTACTTACAGTATTCTTTTCGTTTCTTTCTAAACATAGAATAGAGCATAATATTTTTGTGGTGTTTTTTCGGGACTTTGTTCACAGAGCCAGATTTTTATAAATATTGAATTGAATTGAACTACTTGAAAAAGAAATCTCATCTCACTCGGCCGTGGAGTCTGTTTTTGTTAATCCCTGTGTTTTACCTTACCTCCCTATTTAATGAGGGTATTTGTTGTTTTAGCTGTTGTACTTCCATTTTTAGCAGTTTGTTTTCATCAATGAGAGGCTTGATTTTGTCGTCAATTGTTGAAGCAATGGTTTTAGATAAATTGGCATTTAAAGTTTCAGTTTGTTTCCGCATTTCGTCTTTCAGTTTCGCAAATAGAATTTCCATCTGTGAGTCCATTTCTGGTTCTTTGTAATTTTCTACTAATTGGTAGCTTTTGTTACGGGCTGGCAACGCTTTTCTGATCGAAGCTTTGTTTTTGATACAAGTATCACTCCTTTGACAGTTGGCCTGACCGGATGTTGTTTTAACCTACACAAGATTAGCCAAGGTTGAGTTCCAATAATGTTTCTATGAACATACTGTACGTATTTTTAGCACTTTGATATTTATTGATATTATTCTCCGCACTTATCACACTATTTTCTTTAAAATATACACTTTATATGATCCGATTATTGTTTCGTGCAAGGTTTGTCGACTTTACACGTAACAAACCATGACCAGAGTGTTGCCAGCAGTGGAAACATAAAAAAGTCCGAAACTGAATAGAAAATACCCGTATTGTATATTAATTATAAAAATAAATTTTTTTTTAATCACATTGGTTATTTTAATGAAAAAGTTTACAAATCCGTAGAAACGTTGTACTCGAGCTGTTGATAATTACTCAGTAGAATTCGACTTACCGTTTGAAGATACTGACAGATTAAGAATGCAGCCAAGAATAGCAGTAAATTCTCTCCAATGAGCGTCTCGTTCGACGTGGCGGAGAAGATCAAAGCCGTCGTGTATGTCATCCAAGACAGCTTGTTCTCCTCGAACAGTTTCGGGAGAGGAAGACGTTTTGTCGTCAAACTTCTGCGGATTAGAGTATATGCCTCGAGTACTCCCCTCGCAGATAAAAGGTAGATTGTGTAGCGGGCTGGAAATGTAAATAATTATACATGTTTTACGAGGACCAGATGTTTTTATCGTCTATTAATTCATATGGTCCGTATTGAATTCAGTTAGGTGAACTGAACGCCTCTTGAAATGTTTCAGTTTCTACATCCTTGAATTCAATCGTATAACTAGGCAAGTACTTACCAACCATCGCTACCCACTTGAGCGCGTTCTCAGCACTCTCGCTTTGTGATACTAGAACACAGAAACACGTTACAGTCAGCCATTTTTGCCAGAAAGGTGCCATTTTGAAATAGGAACTCGTAATATTTAAAACGGCTCGAAATGAGGTTGGGGCGACACGCGACGCGACTACTAAGCCCTAATACAGAACTACTGATGTAAACAAAGTAAAGCTATTTGTGCTATTAGCCAAGCCATGGTACTGCGTACGCAATGTTGCCACTTCAAATTTTAAAAGTGGTTTATTGGTTTTATTTTTTTGTTCATCAATTAATCATCATCATCATAATTTCAGCCCTGTAGACGTCCATTGCTGGATAAGGATCTTTGCAATGACCGGTCCTACGTTGCCTGCTTTCAGCGGCACGACCTCCCAACGACCTCCGTGAGATCATTTTTAATTGAAAAGGGACCGAAGATCATCGGTTTTGTTTTTGTATAAGACTTCACGACTAACTGTCAAATTCAGTCTTGTTTTAGTGCCTACCTAACACCATGACGAATAAAAAGCCACTAAAATTGACAGTTAGTCGTGAAGTCAAAGACAAAAACAAAACCGATGATCTTCGGTCCTTTTTCAATTAAAAATGATAGAAAGTGATAGGGCTAATTTTTTAACCCCCGACCGTATGCCGAATCGAAAAAGGTCTAAAGTGGCAACATTGCTATAACATTTACTCGGGGACTCGGGACAGGCTACGCAAGTCGTTATTTTATTCAAACAACAATCGCCTTTTTATTTTGCTATCAACGCGCTCATAATGGGCTGGTACTCTCAAACTACTATTCGGCAAGTATTAGGAATAATATCTGCGTTTCAGTCGACGCGATATAGAATAACAAAGACAGGTACAGTGTAGAGATATCGCGTTCATTGTCGAGTCAAGTATATGTAATATGTGGGCAGTTCTAAGAAATGGTCAATGACTAAGGAATTTGTAATACATTTTTGAAAGATACTCCATATTCAATACAGTGCCCTTGAAACAGCGCAAACTGAATGAGTTGTTCGCTTGCATGTTTAGATTTTTTTCAATACACCTTGCTCGAAAATTGAATTTACGAAGGCAGTAAACTTATAAGTACCTACTATTATTATGAAAGTCATTATTATGAATGAATATACCTACTTTATTGCGCACACAGAAATAATAACAGAGTGGATGTAAGAACAGTAAGACGTGTAAAGTTAGGCGGCCTTATTGCTTCATAGCAATTTCTTCCAGGATACCTTTATCATCATCATTATCATCTTTATCATTGTCATTATTTTGGTTTGGTTCTTTATTAGATATTTTGCGTCATAATTATTTATTGTACAAAAAGAAATACAAACATAAAGAAAGATACACTACAGGCACTGCTTATTATTATTATTTTTAAACTACTATTATTTTTAGCCGGGGTTTCGTAAAAGGCTTTTTTTATATTTCTACATAAACTGGTTTCCAAGAAGGCTTTTTTAATACCTACCTATATGTAATCTATCTTGCCCATCTTAACTTATGATGCACAAACATGGTCTCTGACGGAAGCGCAAAAGTCCAGACTCAAGGTTTGCCAACGTGCCATGGAGCATAGCATTCTGGGAGTAAAAATAATAGATCGTATTCGAAACACAGAACTACGCTCCAAAACTGGCATTCAAGATGTTGGACAAAAGTCCGCAAAGCTGAAGAGGGATTGGGCAGGACATGTCTGCCGCATGCACCCGGATAGGTGGGCTGGAATAGCCACGGAATGGGTGCCGGAGGATGGTCGTCGCCATCGAGGCCGACCTCGGAGACGACGGGGAGGCGACATTGACAGTTTCCACAAGGCTTGGCATCTGGAGGCTCAAGATCGAGATAGTTGGCGAAAGCGAGGGGAGGCCTTTGCCCAGCAGAGGGACACGAATACGGCTACATAAAAAAAAAATATGTAACTGGTTTCGAAGAAGTACTATATACCGGATTCAAGTAGAAAGCGAAAAAAGGTTAGTAGGTACCTACCTTTTTTTTATCATTCTACCTATATATTTGATGCAACTAAGTAGGTATGTGAATATTGAATTAAATAACAAACCCAATAAAATCGAGGCGATTTTCGGTTTATTGGCATGTATTTAATTATGTAATTGTTTTTGCATTAAATAAATTGTTAATTAATGCCATAATTGCACCTATCATCCTAAAAATGTTAATCCTAAAAGTTACAACAATTGCTTTCTTTCATTCATTATCTCATTTTCATTAAGACAGTATATGTGTTTTTACTAAACTCGTTCTCTTTAAATAACTAAGAATAATTTTATTCTCAAGGACGTAAACAAAAACACTAACTGTGCAAGTAAACTACAGTTACCTACACTAAACATAATTTGAGTGAACTTCAGTGGTCGTGCTAAATTTACAATTTTATTTGCCTGTGTTACGTTAATTTTATAAAAATATTATTCAACTATAAGTGTTTGAAGTGGTAATTTTTAAACAATAAAACCGTTGTAAACCGACGCCGCACAGAATGCCATATAGCCGATTTAGATGGAAATAACTCAAGTCATCTTGTACATATGTATACTGCAGTTTCTTGTAGTCTAATAACCCAGTATTAAGATTGTATTTAAAACTATCCTTATTTGTATCTTGTCTCTTTTGAATAATAACGTAAACATGGCACATTCGATCAATCTATTTCTGGAGTTTCTTGCGTTACCTAAGTTAAATTTGATTTTATGTTATATTTGGTATTGTAATCTATGTTTTTATATTTTGAATTGTTATGGAAGACTCAAACAAAGGTACGTATACTATTAATCTTCAATTTAATACAATTTAGAAAGTCGTAGACATAAATATGTAGAAGCACAAAAACTTAATTTTTTACAAACTTTAATGATGAATTCTATTGACGTGTGTCATAAAGTCTTTTGATGAAACACATGTTTTTTTATAGTTTATTCCATCTTTATTAAAAAAATACGTAGCCTTGCTTGTGCACGTTTGTGCATATTTTTTATTTTTTTAGGTGACAGTTTTCAAGTCAGTCGTTGGGATTTTTTCCATGAATGAAGAAAAATCCAAAGGAATCAAAGGTCATGAAGTTGTATGATTACTTTGTATGTAGGTTTAACATGGTTTGCTAGCAGAATTATGTGTTAAAGATTTCCAAAACCAAATAAAACTGCATTGTCTTTCATTGGAGAGATAATGGGATGCAGTTGGAAGACGCGAACTACGTTTTAGAGATAAATATAAGAAATTGCTGTATAGCAACGAGATTTTTAAAATAAATAGAACTTAATTGACATAGATAATTTTGATAAATTCCTAGCTGAAACGAGGGAAATGTATTTGAAATTGTACTCGTAGTATAAAATGCCCCCAACTTTGCACTAAATTCTGTGTCATATGGCGCTGAAGTCATAAAATATTGCATTTTACCCATTGGAATGATGTCAGAAGAGGCCCAGGAAGCCAGAAATAAGGATCTCAAAAGATTCAAAGAACGCCACACAAGAAAAATTACTAGAAAATTAACCTACATGGATTAAATGACAATGTTAATGATAACTTCTGATCCTATCATCAATATGTACAGAGAGTTACAGAAAAAGTCACTTATAACGTCAAATCCGGAAGCGAATAAGTTTCTGATATCTCCTTGTCTTCCTAAATCAACAAACACTGATTCTGTGACGACAACCTGATAGTGATTTTCAAAGTAAATTATGCATAAAAAAACAAAATTGTATTCGATTTAATAACTTTAAAAAATATATTATTCCAATTTAATAAATAAAATAAATTCAAGCGTTAAAAAATTATTCGAGGTTTTTTCCATCTAAATCTGTCAACTGGCACACTGTGCGCCGCGGAGAACGCGACCGCGTCTCTAGCGCGCGGACGACCTTGAATTGAACGCTTGCAGCGCTGAATAGCTGCAGTGCGCTAGACGGCCTGATTTATTTTATATGTAGAACTGATTAATCCAAATAATTATGTCTCTCTCAAAAAATATTTGTTCTAAGTGTCACAAGGCAATTACCGATAGACGTTTCTTATCATGCTCGAACTGCCAAAAAAGCAAATGTAAGCGAAAAGCGGTACTACCTAATAATTGCTGATCCAGATGTGAAGAAAAAATACAAGTGCAGATTCTGTGCACAATCTAAATCAGCAATACCCAAAGCTACACCAACTACATCAAAACCAGCGTCCACTTTGCTTCCGAGATTTACAACGCCTCCAAACAACCACGAAGAACAGAACAATATCACTTTCCGAAAGGAGAGAACAGTATTTAATATAGATGAAAATGACTTATCCTTGAACATGTCAGACAGTAGCGATAACTCATTATGTCTGGAGATACAGGAATTACTTTATTGAATAACTGCTCACTCATCTAAAAAACCTTAACATTCCTGTTTGATTGTTAAGGTTGGTTACTTCAATTATTTATTATGAGCTGAATGCATCATGCAAAATACTGCATCCATAACACCCTGTATAACTATTTAAAATTTAAATATCTCTGTATATTATATTATTTAATTTCTTGTATATTATTTAAATTTTAAATCTAATAATACTCACCAAACCACACCACAGTGAACATTAACAACTGAGCTCCCAGGAACTGTGCATTGGATATGTTATTGCCCGACATTCTGAAATACAAATATATAATATTATTCGTTTGCAGGGATCTGTTTGCTCTAAAACAGGCACCAAAACTACTTAGGCAATTTTATGTTTCTGTTTCTTATCACACTAATATTATAATAAATAAGAAAATATGTTCAGTATTAGGTTTTCTATTCTTTATACAACTACTTCTAGTTATTGTCTACCTTACATACAACCCACACATAACCATAAATTTAGCTAACTTGTATTAACAATCTTTAGTATAGCCGCACCAACACTGTCGGCCTTTGAAGCACAGTTTGGTTGTTATACATGCACTACTTATTATTACTGGTTAGATCAGAGCCCTCCGGCGCTTAGGGTCAGAGAGTCGCCTTTAGGGCCTAACTCTGGGCTTGTGAGATCGGTCATCAACCTAAGTTGCAAGTTACATTACAATCCACTTGATAAGAAAAAAAGGACTAGTATTTTCTGAAGAGATACATATTTGTTTATATGTCTCACTCAGGAACAGAATTTAAAATCACGCATGCAACTCAGTGAAGTTCAGATAAAGTTCTTATCGGTAAACAAACTAGTTCAAAACGAAAATAAACCTTGGTGTCAGCTTTCTTGAACTCGTTTTTTAAGTAGAAGTGGTAACTTGAGTGCCTCTCCTCGTGACGTGACTTGTTATTTATTAATTACATAGTTGCAAGATAATTTGTTTTTGATAAATACGCAGTTTTTTTGAGGTTATGTTATAATGGTCAGACAACAACAACAGAGCGATCCAGTGTTGGTTGGTTTAATATTGTAACCACAGATTGTAACTACCCACGTTTTATTTTTGTTGTGTGAATGCGAAGATATTGTTCAACGTTGAGCAAGTATTCGTATTTAGTTTGTATATTGTGCAATCAAAATTAATGGTCATCTTTTATTTTTTCGAGGATCTATGATACTAAACGCTTCCAAAACGCTTCCTTAGTTACGTGTAACACAACGATTAAATGGTAACACCCTGCGTTCCGAGATGCACTGAAATCGATTAAATCACCCATAATCGCGTGCCGAATTACTGTCAGCTGTCAAAACTCGTACGTTTTTTGCTTTTTCTGGTCGCTGACAGCGCTCAAAGTCTGACTCGGAATGCGCCCATTGTGTCACAATCATAAACAACTTTTCTTTTGTTTTGTACTGAGCATACGAGCGGTTCCCCTATATTACTATACTCTTTGAGCGGTTTTTTAAACGTGTAAGTATTTGTCATAGAAATAGTTATGGAAATAGTAATAAATGTTACTGGCGGCTTGTGTAGGTTATTTTTTGGTTTGTAAACAAATTAGATCTTTACAATTACAATTTTGTATATGATTTGCACACATTTCTTTAAAAGGCTATGGCCTAGTTAGATAATAGCTCTAGTAAGTATTTTATTTAGTTTTTACCTAGTAAACATGGTCGTGTGCAAGTTTTTCCTGCAAGGCAACTGCAGATTTGGATCTGGCTGTAGATTTGAACATTCATACAATTCCAAGTACTCTTATCATGGTAAGTTTTCTTCAGAAATACTATCTATGTTAGCTTGTTGTTCACCTAATTACCAACTACATTTTACCTCCAATATTCATTTTTATAATTACAATAAGAATTATTTTACCTATTGGTTAGAATATTGAATCATCATACTACATCGAAGTTTCCTTGCACACAGCACAACAGAGCAATGCTCCGGTCCAGCAAGTGCCCTCTGCAGTCACTGACGAACAGCTTGTAAACCAAGTCCAAGCAGACATCTTAGCCGCTCTGAAAGGAGGACAGTGGATCCTTTCCAGCTATGCTCCATTCAAAGAGAAGCCAGTTCTACCAGGAATATCAGACCTGTCGCCCGAAGAGGCTAGACTGTTTATTTATGAAGCCAAGGTTAATAACAGTGTGCAAGATGCGGTACGTAGTAATTCATACTTGTCTAATGTAGAACTTTGAAACATAAATATTTTTTGTTCAAATAATTAGTACTTTTATATATAAACCTTTTAAAAAGTTGACATTGTAACTATGAAAATAAACCCAATTTGTGAATTCTGTCTGTTTTCAGGTGAACTTTATGAATAATCTTCTTATAGATGCAAGGCAGAAGTATGAGCAGCTGCTACAACCAAATCCAGCTGTCACAAACACACTAAGAAGACTCTACAATGGAGAAAGTGTATCATCTCCTTTCTTGGCTCAAAATGCACTTGCACCATCTAACAGTGCAGCTTCATCAGTCTTCAGAAGTGCTGTCCAGAATACCCCATCTGTTTTTGGACAAAACAATACAGCAGCTTCAGTATTTGCTCAAGCAAACAACAGTGTTTTTGCAGCTAATAATGACAGTGCAAAATCAATTTTTGCTCAAGCCAATCAAAGTGCCTTTGTATCGCCACAGAACCCGTCGCCATTTGCACAGAGTCCTGACGCTGCTAAATCTATCTTTTCTCAGGCCAATCAGAATGTACCACAACCTGGTCAAAATCTGTTTCAAACTCAACAACAGCCAAATCCTACAAGTATTTTTGCAAGTGCTTCACAACAGTTCTTTGGAAAGCCAGCAGAACCTTTCCAGCAGCCTACAGGGTCACCTTTCGCACAAGCTGGTTCACCATTTACTCAACAACAGACACAACCTCAAAACGTATTTCAAAAGCACCAACAGCCGGCCAATGTGTTTGGTACTCCTAATGTCTTTGAGCAGCAGGGTTCGAATGACATTGGAATTTACAGTAATATGGAAGAGTTGACCGAAAGTGATTTAGAAGCATATAAAAGTGCTGATTTTAAGTTGGGATTTGTTCCAGAGTTACCGCCTCCGCAGTCGCTGTGTGCATAGCAAGTGTGTAATAAGACCTATTGAATAAATTAATGACCAAAAACATCCTAATGATGACCACTGATTACACAATGTGACAGTACCTTTTCTTCACTTTGAAAGTTGTACACACAGGCGCAAGTCGAATCTCCTTTGTGGGGTCATGAGAATAAATGAGAGTATTTGGCCCAATCACTTGATAATGTAAGTTAATTTATTAATTTATACGTAAGTAAAAAGTTAATGTTACGAATGCCGTGTTTCTTACCCTGCGTTCCGAGACGCGCTGAAGTCGATTATAGCGCACTCAAAGCGCGTACTGAAACCAGGCGAAACCCATACAATCTGATCGTTGACAGTTTTTGATTTAAAAATGATTTAGCGCGTATCGGAACGCGGCCTTAGTTTGCTGCACTGTTGTGATATGTGTATTAATTCTATGTAAACTTTTTTTCATGTATTTTAAGTATTAATAGGTAAGCAAAAAATAAAACAGATTGTTTATGTACATTTTCTTTTTAATTACAAAATAACTTAAACCTAGATGACATTTACATAAGTCTCTTTTTATGGGAACGAAAATGTTTACACACACCCAGAGACGACGTTGTCGTGTCATAGTGAAAATCGTGGCGTGTGTCGAATCAAGTATATAATTAAATGAATGAACGATACGCTCGTATAAAATTAATAACACGCTACTATTGAACGTGCAAACGAAAAATACGCTCACATTGAACGAACAACACGCTCACGAATGAGACTATCCCTGCGTTCTGAGACGCGCTGAAATCGATTAAAGCACCCGTAATCGCGTACCGAATTACAGCACCCGTAATCGCGTACCGAATTACAGCACCCGTAATCGCGTACCGAATTACTGTCAGCGGGCGAAACCCATACATTTGTTTGATTTTCTGATCACTGACGGCGCTGAAATCGATTTCAGCGCGTTTCGGAACGCAGGGTAGGTATGTTGAATCGAATTGAACGAACGATACAGCTCGTATTGAATGAATGAACGACACGCTTGGGCTAATGTTCGATCTCCCCTAGATAGATCTGTTTATCGGAGGACGCGGAGAGCACTATGGGTTCCTGTCGGTGGAAGTCGACCGCGTTGACGGCGCCGTTGTGTCCGGGCAGCTTGTACAGCACGCGGCGCGACGTCGTGTCCCACACGTACAGGAACCGGTCCGACGAGCCGGCCGACACCTGGGCACGCGCACACATGTGTAAAACATTTCAATAATAAATAAATATGTGGGGACATCTCACACACGGCCACCTGATCCCAAACTAAGCAAAGGTTTGTTATCAGACAACTGATATACATTACATAAATAGATAAAAAACATACTTACATAGATAAATAACATCCAGAAACAAGGCAAACACAAGCGCTCACACGAATGTTTGCCCTGGGCAGGATTCGAACCCGCGATCCTGTGCTTTGTAGGCAGGCGTACTACCATACCAACTAGGCTACGGGGCCGTCTTCTAAATCTTATATCTTGGGACACTCTCAGCTATTAAATATTTCTAGATCTAGAGACTATTTCTGAATACATTCATTCATAACATTGCAGCTTTTGATGACCGTAGTTAGCATCAGATAAAAATAATAGGACAGTATAAATTGCTGTTAAACTAAACCACTTGGCAATACTCTTCACAGCTGATAGACCATAAGTTGTCATTTTGGCATGTAACTATGTTGTTCATTAAGTAACTCCAATAAATGTACAAAAGGCATTTACTTCAGCATAATCAAACATTGAAATATAGGACTAGTATGTTTTGCAAAACAAAAGTCAATTTTATGTTTTTTGGAAAAAATAAAAACTCTTGTTTAATTTCTATTTATGATAGTATTACCACGATATCTCATCGTCATTTTTAGAGCGCTGGTCTTTCTTACATTGTGTACGTTATAACAGGTCGACAACCGAGCTATCTACCCTGGTGTGGTGTGCTGGTAATTTTGTTGGACTGATGTCGTGGGAGAGCGTCGGCGGTTTAGTGGTTAGGGCCGCTGCCTCCCGTCCGGGAGACGCGGGTTCGATTACCAACGTGTTTTCGAATTTCGAATTCATATGCACGTTTATTCGACGCTTTTACGGTGAAGGAAAACATCGTGATGAAACCTGCACATTCCTGCGAAGAAATTCAAAGGTTGTGTGTGAAGTCGACCAACCCGCACTGGACCAGCGTGATCGAAGGCCTAATCACCCTAATTCAGAGTAGGCTCGAGCCCCTCGGTGGGGACGTATATGAGCTGTTGATGAGATGATGATGTCGTCCGAAGAGTATATTGACCTTGGAGCCGTCTGGCGACCAGGCGCACTTGAGCAGGTTCTTCTCGAAGTTGTGCTGGTGGCCCGACATGAGCTTGACGCAGCGCTCGCTGGGCGCGAAGGGCCGCACGTCCCAGATGCGCAGCGTGTTGTCCATCGAGTTCGACAGCAGGTACGAGCCGTCGTACGATAGAGACATGCCTGCAATATACATTTTAATGAGGGTTTGTTTTGTTTACAGTGGCGTGCAGTGTACTGAGAATGTGTTCTGAAACGGTAGAACGATTACTTACGATTATTTAATCTACAGCAGTCTGTTTCACTTGTACTGATCAATTAATCAATCAATCAGCCTATTGCAGTCCACTGCTGGACGTGTGCCTCCCCAAGGGCACGCCAAAGCGCACGATCACCCGCTTTCCTCATCCAGCCACCACCAGCGACCTTCCTCAGGTCATCAGTCCACCTTGTACTGATAGTTCATCTAAATTAGCCTGTTGTGTTCCACTGCAGGGCAAAGGCCTCTCTCCCCTGCTTCCACTCCTCTCTGCTACTTCAGAGAGGAGTGGAAGCAGGTCGCGCCATTTGTTGTTTTAGGCGTCTAGTTCATCACGCCATCTTCTCCGCGGGCGTCCGCGGCGCCTGTGGGAATCCAGTCTGTTGATATATCTTTGCCCACAGTTGAGATGGCATTCGAGCAACGTGGCCGGCCCAATCCAATCAATTTTTTAAGATATTTTTTTAATTTTAGACATGGACCATCTATCTATCTATCTAGCCCACATCCACCCACTGCTGAGTATAGGCCTCTTCTTTATTGCGCCATTTTTCACGGTCCTGTGCAGTTCTCATCCAGTACTTCCCTTCCACTGCCACTATATCATCTGACCATCGGGCTGGTGGTCTGCCTACCGAGCGTTGTCCGAGTCTGGGCCGCCACTCTGTCACTGCTTTGGTCCACCTTCCATCATCCCGCCGCGCTATGTGCCCCGCCCACGCCCACTTAAGTTTGGTGATTCGTTTACCTACGTCCTCTACCTTGGTACGGTTTCGGATTTCAGTGTTCCGTACACGATCTTGAAGTTTTATGCCGAGCATGGCACGCTCCATGGCTCTCTGTGCGACTTTTATTTTGTGCATAGTCTCCTTAGTGAGTGTCCATGTCTCGGCACCGTACGTTAGCGTGGGCAGCACACATTGATTGTAAACCTTGGTCTTTAGGCTTTGCGGAAATGTGCGTGATTTCAGGATGTCGTCCAGCTTTCCAAAAGCAGCCCAGCCTAGCTGAATCCTCCTTGCAATTTCTTTTGTCTGCGATTCCCTGCCAAAGGATAAACGATGTCCAAGATACACGTAGTCATTTACTGTATCAATTGGACAGTTACCAACAATTATGTTTGGTACAAATGGATGACTTGTCATGATCTTGGTCTTGGACATGTTCATCCTGAGGCCGATTCGCAATGACGCTGCGTGTAACTCTTCGAGCATATTCTGGAGTTCTGTTACATTTTCAGCTAGGAGGATGAGGTCGTCCGCAAACCTAAGGTGTGACAAAAAGGTGCCGTTTATATTGACTCCCTTCTCATCCCAATAAAGAGTCTTTAATATGTCTTCTAAGACATTTGTGAAGAGCTTGGGAGAGAGTGTGTCACCTTGACGTACACCTCTGTTCAGTGATACCTGACCTGTAGGTTCATGCATTCGAACCTGCATAGTAGCGGCGCTGTACAGCTCCCGAAGAGTGTCCACATATCTTTTGTCAATTCCGCAACGATGAAGAGAATGAAACACAGCCCAGTGTTCGACGCTGTCGAATGCCTTTTCGTAATCTACAAAGGCGAAACACATGGGCTGGTTATATTCTCTGCTTCTCTCCATCAATTGCTTGATAGTATGGATGTGGTCCATAGTAGAAAAACCTCTCCGGAAGCCGGCTTGCTCTACTGGTTGAAACTCGTCAAACGCTCGTGTCAGTCTATTACACAGGACCTTTGCAAAAAGCTTGTATACCTGCGATAGAAGGCTGATAGGTCGATAGTTGTCCAACTTTGCTTTGTCGCCTTTCTTGAAAAGTATGGTAACTATTGCCTCTTTCCAAGTTTTTGGTGATGTGTTGTTTTCTATGACCTTGTTAAAGAGTTCCATCAGTATCTTAGTGACTGACTCACCGCCAGCTTGCAGCATTTCTATGCTTACGCCATCTTCACCACACGCCTTATCCCTTTTCATTTGTTTTAAAGCAAAACCTATCTCGTCTTGTAATATGGGGGGTAAACTATCTTCCCAGTATTGTTCGGTAGGTTTTGCCCTTGGGTCCACGGATTCTGGTGATTCAGGCTCAGCTGCTTTCGATGTATAAAGACTCTGATAGAACTCCTGAACAATTTCAAGGATGCGGTTGCGATCTGTAACGAGGTGTCCTGTACTGTCTCTTAATTTGTTTATTTCTTGTTTGTTTTTATTTATTTTACGCCTGAATACCTTTGGTCCTCTATTTTGTTTAATTGTTTCAGTAATTATTCTCGTATTGTATTGTCTTAAATCTGTTCTGATAGCTCTATTAATAATTTTATTTATACCACGTAACTGTTTTTGGTCTGCTAGTGTGTTTTGTTTCATTAATCTCCTCTTCTGCAGTAATGAAAGCGTATTTGGAGATAGTTTTGATTCGCTTCGTATCTTTCCCCCTATGTGTTTTTTTGTGGTATTCACAATGATCTTACAGAGGCCATCGCTGAGTGAGTCCACATCTAAGTTCTGTTCTTGTAATACTTCAAATTGATTTTTTATTTCAATTTGGAACTCTTTCTGCAGGTATTTATAATCGATGTTATCATATTTCCTATTCTGAGCAGTTACCATTTTCTTCCTTTCCATGTGCAGATTCAGAACTAGTGTGGCTCTCACTAACCGATGATCACTGCTGGTCTTGAAATGGGATAGTACCGAAACATCCTTTACAATTGGTCTATCGGAACTAATAATATAATCAATTTCATTTTTGGTACGTCCATCAGGGCTAACCCATGTCCATTCCCGCGCAGGTCTTTTTTTGAAAAAAGTGTTCATGGCGAATAGCTTATGTTGTTCCAGAAAGTTGACGAGAGTTTGGCCGCGTGAATTTCTCTGCCCTAATCCGTAATGCCCAACCGATAGTTCGTTGCATTGGACAGATCCAATCTTAGCATTGAAATCTCCTAAAATGATGGTGTATCTACAAGGATTCTCCTTTCGTGCGGTTTCAACATCTTCATAAAAACTCTCAACTTCCTCATCTGGGTCTTCCTCATCATGGACCATACTTATGTTTAAATAAAAATCATCTTAGGTAGTTAGTTATTATAAAATATTAAAATAATTAGCAGGAAAGGAGTGATAAATTGCATCTTGCCTTCATCATCATCAACAGTACTCGTATACATCATCTTGCCTTTTCTTTTCATTATTGACTCATCATCTTTGGTGAAAATCTGATTGTCACCACAGAATTAATATCGTTTTATCGCACAGAACGGCCACTCGCCCCCTCCCGCCAATCCGCGCTTCCTACCCCGCCCCGCAGTTCAATGGGCGAGTTGAGAGCCGCCGCTTGCGCCTTCAGCTGTACAGCGCATTCTAGGTACACGATGATTTGACGGCTCCGTAGCCTAGTTGGTAGTATGCCTGCCTTCGAAGCACAGGGTCGCGGGTTCGAATCCCGCCCAGGGCAAACATCCGTGTGATGAGCACTTGTGTTTGCCTTGTGTCTGATTGTTGTTTATGTATATAAGTATGTATTTATCTATTTGTGTAATGTAAATGTATATCAGCTGTCTAATACCCACAGTACAAGATCTGCTTAGTTTTGGATTAGATGGTTGTGCGTATTTATTTATTATAATCAAATTTGGTACTGTAGATAAGCTATTAAAGCTATTAAAGACAGACATTCATATTAGTGAGAATAGTACTAACCTGTTACGGTGTCCGTATGTCCTTTAATAGTGTACGAAATTTGGTTATTTCTGATGTCCCACACTTTGATAACATTGTCGATGCCAGATGAGATGATTTTCTCAGCTGTGTCGTTGAAGAGTACTGAAGTTACAGGGTGCCCACTGTCGAAGGAGGCTACAGGGTTGCGTTTGCGAGCATCCCAAAGTTTGATTGTGTTATCATCGGAGCCCGAAACCACGAGTTCTGGACCTCTTCTGGCACCTGAAATTGAAAAAGTATTTGGTGTAAGGCCTGGTTTCCACCAAAGCGGAGAGGAGATGTGTTGAGATGTGCTGCGAAGCTGGCAGGCTATTTCCACCAAAGCGGAGAGGAGATGTGAGCTGTGCGTAGCGGCGAAGCGCGGGCAGAAGGCAGCGGGGCGGGGAGTGGGAGCGCGGGCGCAGTCGCGCCGCCGTCGCGCGCATCTCGCCGCTCGCCGCCCGCCGCCCGGCTACACACATCTTCGCTCGGCCGCGCCTCGCTTGCTATAGAAAAATTAGACATCTACTCTCCGCTCCGCTTGATCCTTTTTATTTTTTTTTTATTTTTTGACGGACCTAATCACTATTTATACCAGAGTGGTAATATAGTGGGCGCGGACTTGCGGGGGAGCAGAAGGCTCGTACCCCTTAGGAATTTTATGACAACGTATCTGGGGGCGCCCTCAGACGGGCTCGGACCGCGGCCCAGAACGTTGCCAGGGCGAGAAGCGCGTCGGAGAAGAATGACCCCTACCGGGTCTTACTGAATTAATTCTACTATTAGTTCCGCGTCCCCGCCGGCGGGGGCGGTTTCTACCTGAAGGGCATTCTGTATTGGTGTGTGGCCTACACGCAATGGCAGCTTTAATCGCGACGGTGATCTCATCGTCCGGATCTGTGAGAGCGTGTCTAGGACGACGCTTGAATCGCGTAGTGGGATGCGGAAAGTAAATTGACGCTTTTCTCACCAGAAAGTTCGGGTGAGTAACGGCCGAATCGATATATCGTTTAGACGCTTGACGCACGTACTCCTTAATGGAGGGGACCTCGAGGTCAATGTGGAGATTCCTATTGCGCACGTACCACGGACAGCCCGTGGCCTTGCGCATGAAACGATTTTGAATCACCTGAAGGGGACTCAAATTGGAACGAGCCGCATGAGCAAACACCGGACACGCGTATGTCATTACGGGACGGACGCAAGCGGTATAAAGACGGACCTCTTTATCCGCTTGATCCATTTTCACTGAAGCTAAGCGGAGAGATGTGGAAATAACGAAATCTGATTGGTTATTCAAACACATCTCCTCTCTGCTTTGGTGGAAACCGGGCCTAGGATTGTATAATAAATAAAATTTTACATATGTTTTCATAAAAATCAACTTTAGTTCATCTCCTACGAGGCCGTCCTCATCTCCGCCTATCTCTTTGTGGGCTCCAGATGGTCGTTTGTTAAGTTATATTATATTAAAAAAATTACCTGACACTGAATTGACAAAGTTGGCATGCCCTTTCAGTTTCTTGATCCTAGTGCCAGATGGGACATCCCAAACTGCTACTGTGGTGTCCGTAGCGCATGTGAACAGGTGAGCCCCATCTGGTGAGAAGCAGAGCTCCATGATGGCACCCGTGTGGCCCTTCATTGTCATTATATTGTCGCATTGTCCATATACATTCCATACATCTGAAATATGTTGTAACAAAATTAACAGTAAAACTTATTGAAATAAAGTTTACAAGCATAACAGCTAATGCCAAATCGCTAATGAACTTAAGTAAAATAACAGTAATAAAGATAATAAATTAATATTTTTAGATTCATAGAAAACAACCAAAAATGTACACCTTCCGGCGGGGCTTGAACCCACGACCTTTGGCCTATACGCAGCCAACGTGCTTACCAACTACGCCACAGAGGGCATAGTGGCAGCAGCAAAATATGTTCTTGCATGTTTTCTATGAAGTCATGACGTCACCCACAATGGGCAACCGCTTGGCACATTACAGCGTACATAGCGACATCTATGGTAGTCGTTTCGAACTATTTACACTTGATCCCTCTTAACTATGTAAAGCACAAGATCGAACGATGCTGCCTACCTGTGATTTTAAAAATAATAAATAAAAATAAAATAAAATTTCTTTATTTCAGAGCATAAAAAGTCTATAGTTGTTAGTATACATGTACACTTAAAACTTAAATTATTATGTTAGTACAAACACGAGTTACATTTAAAAAAACGACCCTCACTATTACTTAAAAGTACACAATTTTACACATAGATAAGCTATTAGATATATTGTAAAATAAATGCAAAAATAAATCTAGGCTGCCACTAGCCTAGACTTGTAGGGAAATTATCTACTTCAATAACTTTAACACAAAACTTACAGATTATTCTGTCAAAGCCAGCAGACGCTACATGTTTTCCCTCCGGATGGAATTTGGCAGTGAAAATTTCGCCTTGGTGACCTTCCAACAGCATGATAGGGGCATACAGATTAGAAGTTCGTGGTACCTGTAAAAATGTCTTTCCTGTATCATATACATATTATAACCAAAATATATTACTATATTCTTTACCAAACAACAAATTATAGCAATAACAATGATTGATCCAGGTATTTACTTACTCATTAATCGTCTTTCATGTACAATTATTACTATATTTACAGAGATATGATAGTAAATATGACTTACAGCAGAAGTGACCACAGCTTTTTCTCTCGTACCAACAACTGAAATTTCATGGCGAGTTCGTTTCGATGGGACGACAGAGTAGTCATCCGCCTTTCGTTTTATTTCTAATTCAGGCATAATTGTATTAAAATTCACCACAAAATTTATTAAATTGCAAACAAAACCTTTAAAGTGGAACGCTGTCTATTTTGAAACGTCAGTTTCTCCTTTTTTTTTTTTAAGTGCGCACAGAGTACCTTTGTAATATACGGGGTGCGTGCTATTTAATTCTGTCTATTAGTGTTGTTACTATAGCGATAGTAACGTAATATTCGGAAACCGCTCGTGTGTTCAGGCTAAAAGAAAAAACAATTTGTCACAATATTATCTATGAACAGGTAGCGTGCTTTATTCGTAAAAAAAATGCTTACATGCAACTACACCACCATCATTATGGATAAAGCTTCACTCAAAAATGTTTGTAATGTAGGTTATGTAGTTAAGTAAAAACTTTTGACAATTTGCTTTGTGTTGAAGTAGGGAGCCTTAGTTTTGTCACCAAAGTTTAAATATTTCAATAATTTTATATTTAATTAATCCCCTTTTTCATTAGATAAAATGACTTCAATGCAAAAATTACAACTTACTTTAGCTATAATAAAGCCTCACGCCGTCAAGAACCCAATAGCTTTATCGTACATTAGAAACGTTATAAAAAATAGGTTTATCGTGGTCAAGACAAAAAGGGTCACCTTGGATCTAAAAGCTGCAGGCGATTTCTATAAAGAACACGCTAGTAGGTTCTTCTATAATCGCTTGGTGACTTTTATGACAAGGTACGTAGTTAATAATATAAATTTACTTACGAAATCCTAACCTCCCAACTTTGAAATTCTTCGAATTTATAAAAACCATTGTTGTGTTTGCAGCGGCAGTATAGACCTTCACATAATAGGGCATGGAAATGCTGTAGAACTCTGGCGACGAATGCTTGGCCCCACCAGCGTGTACAAGGCTCAGTTTGATGACCCATACTGTCTCAGAGGCTTGTTCGGTATCTCTGACACAAGAAATGTTGCTCATGGATCAGGTATAACTATTAACTTCTGGTATAGAGTAAATTGCTTTAGTTTGTCATGTGCTTGGTTTCTTCCATCAAACAGGACATGCATAAAGAATAACTTGAAAAATATGTTCTGCTAAGAATCTCTCTTCTTGAAAAGGGGCTACTTATCTGTAGTGACAGTCATTGTGATAAGTGTCATAGACTTGCAGTAGAATTTGTTAGGAAAACTAGGTACACAGTTTGGCTTTTAATTTCTTTTGAATATGTACCCCTACAAAGAGCTTTGTGTGAAAAAACATAATTGTGCTTATTTTGTTTTTAGGATTAAATTTTTGTTTATTTTTAAATTCCAGATTCGTGTTTATCAGCACAAAGGGAAATCAAGTACTTCTTCCCAGACTTTTCATTCCATAAGTGGTATAATGATGATGAGGTCACCTTTAGGAAAGGGCCTATAATCTTCAACGATCATCTCTTTCAACACGTCCGAAAATTATAGACTTTGTAAATGTTGAAAACAGAAGTGATTTTTTAAAATACGCATGCCAAAGTACCTGATTTTGATTTGTAAAGGCAACAAATTAAATTAGTAATAATAATAGCTAGTCAATTGATAAAAATAGAAATAAATTATCTATAATATTTTCTTTTTATTTGACCAAAGAATTAAGTCGACTAAAGGACAAAATATATGTATTCAAACATCCAAAAATTATATATTATAGAAACACTGTAAACCATACAAACTGTAGCATTAAACTAATTACATGGAACAGTACATAATGATAATTAAACTAACATAAACAATTAACTTACATAAGTTTATCACAAGAATTTGTAAGTACTGTAACATCATAATTTGGACTCAAAACTGGACGGCTAGGTTGCAAGGACCTACTGCAACTTTTTTTTAATATATATATATAATACAGTTTTGTAAAATTATTATTCTACTTTGAATTTTTTAACAAAAACTGATAAAAACTAGACATGAAACATACATACTCACTTATCACCTATATATACTATACATTTACAAGGGACAGTTACAGAAGATATTTTTGTTGTAAGAACCAACAAGAGAAAAGAAAACAAGCTGAAAGTCTTCAGTGTATTTGCAGCAGTAGATCCATGGCAAAAGGTACCTGTGCTTGTCAGTAAGGATTTCTGAACTCCATTTTGCTGCAAAGTCCAGGATGGTTTGATGTGTCACTCCCCAATCTTGACAAACACTTTTGGCCTTGAGAACACCTTGATTCCCTCTTCTAATTTGGCCAATTGTTTCTCCAGCTCCATTTTTCGGTTACGCATCCGAAGGGTGTCAGTCTTCACTGGCATTTTGTTTAATTCACTTACCAGCTCTGCAAAACCTGGAAAATAAAATCAAGCATTCTCAATAACTGAACTAGTTGAAGGAAATATACAAGACATTTAAAAAATATATTAGTGATTATCTAAAAGGGCATAAATACAAAAAAGAATGTTTTATAAGTGTACTCACTATTTCTAAGCATTCTGAGGGTTTCTTTCCTTTCTGTGTCAGGCAGTGTGACATGGCCAGGCGGGCAGACTGCAGATTCATCGTCTGCTTTTACTCCTTCAGTCTCTTTTACACCTTGCTCTTTACGTTCCCTCAAATATTTTGGCAGGACACCCTTCTGATAACCTGAAAAATTGATAAATTTTATGATGAATATTTTTAAATATCCATTTAACAGTGGAAGACTTGTGCTCGATTTAAGATTATTTTTAAGATAAAAATATAAAAAAATCATTATAATTAAGTATAATTTTAGTGTATAAATAAACATGTTAACATAAATTACCTGAAGGTAAGTAAGGATCTTTATTCTGGTCTTTCCGTTCTAATATAGCATTTAACCGGCTGCGTGGGCGCTCATAGTCTGCCAGGTCATCACCAACCCGATGAGGGGACTGTGGTGCTGCAGTGCTTCTGTGCCACTTCTCCGAGTCTCCACTAGCCTTGTACTTTGCATCTTCTCTCTCTCTATCATCCTCCCTCTTTGGATACAACATTGTTATCTTAGTCATGTCTTCTAATTTTTGAGCCAAATTTGATTCAATGGTTTGGCAGGCAACATCCTTGAATCTTGAAAGAGACTCTTCTGACCTGACTTCATCCTCCAACTCTTCTGGTTTCGCCTGTCTGAGGAGTTCTTTGCGTCTAAGGAATTCTGCCATGTCACCCTTCTTGATTTTTAGTTCTGGGAACTTTTTTCTCGTGTTTGAAGAGCTGGTTTTGGCCACATTGAGTCCCAGTTTGCCACTTTTGCTCGAGGGTGAGGACTTGACGGGCCCTAGCGATGCCTCCGCCATGGTGTTGCCGGACAGGCGCGGCGGGAAGGCCTTTGTAGGAAACTTAGGCTGGTTGCTAGTTTTGCCCTGTAGATACTTCAATTGTTTCACATTTTCTCTAATAAAATTCTTTTTCTGTTCCTTTTCTGAAATTGGAGAAAAAGTAAAGTAATTAAGTAGCGAAATTAAAGAATCTATGGAATGTATACTTACATCCCACATACTGTAAGGATAATCAAATTAGCCCCCAAGAAATAAATTCATGGTGATACTATCCCCTTTGTTATTTGTTACTTTAGTTACCAAACCACAACAAACGATTTTGCGAGGGCCATGCTGATGGCTCCGACTGTCATATCTACATTTTATATTATAAAATACAAGGTGACTTACTTGGTTCAGGGAATATTCCTCTCAAAGTAGACATTATTATCATCCAAAGATAACAATGTATAGCACATAAACACTCATTATTTAGCATCCATTTCAAATAGTCCAGATATCTAAAGCAAATAAAACTTCAGCATGTTACACTTTTTATATTTTTCGGTACAAATACCTAATTTCGGAGATTTTTTATAATTTGCGCTCGGTTTTTGTCACGTATATTTTTTTCGAACAGTTGTTAGCCGTTGACGTATATTGTTTATGGGCAAACGTCAAAATTGTTTTTGGCCAGTCTTTTGTCCATATCCACTGGAGTTTTTGCGCGGAGGTTTGAAATCCCGAAGTACAATACAAACTTCCGAAGTTCTGATCGATAACGACCAAACCGATGCCTACGTGAAAACTCCGTAAAAACGTGTGTTGATAAAGCTTTATCATTTAGATTTGATAACATAATGTTGCGCAAACGTACCAAATCGTCGATTCAAATGCCTCCGTCGTCGATCTCATTGGCTGAAGCTAGGTACCTACCTATTGAAACTGAAGGTCTTCTTAACTAATTATTAATTGTATTTTTTTTTAATTTACCAAACGTATCGTAGCGTATAGTATGTAACCGCATGGGCGTACCCATGGCGAAACAAGGTCCCCACCTTGCCTCACCATGGGTACGCCCATGCGGTTACATGTGCCCCCACTAGCCTCCACCTTTATTTGTTGCTAAAAATTAGTAATAAAATTATTTTATTCATTATATTCGTTTTAACCAGATTTTTCCGGAACCCTCGCAGGTTATGGGTTGGATTTAGAAATAAGGAAAGAAAGGTCGTATAATTCGAAAAAGCTTTTTAATTCCTACTAAGTATTTCTCGTCTTTTACTTTTGCAAACCCACTCCTAAGCAAAAACTACCTATAGGGTACTTGCGTCAAGGCTAATGTCACCCATGTGTAAATGTAGGCTCGAGTTAGGCTCGAGTCGAGAATCCTTGCTTGGTGATCCGAGCACTTGACTGACAACAGCCTAAGATAAAAAACTCCTTCGCCGCGTTCCCAGCTAAAAGTTTTTGATTTGAGACAAAAATCAATGAAAGGAAAAAAAAGCCTTTTTTTATAGGTCATCTTTGTTGTTATTTTCTAATAAAAGTTGGACGAACTGACGAAACGAACCCGAACGAAATGTGTCAAAATATTTTTTGTAACATCTCTATTTATTTATAATATCTATTTACGTTTTTAGTGTTATCGGATGTTTTTTTGTTAATCTTTTAATTGGAAGCAGTACTACAATCAGGGAAGTTATTTATCGACCTAATATTGTTTGTGTGGAATGACTAGCAGTGTTGGACGAGGTATGAGCAAGTATCGGATATCCCGGCTGGGCAGGAAACTGCAGATTTCTGATGACCCGAGGATTCTGCTGGCGTTGCCTAAGGACGTGACTGAGCGAACTTGGTAGGTCTTGGAATATTTAATCAAATTAATCTAAAAAAAATCCGAAATATCTTACTACTTCTCCTTCTTCTTCGTCCTAGCGTTTTCCCGGCCTACATCTATACCACCCTACCCTGGCCTATATCTTACTACTTCTATTAAAAATAAAATATCTTACTACTTATTTTTGCACTAAATAAGTAGGTATAGGACATTGTTCGAATGGATGGACAATATTGGACAATCGTGGACGAATGGAAACCTCGCCGTGGCACAGAACTTATTATAAAGTAACTACTAGAAATGCAGAAAGTTAGCGGAATACAGTTATATAGCAAAAGTTATATGTGACTCAGGCTGGCTGGACAATTCTTCCAAATGAGCCACGTTTAAGTAGGTCAATACCTACACAATTTTAGGTGACGGCTAATCACGTTTATAACGCTAGAGAACCCGAGATAATCGAACGCAAACGTGTCCAGCCAGCTTGAAAACCGCTTTTCGCATGGCCTCTCAATCTCCGAACAGACTCTTCTAACTATTTCTTGCTTATTAATACTGCGTCACCTAAAATTGTGACAGGCATCCAGTTTGAATTTTTGAGATACGTATAGCCATTTAGCTAAAAAACAACGAAAAGCGGTCACCCTACTGTTAAGTTTGTATGGGAAAATAACAATGATCAATATCTCTGAAACTATGGGAGGGATCGTCGTCACATTTACAGGTTATCTTAATCGTCCCCGTCACTAAATGTTGAAGAAAATTTGGAAGCCGTAGATACAACGAGCCAGCCAGCCAGAACATCAGGCTGGCTGGCACCAAGTTTTCATCGATTTCTCGTAAACGCCTTTATGTGACGCCATGAAACAAACGCTATGACTGTCACAAATTCCGTCACTAAATGATAGTAAAAGAACCTTGTTCGAAAACGCTTTCGTTGTCGAGATTCAGAGGTGCCAGCCAGAAGTTTAATAGGTACGTAAGTTCAGGCTAGCTGGCCACGCTTTTCGTTGTTTTTTAGCTAAATGGCTATACGTATCTCAAAAATTCAAACTAGACGCCTGTCACAATTTTAGGTGACGCAGTATTAATAAGAAATAGTTAGAATCCCTTCTGTTCGGAGATTGAGAGACCATGCGAAAAGCGGTTTTCAAGCTGACTGGACACGTTTGCGTTCGATTATCTCGGGTTCTTTAGCGTCACATAAACTGAAATAAGCGTGATTAGCCGTCACCTAAAATTGTGTATTGACCTACTTAAACGCGGCTCATTTGGAAGAATTGTCCAGCCAGCCTGAGTCACATAAAATTATAGGGCAAAAAATCCTCTAAAGAAGGACAAATTTTAGGCCTATGTCCACAAAGAACAGACCTCTCCGGACTCCGGCCTATGTCCGTTAATGAATTCTCTTCCGTGAAACGGACAGTCGTAACTGATTGTATTGTATAATGGGCGCATCGCCCTAAACTGTTTTAATTCTAATCCCGATAATTCCAGACAACTTTACGTGATCAAGCCACTTGATACAAGCGGCCAGCGCGCGCGCTATATTTGAACCAAAGGCTTTGGGTTCGCAATTTTGGTTGGGACATTTGCAGACTGACTAACTTGACTGTTTGAAAAAGGAAGACGTTCCCGTGCGTCTATGACGATAATGATGTAAACCAACAGGTCTGAACTTCTCGTAAAGGAAGAAAACGAGCTGGTCTGTCTGGACCTCCGCGAAGAAATCCTCGACGCGGCGTTGAAGATCGGCTACGAACACTACATGGAGAAACAAAACACCTTCTTCCAAATCCATTGCACGGCTGTTGCCTTGCTCAAGATCATTGACTGGTTAAGACTTGACTGTTTTATTTATAAATCTTTAGGGCTAAAATACTGTTTTCGTGTTTTTATCAGTGTTCAATATCATCATCATATCTGCCGAAAGACATAGTCCTGTCGGTAAATTCTGCTGGAGGAAGGATCTCCCCAACAACCGATCTTGCATTGCCAGCATGTAGCGGCCTTCCGCGACTTTTATCAGATCCATTATCTCGTTGTTATTTAAAAGACACAAAGGGAAGATAAGTTTGTTCTCTTTTTTTAAAAACAAAATTTAAAGTAAAGTTAGATGAAATTCGCCATCGAGTATAAAAAAAAACCGCTTAGAATGGGAAGAAACTAAAATTATTTTTCTATTAGCTGTCCGCCCACGGCTACGTTCGCGTTATGTAAGGTTTTCCCGTGGGAATAAGACCTTTTCCCGTAAAAAGTATCCTCTGTATTAATCCAGGGTACTACAGTACAAACTATTTCCATTCCAAATTTCATCTAAATCCTTTCAGTAGTTAAGACGTGAAAGCGGAACAAACATCCAAACATCTAAACATCCAAATATATTTTCACATTTATAATATTAGTGTGATGTGACGTGATATTAGTGTGATTCTTTTATCCTATTAATATTATTTAAAGCTTTCTTTCAACCCTGATCTTTCAAGGCATTTCTACCGCCACGACCCTGGAGAGGATCCAAGTGCGTATCCCCCATGCTTCATCCCGAAGCGGTTGGAATCCTGGACTCCAGATGAGCTGCCGGACCCCGCAGTGAAGGACAGCTGGGGCCGGCGGGAGTTGCATGTCCTGGAGCCAGCACCTGAAGAGATCTTACGATCCACCCGCTTCTCGACAGTATCAGTCGAAGTCCAGCGCGTTGAGCCGATACCAGAGGTGTATTGGTAATTATACCATCACGATTTTTATACAACCACTTTTGAATTTATGGTGGAGAAGATTAGCTTTCAGGTAATGGATAATTAGGAAAAAGAGAGAAAAAGAGAGCGATTTGTCGCTAAAAGTGCTACATTCTTCTTGATCTTCATTGAATGTAGCACAATTAGCGACAAATTGTTTGTCGCCTAAATTCTTCGCAAGTTTGTGTTTCGAAACTCTAGTCTTGACTTTTGCTTCAATGAGTATGACAACAGCTTTTATGGCTGAGCGGTTAAGTGTGCAGTTCTCATTACAGAGGTTCCGGGTTCAAATCCCGATGGGGACAATGTGGTCAAAGGAAAATTACTTTGCGAGACCGTCCCCAATTGATTAACGCTTTGCAGGCTGAATCGATGTTAGTGTTATAACATGAGATGAGTTCAGAGGTTCAGAGGCCTTCCACGGCACCATAGCTCTGGCACTATAATAGAGTCAGCGAGATCAGCTGTCTGTCGACAAAAAAAAACCGCATGACATCCGCCATGTATTCTCCATTCCAGGTTCCCTGGTCGAGTGAACCTCACCACGGTTTACATTGGCAGAGATGGAATTTTGAGACGACACGTTATGAACGAGGTGATTATCAGTAAAACATCTAGATTATTAATGCCCCCGTATGATGTATTTTTCCCTTTACTTTACTGCTTTCTTCTTGGATTGTATTGTCTAACATTAACTATTGCATAGATAGGTAGGTAGTACTACGAGAACTTTGTAATTTTTATAGTTATGGGGCGCATTTCCATTTGCCAATTTCTTCAATTCAATTCAATTTTTTGAAGAATATGGCGTTTCCTTTGTGATTTCGCCAATGTCAAGTTTATTTACACTCTGCTCTGATTAGCACAAAGTTTATGTCAAGCTGCTGACAAAAAAAAATTCAAAATCAGAATGTCCATCCAAAAGACCCTACCATTCTTCCATAAGGAAAAAAATATTAAAAAAACTAAAAACCCGACTGCGTGAAAAATTTAAAACTTTCCTTAATAAATAAATGAACTCAAAAGATGCAAGAAACATATAAGTCGTATATATTTTTGGAAACCCCTTTATTTTGATACCTCACTCGATAGGTTTTGGAGAGATACAATTTTTGAAGTCTATCTATAATAATATGTATTGGCGCCAAAAATCGGCCATCTTAGTTTTTTATAATTGTGATGTACCCAGTGTCACTCTCACAAGTAAGACGAATCTAACAACACCTCTTTAGCTAAAATCCATCAAGCCGTTTAGGTTGTAGAGCGTGCCAAAGAAATATACATACATAAAACATAACCCTCCTTCTAAAGCAGTCGGGTAATAATAAAAAGAAGGTCCATCAGAGCGGTTCAAAGACCATATTAGTGCAACCAAAGATGGAAATGCGTCACAGTGGAAGTGCGCCTTGCAGGAGTACGACCCTGGATATCCTCCACCGGGTTGGGGCTGCTTCGACCGAGTGTCCTTGCTATGCAGCGACGAAGACTACGACGATTCCGACCATACTATCGACCGCTTCCTCGACCACAGTAGCGAAGTCCTCCAGAAAATCACGGACTATAGCTCCAAAGACGAAACGCCTACTAGCTCTATTAGCCCGAGCAAGGTACGATTTTGTTTGGCTTTTGCAGGATCCGAATCGTAGGCGTCCGAACGTGGAGCTCGTTGGGGAGAACAGTCTGTGGACTTTCTACGAGTGTGAGCCCAGTACTTCCTCAGTGAGCTCGGTCAGCAAGCTGGAGGCCACTGACAGTGAAGTCTTGCAGAAGGTGACTGATTACCCTGCAGAGGAGACTTCGTATACGCCGGTAAATGTTGAGGTACATTGCCAGATTTGTGCTAGATCCAAGATTTATGTATATTATGGCCTCGATTCGGGATGTCATGCTCTAATTCTAATTTTAAAATCCAGATATCCTTTTCGTTTTTATGACCAATGAAAGAGAGGTGATGAACGAATGATAACCTAAAATAAGGGCATAGCTGTCAGTTTAAGAGATTTTTAAGTCGCATGTTTTAAGTGCTCTCTAAAATTGTGCAATCGACACGGCCATAAGGTTCAAATTCGATGTTTGACAGTTCTAATATTAGGATGGCCATCTCCTGTCCCTTTTCAATCTTTAAAAGGTAAAAAGGACGGACTAACTTAGATTAAGGATTAGAGCGTGACATCCCGAATCGAGGCCATTGTATGCCTACCTTGTATTGCTCTCTTCTATGAATTTACTACAATTATTAATAAAATTGGGTAATAAATACCTAATGTTTCCGCACCAGCTATATTACCACCAAGGGAAACTTTTTATTCATCAGCAGCTCACATACGTTCCCACCGAGGGGCTCGACCCTACCCTGAATGATTAGGCCTTAGTCGACCACGCTGGCCCAGTGCGGGTTGGTCGACTTCACACACAACCTTTGAATTTCTTGGCAGGAGTGTGCGCAGGTTTCATCACGATATTTTTAACGTACCTACATATGAATTCGAAATTCGCAAACACATTGGTACGTGGAGGGGATCGAACCCGCGTCTCCCGGACAAGAGGCAGTGGCCCTAGCCACTAGACCACCGACTTTCTATTCAACAAAATCTAAAACCCAAACACACACAACCAATAACGTAAACGTAACGTGTGTAATCAACAGTTTTTCTTCTCATACGAACACATTATGTAGAAAATGTAACCTTATTAGCGAGATATCTGTCATTGAAAACCTCATTATAACCGAACAAAAGCATATGTATCCCCCGATCTTGTTCTTCTCAAACCTGGTGGTGTATCCCCAGGAGTCGAAGCACAGTTCTCTGAAGCAGACCACCCCGGTGGACGGGTCGCTGCAGGGCGCCGGCGACTCTGGGATGCTGGAACGCACGGTGGGGAAGCACCGCAGCCGCATCAAGAGCAAGACTGGCTTCCTGCGGTCCAGGTATATCGTCATTGTATTCTTGAGATAAGTATTATGTTTTCCGCGCATCAATAACATTTTTTATTTTTATTTTGCCTAAGATATAGTATCGATTCAGGAGTAGGTATGTGTGTTGTCTTCCAAGAGTTCATTCTTTTTTTATCCTATTTAAATTGATGCGACTTTTTTTACTAACTTATTTATGATTATGACAAGTTCTATTCTATTACATTTTATTATTGTTTACGCCACTATACCTATATATTTGTTCTCCAAATAAATAAAATAAAATATCAATTAATGCTGGGTCACAGTACTCACTGTCTGCAGGTACTAGCACCGTACTAGTTCTTCTGCTATTACAACTGAAATTCCTGAATTTATCAGCATACACCCATTAGCCTAAAGATAACTACGATGAATAGAACCTTGTTTAATCTTATCTCTATTTCATCCTTTTTACAGCGAAGCGAAGAAAACGTCGAAAGTGTCAAAATCATCAAAAAAACAACCTTAAGCGACTTTTTTTTTTATTTTTCTTATTGCTTTTCTTTTTCATTTGTCGCAGTTTGAGGTCCCGGCTGCCTCCGCTGGTGGCCGCTTCAATGTCCAAGGTCACCATCATATCCGACTGCCGGCTCCGGAACCTCAGGTATATTTTCTATTGTTTTTCCGTGAAAACGTCACTAAATCTTTGTTGGAGATAGTTCTTGCTATTGGAACAAAATTAGACTATTTTCTCCAAAATGTAGTATACGGCAAGCCAAGCTTCACTCAGCATCAGAAGCTTACTAGACCATTGCTGTTGCAGACTGCAGTAGGTACTAATTTATCGTCTCTATACTTCATTTTTTTAACATTGAAAAGTAGGCAAAAAATATGTATAGCATAAATAAGGTTATACGTGATTCACACTTGTCAGCTAATCGAGATTTACATGTGTCTGGATACGCTGAAAGACTTTTCTAATGTTAAAAAAAATGAAGTATAGTGCGACCCAAACACAGCAATGTAGTCCGAATTAGATACTAGATCTAGAATTTTTTTTTACTTGGTCTTGTGGATTTTTTATATCTCTGGATAATTGATATAAAATTGATAAATATTTGTTTCTTTTCACTAAATAACATTATTTGCAATAAGAGGTGTTCTAAGTGCACTGTTCTGTCTTTCTATAGCTAATAATAGCTATAATAAGTATTCGACCGCAAGAGGGCTCTGTTTCAGCTTGGCCAAAATTGATTTTTTTATGTACATCTGTCCATCAGTCTGTTTGTTCTCCTGTACAGGTTGCGTTTCTCAACCGATTCTCGTGAAATTTTGTGAGCAGGTTCTATAAATATATAGATTTTTTTGTCGAATCAGTTATTCGAACTTTTACAAAATGGATGTGGGTTGAAAACGTAAGAGAAACATATCGTCGGCGTTTTGTAGAAAGATAACTATGTTAACTCTTTGTTATAAGCTTAATAATAAGTTAACAATTATACCGTAGATAGTTAAAGACCGTCATTGAAACTAAAAAAATACTGTTCTGTCAAATTATTAAAAGGCGCTTTCGCCCTTTCTACAAAACACCGACGGTATTTCAGTCGTCATTTCGAAAAAAAAAAAGCTTGCGGGGTCTACTACAGCCACGGACCAAGTAGCTCACAGGAGCGGCTACTCACAGGGCTACTAGTATTATTTTGTGTACAATAAAAAATCTATTATATTTTATCACACAATCCTAATTTCTTTAGAACTAACCACGTGTTAAATGTTTTGTTCGCGACTCCCTTTTATTACTTTTGTTAGAATTAATAAAGACGGAATCAGGAAAGGTATAAAAGGTAAGTATGAATGGAAAACTATGGCCCCGATTCGACGGCAGCTCTTCAAATAATGATATTAAATTATACGGACGGTTATAAAAGTTTCAAGTTGATCTATAAAACAATCATAAACCATTGACGAGTTTCCTTATGGTGGTTAGGACTTTGGGTCAGGTTATTTGCTCTATCATCAACTATTTTGAGGTTAACTGGACAGTTTAATAAGATTTGAGCTATACATAAGTGAAGTTAAATAAAATCTAGTAACAATCTAGTGCACAGATTCTAGTGCTTTACGTCTTACACAAATGATTTGAACAGGAGAGAATTAATTGTTATTATAACTAAAACTAACTAAAACTCTGTTTCTGTCTTGTCTCTTTTTCCTGTAAACACTTTCAGGCCAGAAGACATAAGTGTTTTAGAGTTATCTGTTAGAATCGCAGCCTTTATTGAGTTTTTAGAGATAGGTAGGTACTATATATACGGGTTTTATAGGGGGCCAATCCCATTACTTTGATTCGGTCCCTCTTTCTTGCACTGAGGGCTGTGGGAACCAACTCACTGAGTGCACGTGTGAGGATAATAAAGGACTTGTCAAAAGGCTTCAGTTGAATTTGAGGTACTATTTAGGGTTCTCTATGTTGATGTGCTTGTAAAAATAGTTACCACTGAGAGGTATCTATGAAAATAACAATTCCGGTTTAATTTTTTCGATAGCTTATGATCGATATCACGTTTGAAATTCATTGTATCGTCATCGGCTCATTTTCTCCATGGATATGATGGACACTATATAAGAATTACTACAATTACGACATCTTTATCCGTAGATAAAGTGGGATCCACCCTATTTTTTATAAAGTTCACAGTCGGGCTTGAGACAATAGGGGATCGGACTGTTCACCATATTTTATGAATTTACCATATTTTATGAATTATTTTTAAAATATAGACTAGTAATAGCAGATTCGCGAAGAAAAAAAAACAGAATCGGTTGAAAAACGAATTTATAGTGATTTTTTAAAGTTTCAATACCTATGTCTGTCTCTTTCAAAAACTATTTTTGTATGGAGATTAAATGGCGTTACTAACAAATGACGTCACAAGTGGGTATGTGCCTCTCTGTCTAATCTTGAATTTCAAACCTTTATAACTCGGTAAATTTTAAAGATAGAGCAAAAATTCTTTTAGTGTTCGATAAGAGAAACTAAAACGTTTGGATATAAAATAAAAATAAAAGTAGTCAGATCCCCGTCATGTCGCAATATGGATGATGATGATGATGACGATGATGTCCTCCCAGACGTATCCGTCGACGGCGACACCCTTAGCCTGTGTAATCCTGGGCCCTTGCATGGGCGCGAGCGTGACTCGCTAAACCAAATTTGGTTTTGAAAGTCCTATTGCAAGAAGCACAATAAAGAGACCCACTTGAATTATAAGTATAGTCGTAGGAGGGGGGCTATATGGATAATATGATAGTGACCCAAGCTGAACCATCTTTTCTCATAATCAATCTTCATATTAGTTTCTGAATAGATCAATGTAAAAAAAATATAATGAACCCTCTCTGCAATACAAACAATTCCTATTAGCTTTTATTTTTTTCTACCTTACTTCAGTATCTTGACCTGTCAATGTTTCTTTGTCCATCCACTAAGAGGTCCGATGTAATGGTCGTATGGAGAGCGCGGTTGGCGTGGGGAGGGAAAAGAGCATAATTTCAATGCACATTGTTTATGCACTACGGGTTTTATGCAGTGGACACTTGTGCAAGCTTTATAGGGTTGGCACTGCCAGAACTTAATTGTTCTTAGTAAAGAAGTGACGAGTTACTAGTATTTTTTTAAAGTTTTATCTAGCTGTGGCTCGCTTGTAAGTTCCTACACTGCGATAATCCAATTTTCAATTATGCTTTGGATTTTAATAGAAGTTTCAAATGAAATGAAGCAGGCTATGGTGTCCATAAGGTTAGAAATAAAGATGGATAAACATGAGCAAACTATGAGAAGACGTGGTCCACTGTCATCTCTCTACTCTACCTTGTACTTAGCGGGAACACCTATCATCGAACATGAAGAATTAAATTAATTTGAGAATTGGCTGCATTGACTGTCCATATCTTAAAACGCAAATCCTTATGCCTAAAAATAAGAAATAAATAAATAAAAGAAATAAAACTAAATTATAGTTGAAATAAAACAACAAAATTAATTAAAAGCTGTTAAAAGAAAACATAAAAAACATCTCACCTATGAAATGAAATGAATAGTTCATTAACTTTTGGATGGTACATCTCTTAGTTTCGTCAATACATTTTTTTGGGAGTTCACTACACAATGTGCGGTCTCTGTGGAGAAGAACTCACCAAAGAAACTCCACATGCGTCGCTTCTGTTCCACCTATCCCAAACACTACACTGGTAGTGAACGTGCCATCCATGATAGCTTTGACGTCGAAAAATGATTTGTAAAAATCTTAATTCGAATAAAAAGTTTTTGACTTTGACTTTGAAACACATACGATTGTAGTACCGTAACCATAACTCTGTCGTGGTAGCCCTAGCTAGGGGTGAATGTCCTGCCCAGGTGAGGCGAGTCACAATCGCTGACCCGGCCATTCACACGCGATGCATAATGCACCCCACTGCACTCAGCTGCACTCACTGCATCTTACTGATTTACAAAGAGTTCATATTCACTCATCACATTTTTATTTATATCCCACTGTATCTATCCGTCTTTTCTCATGGGAATCATATGTTATCCTATGGTAAATATTAAAGCTATGTCTTTTTTCAACTTCGACAACCGATATTACAAACCCCTTTGTCAAAGTTATGGAGTTTCTGTAGATAACAGCCGGGACCAATAGTTTAACGTGCCTTTCGAAGCACGGAATCATCTCACATTTCGGACAATCAGGTGATTCAGCGTACGATCTCTTTTATACCATATATGGTGTGCAATAAACGTTTTGAATTTGAATTTGCAATGTCCTAACCAAACTGGGCTCGTACTTTTACAAAGTAATTTTTGTTTGATTACATTATCACCTACCTTACCTATCTTTATTATATCCTGGAACCTCGACAGTGACAGTCGGACGCTTTACCGCTCAACCTCGGAGGCTGCTTGCTAATTTTTCACGACACAGTCACGTACGTATAATTTAGAATAGGGGATCGGATCGGACTGTTCCTAAATTTACCATATTTTATGAATTATTTTTAAAAGATTAGTAGCAGACGATTCGCGAAGGTAATAAAAATAAATTGAAAATTTAAAAACCCCCGAAGCAAAAAAGCAAAACATTAAAAAGTAAAAAATAATACCTAATGTTGAGCCATCAAATTCGATAAAGTAACACCTATATATTTTAATTTTATTAGAGAAATTGATGGATGGCACGATTTGGTTTGCTCGTTGAAATGACGCTATAATGTCACGTCGGTGTACCGCTTAAGTCAGACGCTTCATTTGATTGATTATCTATTAATTTGTTAGCATATCCGACCAACTTGTTTTCATACGATATTTTTTTTTAAACTTAGCGGTACCCCGACGTGACATTATAGCGTCATTTCAACGAGCAAACCAAATCATGCCATCCATCAATTTCTCTAATAAAATTAAAATATATAGGTGTTACTTTATCGAATTTGATGGCTCAACATTAGGTATTATTTTTTACTTTTTAATGTTTTGCTTTTTTGCTTCGGGGGTTTTTAAATTTTCAATTTATTTTTATTTCATAATTTTTAAACTTTATAACAAATAAATTATGAGATATGAGTACAGTAATATCTAAAAGAAAATTGGAGAGTATTTTTACTTTGAATCGAAAGGACATATGGAAAGTAGTCAGATCCCCTCATCAACTATTAAAGAGCTGATGATCTTCAAACGGCTGATCAGGTCATGGTTACCTTTCCATATACTTTCAATATTATTGAAGGAATACGGTACCAAATTTCGAATCGATAGGACATATGGAAGTAAGTCAGATCCCCTCATCAACTATTATAGAGCTGATGATCTTCAAACGGCTGATCAGGTCATGGTAACCTTACCATATACTTTCAATATGATTGAAGTGACAAGGTACCAAATTTCGAATCGATCGGAGATAAGGAAGTTCGTCAGATCCCCTCATCAACTAGAAAAGAGCTGATGATCTTCAAACGGCTGAAGAGATTTTCATGAAACATGGCTAAGAACACTCGGGGTAAAATTATCTATGTTACAAAAAAAACTAAACGAAAATCGGTTCATCCGCTTAGGAGCTACGATACCACAGACAGATACACAGATACACAGATACACAGATACACAGACACACAGATACACAGATACACAGATACACAGACACGTTAAACTTATAACACCCCTCTTTTGCGTCGGGGGTTAAAAACAGAATCGGTTGGAAAACGAATTTACAGTGATTTTGTAAAGTTTCAATGTCTGTCTCTTTCAAAATCAGTTTTTTGTATAGAGATTATATGGCGTTACTAACAAATGACGTCACAAGTGGGTATGTGCCTCTTTGTCTAATCTTGAATTTCAAACCTTTATAACTCGGTAAATTTTAAAGATAGAGCAAAAATTCTTTTAGTGTTCGATAGCAAAAACTAAGTTTAGATTTGATAATAAAAAAAGTAGTCCGATCCCCAATTAGCGAATGAAACTACTTAATTTTAACCGGCTTAATTTCGCGTCATCCATCACGATTCACGCAGGAACAAACGAACAGGTTGTTGGGAACAAAACGTGACTGCGTCGTCATGACGTCACGTCGGAGTAGGGCGTTATGCAATGCTCTTTATTGTGAACTGACAATAATTCAATGAATAGAGGGGGGTTACCTTACAAACGGTCCGGTAGTTTTAAATTTTTGATATGTTGTCTAGAATGGTTATTAAGTGTTTAAAATACAAAATGCACAATCCCCCCATCTGGGCTCGCCGCCATTTTGAAAAAATCGGCTCTTTCTTCTCTTCGATTTGGTGCATTTTAGCTAGAACTCCAAATTTAAGCCAAAACTGGAAAATAATTAGTGAATTATTTTAGATACAATGTGGAGTCACAATAACAAAAAAAAACAATAGAGGTCAATGTTTTAGAGAATTAAATTTCCTATAATTTAAATTTTATTTCTAGGACTGATAGTTACGGAGATATACACTTTAAAAAAAAAAGTCTCATTTTTCGGAAATTTGTCAAATTTCTAACTTTAGAACGCTGTATTTCAGTTATGGCCTATGCTAGGAAATTTTATTATTTTATTTTTATTTGGGTGATTTACAGCCAGTAATAACAATGTATAAAAAACTAAACTAAACAATGCCAATTATAAATCTCCACCGAAAACAAGTATCTGCTGCTGAAATTTCTTGGGGACTGGCATCAGGATCCTCGAACCTCTCCGCGTGCTCCAGCAATGATGGGTCTTTCTTAAAAAGTAGGCAGAATTTATTCTTTCCAAACCCAAAAATGTTTGAATTGGTGGCGCACCCCGATATTGCATGCAGGAGCAAGATACAACCTTCGGAGTTGTACTTGTAGGAGCACGCGGAGATGTTCGAGGATCCTGATGCCAGTCCCCAAGAAATTTCAGCAGCAGGGGAGAATATTTTGGTATCGCTGTATGGCGGTAGTAGAGAACAGTCGTCGAGCTCCCTTCGCTATGACAAATTGAAGACAAGTACCACGAAGCTCAATCTGGCTAAACTACCTCCGACTACTGACGCAGCACATTTCCACTTCCTGAGGACATACTACCAGGTCATGGAGTGGATGGGGGTTGTCAAAGACCCTATCGAGTGGGGCTGGTGTAGAAAAGCTGGAAGACTGGAGCCCATCACTATGAGTATAGGCGCTGCTCCCCCAAACCTGCTCAAGACCATCTCATGCAGATGCACAACTGGCTATGGCTGTGAGGCTGTAGAAAGGCGGGCCTAAATTGTTCCGCCCTTTGCAAATTATTTGCTGGCCAAGAATGTGATAACAGAATAGAAGTCATCGTCGACGACGAAGACGAGACGCCATTCTAGTAACTTCACTGTTTGACGAAAATGAAGACCCTGACTTAATTAACTCGCCCCCTTCGAAGCGAGCGAAGCGCATGTATTTGTTTTCTTTTTAGTTCTATGCTCAATTCCTACCCATTCTTGTATGATCATAACTGCCTTTTATTCGTACTTTGATCATTCCCTCTCACCAGTAGGTATTCAACTGAAATAGTACCTGCTTCATGAGCATTGCGCTGTAACATATAAAAAACTCAAGTAGGATTGGTATAAACTCCAAATTCAAGCCAAAACTGGAAAATAATTAGTGAATTTTTTTATATAAAATGTGGAGTCACAACAAAAAAAAAACAATATGCCATTGTATTAAATTTTATTTTTACCCCCCATTCCGTAGGGTTGATAAAAAAAGTACATTAATCTTGTAGGTAATTAAATTCCCTACAAATTTTATTTCGATACTTGTTTTCCTAGAATAGGCCATAACTGAATTACAGCGTTCTAAAGTTAGAAATTTGACAAATTTCCGAAAAATGCGACGATTTTATTGTTTTTAAAAGTGTATGTCTCCGTAATTATCAGTCCTAGAAATAAAATTTAAAACGTTAATTATAGGTAATTCTCTCTAACTCTTTTCTAGCTAAAATGCACCAAAACAAAAATATAAGCAAAAATCTGAAGAAAAAGCAAATTTTTTCAAAATGGCGGCGGGCCCCGAGGGGGGGGGAATTGTACATTTTGCATTTTAAACACTTAATAACCATTCTAGACAACATATCAAAAATTTAGAACTACCAGACCGTTTGTAAGGTAGCCCCTCTCTATTTGACTCCATTTGGAAAATTAATGTCTTTTTGGGAGATAATCATTTAGAGAAACAGAAAGTATGAGATTCAGCATACAAATAAATATCCGTGCACATTTCACACACAGCTATCTGATCCCCTACTAGGTAGATACAGACAGCTGGTTACATAATTTAATAGCTAAATACATACATATAGTATATATAAACAACATTCAGACAAATCAAACACAAGGTGCTCATAACACGAATGATTGCCCTGAGAGGGATTCGAACCCGCGTCCCTGTACTTCGTAGGCAGTTGTACTAATACCTAGGCTAAGGGGTCGTATCCTTCAAAAAATATTCTTTTTTGACGCACTTTACAAATTACAAAACTCATTTCATAACTAAAATAAAAATTGAGTCAACGGGCGGTCTTATTGCCAATGTAACATCCTCTTCCATGCAACCTTTGCAACAGTATAATATGTTATTTATTTATTTAACCATTATGAGGATACAAACTCACTTAAAAAGTATTGAATGGAATTTCTTACATTTTACTAATAAACTTTGCTACGACATGGCTACGGCCAGCTACGACGTTGTAGGGCGTAGCACCAATGTAGCAAATGTCTACGATACAAATCATGCTGCGACTTGCGAGAAAACACGAAGCACGGGTCATTGCTGTAAGTTGCAGGCTAATTTACTGTCTCAAGTGAAACCTAAACAAAGCAATCATTGTTATCTGAATCAGTCAAGTCAAAAAGGATAATACAAGATTTTTGTATTTTCATTTTTGATATACCTAAAAATATTTTATAAATTGGTAACCGTGCTTGACTATTTTTTAAGCAGCTTCTCTTTTATTCGTATCAGCCCGACTTCAGTTCCATAAACCATAATCATGTTATTATAATCCTCAATTAATTCACCATTAATATCTATGCTCATAAAGCGCACGAGTGGAAATGCGACCGACATTGATTGCACAAACACACGAGGTAATTAGGCTGGCTTTGACATCATCCCCATTTGACGGGTTCCCCTTCACTTCAAACCGTGCTCAATCATTCGCAGATAAGCTCCTTTCAAATCATAATCGCTATACTTTCGTATTCAATATCCGTGTTTAGTGAGCACTTAATATTACGAACTAACTGCGCTATTTAAACGTGCAATTTTTTTTCTTACAAAATTCACCGAATGAAATCTTTTTGTTACTATTAACACAAAAAAAAAAAAAATCATAAGCAAACACAATGAAACCTACCCTACACCTACCCTACACCTACCCTACACCTACCCTACACCTACCCTACACCTACCCTACACCTACCCTACACCTACCCTACACCTACCCTACACCTACCCTACACCTACCCTACACCTACCCTACACCTACCCTACACCTACCCTACACCTACCCTACACCTACCCTACACCTACCCTACACCTACCCTACACCTACCCTACACCTACCCTACACCTACCCTACACCTACCCTACACCTACCCTACACCTACCCTACACCTACCCTACACCTACCCTACACCTACTCTACACCTACCCTACACCTACCCTACACCTACCCTACACCTACCCTACACCTACCCTACACCTACCCTACACCTACCCTACACCTACCCTACACCTACCCTACACCTACCCTACACCTACCCTACACCTACTCTACACTTACCCTACACCTACCCTATACCTACCCTACACCTACCCTACACCTACCCTACACCTACCCTACACCTACCCTACACCTATCCAACACCTATCCAACACCTATCCAACACCTATCCAACACCTATCCAACACCTATCCAACACCTACCCTACACCTACCCTACACCTACCCTACACCTACCCTAAATCTACCCTACACCTACCCTACACCTACCCTACACCTACCCTACACCTACCCTACACCTACCCTACACCTACCCTACACTAATTATTTATTATTATTTTATAATTTGTGGTGATTTTAATGTTAATCTGTTAGAGGATAATAATACTTGTACTAGATTTAAATCTTTATTTTTATGTCACAACATGAACTATCTTTTTTTGGAGCCTACTAGAATTACTGCAACATCTGCTACTTGCATTGATAATATATTTTCTAACATTACGCCTACTTACAAATCGGTCATCAATAAATTAACCTCTGATCACTCTGGTCAGATAGGTATATTCAATATTAAAATAAAAAAGGACCAAAAAGAGGATATTACATGTGTCCCCATTAGTGACACTCGGCTAGAACACTAAAGGAATAATATTTTAGATAAATTATCGGAAATACCATACAGTGACGATCCAAATTTATTGTATAACTCAGTATTTAACGTTGTCAAAAATGAATATGATACGGTATTTAAATCAATAACTATAAAAGTTAATAACAAAGCTTTGTTTAGTGATTGGGCGACAGCGGGAATTCATAGGAGCAGACGAAAATTATATGAACTCTATGAAGAGAAATCATATAACAAGAGTACGGCCTTTCTAGATTATGTTCGTAGTTATTCAAAAATGTTTAAACGCGTTTGTGCCGTAGCTAAATCCAATTTCATTAAAAACAAAATTGAATCTAGTAGCAATGTAATGAAAACGACATGGAAAATTATAAATAGCGAGACTGGAAAGGCCAAAGCTACACATAATAACTTCAAGCTTAAAATAGATAATCAATTGTTAAGTACAGACCTAGAAGTAGCAAAAGCTTTTGAAAATTTCTTTACGGACATTCCAGTTTCAACAACCAAGTCTTTAAATTCATCTCCCGCTGCTGCTGAATCTATACTTAAGCAGAACTTTGAGGAATGTAAAACAGATTTTAAATTTAGGCACGTAAATAATGAGGACATTGTAAAAGCGTTTAAATCCCTGGAAATGAAAAGGACGGCTGACGTCCATGGTCTATCTGTAAAAATTATAAGTTCCATTATAGATTGTATCGCACCTCACCTTTGTTGCATATTTAATCAATGTATAGATAACGGTGTGTTTCCTGACTTGATGAAACTAAGTAAAGTGATACCTTTATTCAAAGCCGGTAGTACATCAGACCCCACAAATTTTAGACCTATATCGATACTACCAACTCTTAGCAAAATATTTGAAAAACTCATACTTAATCAATTGCAGAGTCATTTTTATGTCAATAATTTAATTCATGTTGCTCAGTTTGGTTTCACAAGGGGTCGTTCAACAGCCGACGCTGGTGTTGAGCTAATTGACAATGTTTTTGGTGCCTGGGAAGACGCAATGGATGCAATAGGTGTATTCTGCGATCTATCCAAGGCTTTTGATTGCGTCCATCATGACATTCTTGTCAGGAAGCTACGCCATTATGGTGTAAAAGATCAGGCTCTTGGCCTTCTGGAGTCATATCTAACAGATAGGGTTCAGATGGTCGATGTTAATGGGAAAAGATCACCCGGATCTTCAATAAGTATGGGCGTCCCGCAGGGTTCAATTCTTGGACCTTTCTTGTTTTTAGTATATATTAATGATTTACCTTATCTTGTTAAAGCAAAACATGGGTTAGTATTGTTTGCCGATGATACTTCTTTGATATTTAAAGTTAAAAGACAACAATCAAACTATGACGACGTAAACAATGCTATCTCTAGTATAGTGAATTGGTTTACTGTTAATAATCTATTACTTAATGAAAAGAAAACTAAATGTATTAAATTCGTATTACCCAATGTGAAACCGGTAACTACAGATATATTTATAAAAGGACAGAAATTGGACCTTGTAGATTCGACTGTCTTTTTGGGCATTACTTTAGATGCCAAACTACAATGGGATTCTCATATAAATAAATTGTCGAACCGACTGAGTTCAGCAGCGTTCGCAGTTAAAAAAATTAGAGCCCTTACCGACGTAGACACCGCTAGACTAGTCTACTTCAGTTACTTTCATAGTCTAATGACCTATGGTATTTTATTGTGGGGTCACGCTGCGAATGCTAATAGTATATTTATTTTGCAGAAACGGGCTGTTCGTGCAATTTATAGATTAGGGCCTAGAGTGTCACTGAGGGAAAAATTTAAAGAAATCAATATTCTGACATTTGTGTCTCAATATATCTATGACAATCTTGTGTATATAAAACGAAATATAAGTAATTTTCAGAAGCACAGTGATATACACAATTTTAATACTAGAAATAAAGACAAGTTGGTTGCTTATGTCAGCCGACTACATAAAATTAGTAATTCTTTTAAAGGCAATTGTATACGCTATTACAATAAGGTCCCTACTGATATTAAAAACTTGCCTTTAGACAAGTTTAAAATAATTATAAAACAGAAATTGTATAAAAAAGGTTACTATAGGATATCTGATTACTTAGAAGACAGGTGTCCATGGGAATAGATTGTTTGAGTAGCAGGCTTTTTCGATATGTAATAAGCATTAATTTTGTAATTGACAATATTTTATTTAAAAAAGGAAACGCAAAAGATGCGATGACTGTGGAGTTTCTTCGGTGAGCTCTTCTCCACAGATTCCGCCATTGTGTTAGTGAACTCACCCAAAAAAATGTAATGACGGATCTAAGTGATGTAATAACATCCTATGGAAATAAATTATTTTGACTTTGACTTTGACTTTGACACCTACCCTACACCTACCCTACACCTATCCTACACCTACCCTACACCTACCCTACACCTACCCTACACCTACCCTACACCTACCCTACACCTACCCTACACCTACCCAGCACCTCTCATTCAATTATATTCCATTATACAGGTACACTGATTCATTTACTGCAAATGTAACTTTGTAATCCTATATAATGCCCCAAGATTTATATGGGATTACAAAGTTATCTAGCAGATGATGTATCTAGAAAACTGGGCCGAAATTGCAAAATGTTTTAGTTTTTCCTTGGTTTATATACTAAACACTAATTCCATTCTAAATTTGAAGCTTCTATGTCTGCTAGGGGTGCCTTAGAGTTTTGATGATCGGTCAGTCAGTCAGTCAGTGAGTGACAAAATAAAGAAACTTTGACTAGTTATAATTCATAAACTACTGGTTCAAATTGATTGAAACTTGAAATATACCGTATTTATACAATGCCTGTTTGGTTACTGAAAACTCAGGCTTCTAGTTTTATCCACAACGAAGTTATAGGGGGGTCGAAAATGGCCTGAACTGCTTCGAGAAAAGTATGGTACGGCCGCGCCGCTTTTTTGCTCGACTTGGCGGGGGCACTGCCGTGCCCCCAGATAAATGTTTCCTTCTTTCTTTTTTTTCTTTTTCTTTCTTTTATATATTCATGCTAATTGTAAAATATTCGAATCGCGCGGACATTATGCACTATGGATGCGAATCGGATAATCGATGCGTGCGCGTTAGCCCTTTCTGATCGATTCTCGATAGATCCACGCGCTCTGCACTCTTTCTGATCGATCCTCGATAGATCCACGCGCTCTGCACTCTTTCTGATCGATTCTCGATGGATCCACGCGCTCTGCACTCTTTCTGATCGATTCTCGATAGATTCACGCGCTCTGCACTCTTTCTGATCGATTCTCGATGGATCCACTGCACTCGCTCTGCACTCTCTCTGTTATGTTGTAATATAAACTCACTATAGTTAACAAACAATGAATAGAGAATGAATACATAAAAACGTCAGCATTAGTATTTATTAGAGCGGCTTTATTGCTTTGAGCAATTTCTTCCAGTCAATTCCGACTTTCATATCCGACTCGTTCATACGCTTTACATACGATCTTATCAATATATCTGGCGAGGCCCCGCGCTCCCTCTAAGCCGAAGTACAAAGATCAATTTGGTCGTAATCTCCCGTCGTCAACTCGTCCCTTCCTCGTCCTCATTTTGATTCGTCCTTTTATTCGTCCCTTTCTCGATCGGCCCCTTGGCATTCAACCGGGTTCGGCTCCCGGCGGTCACTTATATCCTTGGATTATTTTGACCTCTTTGACAAAGGATCTATCAATTTAAAACTAAGAAAAGGGAGCGTCTTGCAGTTTGCAGAAAAGGTTCTTATGGTCTGCATGATTAAGAAGTCAGAAAAAGATACTTTAGCTCAAAATAATCGATAGCAGATTCTGAAACTGGGAGATAAGGGGACATCGTACATTTTAATCGTAAACAAGAAAATGTGTTGATGTCTTTTCCGCTTAAATCGATGTATCAAAAAAAGTAAAAAAAAGTCTTTTTTTTTATTCGAATTAAGATTTTTACAAATCATTTTTCGACGTCAAAGCTATCATGGATGGCACGTTCACTACCAGTGTACGCCCTCTGTGGAGAAGAACGGCCAGAAGAAACTCCACAGGAATTGTATCTTTTGTACCTTTCTTTTAAATATATAAAGAATCATACATGAGTCATAATTACAATCTACTCCGCTGATTTAGAACAACAGTTGACCAGACGTTTTTATCATCTAAGTAATCATTTATCGTATAATAGGCCTTAGAACATAAAATAGTTTCAATTTTAGCTTTAAATTGGCTATCGGACAGATTTACAATATCATCTGATATTTTATTATAGAAGCGAATACAGTTCCCCATGAATGAATTATTAACCTTACACAGTCTAACTTTGGGTGCGCTATTTTATTTTTATTTCTAGTATTTATATTATGTATATCAGAATTCTTAGGAAATAGCATTGTGTTCTTCTGGACATACAAGATTAAAAATAAATTACAGTGCAGGTGTAAACGGTTTTAAAAACAAAACAAAAAAAATAATTTTTATTTATTATTTTATTTATTCATGAAAATTGCAATTTAATTCGCAAAAACAATAACGCATACGAGGAGGGATCAAAAAGTAGTGAGAATGAAATAGAGAAATGACTATTGATAACTTAATAATTTATTTTTCTACATAGTCTCCGAGTCTCTCTACACACCGAGTCCAGCGCTTTTCCAAGGCTTCAATCCCTTTAAAAAATAAGTTTTGTCTTGATCCTGCAAAAAGCTCTCTACGGCATCCATCACCTCGTTATCGTCTTCGTACCTGTTTCCCCATAAGTATTCTTTCAATTTGGGGAACAGATAAAAATCGCTAGGCGCCAGATCTGGTGAATAAGGGGGGTGGTCAACCAATTCGAAGCCAGCTTGCTGAATGGCAGCCATCGCAACTGCCGACCTGTGCGCGGGTGCGTTGTCGTGATGAAACAGCACGCCCCTTCGAAGTTTCCCTCTCCTTTTCTCTTTGATGGCATTCCTCAACTTGGGAATTAAAGCTGCATAATATTGGCCTGTAATAGTGGTTCCACGCTCCAGGTATCTCAACAATATCCTTTCTGAGTCCCAAATATTGAGGCCATAACCTTGCCAGCCGATGCCACGGCACGAAACTTCTTCGGGGTCGGTGATGATGGCCGTTTCCATTGCGAAGATTGCTGTTTTGTCTCAGGATCAAAATGATGGACCCATGTTTCGTCCATTGTTACGAAACGAGACAAAAAGTTCTCAGAATCTTCTTGAAACTTGTCCAACAATATCTTCGAAATGTCAAGTCGATTTTGTTTCTGACTGTCGGTTAACATTCTCGGCACCCATCTTGCGGAAACTTTTCTCATATTCAAAGATTGTTTCAATATGGATTGAATACTTCCATATGAAATGCCCGTTTCTTGAATTAAGTATCGGATGATCTTTCGCAACATTTTCTTGGGTGACTGACGTCGATGGACGGCCGCAACGATGTTCGTCTTCCGTGCTCGTTCTCCCTACTCGAAATTGAGAAGCCCACCTTGCGACAGTAGAATACGGCGGAGCAGACTCTCCTAATGTTGCCTCCAAATCGCAATGAATCTCTTGGAGTCGTTAACTTTTTTAAACAGAGGTATTTAATAACGGCTCGCACTTCGTTTTTCTCCATTTTCGAGAACACGTTCCGACACGAAGCAAACAAATGGCTACATTCAGAAAAAAACAAAAGAGAATCGAAGTTTTTTTTTCTTTATTAATATTACAAATATGTATCTGAGCTATGCCTGCCAGTATATATTTTTTTCTTACCAAGGAGTATGTCGTTCTCACTACTTTATGATCCCTTCTCGTAATATGCATAAAATAGTATTGTATTGCTTACATTAGGTATAGTAAAGAGGCATTATTTACGACTTTTAGAGACAAAGTCTCTAAAACCAATTAAAGTTAGCTCTATAGCTCTTCAAAATTTCATTTTTATCTTTTCTACTTACAGAACATAATTATTACATGAACCTATATTATAACCCTTCTTCCGACTTCATACGGGAAGTTTTCGTTTAAAACGAAAGAGTTTTATACAAACAAACTAAGAACCTTCTTAGCCGAAGAGGAGAACGTTTCTTCTGGCCGTTCTTCTCCACAGAGGGCGTACACTGGTAGTGAACGTGCCATCCATGATAGCTTTGACGTCGAAAAATGATTTGTAAAAATCTTAATTCGAATAAAAAATTTTGACTTTGACTTTGACCTTCCCATAATAGGGAGGGAATTTCCAAAAATCTTTAGTGCTTGGCTACGTCCGGCGTCCTAAGAACAGTTGCTAGATTCAGTAGTTGCGGCTCTGCGTTGATCGTATACTTACAGACAGCTGATAGAAATTTGATTATTTTGAAAATAACTTCATTTAGTAAACTACAAACACTTCACCCGAAAATCTCCTTCTCAATTACTTACTATAATAAACAAACCGACTCCTTCCTAATACATGTTTACCCAACACAGATGTTAGTGCGCTTGCTTTGTTTCTAAAGTGAGGGTAGCAATAGCAACCATAGGCATATCCCAAACGTTCTGTATTGAACAAATAGTTCGTATGCATATTAACGGAAGGGTTTAATAGAGTTGAAACGAAGGTTTATTTTCGGCTTTGGCTAATTTCGAAAATAAATACGGTTTTCGTGGCCGAAATTACAAAAACAGTATTTTTTTTTAGATTTACGTCAAAATAAAGATAAAAATGTCTTTATTCGAAGTAAGAATTAACAAGATTATTTTTCGATGTCAAAAATAATTGCTATGGTATTAGTTTTCTTCTTATCTTATTAAGAAATTAAATATTTTTTGTATTATCTACTGCCACTAGCAGATAGGGCAAGCAAGTGTGGGGCTATTCGGGAAGGCTTCTTAAACTGCTCAAGTCATGTATGCGAAAGCAAGCGAAAGCATTATTAACAAATTGAACAACCTAATGACGATGATAAGATAATTTTTCCGACCGTTTATGGCCATGTCGACCACTTCGACTCCTACTCCTAGTCAGTCGTGCGCTGTGCACCCGAAGAACCTAATAATGACAGGAAAGCACCTCTATACACCTTTTTAAAAAGAGAAAGAGCACTAGCAGAGATTATTTAAGTATGTATATATGTGTATGTATGTATTTGTATGTTTGGATTTTGTTATATATGTATATTATGTATTGTTATATAATATTTATATTCAAGTAGGTCTATTTATTTACATTATACTTAGCGCACTTTTTGTCTACTTTTAAATTATTCTTCTCTCTTACTACATGAATAGGTTGGCTGGAAGAGATCTCTTTGTAGAGATAAGCTCGCCTTTGCAATGTAAATTATTAATAAAACGTATGTTGATATTGCGTGCAATAAAGAGTATATTAATATATATATTGCGCAAAATCTAAATAAAAAGAAATTATTTCCATAGGATGATATTACATCACTTAGATCCATTATTACATTTTTTTGGGCGCAGTTGTAATGATCAAAAACAAAACTATAAATCTAAGGAGGCCCTTTTACATTATTAGTGATGGATCGTCAAAATTTTTGATTTGGCCGAAAATGTGTGTGATATCGAAACTAGGTTTGGGTGGGACTCTATAGTTTGTAATGAAGGGTGAAGGGTTGAGCTTGAGGGCCCATTCAGTCCACACTCGCCTCGTGCCAACTGAGGAGAGGAAGTTACGCCCATAATCAAGCTACAATTAAGCGCATACCGACTCTCAGTGTGGTTGTAATGAGGTCACAGTTCCACTGCGTTTTGTTATCTTGAGTGATTTGAGAAGCTTGATGCAAAGATTTCTTTATATGGATGATGTTTTCACAAGACACCCATCGTTTTGCCTTGACTTGTACAGGCGGTAGCTTTGAATTGTGTGCTTCCGAAAGTTAACCAACCGCCCCGCAGCTGGTTTGATTTTATATTTTCAAGCATTAGGCGTCAATACGCAAGTGAAGGAACTGTTATTTTTTTGTTCCTAAAATTCAAATTATTTATTTGCAAGTCACAGTTTGGTCAAGATCTTAAATATATACATCCAGATAATAGTGACGCCCTGTAAGGGCACAGCAGACTTACGAGAGAGCGCATTAATATTAGTTATAATTAATTAATAAATCTTTACTCAATTTAGATTAGGTACTTAATGAATTCTTTGATGCTGTAGTAACTTTTAGTAATGAGAAAAGATTTTAGGTGTTTGGTGAAAGAAGCCAATTTATTGTAATTTTTTAAATATTTGGGTATTCTATTGTAAATCTTCATTATCATAGTACCTATAAGAATACGATAGGATGTCTTTCAAAAGTTTTTGACCATCTACTGGAGACTGGTATCTATACACAAGGAATGCTACGCAATGGATACGGAAACCCTTGTCGCATTCTCCAAACTGCACCAAACTTACAATCAAACCGGGTCACGGAAGCGAGCCCAAGTTGTCATAATCGCTCGCATTCAGAGCTTTCACCTACAAAGGGACTGCGGCTTCCTTTTGATTTAACTCTTAGGAGACTTAACTCAGTTCAGGAGATATATCTTTAAATCATTCTTTATTCAACCCACATTCGGATTTGTAATATGGTATTCGTCGGCGTGCGGTGCGATAATTCGTGTCTACGATTTCTAAAACATGGTCGTGGCGTTACCTCTCTTGTATTCCGATTTATATACTTAATGGATGGATGGAAATTACACAGCTGATGCGTTTTGACCACGGACCAAGTTTTTGACCAATGACGACAGTGAACTCTGCGATTGATTATAACAATATTCTATTTGACTGTATATGATTTTTTTTTATACAAAAATCAAATTTTCGATATTGAAACAATAATGAATGTAGAAAAAAGAAAAAGCTAAAAAAAGAACTACGACCACGAAACCACGTCACTACTTGAAATGGACGTCTTAGTCGAATTGCTTTCGTGCCTGTACTTGTATTGCTTTCATTACGAGTGGTTCAAGAATCTGCTCCTGTGCTTTGTTCGTTTCCCTTTGCTAAAGTTCCTTTTGTTTGAGGAGAGAGTAGTTTTTGACATCGAACTTTGAACCCCACGACCAATAGTTGTCCTACCAATGTTATTTCGAACTCATTACCTGCATTACGAGTGGTTCAAGAATCTGCTCCTGTGCTTTGTTCGTTTCCCTTTGCTAAAGTTCCTTTTGTTTGAGGAGAGAGTAGTTTTTGACATCGAACTTTGAACCCCACGACCAATAGTTGTCCTACCAATGTTATTTCGAACTCATTACCTGCATTACGAGTGGTTCAAGAATCTGCTCCTGTGCTTTGTTCGTTTCCCTTTGCTAAAGTTCCTTTTGTTTGAGGAGAGAGTAGTTTTTGACATCGAACTTTGAACCCCACGACCAATAGTTGTCCTACCAATGTTATTTCGAACTCATTACCTGCATTACGAGTGGTTCAAGAATCTGCTCCTGTGCTTTGTTCGTTTCCCTTTGCTAAAGTTCCTTTTGTTTGAGGAGAGAGTAGTTTTTGACATCGAACTTTGAACCCCACGACCAATAGTTGTCCTACCAATGTTATTTCGAACTCATTACCTGCATTACGAGTGGTTCAAGAATCTGCTCCTGTGCTTTGTTCGTTTCCCTTTGCTAAAGTTCCTTTTGTTTGAGGAGAGAGTAGTTTTTGACATCGAACTTTGAACCCCACGACCAATAGTTGTCCTACCAATGTTATTTCGAACTCATTACCTGCATTACGAGTGGTTCAAGAATCTGCTCCTGTGCTTTGTTCGTTTCCCTTTGCTAAAGTTCCTTTTGTTTGAGGAGAGAGTAGTTTTTGACATCGAACTTTGAACCCCACGACCAATAGTTGTCCTACCAATGTTATTTCGAACTCATTACCTGCATTACGAGTGGTTCAAGAATCTGCTCCTGTGCTTTGTTCGTTTCCCTTTGCTAAAGTTCCTTTTGTTTGAGGAGAGAGTAGTTTTTGACATCGAACTTTGAACCCCACGACCAATAGTTGTCCTACCAATGTTATTTCGAACTCATTACCTGCATTACGAGTGGTTCAAGAATCTGCTCCTGTGCTTTGTTCGTTTCCCTTTGCTAAAGTTCCTTTTGTTTGAGGAGAGAGTAGTTTTTGACATCGAACTTTGAACCCCACGACCAATAGTTGTCCTACCAATGTTATTTCGAACTCATTACCTGCATTACGAGTGGTTCAAGAATCTGCTCCTGTGCTTTGTTCGTTTCCCTTTGCTAAAGTTCCTTTTGTTTGAGGAGAGAGTAGTTTTTGACATCGAACTTTGAACCCCACGACCAATAGTTGTCCTACCAATGTTATTTCGAACTCATTACCTGCATTACGAGTGGTTCAAGAATCTGCTCCTGTGCTTTGTTCGTTTCCCTTTGCTAAAGTTCCTTTTGTTTGAGGAGAGAGTAGTTTTTGACATCGAACTTTGAACCCCACGACCAATAGTTGTCCTACCAATGTTATTTCGAACTCATTACCTGCATTACGAGTGGTTCAAGAATCTGCTCCTGTGCTTTGTTCGTTTCCCTTTGCTAAAGTTCCTTTTGTTTGAGGAGAGAGTAGTTTTTGACATCGAACTTTGAACCCCACGACCAATAGTTGTCCTACCAATGTTATTTCGAACTCATTACCTGCGTTATTTGACGCTATTTCTTTGTGAAGGAAAACGTCGCTCGTGAGGAAACCCGCATGCGCGTGGGAAAAAATTCGTAAGTTGTGATACAAAATTAAACAATAATTTGAGAATCGCAATCGACTACTGAGGATATGCATGGGGTCGTTGCACCTTGATTCATTTACAAACCCCGTGGCGAGGTCAGTGAACTAAGAACATCGGTCAAAACCAGTTTTGGTAACATCAACAGGTCATATACGTCCCCACCCAGGGGCTCGGCCTACCCTAAATTAGGGCGATTAGGCCTTACTCAACCATGCTGGCCCAGTGCGGGTTAGTCGACTTCACGCACAACTTTTTAATTTCTTCGCAGGAGTGTGCGTGCAGGTTTCATCACGATGTTTTCCTTCACCGTAAGAGCGTCGAACAAACGTACATATGAATTTGAAATTCGAAAACACATTGGTACGTGGTGGGGATCGAACCCGCGTCTCCCGGACGGGAGGTAGCGGGCCTAGCCACTACACCACCGACGCTCTTTTTGTTCTAGAACAAAAGTTGTTCAGTGCCACGGTTATTCTACACGCTGTACTCACACATACTTGCCCACAACATCAATGCTGCATGCTAGGGTCATCGTTCGTCGCAGCCTCTGAGCGTATTCAGGATCGAAAGTTTTGATTTCAGCCCACTCTTAAGATGCAGCTGATCGGTATGTATCAGGGGTTGGTAGACGATCATTCTTCTTAAATTCTGAGCTGGATAAATATGGATGAGTGAGGTAGAAGTCGTCGTTGCTAAGGGACATATCTTGGGTGTTTTGGATTTTTTGCTATATGAACACGAGGAATAATAAATATAAGGAAGATAAGATATTAAAAAAACAAAAAACCCGACAGCGTGAACTTTCAAACTTAATTAATAAATGAACTGAAAAGATGCAAACAAGTATTTTTGTTTTGTTTTGAATGATCGTGGTTGATAGTGTTCACAATATGTTAGGTATAGCAATACCTATACTCCTTACTCTGTTATTTAAAAATGCTGGCATGTGATAAATGCACACTGGCAGCTTTATTTTGTTCTAGAATAGGCCTGTGTCGTAAATTTCAAAAATGGCTTATTTCGTTAGTTTAGTACCTGTATTACCCCAAAAAAATAATATTTCATGATAAAAATTATATTTAAAACACATATTTTAAGTTTTAAGAAAATATTTTTAATCTGGCGTAAAAACACAAAAAAGTGTCATGGCGTCGTGAATGACGTCACATAGTGGCAAACGATTGTGTTCACTTGTGCTGTTGTATGAAAAAGTTAACCAAGCGTCAAAACAACAATGGCGGCATACCACTATGTGACGTAATACGTTCTGATTGACGTTCACAGCGGAGGGGCCAGGGGGGGTATTTATTTGATTTTAATTTGTAAAAATAACAATAATCATTAATTTTTATGTGGAATTATTTCGGTTTTCCCTGTTTAAATATTACAATTTACGTCTAGAAACATTCATCCATTGATTTCATTGTTAGTTGACACAAGCCTATTGTATTTTCAAATGATTTCGAAACATGTCGCTTTTGAATGTCGTTTTGACTCAGTCTAATAATAGAAGCCCTTGAAAAACATTAACTTTCATAATTCAAAAATATATTAGAAATAAATAATTGTTATTACTCCCTAAATAATCGTCTCACACACCTTCACCACCACAATACAATAGCAGTCGGAGGCATACACTCGAAAAACATAACCCTCTTTCTAAAGCAGTCAGGTAAAAATACGTTAATGCACACACAAAAAAAAAACCTAGTATACATAACAAAAACATAGTGTAAAATAATAAAAGATATGAAAATAGGCGCCCTTATTGCTAGAATTTATTCCAAGCAACCTTATTATAAATTATTTATTTGGAAGAATTATTTCGATTTCGATATTTTTTTCTTAAACCATTTATAGTAAAAATTTTGCCGTATGAGATCGATCAATGACGAATTGGTCATGGTGTGCAAATTAACAGACTTACCTACTAATTATTCATATTTACCCAAATGCGTATGATAATTTTTTTTGAGAAAGTATGTTTTACATTCAAATAAGGTAGATACGAAACTTATTTCATTTAGTAAATACTAAATAAAAATACTAATACTAATAGTAAATACTAAGCTTAGGGGTTAAGCAAGGTAAATACCTTGCTTAACCCCTAAGCTTAACCTGAATTAAAGATGTTTGTCCCACAGAGAACTTATAACAATTCCCAGTAACATTGTCATCACTACAATTACATGAGCTCTCTACAAAAATTCACTGCACACCCCATCCCACAGAAATACGCAAAACTGTGTTCTATTGTGTTAAAATAAGACACAAAGGTTATCTCGACTGGTGTAGAGATAAAATGGTAAAAAATAAAAACGGGGATATTAAGATGAATGTGTGTTTTTTAGCGAGAGGGGGGTGAAGGGGAGGCGGGGGCGGGGTTGTCGTTTTTATTGGATTAACTGGCCATTAGCCTGTTTTATTTGCGTTCTGTCTAATATTACTATTATTGTGCCATTTGATACAAATGGTACGCACCACGCCCAAAAAGTTTTCCTTTTGTCATTTTCTTGGCGAATATAAGTCAAAATATTTCTTACGATACAGTAGTCTTAGTTATAAATAACAAAGTTTAAAATTAAACTAGACACGTGTGTTTAAAATCTTGTTTTCTGTAAAGTTACAAGCAGTTATGCTGGAAAACTTCATTCAGTCATGTGTACCGTAATTTCGATTTGTCTACCACAATCCGCGGTAGTATAGTGGTAAGTATCCCCGCCTGTCACGCGGGAGACCGGGGTTCAATTCCCCGCCGCGGAGAAATATTTTTTGTATTTTTTTACTGCAAATTTCTTGTCTTTTGTTTATTTAAAACATAATTTCAGTGTGGTTGGCTTTTGCGATTTTTATAGTAAATTCCTTTATTTGATACTAGCTTTCCGCCCGCGGTTTCACCCGCGTTAAATGAGAATTCCCGTGGGAATGAAGTGTTTTACCGCAGTAAAAAGTAGCCTATGTACTATTCCAGGACCTAAACTATATGTGTGCCAAATTTCATCCCAATCTGTCTAGTGGTTGAAGCGTGATTGAATAACAAATATCCAAACTTTCGCATTTATAATATTAGTGGGATTTTCACTAAAGATGTGAAGAAAGATAAGTGTAGGTAACTTATTTATGTGCGTATTGACCGAACCACCAATATTACCAACCTGCTCACTGTGTGTGTGAGAGCCAACTTAACCTCTGTTCATCCCTTTAGGGATGAGAGCGTGACTTAAGTATGTAAGTATTATGATTTTTTCTCCGACACGCTCGAAAATGTGATCATTACTGTAAAAAATACAGTACGCGAAGTGACTCATTTTAGGACGAAACATTGCCCCATACAAAACAGCGGCCGGCAATGTGCCCTCAAATGGCCTAGGCCAGCAAGGTGGTTTCATCCAGAAATTTCAATATTTTTGAGTATTTTTACAGCATACTCTTATGTTCTAAATTCAATTTTGATATGAATCGTACACGAATCGTAGTGATTTTAGATACAAATATTGTCTCCGTGGCTCTGTATGACACTGGCACAGAACAAAAAAAAAGAAAAGCGCGCAATATGGCGGTTTCAAATTTTCGTCGCTTTTATTTTTATTGTACTATTTTGTTACTTCTTTTTCATGATGGAATTAACTAACTAATCATTGAATTACGGAAATATTATAACAATGAATGGTTCAAGAAGTGGAAGTAGAGGTTATAGTGATAAACATTGCAATTTAAAAGATTAGTACCTACGATACAAGTTAACTAAATTCAAGGTCACACATTTTTTTTGTATTTTAAGATTTCCTCGCATATTTCAAAGAAAAGCACTAAACAAGCCTCGGCCGCAATAACTCTTGCTAGACACTCGTACGCAATAAAAGTCCTCGCCTGCAGCTCAGACTTTAAACGTGCCCTCATCCAGCAATAAGTAAAATTGCGGCCGCGGCAGTAATGTACTATAGAACTCCTAATAATAATTTGAAGGTTGATAGTTGCGTGGCTCGGTGTAATTTGCTATTATGTTATTAGCAGGCGCTCTTCCATCGACTACAAACGTGAATTATTAAAATTGTTGATCATCCATCATTATCTCAGCCGAAAGATGTCTAGTGTTGGACAAAGACCTCCCTCAAGGATATCCTCAATGACTGTGGCATCCAGCGGCTTCTCGCGACCTTCACCGGTCGTCGTGCCACCACCGGGCCTATACCTACCCTGCGTCTCCCGGTGCGTGGTCGCCACTCGAGAACCAAGAGCAATGTGCCCCGCCTACAGCCACTAAAGTATTGATTATTATAATAACATTACTATCACGGTGTAGCAACTTAAAGGAAATGTATCAACACGCTAAAGAAAGCGCTATCAAAGCTAAAGCTTTAATTAAATTAGTTTTCAGCTAATATGATTTTATTCATTATTTTTTTTATGAAGTTATCATTAATATACATCAGTTTTTTTAAATATCAGATATTTTTATTGATTAATGAGTTACGAACTCTTCTTTGAATTGATATGCCCAACAGAGTTTATGTGGTATTTTTTTTGCCATGATCATGTAAAATTATTAAACATTCCATAAAATTGAAAGCTCAATCAATCAATCAATCAGCCTATTGCAGTCCACTGCTGGACGTAGGCCTCCCCAAGGGTACGCCAAAGCGCACGATCACCCGCTTTCCTCATCCAGCCACCACCAGCGACCTTCTTCAGGTCAGTCCACCTGGCAGGGGGGCGTCCCACACTACGTTTCCCGAGACGCGGTCTCCATTGGAGAACCCGTCTGCTCCAACGCTCATCGGTTCTGCGACAGACGTAGCCAGCCCACTGCCACTTCAGCTTGCTACATTTTTGGACAATATCCACCACCTCGGTCCTCTGCCGGATGATTTCGTTTCGGATTTTATCCCGTAGTGAAATACCAAGCATAGATCTTTCCATAGCTCGCTGAGTGACATGTAGCCGGTGGGCCAGCTTCACCGTCATGTTCCACGTCTCGGCTCCGTATGTCAAAACGGGTAGGACACACTGGTTATAAACCCTGCTTTTCAGGCATTGTAGCGGCGACGAGAAGATATGACGCAGTTTTCCGAATGCTGCCCAGCCCAACTGTACTCTTCTTGCGATTTCACGCTCAAAGTTGTCGGGTAGACCCAACTGCAATGTCTGCCCGAGGTAGACATATTCTTGGACAACTTCGAGCACTTCGCCATTGATCGAGATTGGTTGCGGAGTGATTAGTTCGTTGAACATGACCTTAGTCTTGTCCAAGTTCATCCGGAGACCGACTGACAGTGAGGCAGCGTTGAGACTGTGTAGCATTTTTTGCAGATCCTGCAACGGTTCAGCCATTATGACTATGTCGTCGGCAAAGCGGAGGTGACTAAGATATTCGCCATTTATGTTGATGCCCAATCCGTTCCAGTCTAGGTTTTTGAAGACATCCTCCAGTGCGATGGAGAACAGTTTCGGAGAGATGACATCCCCATGTCTCACTCCTCTGAGCAACTGGATGGGTTTTGTCTTATGATTCTGTACTTGGACGGACATCGACGCCATACTGTACACGCTTCTCAGTACCTCCACGTACCGCCAATCGACTTGGCATCGCTGCAAAGATTCCAGAACAGCCCAGGTCTCGATGGAGTCGAAGAAATTGAAAGCTGAATTAACAAATTCAAATTTTTTAACGATAGTAATTTTCAGCAGTTAGTCATTTAAATTTTGATCTCAACAATGTTTTCGTGTTGTTAACGTAGATTTACAAACTCAACTTTTGCTACTTACCAAGTCTGCCGGCTATTATTGTAATATTTATGTGACCTGTTCGTCGCGTCGCGTCGCGCCCGCGCAGCCAGCATGTTTGATGGCTCGATCTTTCTCTGTCTGATTATCCAGGCGTCGACTCCCAGGATCCCATCTGTTACGTATGCCAGGTTCCTCATGAAATTCATGGGTTTTTTAAGCGCCCCCATAGAGATAGGCGTTGAACGACTGTACAGCATGATGTTATTTTCAAGCTAAAGATATTTTAGACCATGGCCGTACCCAGTTTTTGCTTAGGGGTGGGGGAAAAGTAAGAAAATTCGAGCAATACTGCTTCGCGCTCGCTCGGTCAATGACAATTTTCATCATCGTCAACATTTTAAAAATAAATAATGCTCAGCCCACCGTCCTAACAAACTGCAAGTATTCATAGTTTATTTTGTCTTTGTCTGAGGATCAAGTTGTAGGTTTTAAAATAGCCTAAATCCTCGAACGGATTGCGATCTATCTTGAAAATGAACAAATTAACCTTGTTATGCATATCTTGTAGGTATAGAAAAATATCTAAAAATACTATTGTATGTACCACCCTGTAGATGCTAAATCTGTAGTATAACGAAGGTCAACGACCAGAAGATTTGAAGGTGACACGGGGGAATAAAATAATATGCGCATAGGAACTTGCGCAACCAATCATGCGCATGTCAATGGCTATGGGGATAAGAATATCTAAATGTGATTTACCATCGATCGTCTCGCAAAGACGAATGGCATGTCCAGTTCTGTTTTAAGTACGCGCCAGCTACAGGTATATTACGAGTTTGGTACTAAATAGCGATTAGGGCCGAAAAAAATATGACGGGCTAAAACGAGCACTTTATAGATCCAAATTATGGACTTAAAAATGCATAGAGAAACGTTTGATCATCAATAGCTCATATACGTCCCCACCGAGGGGCTCGAGCTTACCCTGCGATTGGGCGATTAGGCCTTAGTCGACCACGCTGGCCCAGTGCGGGTTGGTCGACTTCACACACAACCTTTGAATTTCTTCGCAGGAGTTTGCAGGTCACGATGTTTTCCTTCACCGTAAAAGCGTTGACTAATGTACGTTACATATGAATTCAAAAACACATTGGTACGTGGTGGGGATCGAACCCGCGTCTCCCGGACAGGAGGCACCGACGCTCAGACCAGACCAGATAAACGTTTACAGTATAGTTAAAAAAAAAGCTGGTTGGCTATAAAATATCCTACCTACCTACCTAGTACCTACGATATACTGGACTAAGTACTTTCTGGGGCAGAACATGAGGCACATTATAACTAGTGGCTCGGTGAGCTGCTCACGTGATGTTAATTTTATTCAAAATGGCTGTTTTTTTATTTTCCTACGTTTTTAACCTCCTTATCTCCGCCATTTTGAGGAAATTAATCTGTATATAACGCGTTAGTGAAATAACGCATAACCTCTCGGGTGGTAACTCAGCCTACAATTCACTAACACGTATTTATTGAACCTACTCACGAAATTACATGAGAATCGGTTGATAAGTGTGACCTGTAGAGGAGAACATACGAAAGCATTTTTCCTAAGCTGAAACGAAGATGCTTTGCTCGCCAACTAATTATGCTGAGCCCTTGGCAGCTCAATAATAAACCAGGGTTATTTTTATTCAGTGCACAAACTTATGTCGTTCAGACTATGAAACCAAACAACTTTCCCGGAAATAATAGGTCCGATACTAAAAAATTTGATCTCCCATCGAACTGTTGGTGCAGCCAACTCAGCAATTGAAGTTTGTAATGTGAACAACATATTGAAGTTTGTGCAAATAACCCCGTATAATAGGGAAATATTAGTTTTTTTCATAGTTCATCTGAAAGTATACAAAAATAGAATACTGACGACTCTCAGTACCTATTCTACACATAAAAAAATATTTTTTCAAATATCTTGCTCAGAAACAAAGTTATTGGTTGCTTCAAAGTTGATGGTTAGACAGAGAGGTCCGACGTGACCTGTGACGTCATATGTCACGCGAGCCATACATCTGCCATAGAAAATTTTGTTTTCGTAAGAGGGACAGATATATTTGTTTAATAATGTTGTAGTTACCTATAGTTTGTTTTCGATCAATTTCGATTCTGTTTATAAGATATTTGTAAAATTATTTTTTGTAGTTTTAAGTTGTAGTTTTAATTTTGACTTTGATCATATTGACATGTTTCATTTAAATGATATAATTTTTTATGTGTTAGTCTGGAACTTGAAATATTTCGATTAACGAATTAAAAAAAATGCATATTCCCTATTCCGATCCAACAGTAATATTTTTTTTTTATTACAGAATGGATACTCAATATGAAGTATTGCCAGAAAAGATTGACAGTTCCATCGGACAAAGCGGAAGAATGGTGCGGAAAAAGCCATAGCCTCATAAACCCCCCGCTGCGTGACGAGCGTAGATAAAATAAACCGCGCGACATAAAACGATATAAACTTGGATACTATATTGGCGGTCACTTTATATCTCGCGCGGTATAGTTTATCGACGGACGTCATGCAGCGGGGGCTGGTAGCTTTAAATTAGCTTATTTTATAAAACAGTAGACTAGGTGGTATGGGAAATCAAAGCGTGACGTCACGCCCCGTACTAAGATCATTTTTTTTTTTAAGTTTGGTTTGTAATAAATAATAAATTGTAATGTAGACAATAGTAAAGAGCCTGTATGTGGTAGCGACAAAGAAAATATGTAGCGTTCTAATAATGAATGATAGAAATAATACAATCTAGACAGATTCGCACAATCGGCGTTCGCATTTACGCAGTGAACCCGAACTGAATAGAGTAGAGTGATAGTTCTTTTTTTTAAGTATTTTGAAAATACTTGCATTCACGTAACTATGCTGCATATATAGGTCATATATAGACATCAACATAAATTGATCGAAAAAATACTTTTTCGTTTACAACTAACAAAGTTACCCTTGTTTATGATATTACAGTTGCATGGCTTGTTGTACATACAAATTATATTTTGATGGCAGCAAAACCACTTTAGAATCATAAAACTTTCTTAGATAAATGAACTATACAAATGAAGCGTAAGCAGATCGTTACAATGGCAAATAGGGGATCGGACTGTTCACCATATTTTATGAATTTACCATATTTTATGAATGATTTTTAAAATATAGATTAGTAGCAGACGATTCGCGAAGGAAAAAACAGAAGCGGTTGGAAAACGAACTTACAGTGATTTTTTAAAGTTTCAATATGTCCCTTTTAAAAACGATTTTTTGTATGGAGATTATATGGCGTTACTAACAAATGACGTCACGAGTGGATATGTGCCTCTCTGTCTAATCTTGAATTTCAAACCTTTATAACTCGGTCAATTTTAAAGATAGAGCAAAAAATCCTCGTAGTATTCGATAGCAGAAACTAAGAAGTTTGGATTTATAAAATAAAACAAAGTAGTCCGATTCCCTATTGAAATAATTTCTCTCCGGACTTTAAAAGTGATTTTGCACCCTAAATATGAAAATAGATATGAAATAATTTTAAATTTTCTTTATGAGCGTATTCGCCCCTTAATTAATCCCAAAACACTGAAAGGGCTGACCAATGTGATGATGAATGGTTGAAGTAAAAGCTATAATCTTTGTAATGGAATGGATGTGGTATGTTTTTCAATTTTAATTACGTTGATGGTGGCACAAAGCTCAAAATGTGTGTTAAAAAAAGCTAATTCGGCAAGTTGAGTTTTAATCCTGTAAAGTCATTCGTGCTTTTCGTATTTTTAAAACAAATGAGGCAAGAGATAAATAATCGAATTTTTAGAGCTGTTAAGTATCGTATTTGATCGCGTCGATTAACGACAGACCCCTTACATAGGGTAAAATAATAATTGTTGAATAAAGGCAGATTTATTCTCAAGAGATTGAATCACTTTTGATAAACTGTAGGTACTTGAAAGTTCTAAATATTCGTTGATTTATTAAATTATGCTCTCGCTCTTTCTAAATGTTCGGGACCAACTTAATGTGGTTTTATAAATTTGTTATCATAGTTGTAATCAATAATGTTTTTTATGTATAAAATAACGTGAAGGTTTATAAACCTATATTATGTATGTACAATAGACTTTATAGCGAGTGTAACACTTGCACTACAAATACTAAACTGTTGGTTAACGGTACAAATAACTTTGAATGTTAAGCTGTTACACTTGATTTATTTAGTTGTCGATTATGCAATCTAACTAATTTATATTTATCTATATATTTTTACGGGACAAAATCCGAAACTAAATCATCCAGCAGAGGACCAAGGTAGTTGATATCGTCCAGAAGTGTAGAAAGCTGAAGTGGCAATGGGCTGGCCACTGGTTCTCGAATGGAGACCACGTCTCGGGAAACATAGTGTGGGACGCCTCCCTGCCAGGTGGACTGATGACCTGAGGAAGGTCGCTGGTGGTGACTGGATGAGGAAAGCGGGTGATAGTGCGCTTTGGCGTGCCCGAGGGGAGGCCTAAACTGATGAAACGGAGGAGCATTTAAACTGATTTATTTGATGTTTTTTGTTATTTACTTGTATAATCTAAAGCCACATTTGCATAATATCTTGATCTAACCTAAATATGCCTAAACGTAACAGAAGTCTGACAGACCCCACTCAACGATAATGTTCCACATTTTTCACGTCCCCAAATAAATCATTAAGAATTTTACTCTATTTTTATTCTTAAAGTAAGTAGTATCACTGCTCACCATCTTTTGCACAAAAATTACCCGAGAAAAATGGAAGTTGTCCTACTCTTTGCTATTGGATAATAGCTGTGAGACCATGAGTACAGTGAGGAAAACCAGGCATGATAGCCAGTTGGTTGACCTTTAAAGAAGCCATCCATCTTGTTCGACAGACTGAGAGGGTTTCCGTGTCCGAGTCCTGGAGTCAGGCATGATGGCTGAAGGGTTGTACGCCACTGGACCCGCTTGAGTCGTATGTGTATAGTTTTGTTCCAATGAGTATGATTGATGATCATCAGGCGAGTTCTAGGGGGTGCTAAGAGTTGTTTGACAAGTATATTAGTCTTACGGATCGCGGCTACGCTCGCGTTGTGTAAGATTTTCCCGTGGGAATAAGACTTTTTCCCGGTAAAAAGTATCCTATGTGTTGGATTAACATCCAGGGTACAAAATATCTCTATTCTAAGTTTCAAATGTATGTGTCTGTCTAGTTTAGTGATACATGTTTGTAATCATCTTAATGTATTTTTTTCTCCCGTGTATAATCGTATGAGACCGTGTGCTGGAACCACTGAGGTGCCAATATGCTGGTAAAGCTATAAAAGCAAAGTTATTCCTCAGTCCCCTATTAACGTTTTTATTTCACCAAACGACTCTACTATACAACCTGATTTGAAAGTTTTACTGGGTCGTAAAGTAAAGCGAAAATGCCTACTTTGGCGAGCTAAAACGATAGTAAAAAGCAAAAAATACGATCGTAAAATAAAATATGATCGCGTCAAATAGCAGATGCGAGTGGGATTTACATAATTATGCGCATAGTGAGCGCAGGAATGGATTATAGTATGAGTGGAGCGCAAAAGTGACGATATTATATAATGCTCGCGTGTACAGAGTGAGATAATGCATGTGATATTAATAGCTAAATTCGATTCTTGAAATTATATTTTGTCTTTTTTCCATTTTTAATGAAAATGTGAGTGCACTGAAAATTTAAAGATTTTCACTAAGAAATTCAAAGGCGTTCCCACGTTTATGTGCGTATTCTTAACCCCAAAATATTGTAATACTAGCTATCTGTCCGCGGCTAAGCTCGCATTTTGAAAGACTTTCCCGTAGGAATAAGACTTTTTCCCGTAAAAAGTATCCTATGTGTTAATTCAAAGTACAAAATATCTCGTTTCCAAATTTCATTCGAATCCGTTCAGTAGTTAAGACGAGAAAGCGGAACAAACATCCAAATATATTTCACATTTATAATAATAGTGTGATTATGTGGTTTTAGTGTGTGCCGCTTGAGCTCTGTTCACCCTTTTGAGGATAGGACCGCGATCCTGAATGCATATGAAGAAAAGATCAAATATCGAATTTGAAACTCAACACGTAGTTAAGACGTTACAAAAACATCACACTTTTCGAACATCACTCTTTTATTTTTCTTTCCTTTATTTTCTCACTAAAAGGAAAAGGACAGATAGATCCAAACTTTCCACGAATTTTTATTTACTTATTCATTTATCTACCCCACAGATAAATAAATATTAGGATCTACTCCGAATATGTGGAGGAGAAAGGAGAATATCTGTTTTCGTAGCAAATTGCTACGACTTTAATTTACGTAGCACTTGCTGCGTAGCAAGCACCTCTGTATTTACTCATACTACTAATTTTTCTTATTTAGAATCTCGACTTTTATCCGGGAGACGCTTGTTTTGAATCTTTCTACGTACCAACCAGTATTCGAACAAATAATATATACTTTAATTCGAAGCTCTTATCGTAGAAGAAAACATCGTGAGGTAACAAGAAATTCAAAGAGGCTGGCTGCGTGGTCGAATACATACATACATTAATTAAATAAAAGAATCCAAATATTCCTCAAATGCAAAGTAAACCGCAGGGGGCGGTAAAACCCAGTAATTTAATCAAATACCAAATTCGTTTTAACTTTACCAACACTCAAACTTGCTCATCGGTAAAATTAAAAACAAACCTTTTACCGTGTTGACTCGCCGACCTGATTCCAGCTGACGTCCCAAGGGACTGCCGACCCCGCAGCACTCAGCGCGATGAAGGACCCGACAAAGTATTAAGGAGGGAAGTAGAACAACTTCGCAAAAGAGGTTTGGCTGCTCGTGCGAGCAAATTGATGGAATAATTAAATACATTTATCAAAAGTGTCCAGAGATTAACTTTATTTCTTCACAAAAAATAAAATAATAGTCAGGTTATTTTCTGATGCAGAGGATATCCCTCGCAATCCAGCGTGGTAACGCAGCCAGCATAATGGGTACTTTCGGTCAGGGGTCACAATCCGGGGGGCTTTTCGACTGAGCTACAATATAGTAGCTACATTTTGACTATTATTTAATGTGCCGTTGAATTTTATTTGAAATATTTTTAAGGTGACAAATGTAATATTGATGGTAAATATATTAAGAATATAAATATCCAAAAATGAAAAAAGCCAAGTCGTAGTAGTTTTTGGTGTTTTTTTTTTGTCTATGTCTATGTCAAATGGAAATTTTTGAAAATAATAGTAAACTATTTGTCTTCGTTTTGTAAATACAACTGTCTCATTTTACTGACTAGGATTTCGCTATAGTACCATGGGCTGCAAATGCTTTTGACGGCCATAGAGGATATAACCACAAAGTAGGAAAAGCGGCGGTGGTATAACCATGGTATAACACTGACACCAGGGCCTCGTTTCACGAAGCAACAACTTACTAGTAACAGGTTACAATTTGATATTCATTGTGTAGCCAATTCGTCTAAACTGTAAACCCTTATCGTTTTACATCATTGTCTACGCAATGTACATCAAATTATACTTGCAATTTGCGTTGTGAAACGGCCCCCAGTTAGTTGTCTGTCAGATCACTTGTCGACCTTACGTATAGCCTATACATAAACAAGAAGGGTACTTTGGCTTCCCTTAACCCGGGAGTGGCTCCGTAGCCCAGGTGGGTGTATCTGCCTCCGACGCACAGGGTCGCGGGTTCGAATCCCGCCCAGGGCAAACATTCGTGTGATGAACACTTGTGTTTGCCTTGTGTCTGGTTGTTGTTTATCTATATAAGTATGTATTTATTTATAGGTATTTATGTAATGTATATCAGCTGTCCCATACCCATAGTACAAGCTCTGCTTAGTTTGGGATCAGATGGCCGTGTGTAAAGATGTCCACCTACATATTTATTTATTTTTAACCGTCTTCGGTCTAAATTATACCTTTTCAATTTTCCTTCTGATGCAGATGGTAATATTCTAAATAAGCTATCTCAAGTAGTTTGCTCTCAGAGTGACCCGATTAAGCCCTGCATTTGTGTATTTTATTTTTAATTTCAAAATGTAAATAATATAAAACTTTACCTAACTAAAACCTCGAATTACACCCACATAGTAAAAGTATGGAATCTCCATCGAAGCCGGCTTCCAATGGACCTATTTAGACCCGTTCATAAGTCCTCGCCCACTCCACTCGCCGGCAAAGAAATGTGCCATGCTGACGTGTGGATGAGGGTAGGGGGACCGTGTTTGTGGAAAAATACAGATAGACGAACAACACGAGTCAAATTCTATAGCTACCCCTAGGACAATAATCACCTTAGTCCAGTGGGACTACTGGTGTTATAGGGGAAATCGATGAAAACATGGGTGGAGGGGTTCTCTGTTTTAGGGTTGGGGATACAGAGATAACATAGACCCGACACGGAAATTTAATTGTATCATTCAGTATTTAAATGTTTTAATATATCCGTCTGACCCGGAACCCGGGACTCTCGCCGTAGAAACAAACAATTAGGTACTTGCTAACTAACTTGACTGTACGGGCCGTCTTGATTCTGTTTTAAATTAGAACTATTGAGTTTTTACAAGAATAATAATGCCCTTAAGATATCCACCTATTCCGGATTCCGGACCAAAGCAAAGTATGAAACTTTTGGTGTACTATATTATGGTAATCATAGTGTAATATAGAAAGAAAGAAAGAAAGAAAGAAAGAAAGAAAGAAAACAATAACATGACTTTTGAATATCTAAAGACAACATGACGTCGCAAATGAAATTAATATCACTCAAGACACTTGCTCGATCTTCGCAGTTTCAAAATAACGCGCACTTCTGCACACCCTACTGCAATAGTGGCGGCGATGACGTCACGCGCGCCATCATCCCTGAACGTGACGCGGGCGCAACATCCGCCTGCCTGATATATGCCCCGACTCGTGTACGGTGATCTTTACTAGTTGTTGCCAGCGATTCGACTTGTTGTAATGGCATATGGATGTTTTGAAACAAAATAGAATGAAAATAATATTTCTTTAAAGCAACAGGATAAGTCAAAGGATAGGGCCGGAAGGCGTAGTGTTGGACGGCATCCCACAATGTGGACAGATGACTTGGTGAAGGTTGCTGGGCGACGGTGGATGCAAGAAGCGCAAGACCGTTCACGATGGAAACCTATGGGGGAGGCCTATGTTCAGCAGTGGAAGTCTTCCGGCTGAGATGATGATGATGAATTCAAAGGAGCTGGATAGGAAAAGAAAAAATTTATAAGCATTTTTGAAAAGTTTTACAATTTTATGGACTGAGCGAGTATTCTCTTTAAATGTTTCAAAGAACATCTAGTAATATGTTCCGCGATTTGATTTGTTGGTGATTAGACAGCTCAGCGCAAAATTGAAATTTATGCGACAAATTTTGGTCTCTGACCACTTGAGGTAAAAATTTGCACTTCCCATCTTAGGTTCAACCATGGTCGGTTTTTTGTCGTATATTTCAATCTATTTTCTGTGGGACAAGTTGTTTCACGGACTCACTCGCAAGATAATAAAAAAGTAATAAAATTTCTCGGTGTAAGTAAAATTTATGGAGCAGGGACTTACAATGAGGAATCAAACAAATAAACGTTCAGACAGATTAGGAATTGTATAGACCGCTTAAATGAGTCTTCGCCCGCGCGGTACAGGGGCGCGGGGGTAAGACGACAAAGGGGATCGAGAGAGGAGCGGGCGGCAGGCGCATTTTTGCCGTAGCTCAGTTTGCTAGCCACGCGGTTAGCAGTCACTCGTGTTTATAAGTTACGGGCGCTTGGTGAAATATACACATGAGATTACATTCTAAAGATGCCTCGACTTATCGTTGGGCAGAAACTTAATAGTCAAACCAAGCAAATGGCTTTTAACGTGTACACATATTTTAGAAAGAAGAAATTGGACCCGAATTCTATTGAGTATCAACAAGATATTCCTTTGAACAAAACTGTAGCAGAAGTTACTGGACTATCAGAAAAATCTGTATCTAGAATTGTACAACAAGGAAAGTTCAAGTGATATTGAAATGGACATAAGTGATTGATTTATAATTTATAAATCACTTTCGAGTCGTCATCATCAGAATCGTACTTATATATTATTATAATCATAATTTGCATTGAATAAAAGTACAAAAGTTAATTAAGTTTGTTGTTTTATAAACTTTCAATAAAATTATCGTCATATTCTTTCCCATTAAAAAAACACCAACTATTAACCGCTATAACGTCACATATCTCAAAACCTGTCCAGTGCGACGACGACGTGGGTCTTCTGGAACCCCTGGGGTCCAGGTTCGGGCATGGAGGGTGACCTCATGGCCCGGGCTTCATCTCCGCCATTGTGGCGGGTCATAGGTGGGTGGCGCAAGGCCAGGCATCGAGGCCTAATCGGAAGCGCGGCTGCTGCTTCAATCGGCGGCGGCGGCGCTCGACCCCTTCGAGGAGCGCGGCGATGGGGTTACGCGTCGTCTAGGATGGTGAGCAGCTAAGGTGTTGGGCGCTGCTCAGAAAACTTCTTCGTCTTCATCATGTTGGGGGTGGCTCTCCCAGTGCGCGTGCAGGCAGGATGCGCGTCCGCACACTGGGGGCGCTGGGTGTCTCGTCCGGGGTGTTTGGCCTGTCGCTAGCCGCGACCGTGGGGTCGGGCGTGGGTGGGCGGTGGCGCCGGCTCCATGGCGCGAATTGGTTGCAGTCCGGCGCAGGCCGGTCAGATTGCGCCGCTGGTGCTGCTGGGCGCTGGGATGTGTCTCTGGGCGGTGGCGATGGCGGACTCAGTAAATCGCGCGGGAGCGCGCACCGTCGTTCTTCAGGCGGCCGGGAGTGGACGGGTGCGATGTTGTGGAGGTGGGGGATCGTCCCATGGTCGGCTCGATGAAACATCCGTTTCGAGAGCCTATGGACGAACTCCCCCACACTCTCGATCTTCAAGTCACTTCAAAAACAAATACAATAAATTAAAATAATATCAAAAACAAAAATATAAAAAAATGTTAAAGAAATAAAATTAAAAAACAGAAGCCAATTTGTTAATTTGGTCTTAAAAATGCACTTCTAATGACTTCAGCTCTGCTGGGAGATTGTTCATTATTATTATATGCTGTATAGCATTATATGGGATATTTCTATGCACAAGTTGTAAACATTTCTTTTATAAATAAAAGAGCAACAAGACGGCTGATAGAGTTTGTCCCTGAGCTCGCAGAGGCCTAACGGTACGATGAATAATTAAAGGGAAATGTTGTCGTAGCTGCGTGCTTTCACCAACCCTCTGTATTTCATGACGGAAGGTTCTTTACTGTTGATTGTATTACTTTATGAGGTAGGTAGTTTTGACTTTGAACAGGCAGTTATCTACTTGTTGGCCCTACTCTTTACAACTGAACGATGTATCGATTTTGACGGCTCCGTAGCCCAGGTGGTAGTGTATCTGCCTCCGACGCACAGGGACGCGGGTTTGAATCCCGCCCAGGGCTTTGTGTGATGAACACTTGTGTTTGCCTTGTGTCTGGATGTTGTTTATCTATATAAGTATGTATTTATCTATTTGTATAATGTATATCAGCTGTCTGGTACCCATAGTACAAGCTCTGCTTAGTTTGGGATCAGATGGCCGTGTGTGAAGATGTCCCCACATATTTATTTATGAAATTCAGTACAATGATGGGCGGTGGTTAGCATTTTTCTACGAGGAAAATATAAAGCCAATCGAGAAGCCACGGTAGAAAAGCCAGTTTATAAGTTTTTTAATAAGTTCTAAAAAAATATTATAATAGAAGTTAAAATCTAGGTAGGATTCTTAATGACATAGCTAGTTGTGCATACATAGTTGGTCCACGAGGAAAGCGGGATAGGACCCATCAATCTCTACAAATTCACGTTCTTGTAAAAGTTTTCCTTCTGGCTCTACCAATAACTGTAGAGACAGTTCCAAAACAGCATTACTGGGAATCGTAATAAATGATTATGATTCAATCTTAATTCCCCTAAAGCGGGGTTCCAGACTCCGACAATAGGTTTGCTTTATTTGATCAGAGGAACCCGAAAATGTGACGCATTATTTCTGTTTTGTTTGATCCACTTCTGGTACAGGAGTTGGGCGTGGAAAATTGAGGACGCCATGTTTTTTCCGAACCTTTCCTTTTTGTTACAGATATATTGTGAAGGTAATACAATATAAGTAGGAAAAATTTGTTGCAGAATTTATACTCTGTAACAATGAATTCCCATTTTAAGTGAAGTAAATCTGTAGGTACTAAAGCATCGTATTTTGAGTAGGTATATTGATGAGTTAGGAAATAAACGTTACTTGTTTAATATTGTGACAGATGAGTCAAAAAGAACTACTCTTATATTACAGAGATATAATACAATATTGATACTATGAATGAAATCGACTCCCAAATAATATAAGCCTTTAATTAATTGCGTTATTTGCCCGCGGACTCCTACGCTATTCGAGTAATCCGGGGTAAGACGGGCACTGTACTCGACTGGCCACCTTTGATGATAAATTCCAACTCAAATAGCCGATTACCCCAAGTGTTGACAGTATCCCGCTTTGCCCCGTCATACCCAATTTTAACCTCAAAAAGACCCAAATGATTTTATTCATTGCCTTTTGATGGATGGTGAAGTAAATAAAAACGTCATGAATTTATTGCCTTTAATATTCTACAAGGAAGGCTGGTTTTCTTTATGACGGTTCATATTTCCTTATGTTTACGGAGCTTATAAGCACAGTACATTTCGTCTTTAAATATGAATAAAGACCTTCATATTGTTTTATATTTAATTTATGAAGTATATATTTAACCAGGTACTTTACCACTCTATATGTTTCCGTGGTGAGTGTCGTATAAAGCCGTTTTCATATTACCGAACGACATGCTGGTAATTGTGTCCCTAAGTGTAAAAAAACAAAAAGGTTAGCGTACCTTTGTTTAGGTGCGTGTATATTTTACTAAACCTGGCGCTTAAAGTCCCGTAAGGATTATAGGAGCGTGACTTAATGTACTTGTATATTTAAGAGTTCAATTGACAGTCGATAAAAAGAAAGTCAAACATTCTAGACTGTCAATTGAACTCAATATTTTTATTAGTTCAAACAATCGCAACGTTTTTTCATCAAGAAATAAGTCTCGGGAACCCAACAAGTGCTCGTCTTAGGAAAGGGAAACTTTAGATATTGATAAGGGACCCAGAAAGGGCGGGAAACCCCCCTCACTCCCCTTCATCCCCTCGAATAACGACAATTTCCGAACGATCCAAATCTATTATAGAAAAAAAGATTTTTCCATCTCTCCAATATCAGGAAATGGATTTTGTTCGCAGTGTGGAGTTTTCACTTTGATCTTTTTAATTCTTTGTATTTGTGAAGCGATTGTTTGAATTAGACGGCCATTTTGTTTTTACGCACGCTCCGATTCACGCGTGAATGGTTCTTTGTGCTGCAGAGTCCTTTGTTGAACTGAATGGAGCAATGTTTGGAGCTTTTGGAGGTTAGGAGTTAATATTAAAAATAAAGCTTGCCTTGTTGATTAGGTTTTAGGTCATAATGTTGAGAATTGTTTGTGTAATAATAAAATAAATAAATTATTCGTTTATTGCGAACCAGACATACTTCGTTACATTATTTTAAGCCCGCCAAACTGCACAGCAATTTGTTGGCGGAGACAACACTCTCTAATTTTTAGGTTGCACAAATAGAAGACTTAAATCTCTGCCTACCTTTCCAGAAAGTACCTATTTTGCACCTTACTACGTAGTACTATATTAATTCTATGACCTTACACTTTATTTTCGTTGATTATATAGGTACATATATTTACCTATCCATGCAACATCTTTGACAAAAACATCTTACTAGCTCTAACTTTGAATGTCGTTTTAGACATTACATTTTCATCTGTATAATTACACTTGCTTACTCGCCTAAATAGTCTAATTTTAGAAGAGAAAAGTTAGTGGGCTCTTTTAGTAGCATTTTGATCAAATTTACGTAGCTTATTTGTTTATTTATTTAACCATTTATTGTACACAATAGGTAACAAAAATATAATCACATTTGAAAAGAATGACACAACACAGGACTGCTTATTTCTAAAGTAGTACCTTTAGGTACTTATGACTTTATAAAGTTGCAATTAGCCTAACAATTTGATATCGTTGCTAAGTATAGTAAAGTTGTAGAATGGATTTTGTGTCCCAACTATGTAAGGACTTAAATCAATGAAATAAAAAAAAAAGTTTTAAGATGTTATAATATTGTGTTCTTTTGGTTCTTCAGCGTTGGTCCTCCATTTTAATAGAAAAACAATGCTTTATTTAGTACAAAAGACTTGGTCAGCTCTTTATTCTAATCTGTAGCATTAGGACCGTCAAAACGGGCTCCGACCCTACCGACATCTCTCTTTACCCCGCCCCTCTTTGTCCCTCGCATGTGATGTGGTAAATCGTATTCCGGGGTAAGCCCGGACATCTTTACTCTGCGGATCAGGAAGTAAGTGGTCAAAAGACTTGTCATCCTTGGAGCTTAATGAATTATGAATGTATTTTATTTTGAGTGGGTGGGATTATTGTTGGAATTTTGTTCTTAACTATGAAAAAAAAAAGTTTTGAACATACATTTAGTAAAATATAAAAATCTATTAATCACAAGTAGTGTTTTAAAATTATACCTGGCGCTAAAAGTGGTATTTAAAAAATTTCTTGATGGAACACTTTTAGGTTGTCGCGGTTGTTAATATTAATAACACACATATATAAGACTGAGATAATATGTCTGCCCATAATATTACAGCTAACCACCCACCCGCAAGTATCATCTGCCGTAATCATGACTATTGCAACATAGTCGAAATATCTGTATGCTCATTAAAAAGATTATTTTAAATCAAAATCGTGGTAATAACTCGGTAGATACGTGTGTTATTTCTTGACGGAAATCAGAACTATGATTAATCATTAATGATATTATTCAGCAGCAGCAGTGGATATATTAGGCACAGATGACAGTATTTGCGATTGCGACTGATTGCGGCGATTTGGCGGCTATAAAACATTGATCAGGGTTTCAGAGGTTATTTGTTGACCTTACAAACCTCACAATGAAGAAAAAGAAGAACATCCTGTCATCAAAATTTAAATCATTTGAAGTTGGATAGGACATCTTTGGTATTGTCGGTAAATTTGTTTGTAAGACCAACTTAGCCGTACTTCTAGATAATTTGAATCACCAACTAGCCTCAGATTAGGTTTAACAGCAACTATCTGTAAATTAGCTGGAACCAACGACTAAATGTGCCTTTCGAAGCACGGAAAACCCTCTAGCAATCCGTGCGGTTGTTTTACTTACGCAATCGCCCACTTCAAACGCACACAACACAAGGCTAAAGGGTGCACAAGCTTTAGTGTACACACCACTTTAGGTTAATCACCACTTTGTGTCAACTACGCAGTTCGCTCAACACTTTCCCAAATTGAACGACTCCCGGAGGCTTCATTCAATCAAATTAATCATTCAATTAATTGATGGCCTCCAAGAGAAATCCTCCCGACATTTTGTCAAATTACTTCTATATTTGCACGGTTATTTAACAGCTATCTTAAGCATCCATTGCTAGTAATGCTGGGGTATGTTACAGTTCATTATCATCATCATCATCAACAGTTCATATACGTCCCCACCGAGGGGCTTGAGCTTACCCTGTTGTAGGGCAATGAGGCTTTAGTCGACCACGATGGCCCAGTTACGCTTCAACATCAACGGCCCGTTACAGTCCACTGCAGCTGGACTATGAGCCTCTTCCACTCAAGTGGAGGGTTTTGCCATAATCTCCACGCTTGGCAGGCGGGTTGGACATCGCAGATTAAAAGGTTACTGTATCAGAGAGCGCTGCTGCCCGTTCCCTGTTCAATGTGTAGTCCCTAAGTCGCCTCTTACGACACCCACGGGAAGAGTAGGGGTTGGTGACAAATGTATTTTACTCTGCCGTCACCACACGGCGGCGTCGCATAGTTACGCTTAACTACGTTAAATTTTTAGCAGGATAAAACAGTAATGTGGAGTTATACGAGTAATATAGGTAGATACTGGCAGAAAGGAAAAGAAGCAAGACTATTTATTAAGCAGCAGAAATAGGACCACCAGTAAAAACTGCTTAGCGGCTTCGAATACATAATTCTCTTCAGACAACCACTGTTTGTGATTGTTGACTGATAGATAGCTATGATACTATGAAGTTGGATGTTTTTTTCCTTATAGAACTTAATCACTATTTCTACCAAAGTACGAGGAGGGATCAAAAAGTAGTGAGAATGAAATAGAATATAATTTATTGATAAGTTAATAATTTATTTTTCTAATAGTCTCCGAGTCTCTCTACACACCGAGTCCAGCGCTTTTCCAAGGCTTCAATCCCTTTAAAAAATAAGTTTTGTCTTGGTCCTGCAAAAAGCTCCGTCACCTCGTTATCGTCTTCGTACCTGTTTCCCCTTAAGTATTCTTTCAATTTGGGGAATAGATAAAAATCGCTAGGCGCCAGATCTGGTGAATAAGGGGGGTGGTCAACCAATTCGAAGCCAGCTTGCTGAATGGCAGCCATCGCAACTGCCGACCTGTGCGCGGGTGCGTTGTCGTGATGAAACAGCACGCCCTTTCGAAGTTTCCCTCTCCTTTTCTCTTTGATGGCATTCTTCAACTTGGGAATTAAAGCTGCATAATATTGGCCTGTAATAGTGGTTCCACGCTCCAGGTAATCAATCAACAATATCCCTTCTGAGTCTCAAAATATTGAGGCCGTAACCTTGCCAGCCGATGCCACGGCACGAAACTTCTTCGGGGTCGGTGATAATGGCCGTTTCCATTGCGAAGATTGCTGTTTTGTCTCAGAATCAAAATGATGGAACCATGTTTCGTCCATTGTTACGAAACGAGACAAAAAGTTCTCAGAATCTTCTTGAAACTTGTCCAACAATATCTTCGAAATGTCAAGTCGATTTTGTTTCTGACTGTCGGTTAACATTCTCGGCACCCATCTTGCGGAAACTTTTCTCATATTCAAAGATTGTTTCAATATGGATTGAATACTTCCATATGAAATGCCCGTTTCTTGAATTAAGTAACGGATGGTAACTCTTCGATCGCTCAATACAATTTTCTCGACTTTCGCAACATTTTCTTGGGTGACTGACGTCGATGGACGGCCGCAACGATGTTCGTCTTCCGTGCTCGTTCTCCCTACTTGAAATTGAGAAGCCCACCTTGCGACAGTAGAATACGGCGGAGCAGACTCTCCTAATGTTGTCTCCAAATCGCAATGAATCTCTTGAGTCGTTAACTTTTTTAAACAGAGGTATTTAATAACGGCTCGCACTTCGTTTTTCTCCATTTTCGAGAACACGTTCCGACACGAAGCAAACAAATGACTACATTCAGAAAAAAAACAAAAGAGAATCGAAGATTTTTTTTCTTTATTAATATTACAAATATGTATCTGAGCTATGCCTGCCAGTATTTTTTTTTCTTACCAAGGAGTATGTCGTTCTCACTACTTTTTGATCCCTCCTCGTAGTAATAATAGCGGGCGCGAAATGGAGATTAGGTAGTGAGACTATCGGTTTCCAAGATTGGTCCAAGGTTTCAGTCATTAGTTAGTGGTTCATAACTAATGATGGTCATGAAAGACAAAGATGCGTCTCTGAAGACTAATACAGACCTCGCATTGATTCCCATTACAACTGACATGGTATGCCGCCAGGGGCTCTTTCGTAGGGCTATATTACAAGTTAGTTGAATAGTTACAAGTCATTTTGTAGCCAATCACATCACACTAATATTATAAATGTGAAAATATGATTTGTTTGTATTTGGATGTTTAGATGTTTGTTCCGCTTTCACGCCTTAACTACTGGACGGATATGGATGAAATTTGGAATGAATATAGTTTGTACCTTGGATTAACACATAGGATACTTTTATGGGAATAAGTCTTATTCCCACGGGAAAATCTTACACAACGTGAGCGTAGCCGCGGGTGGACCGCTAGTACACGTAAAAGTCACGCTTTTATCCCTAAAAGGTAGAGCAGAGCTTTAATTGGCTCGCAAGGAGCACACACTACGAGTAAACATTTTTAGTTTACTTTACCCGACTGCTTTAGAAGGAAGGTTATGTTTAGAAGGAGGGTTATGTTTAGAAGGAGGGTTATGTTTAGAAGGAGGGTTATGTTTAGAAGGAGGGCTATGTTTAGAAGGAGGGTTATGTTCAGAAGGAGGGTTATGTTTAGAAGGAGGGTTATGTTTAGAAGGAAGGTTATGTTTATAAGGAGGGTTATGTTCAGAAGGAGGGTTATGTTTAGAAGGAGGGTTATGTTTAGAAGGAGGGTTATGTTTAGAAGGAGGGCTATGTTTAGAAGGAGGGTTATGTTCAGAAAGAGGGTTATGTTTAGAAGGAGGGTTATGTTTAGAAGGAGGGTTATGTTCAGAAGGAGGGTTATGTTTAGAAGGAGGGTTATGTTTAGAAGGAGGGTTATGTTTAGAAGGAGCGTTATGTTTAGAAGGAGGGTTATGTTTAGAAGGAGCGTTATGTTTAGAAGGAGGGTTATTTTTAGAAGGAGGGTTTTGTTTAGAAGGAGGGTTATGTTTAGAAGGAGCGTTATGTTTAGAAGGAGGGTTATGTTCAGAAGGAGCGTTATGTTTAGAAGGAGCGTTATGTTTAGAAGGAGGGTTATGTTTAGAAGGAGCGTTATGTTTAGAAGGAGGGTTATGTTTAGAAGGAGGGTTATGTTTAGAAGGAGGGTTATGTTTAGAAGGAGCGTTATGTTTAGAAGGAGCGTTATGTTTAGAAGGAGGGTTATGTTCAGAAGGAGCGTTATGTTTAGAAGGAAGGTTATGTTTAGAAGTGTATGTATTTATGTTTGTGTTACTTAGTGCATCGAATGTTATAGAGCCGCCAACGCTTTCCCAGTTTCCAGGTCAGTGGGTCTACAGCCCACTCAATGAAGAAGTAAATCTAGTGATAGTTTGCCAACCTATCGTCTATGTGGTACCAATTAACTCAAAATATCTTTAGTCCCCTATTTTTTAGGACACTCACGAGAAAATAGGGTTGGGCATATTATAAAACCGGGCAGGCACCGTACGGCATAAAAATAGATGTAGATTTTATCGTAGTTTATATTTGAACACATTTTGGGAATGATATCGCAAAAAATATCCTAAAATACATACCGGTATCTAAAAAACGACTAGCTATCGAAAAACATAACAAGTACTGCGATAAGCATATGGCCCACCTGATTCGAAGCGCGGCGCTCAAGGCCGAAAAACACATTACACGCCGGAGCGACATGAAAAATGCGTGATACCGACACACACAAGGATATTTTTGGGTATAAATAATATATGTTAATATTCTGTTTTGGAATTTGTTTTATAAGAATGTGTTATTGCTACACAGTCGGCTATCATGAGCAACCAACTTATCCTCAGTATTAAAATTGTGTTTATCACCGTTCTTTTTAAAATAATTGATATTTCTTTTTACATACACGAGATTGGCATATATAGCAATGGTATAATAATACTCCTAATGCTAATACTAACGAAAAAAAAGGTAATTCTTAAACATGATTAGTAGCTTCGGTAATTTGGTTGAATTTTAGGAATAATTGCATTGTTTTTTCTATAGTTCCAAGGTTTTATATCTGAAGTAAATAATAATAATAATTTGTTAAATTTACAGTAATTTTTACAGTATTTTGTATTTGTTTTTTTTTAAATGAATACATACTACGGTTTTCTGGTTGGTAAGCATGTAAGCGTATCCCATCCCTGACCTCAGAAATCTCCAGGGAACGCTCGATCTACCGTATCAGCTGATCAGCTGACTCCGCGGGTTCCTGAGACCCTGGTACTTATGCCGTAGTCGTTTTATCTTCTGATTTTTTATTATGATATAAGTTTGAAGTCATATCGCAAGTAGACCTTCAAAAATCAACGCAAGATATGAATTAGTTTTGTTTAATTGTAAAGAGTACTGGCCAATTGTACAAATGGTATGGCGGCGATGATTCTATCACGTTTTTCGGGTTGAATTTTTTATTTATAGATATGAAAAAAGAAGAAACAAAATACTTGAATAATACTGTAACGAGGCATTCGTCCTCCTTCCTGTTTTATGACTGGCAAACTTTCTTGCTGGCAGTTTTATCTTTCATTTTAAATTCATTTTCTAATTTAGATTTCTTACGTTTCGATTTTGTCTTTTTTCTGCCAAATTCTTCACTTCATGTCCTGATTTCCGATAGTCATACCCTAAGCTTTTCTACTATTCTCTACTATTTGTCAGTTAATATAATATATAAATAAATACCTTTTTCCCCTTGGACTGTGCCCTGGTTGTTGCCACATAACCCTCTACAACACTCGGCCACACTACTGCAACTGAAAATGCTCTGAATTACGGTAAATTTGAGGTACTTATACCTTGAGGCCTAAGCTTGGGATAGGTATTAATTAGGGCTTAAATATAACATAAATTATTAAAATAGACAAATATCAGTACGTGTTAGTTCTGTGCCACTTTGGTTCCCGATACTTGTAAAAAAAACTGGTACCTACTGTACATATACTTCAACCAAGGGTACCGGTTTCCGAGAATACAGTTATTTAAAAAATTGAAGCCTCGTTTTCATCGTTTCACGTTGCGTTTTCATATTCAGCCTCATACATTTTCCCTACACATTTCAAACGTTCACTGCATTTCTCATTCCCTTCACCCAACTACACGTATTATATCCGCCATCCCCTTCAGCAACCAATGAAAACATCACGTCGCTCAAACAATTTCAAACAGTACGAGAATCTGCATCTCCAAATAAGAAAATTCTCAAGTACTTCTTACGATCGGCTACAGTCATCGTCTACCTCAAGTTGTTTATTTCTGAACAGTCGTCTTTGAGATAAGGGTTATTTTTGTTCAGTAAAGTGTACGTTAGTGGGGGTGGATTGTAGTTTGGGGAGACGTGTGCTATAGTAATAAAGCGTATTCGTCATAAAATATAGCGTATGGTTCGGTTTGACTTGATACGCATTTTTATGTGCGCTTGATGGGTGACCACAATTTGAAGCGAAATATAAGGATAAAATATATTAAAAATAATATTGTAACCTTTTTTGCTAACTTTTTAATAAAATGTAACAAAATGAATAGGACAAGAGTAAAATAATATTTTTCACTTGGGTGGGACATTGTGAGTGAGATATGTGAAGAAAGGGTCATTAATAATCACTTTTATAATCAGACACAGAATTTATAATGATATAATGTAAACTTTTTTTTGTTGTATTATATCATAAACCTTGAAAAACCCAATGTAATAAGCCTCTTGTTCTTCAAAAGACTTCTTTTAAAGAAAGAAAGTAGAAAGTAGTTTTCAAGTTACTACTTTCTGATTGATTGAAAATTTCAATAATTTTAAAGACATTTTAATCGAATTTTAAACTCATCTTAAATTAAGAAATATCAATCTTTCCAAAGCGTTCTTTGAAACATAAATGAAGATGAAATGGAGTTCACTAACCAGCGAATAGCTCTCTTACTCTACATTATTATAAATCTGCTGTCAGTGCGCAGAGATCGTAATACATCAGGATAGTCCCCCAAATCCCTGTAATTATGCTCATCCCGCCCCCTCTCCCCTCAGGCTTCGCCCCCTCTCTCGCCCTAGCTCTAATACTTCACCCGAACTGAATATAGCCACAAAATAGAAAGGGTTACAGAAGGACTACTCTCGCCTTCTTCAAAAATAATTACTTACGTCATCTTGCCAGACTCACTAGGGTTGTTTGCTACTGTATTGTTTCTCAGTTTTGACAAAAAGTTGCTAGAATTGTACATTACCAACATATCTTAAAATATTTATAAAAAATAATATATTATTTCAATGAAAATGGTGTCGATTCGGCATACGCCCAACTAAACTAAACTAAAATTAGTCCTGTCACTTTCTAACATTTTTAATAAAAAAAGGACCGTAGATCATCGGTTTTGTTTTTGTCTATGACTTTACGACTAACTGTAAAAATTTAGTCTTGTTTTAATGCTTACCTAACACCACTACACCATGACGAATAAAAAGCCACTAAAATTGACAGTTAGTCGTGAAGTCAAAGACAAAAACAAAACCGATGATCTTCGGTCCCTTTTCAATTAAAAATGATAGAAAGTGACAGGACTAATTTTTAGTTTAGTTTAGTTGGGCGTGTGCCGAATCGACACCAATGTAATGTTTTAATTTAAACTATACATATAAACAAAGAAATATTAATGGAATTAAACCATTCATTTAATAGGTATTGATACATTCATGTTATCATGCTTACATGCCTTAGAAGGTAGACAGATCATCAAATATTCATAAAAGATCTCGATTTCCCAAACGATGAAGGTTCGTGGGTTTGGTGGGTGGTTCGTGTTTACATGAAATTATATATAACATAAATTGCTTTGGTGTAAAAAAAATGAGAAATTTTACTTCTTATGACTATTTGATTTGGTAGAGGCTTTAATCTACTGTGAAAAAACGTGCACACATTTGGGAAGAAATGCAAAAGTTTTGTAAGAAGTTGGCAAATATACATTTGGCCCCGTTATAGCGCCCTTGTCTAGAACTAAAGTAGGTAACAAGTTTCGTGACGAGGAACAGCGTTTATTGTCGCACCTCGCGCTATACGGACGATAGATGTAGTATTTTATATAGACCCCAACACCATCGAACTAATTCCAAAACAACTGCTTCTTCGCACGCGATCTCTATTTACACCTCTAGGATTGACTAAGGGTAAGGGTAGTTGTAGTGCGTAAAGCTATTTATATATATATAGGTACTCTGTGGTTATAGTGCGGCATGAAACGGATCCTTATTCACTCACTGTAACTGAACCTAATAAAACATCTAATTAAAAATAAATGAAAATTCCTTTTCTTCATCGTGTAGGTTGAAGGTCGACAACCGACCTCACAAACCCTGATGTTGGTGTTATGGAGCCGCCAAGGTCACTGGCATAGCTCCTATAACGACTAATTCCGCAGAGAGTAGCTTACTGTGCTTTCCGGAAAACGGAATCGTCTTTCTTTCCGGACAATCAGGTGATTTCGACTGCAATGACCAAACTAAGAACAGTCTCACAAAGAGATTTGAGGCCGAGACATCGAGACCATCTAGCTGAAAGGAACGAGATCGTATCTTCAACAACTGGGGCAGCATGACAACATGAAATCATCAGTTTCTTTTTCATTTTTATTTATTTTATTTAAATAAACTTTGAAAATGAAAAAGAAAATGTCCAAAACTAAAGCACAAGTACATACCTACGTAAAGATAAACTTATTTGTGTGATATTCCAAATGAGCTTATTTAATATCAAATCAGTAATACGATTTTTTATAAGTTAAATATGAAAAAATATGAAAAGTATACCTGAAATAAAATATTTGAATTTGAAAGAACCGAATTTCAGCCATGGCTCTACGCAAATTAGAAATGTACATATAGATGGGTGTGGGTCTCCGATATGAAATAGTTGAAGTGAAATTGAAATAGTTGGTAGTTAGCCGACCACCATCCGGGGCGTTTATTGGTTATTGGTTCACCGGTTTGATGGAAGCTTGATTGATTTCCGGTACCGGAAGTGCGAGGGTTCATCAAGACGAATTTATTATTTATTTTTTGTTAGTAACAAACAGTCTTATAAATTACATGTTTACAATTAAACTTATATTATGTTTGTGGGCCTACAGTTTCCTGTAAAATTTACATAATTATATTTAAAAGTCTCCAAAGGTGGTGAGCGAATTATTATGCTATGTTGTGTACAGAAGACAACAGGTCAAGCAGATTAGAAATTATCTTTTACTAGTTTTTAAGTATATAACTGAGGCTCACTGTTTCCACAGTCAAACTGCACATGCAGTTTTGTGGTACTAGTTTTAGATTAAGACTAATATTGTTCTAATAAATAAGTAATAAAAAAAAGCCACACACAGGGGCATCTTGCATGTTGGTGATGAAGCGTCTAGATTGCAACGAAAATGTTAGCCTGATGTATACATCAGGCTTGATGTGCCGTCAACCGTACCTAACTACCTACACTTACTTTAACAAATTAATTATTTTCCGGTAAGCATTTGGCTTTTCATCAACGGTGCAGTCTGAAGTTGCCTTAGAATTATTTTTCAGTATCTAAACTCCGTGTTAAAGATAACATTGGAAAAATCTTTTATAGGATACATTTCTTAGGTCAATCTCGATTAGCTCAAAGTCAAAGTCAAAATTATTTATTTCCATAGGATGTTATTACATCACTTAGATCCGTCATTACATTTTACAATACATTTTTTGGGTGAGTTCACAAACACAATGGCGGAATCTGTGGAGAAGAGCTCACCGAAGAAACTCCACAGTCGTCGCATCTTTTGCGTTTCCTTCTTTAAATAAAATATTGTTTTAAATAAAATAGCTGACAACATAAGTGTGAATCACGAATAACCATACATCTCCTTCTCGTCTGCCATACATATTTTTTTTTCCAATGTTTATTTATTTATTTCAGCTACAACGGCGAAACCTCTGTATGTCAATATCATTGTCAATATAACTAAGGATATTACAAAATTCATTTTATTACAAATCAGTTTCCCTAGCCTAAAAAAAATAATAACTTGACACTGGCACAAAGTTCAACTAGTGCCATATAAAAAAAAAATTTAAAACCTTATGAGGTTTGATAACTGTTTGACCTGTACAAAGCGTGAAACTCTTAAGCAAACATTGATAACTGTTATTCTTCTTCTTCTCTGCATGTTAATGACAAATTACGAGTAAATCTTTCTGGCCCAGAACTTAGCCACTTCAACTGCACTGTTATTCTTAAAGGCCACTGGGGCTCGTGTAACATTTAATGTAACGACAATTTTTCGTAATATATAGCCAGGAATTACAGCTTAACGTACCTCTTACCAAATTCCACCACCAGGACAAAGATTAGATAATAGTTTTTGTTAGGTCGGTTCTCGACCCACACGGTGAAGAAGTAGGTACAACAAATTAGGGACAATCCGTACCTATATAGTGATTTTTATTTGACCACGATTTGCTTTGGTTTCGGTTTTTTGTTTGTTTTAGTTGAGGATTTTTATTTCCTCAATGAGATTCGAACCCGGAACCTACGTAGTGAGAACCGAATCTACTACGGCTTAGCTGTGTGCCTTTCATTCAAATCCCTTCCTAAGACCCTGTTTTCACCAAAGCGGAGAGGAGAGGAGATGTGTTTGAATAACCAATTAGATTTCGTTATTGAAGCTAAACGGAGAGATGTGGAAATAACAAAATCTGATTGGTTATTCAAACACATCTCCTCTCCTCTCCGCTTTGGTGGAAACCGGGCCTAAGTGTGTTTAAACTACGAAACCCAAACTTCGACATTAACATTCATAGGAAAGCATTCTATGCATTTGATTCCTGTCAGTTCCATAGCAAAACAAGCCCAAGATTATCTTCTCCATGGTGTTACCGTATCCAGTGCCTCCAGAGACTCTTTCCATGTAAGCTTTGCATTTGACACGACACGTAGGGCAATACGAGACGTGATGCTGTGACGAAACAACTATCACTTTTCACCCGACCCTCAGCAAATCAGAGAAAAATGGGACGTATCTCAAGGTGATAAGGGTTTGGTGGATTTGTGGAATGGTATCTTGAAGTTGGCAGGTGAAATATCTGGTACACGAGAGGAATGGAGCGAAATATTTAGTGAAGCAAGTATGCAGGCGTCAAAACCTTCCCTCTTACCACAGTCGACGTAACAGAAGGATCGGCTTTCGTTAACTGACAACTGAAATGAGATGAAAAGACCTACTACGCTTAAAATTTATGTTATTTTTCATTTAAAAAATACTCTTCATGTTACTCGTAAGATGACTCAGACAGAATATAATGGTATTTTTTTTTCTATTAGCAACATTTTAAACATAAAAATCCAAATTATAATAAGACCGTCATTATCTTATAGGGAAATTGAATTGATTGGTTCGGTTTGGAATAATACCTCTATCTACTCCAGTATTTTCCAATATGATCTCAGGTACTAACTCATAGTTTTGAAGTTGATGCTCAAATCCTTTTATCTCAAATTTGTTTTTGTCAGTTTTTAATTAGTAAAATACTCCTTTCTTTATAAGAGCGGTATTCTCCTGCTATTCAGTCAGTGCTAGCTATCCTCACTGGACAAAAGGGCCATTCTGCCTTCGCTCGAATAGTTCCAGCGCTTCCGCGACGCCATTTTGAAAAAGAAATAGCCGAGGGAATTTTTGAACGTCTGAAAGCATCCAGAAAGGGTTTTTAGGGTTCCTTATCTAAAAAGCCGGAGCGAAGCTTTTATATTTTTGGCATGTTCGTCCGGATGTCAGTTAGAGGTTTGGCCAAACGATTTCTTTCATTTGTAATTGAACTACCGCTGAAAAATTGTGTTTTAATTTAGTATAATATTTTTTTCACATTTGAAGTGTTTTCCTGCTATAACGCAAGGACAATAAAGCCGGTCATTAATGTTTGAGACAGTTGTAGTTTTCATTTTAAGCAAATACTCACTCATTTATAGCGTACTTTGAATGGTTCTGGCTACCACAAGAAATGGTCGTTAGGTCCAGATTATAATGCCTTTCGGTGATCTGTGATCCGGTAGAGGAAAAAAGTAGTAGACGTCGTCCAGAAGTGTAACAAGCTGAAGTGGCAGTGGGCTGGCCAAGTCTGTCGTAGAACCGATGAGCATTGGAGCAGACGGGTTCTTGAATGGAGACCACGTCTCGGGAAACGTAGTGTGGGACGCCCCCCTGCTAGATGGACTGATGACCTGAGGAAGGTCGCTGATGGTGGCTGGATGAAGAAAGCGGGTGATCGTGCACTGTGACGTGCCCTTGGCCTCCCACGCCCAGCAGTGGACTGCAATAGGCTCATTCATTCATTCATTGTGTGACGGCATGTGCTATGCAATAGGTTAATTGATTGAGGTGGATCTGTGGTGGTTTTCATTGCATATATAGTTTAGATAGTTAAGTTTACTTCTAAATTGACAATAAATCGTAGAAACGCGTCAACAGCGTCAGACGAACTTTTTTTCAAATATTGCTAACACTTCTGTAAGAATGCAGCGGGCTTCGGAATCCTTTTTAGCCTTTCTGATACGCACTTTGCCACTTTTTTGTTAAAGGAGTTTTATCACGATGCTCGCAAGTTATGCGATGAGGCTTATGAAGGTGGCGCGTGACGGCCAGTTTTTTATTTCACTGATTCGTAAATGGAGTATTTGGCGGGAATATTTTTATCACTGGCCAGAAGGGGTGGGTTACCAATGCTCACTATAATGCTTTAAAAATAAATCATTTCACTTGAGTTTTCCAGTTACAGAAGCAAACATAAGTGTAAATGGCTCGGAGTTCAATAGAAACGTTTTTTTTTTCAATAAGATGTTTTGTTTTGTTTCTTAGAGTCGTCTTTTTTTTTTTTAAGTGTACAGAGTGGCAGAATCTGTGTTAAAATAAGTGCGTATTATTTTGAAATTCTTACTTTCTTATTTAAGTTTTCATTGTTTGTATATTAATGTGCCATAGAGATAGTTATAAAGCTGGAGAAATAAATTAGGTAGGCTATATTTTATTGCCGAACATGTTCTTAGCACCCAGGAGTAAGTCAAATATTCGTGATTATTCTTAATTCAATATTCTTAATAAAATAACTCTTTATATTAATTTATTCTTTGGCGAGACATTTATTACTATTTATGACACAGACAATTAATATTTTGAATCTTTCGTCGCGTATACCATAAAATTATACGACCCTACTATAATGTCATTTTAATAACATTATAACTCTGTCATCTTGCTCAACCATTACGACCCATAAAAACATTTAACTTGTAACACTTCTGGCCACTAATATTTTTATTGCACAAGAAAGTTTAAAAATAATAAATAACACAGATGAAGCGCCGAAAAAGTTCTAAATCAGGAATGAATTCATAATTCACGCTAAGAATCCACCCCCTTTTTCCGTTGGGATGGAACTTGCTTGTATTCTTCTTGGCTTAGTCGACGAATGAAATTGATTCTTCTATACATTGCTGGTGTTGAGACAAGTAGGCTGGGAAAATGTACCTGAAAATTTCATGTGTTATATTGTTTAATAATGCGACTAAAAATTAATAATTATAAGCGTCACATAATACTTGTTTATTGTGAATGTTGGATTGGACTAAACAAAGATTTCTGGCGCGTGTCGCCTCGAAGCGATCGTCTTATGTTCCTCTGAGGGACTAAATCCCACAAATGTCAGAAATTAGTAGTGTCAACAGTTAAAAATGACTATTTACATAAATAGGTATCTCAGAAAAGTGATAGTGCACACTGCTGTGTGCTTCGTTCATAGAGGAAAAGACATCCCTGTACAAAAAGCCGCAATGAAGTTCAAAGAAGATGGTTTCTGTCGCTTTGTTACAGTTCAGTTGTACCGTGGGTGTATTCGACGAAGCGTGTATTTGGGCACGGACCAGAGAAGCTTGATTCTTGAGACGCACATTCACAATAAAGCCCAAGTCACACAGAGCCGTGCCGGGGGCGGTCCGGGGCCGGGAAAGCGGGACGGTGCTTGTCCCGGCCCCGGACCGCGCCGCTCCCGCTCTGTGTGACTTGGGCTTAAGCGTTCTTATTTTTATTTATTCATATTTATCTTATAGAGACTATTCAAGTTTGGTTTAGAGATCTATGTTTTTAGCCGATCTTTTCCACAGAAAAACGCATGTTTTGTTAGTGATTAGTACCTATCATCATGAACACCATAAAAAGGCATTAAGAGCCTTTTGAATATACTACAGCAAACTGCGAATCCTTCTCTCACTGCCTAGATATTTCAATCGCGTTTTATTTTCGCGCGTTTCCAGAATAGCCCCAGTTCTATTTATATTTTAATTCATTGCCCAAGTTGCCCCGTTATAACCTGTTTGTTTTTAATGTTCGCAAGTTCCCAATGGGTAAAGTTGGTAAATTTGGTGAAATTCGAGCGTTAGTGACTTGAAGCTGAATTAAGGCTATAATATCTGCACGAACACTTTGCATAATGCTTTTAGTTCTATTTCTGTTCGAAGGGAGGTTGGAAATAATATAGGCATTCTGATTATGTTGGTAGGATTTGAAGATTAGTTAAAGGCCCCGAATTAAAGGTAGGCTTGAGCTTCTCTGTGGATAGCATACATCAACATTCAAACCCCATCTCTCAGTTTCGATGGCCGCCGAAGGGTGATGAAATATTTTCAAAATACCATGAAGGGTGTGTGGCTGGCTAATTAGACCCGCGAGCTAACTAAGATCAGATAAAAAATTAAAATCGTTAATTTCCGAGAACGAGTACGACTCGCACTTGGCCGTTTTTGTTTTCTCAAACTGTCTCGTGCCATAGCTTCCGTCTACATTAAAAAAGCATCCCATTATTTTTTCTTTTTCATCGTAGGCACTTTATTTTTCCGTGCAGAGGACCGAAAAATTAAATTTAAGTCTTTTCGACTTCGATCAAAGAAAGCTTTTCGAGGTAAGTATAATAAGAGTAACATGATGTCGGGGGAATGTTGTACATTGCTGTTTGCAAGAAGCCGACATCAAAGGGATTTTTCTCCCATTACGGTAATGAAAGCATAATTCACATTTCGGGCAAGCGGTGCAGTTTCAGCCTCGCCTAATGGCGACATGTCGGAATAATTAAATGTTTTTAAATAATATAATAATAACAAGTCTATTCTTTATTATTATGACTCTTTGTTCCTTGGTGAAAGTTGTGCAGTTTTATGGATTGTAACCCTTAGACTTTATTAGTATTTTTTTAATTCCCTCCTAAAATATTTTGAGTGATTATATTTTTAATTTTTTTATGTTATTATTTTTATTTATGTGTTAATCTTTTTAGGGTAATTTAGTTCCATTATTTTAGAAAAATTAACAAGTTTAATTATTATCTTTTTGTCAGAAATAATGATTACTAGTGGCTCTGCGAGCTGTAGACCTCGCGACGCGAGTCTGTATATCTTTTCATATTTATTTTTGTTTTTTCTCCACAAACATCCCCGACGCCTTGATTTTTATTTTTTATTTTTAAACTTAATTTTATTTTATATTATTTATTTTATTTTATTGGTTAAAAAATGTGACCTGTAGAGGAAAACAGCCTCAGCGGTATACCTTGTAGCTGGCAACCCCCATAACTACGTCATTTTTTTAAATTTCCAAAAACTGACTCTACAAAAAAAAATCGATTAATTTTTCGAACCTGCTCACAAAATTTCACGAGAATCGGTTGAGAAACGCGACCTGTAGAGTGAAACAAACAAAGAGATGGGCAGATGGACATACAAAAACAAATTTGGCCAAGCTGAAACAGAGACGCTTCGCTCGCTCGGTCAATAAAAACGAGCGATTGAACGAATAAGACCTTATTTACTCTCCGAAACTCGTCCAAGCCTTTGCTTATTTATCCATATCGAGGACATTTTAGAGAGACACCTCTAGTTAAACTCAATATTCGAATGCTTGTATGTTTTAGAGAGACACCTCTAGTTAAACTCAATATTCGAATGCTTGTATGTTTTAGAGAGACACCTCTAGTTAAACTCAATATTCGAATGCTTGTATGTTTTAGAGAGACACCTCTAGTTAAACTCAATATTCGAATGCTTGTATGTTTTAGAGAGACACCTCGAGTCAAACTCAATATTCGAATGCTTGTATGTTTTAGAGAGACACCTCTAGTTAAACTCAATATTCGAATGCTTGTATGTTTTAGAGAGACACCTCTAGTTAAACTCAATATTCGAATGCTTGTATGTTTTAGAGAGACACCTCTAGTTAAACTCAATATTCGAATGCTTGTATGTTTTAGAGAGACACCTCTAGTTAAACTCAATATTCGAATGCTTGTATGTTTTAGAGAGACACCTCTAGTTAAACTCAATATTCGAATGCTTGTATGTTTTAGAGAGACACCTCTAGTTAAACTCAATATTCGAATGCTTGTATGTTTTAGAGAGACACCTCTAGTTAAACTCAATATTCGAATGCTTGTATGTTTTAGAGAGACACCTCTAGTTAAACTCAATATTCGAATGCTTGTATGTTTTAGAGAGACACCTCGAGTCAAACTCAATATTCGAATGCTTGTATGTTTTGTTTTAGAGAGACACCTCTAGTCAAACTCAATATTCGAATGCTTGTATGTTTTAGAGAGACACCTCTAGTCAAACTCAATATTCGAATGCTTGTATGTTTTAGAGAGACACCTCTAGTCAAACTCAATATTCGAATGCTTGTATGTTTTAGAGAGACACCTCTAGTCAAACTCAATATTCGAATGCTTGTATGTTTTGTTTGAACGTACTCAATAATATTTGAGAACATCAATTGAATTTTATTTCCGTACACTCTCACTCTTCAGCGACTGAGATGGAGTGAAAAACTTCCGTTTAATATCCTTGTTCCGGCCTTGGAGGGTTGAGGGGGAGGCTGTACAGAGGGAGGGGGAGGGGAAAGAGGAGCGGAGTTTCGTTAAGGGCCTTTTACACAAAGGAAATACAGACAAGGGTGCGTTTATAATAAAAAGACCGTCGTCGCCCAGTGGGTAGTACGCCTGCCTTAGAATCACAGGGTCACGGGGTCGAATTCCGCCCTGGACTTACATTCGTGTGATAAACACTTGTGTTTGCTTTGTGTCTAGATGTTATTTAACTATACAGCATGATTTTGCAATCCCTAGCAAAATTTAAATATAATGTTCAGACCATCATAAGCAACAACTTTTCCCAAGGAACATGGGTTGAAAACCCCCAAACACACGTCTTACATAAGAATAAAATACAATTCAAATAAAATACAATTCAAATAAAATACTATTCAAATAAGGTACATCATAAAATCATTATTAACAAAGGTAATCGATAAATATAAATGTCAACATTTTTTTAAATTTAACAAAATCAGTAATAACAATTAAATCATATAAAAAAATCTCTTATAATTTAAAAAGATCTGACTAGTTTGGGATCAGTTGGCCGTGTGTGAAGATGTCCCACATATTTATATTATTTTATGCCGTACTAGCGGTTACGCCCGCGTTGTTTATGGATTTTCGCTGTTTCTAAAACTAACAACGCCATCTATGAACGCGAAAGGAAATACAATTTAATGAAGAGAAAAGACAAAAACAGGACATATTTTCATCAAACGTAGCTAAAAACCATTCCGAGCCAATCTGCTTTCATTCAAATAAAACAAGAGCGCAGAAGCGTATAGGAAAACTATGTTATAAACAGACACTCGAAACTGCATCCTATTTTTGACGGCTGGTTACTACTAAAACACAGTCATGCACACTTAATTGGCCCATGAGGAATGGTCTTGGTTCCTCAAGGGCCAAATAAGTGCATCTATCATCTGAAAAAAGGTCCCAAGTCCGATTCTCGATCAAGCAGATAGGGGAATTATCATTTACAAGTCTATATCCATCTGTATATTATGTTTCCTTAGTATCGCCGATACATAGGAATCTTAGTCCCGCTATGATGCGCATTTTTTTAACCGCGCATATTACACGGCGCCCGCGGGCAGTGTATACGGTCCTTAAGGACTTTGTGATGTTATTTCGTTGGAAATAAATAAAATACCACGAAAGAGGAGCTTTAAAGACGACTCAGTTTTTTAATGTGCAAGCTATTTCTGTTTACTTTATATATTGTAACACATTTTGCTGTTTTTATTCGTTTATATGAGCGTTGGTAGGTAGCGTAGTGGCTGGGTGCTTGCCTTCCGAACGAGAGGTCTTTCCGATTTTGTTAGTTATTATACCCTTATCTTTTGAAAAGCGAGAGTAGAAAGATAGAACAACGGAAAAAAAACTAAAGTAGACAGTACACTAAAATTATTGTTTTTTTTTTCAGAATTTAAGAGGAACGACTTGACATTTTTTTTGTGTACTTAATAATAATAAATTTAGTTTTGCAACCTAAAATATACTTCCAATCTTACTCTATTAAGTTTAATTCTATAAATTGAAGGCAGGCCATTTACTACTAAAGCACATGATTTCTCAGGCAAGCTCTGATCGTAATTAGAAACCCCGTAATCAGTATAGATTATGTTATAATAATTACACGCGCGGTTCACTCAGGTTAATGTAGCGGGTTGACTAGTGCCGCTGCCGCTATTCTGCTAAGTCTTAGCGTGATATTTGTAGTTTGTTATCAAAAGTATTTGCTACTATAGCGGTCAGCTCGCGTTGTGTAACATTTTCTATTCTAATCCAAATTTCATCCAAATCTGTTCAGTAGTATAAGCGTGAAAGCGGAACATCTAAACATCCAAATATATTTTCACATTTATAATATTATTAGGGACTACACATTGAACAGGGAACGGGCAGCAGCGCTCTCTGATACAGTAACCTTTTAATCTGTGATCTCCAACCCGCCTGCCAAGCGTGGAGATTATGGCAAAACCCTCCACTTAAGTGGAGGAGGCTCATAGTGCAGCAGTGGACTGTAACGGGCCGTTGATTTGATTGATTTGAGTGTGATGTTCAGCCTTAAAAAGGCAATGCTACTTCCTACTGACTAATACTTATTATAAACGCGAAAGTTTGTATTTTAGCATATATGGATGTTTGTTACTCGTTCGCGCAAAAATTACAAAACGGATTGAGATGAAATTTGGAATAGAGATAGTTTGTACCTTGGATTAACACATAGGATTCTTTTTACGGAAAAAGTCTTATTCCCACGGGAAAATCTTACACAACGCGAGTGTAGCCGCGGGCGGACCGCTAGTGTCTTTATAAATCGGTACATAGTTTTGGGGACGTATATGAGCTGTTGATGATGATGATGATGACATAGTTTTTAATCCATCAACTAAAGCATAATTACAGTGGCGAGTTCATACCATCAATTAAACTACTTACTATCTAACTGAGTTAAGTGGTAACGTACTACTTATCGAAATGGACTTAGAAACTAAATTACACTTCGGTAGTACCACTTAACCCAGTCAAGTAGTAAATACAGACAAAACACAAAATAGTACGTATAGAAACCCGGTCTATTTAGCTAATGGAGTAAGTTAATTTGTCACTGTACTTATGTAAGTACAAACGGACCTTTAGACAATTAACATAACATAATGAACCCACACGATGGAGAAGAAGAAGAAGAAATGTTCTGCCAGATGAAAAAAAAAGGAAAAGTAATAGTTTGATCACCACAGAAGATGTGACACATGTCGTCGTTGATACTGCATTATATCACATGTCAAAAACAATACAATTTTTTTTTATTCGCAATCTCTCGCGGCGCGAGCCTTTCATTATCTAAGGTATCCAAATTATGATTTGCTTGGACGAAGTAAAAAAAAAAAAAATTATGATTTGCTAGCTACTGGTAAAGTGTCGCATGTCTGTCTGTTATTTTCGCCTGCAAAAACAGCCATTTGTCTATTCAAAACGTTACATGTCAAACAGGGGAGCAACCAAAGTGGGCTTAACCTTGAACAGCCAAAAAAAAATCACGCAACATTTTGAGATAATATATAATGAATATAGCTGCCTATAATGGGAGTATCAAAATAAATGTAAAAAAATAATGTTTTGTCAGACTTTCAATCGATTGATAACGCCACTAGTGTTGCCAAATACATTCTGACGAAAGTAATAAGAACTTTGATACTAAAATTCCAACATTTATGTGATATCCTTATTACAGACAACTCAAAACAGTCAATGTTATAATAATATTTTTATGTTCATATTGAAGCCCAGAGGTCAAACATTTTGGTTTCTGTCCTTGTCTTGATGGCGCGCACGCACGAGCTATTCTGTGTTCCCTGAAAAGTTGCATTTCATTTCTTTCATTTCAAACGGTTTATTAATGGAATAAGTCCCAGTCCAGGCCAGAGTGAGTTCGGTGAAAATTGTAAAATGATACCTCCATCGGCGATTAGACAAGACTAGGTCTCGATCTCACTAGCAGTGGGGGGCCGTTTCACGAAGCTACAAGTTACAACTACAATTCGATGTACATTGCGTTGTCAATGAGATAAAACGATAAGGGCTTACAGTTTAGACGAATACGCTACGCAATGAATATCAAATTGTTACTTGTGGCTTCGTGAAGCGGCCTCCAGTTCGTGCAATCGGTAAGGCACTTATTATTTACCACTTAGCACCCAGCCATATACATTATACATTGAACTAAATAATTAAATATGGTGGACGCATATTAAGTTAACTTTTACTTTTTGTAGAGTAATTTACTCATTTCCATGGCAATAACAGGGTGTTACCGACGCGAAGCGCTTATTAAATATTGATATTTTTTTAATTTGCTCAACACATTATTTTTGTCTTTACATACAATAACATAGTGCAAAAGATTATGCGAAACCTAGGTTGGGTCAGGTTCTCTCGCCAGTTTCCATATCCGTCATCATCTCAGCCGGAAGACGTCCACTGCTGAACATAGACCTCCATAGGTTTCCAACGTGTATGGTCCAGCATCCACCGGCGCCCAACAACTTTCAGTAAGTCATCTGTCCACCTTGTGGGAGACCGTTGTCCGTCAGTTTGGGTAAACTCCTTTACTCGTAATTCGTCAGTTTTCGCCACTCACTCAATTTTTGTTATCGCACTAAATCCTAAGTTAGGACCTACCGTTGTGCCCTACTTTGTATTACTTACTTTATGGAATATTTTAGACGAGCTACCGAAACTAGCACACCAAAACACTCTTATTTAGAAACCCAAGCCTAAAATCACGAGCGAATTGTAAATATTTTGACGTGTTACCGCCTAGCGCAACCAACCGGCGCCATTACTGGAAATCATTGATTCTCAGTGGAAATATCGGTGTTTGTGCATACGTGGCTAATTGTGTTTGATCCGGACTCAAACCTGCGACCCGCCGCCAAAATATTTACATTTGCGCTACGTACGCTAAGAGGTACTTTATGCATATAAAAGGCACGTATAGGTAGACAAACAACACGTCAAATATTAATATTGTAAAATACTAATATAAAATATGGGTAAATCAAATGCTAAAGATTGTATTGGCTATATATCAGATTAACTGAAAATAAATAATAAAATCTAGTCAATAAATAAATATTATACTTTAGGCAAATCTTTCTAAAATTTTAATTGTCTTTGTTTTTTTGTGTGGGAGTTAACATGTTTCTGCACTCTGACCTAGGAACAAGATGACGTTTGAATAAAAATCAATATAAAATTGTCATTGTTGTAATCAAGTCATATACGTCCGGTCCCCACGGAGGGGCCTACTAATAAAGGCTGACCACTGGGTTGGTCAGCTTCACTTAACAGTTGACTTTCCCTGACAGGGTTTTCCTTCACTTTAAGATCGTTGAGTTAACGTGCACATGAATAGAGACGCTGCTGTATTTCCATACAGTCTCTATTGTATCTTTATGGTTTCCCACTTCTTAGATTCCTCGGCAGACGAAGATCGATGACACCTGACGACAGGAGAAACAAGGCTGTCGCGCTTTCCTCTGTTGTCGGCAATGAGCCGACAACAGTGAGCCATGGATTCCCGGTGGAGACACTGTTAAGCAAAAATATCTTCGTGAGACTATCCGCAGTTTGGTATTGCAGGCTGAATCACCTGATAAAAGAAAGATGGTTCTGTGTTTCGGAATGCCGGTTACTGAAATGTGACAAATGTCAGTGGCCTTTGGCGGCTCAACATTGACATCAGGGTTTGTGAAGTTGGAGATGGTGCAACATGGTAACGAGGCAGTTTCGGACCCATCGACATAGCCCTTCGAGTCACGTACTACTTGCATTAGTATGCTACCTAAACATAGCAGCATCATGTTTTTTGGGGCCGCGGAGTTGGAGAGCAGCGTCGAAGTTCTGAAGGCTGCGAACATAATGTTCTATGGCTGTGAAGGTTTCCCAAATTGAGAAGAAAGATCTTTTCCCATAGAAAAAGTACCCTTTGTCACTCTGCAGCGCATAAAATTAAACTTAGCTTTGTGAAAGAAAGTCAAATAATGTATTATGAGCTTGTAAAAACGACAACTTCCCACCCTTCATCTCTGTTTTTTAAATATTCACAAGCTTTTATTTGTATGGTCGGGTCGAGTCAATTCTTGCAACGGAGTTTTGAAACACTTCCTCTCTACTTACGAACGACTTTGAAAGTAATAAAAATGATCTGATGATGCAGCCAGGATTGTATCATGAGGAGACATGAGATGGGAACTCCTCAACATTAGTAGAGCGGACTGAAAACTTCGCATATAAGTTCAATTTTGATAGCTGATGATGATCCTTATCATGTACTGATGGCTGCAACAAGTTAATAGCATGGACTCGAAACTTTGAATTTAGGGCAGAATGCTTACAAGTATACATAAAACTTTTTTATTCTTTTCTCTTCATCGCCCCCCGCTCCTTTCAAGGCTCCACGGATCGAAGCGTCACGTGCGAGGTGTCACATTAGTAACGCACCCGCTGCGCCTGCGCTGATGGTCTGAATGTTACACGTGCGCTCTGGATGGGTAACTTGACTTGAACAGCGTCCGTGGCCGAGCGGTCCGGGTTCGAATTCCGGTGAGGAATTGTAAAATAAAAACTCTGTGATTGGTTTACCTAGTATGGTTAGAACATTGTAGGCTTAATCACGTCTTGATTGTCCGAAAAGAATGTATGATTCCGTGTTTCAGAAGCTTAGCCGTGGGTCCCGGCCACTATCTACGGTAGGCCAAGACAAAATACTTCTGTAGAATCGTAGTTTGTTTTTCCCGCAGTAAAAGAAGTTGTTCATGAAATGTCGAGTCTAAATTCTAGATTTTTATGTCCCACTGATTTATTATTTGTTTTCCATTTGTACTTAGATTATATACTTTGTACTTACTTAACAAAGTCTTTCGATTTCATTCACCCAAACGAATCTAAGTGATGTAACATTATCCTATGGAACAATAAAGGTTTACTTTGACTATCTCAGTTTTGTTCCATTATCTACGTCAAACAAATTTATCATGCATTCCCTTCAGAGTTATACAATCCTCAGTATTATTACTCAGTCATATGCAAATATTATAGCATGGAAGGCAAAGTAAACACCAGATGATATAATGGTAGGAAATTCAAATAAGAAACCCAAGGATAATGGAAATAATAATTTAACGTGAATAAACATTGCTTTCGGAGAATATGTTAAACAATATTTTCCATGTGTTTTTGTTTCTGTATTTTTACTTACTTACTCTTTACCGTGTAATTGATGTCCTTAGGGCAACCTGCTGCAACATTATCAGACCTTTTTCATTCAGTCTACCCTACTCGTACAACTACTGCATCCTGTTTAATAAAACTTCGTTCATCCATCTTCTATCTTCAAGGTGTAACAAAACAGTTGTACCAACCCGAAACACAGCGACAGTATATTACTCAGGAAACTGAACAACTTCCCCAAGGACCATGGATCGAAATAATGTAAAAAGTTTTTTGACTCTCAGAAGACGTCAAATATTTTTATCACATTTTAATAATAATAATAATAATAATATAAGTTTATTATCAGACCAGAGTCCATAAAAATGTTAGTAACAGTTTTCTTAATAGCTATGTTAGTACAGATAGGCGAGTAAAATTTTAATTAAATGTGGTGGATCCAACCTCACGCCTTAATAGCGTGGAGTTGCAACCACCTCTGCAGCATGGGGGAGTCCCACCTCGCCGCGAACACTCTCAGGAGGGTGTTAGAACTGCCGTGCAGGCGCGCCAGCAGGGAGGCGCAGCGCTTGCGCATGATAGTCGCGAACCCGTCTGTGCGCTCTTCCGCGAACATTCCCGACGCGCTGCACCTCCACGGCAGCCCCAACAGCGCCCTGCCGGGCGATTGCGTAAGCGGACTTGCTTTGCTTGGGGCGGGTTTGAAGACCGCCAGCGGCTTTCAAGCGATCGCGTAAGGAGCAAGCCAAGTCAACGAAGACGATTACAAGTGAGTATTTTTACTCTTTGTCCCCAATATGATTACCGTCCCAAAAGTTAGACAATTCCTACAATCGGAATCGGAATACCGTTCAACTTGCTTGAAGCCAAGCCAAGTGAACGAAGCAAGCTCGACTTACGCGATCGAGGCCCTGAACGCGTTATTATATTGGACGCGTAGGTGGCTGTATGTCCGCTGCTTGTAGTTTACCCATAGGCCGCACGTGTAAAATGATTGGCAGTAGGCTTTAAAAAGCGTTAGTTTAACTGTTTTTGTACAGCGTGCAAACCTACGGGCCAGCATGTTGGCTCGAGCAGCCAGCGACCTACGCTCCCTCTCAATGTCACAGTTATCAATAAGATCCTCAGTGATCCAGTGGCCCAAATATTTAAACTTGCTCACCTTGCAAATAGCTTTACCGCAAAGCGATACTTCCGGCAAATTATTATAAGTCTTGGTGCCAGCCTTAAAGACCATGAACTCACTTTTCTTAACATTATATTTGAGCCCATGGACCACTGCATAAGCTTCACACATAGCAAGAAGCCCCCTCAAAGCACCAATGGAAGGACTCAGCAGCACCATGTCATCAGCATAATTAATGTTATTGACACAAACTCCGTCGACGTGACATCCAACATTGGCGCCGCTGAGCTCCTCGATCAGCCCATTCATGTACAGGTTGAAGAGGCGAGGTGAGCTCAAACCCCCCTGCCGCACCCCGCACTCCAACCTATACACTTCTGAGTAAGACCCTGCCCACTTTACACTATTTGTTTGGTTAGCATACCAGTATTTAAATAGCGAAATTACTTCTGTTGGCACGGTAGTGTCCTTTTCCAACTTACGCCATAAAACATCATACGACACCAAGTCGAATGCCTTTGACACCATGTACCTTGAGAACAGTTGTTCAGTTTCAAGAGTACTGTCGTTGTGTTTCATGAGTACTGTCAAGAGTACTGTCGTTGTGTTTTATGAGTACTGTCGTTGTGTTTCATGAGTACTGTCGTTGTGTTTCAAGAGTACTGTCGTTGTGTTTTATGAGTACTGTCGTTGTGTTTCATGAGTACTGTCGTTGTGTTTCATGAGTACTGTCGTTGTGTTTCATGAGTACTGTCGTTGTGTTTCAAGAGTACTGTCGTTGTGTTTCATGAGTACTGTCGTTGTGTTTCAAGAGTACTGTCGTTGTGTTTCAAGAGTACTGTCGTTGTGTTTCATGAATACTGTCGTTGTGTTTCATGAGTACTGCCGTTGTGTTTCAAGAATACTGTCGTTGTGTTTCATGAGTATTGTCGTTGTGTTTCAAGAGTACTGTCGTTGTGTTTCATGAGAACAGTTGTTCAGTTTCAAGAGTACTGTCGTTGTGTTTCAAGAGTACTGTCGTTGTGTTTCATGAGTACTGTCGTTGTGTTTCAAGAGTACTGTCGTTGTGTTTCAAGAGTACTGTCGTTGTGTTTCATGAGTACTGTCGTTGTGTTTCATGAGTATTGTCGTTGTGTTTCAGGTTAGTAGTAGAGTTTAGTTACACTCTGTATTCATATAAGTATAATGAAGAAGAAGTATAATAAAATATGAACTGGCTGATTGTGGCAAAAGTTCATCAATTTAATTGAACCATTTAGGGTGTATTCCGAATCAGATTTCACGGCTCAAAGTACTGACAGCGATTACTCGCGTACCGATTCAGAAATCGCGATAATACGGCTCATGAGCGAAATCAAAACGGAACGGCGTTTGCCAGATCTTGCCAGATGTTGATTACCGTACCAAAACTGGCAAAATTCTAAATTATTATACGTATTACAAAAGTATCGTACAGCTGTGAAAACAGCACTTTTCGCATGGCTAGTACCCAAAATAAGAAAAGGTATGCGAATTTTTAAAAATGGCGATGTAAATAGGCACATGAAATTAAAAAAATACAAAAAAGAATGTTTGATATTTATATTTATATTTTATCAGATTGCCTATGATATTATCTTATGTATGTATGTGCCTGAGTCAAAACTATCGTAATATATACATAACCTACTCGATACTTTTACTACAGAACATCTGGCAACCCTAACCTAAATATTTCAGTAATTTATCTCCATTTCATAATTGAATAACGTGTTTTTAATTTTGTTCAACCAAATAAATATAAGACACGTTAATTTTACATTTCAACATTAAACATTTGGGATCTATGGGGGACTGTTTGCGCTGGCGCCGACGCCGAAGAAAGTGCAGCCCACCGCCCCCCTCCCCCCTCTAGTGTCTATAGGCTCCGCTAGCTTGTAACTGTTCTTTGAAATCCGGCTCAAAGTTACAAGTGTCGGTGGTGTAGAGGCGCTGCTTCCCGTCCGGAAGACGTGGGTGCGATTCCTACGAATTCGTTTATTCGTAAAAGAAAACGTCGTAAGGAAACCTACACACTCGCTCCTGTGAATAAATTCAAAGGTTGTGTTGTGAAGTTGACCAACCCTATTGTCCTAATTGCTCGAGCCTCTCAGTGGGGATTCAAATCTCATCCGACTCAATGTGTATAAAAATAAATATTTATTGATTTTTTAAGAATTAATAATAATAATAATGATAATAAATAAGAAGAAGAAAAAAAAAGAATAAGAAAATAATATTAATAATTTTAATTGTTGTGGAACAAAAGTTGTTCAGTTTGGGCTGAGTGAGAGGTCAGATTGGGGTTGGTGGTTGGGAGGTTAAACTGTATCATCAACATCAACAGCTCATATACGTCCCCACCGAAGGGCTTGAGCCTACGCTGAATTAGGGCGATTAGGTCTTAGTCGACCACGCTGGCCTAGTGCGGGTTGGTCGACTTCACACACAACCTTTGAATTTCTTCGCAGAAGTGAGCAATTCTGCAGGTTTCATGACGATGTTTTCCTTCACCGTAAGAGCATTGAATAAACGTAATGAATTTGAAAACTTATTATAAAACAATATTTTAAAATGTTAGACAATAGAAAACAAAACAGTCCTTCAAATCTTATTGATTCCAATCAATTCTTTAACAGCGGTGTGTGTGTGCATATATATCCGATGTTTTCCTTCACCGTAAGAGCGTCGAATAAACGTACATATTATGAATTCGAAATTCGAAAACGCATTGGTACGTGGTGGGGATAGAACCCGCGCCTCCCGGACGGGAGGCAGCGGCCTTAGCCACTAGACCACCGACGCTCTAATAATAACACATAAATAAAACCAACTCCAAACTCCATCCTTAAATGTAAACATGTCTCAACTTTAAGCTGACTTATCTAATAATCTTGTAAAAAAAGAAAACACGGCGTCGATCTAATTATTGTAATTAATTTAAGATTATAAGACATGTCAACACGACAGCTATCAGGTTACACGGCCGGTTCTAGAACACGTAATGCTCTTATACGCCGGCTATAAGCCTGTTTAAAGATTACCAGTTTGTTTACATGGTTATTGTCACGTAATGTATGTAAGGCTTTTAATTTTCTTATCTAATCTAATCTCTCTTGGTGGTTTAGACGATCGAGATCGCGAACCCTGATGCCAGAGTTATAGAGCCGTAAGTGCCTCAGATGTGGATCATGTACCGACAATTTTCGTAGATATTAAACCGGGACCAAAAGACGTGATTTTCGAAGCACGGACCTATTGTTTATTGGTGATTGAGTATCCAATTTCTCCTTTAAAATATTAAAAAGGGACAAGAGATAGCCATTCTAATATTAGAGCTGTTATGGCCGCGTCGATTGCACAATTTTAGAGTGCGCTTAAAACATGCGGCTTAAATTAATCTGACAGCTACGCTTTTATTTTAGGTTATCATTCATTCAAAATAATATCATTCGTTCATCTAAATTCATCTCCTTTCTTTCGTTGGTCATAAAAACGAAAAGGATAGCTGGATTTTAAAATTAGGATTAGAGCCTGACTGTGTGAATCCGGGCCAATGTCCTACCTAACCAAACTGCGGACTTTTGTTTGACTACAGTAACCCACCGGGTTTCGAACTTAGAACGTCCGTAATAAGACCTTTTCTTGTATACAATTATTCATTATTTCTAACATTTATTAAATATCTCGACGATTTCCATGATTGTAATTATTTAGGTAGGCACTCGTATTTTAAACTTACCAAACTTATAAAAAAATATTACGTATAACCTATTTAAATACTGAAACATCATTTTTTTTAAGCTTCTGCATCGAATTCCCATTCGAACGCAAGAATAAAGAAAAACTTTTCCTTTTGTCGTGTTAGGAAAACCGCAAAGTATCGATTTTTCATCATAAAAGGGAAAAAGTTGGAAAAGGCTTCATAACATAGGAAGAGTATTAACGAACAATAAATTACTTGTTTTTACAGAATATAACCGAAAGAAAATGCGTATTTTGAATAATATTATTTTTAGGGTTCCGTAATGTTGCAGTGTGGAACAAGAAGCTTGTAACTTCTTGTATAGTATCCCAGATAAGGCTAACAATGGTTCATCTCTCGTGTCGAAATAAAACAACCATCGGTACACACACTCTGCTCTGCTTAATTATATAAATTCTAAAACGTAACTAAAAAGTGCCAAAGCTTCTACGTCAATAAAATCAAAACATATGAGCCATTTAAGCCATTTAAACCGACCAAAGCCATTTATAGTCATGTTTTCATACAAACTTCAATACTTACTCACTAAACCTATAGGGTGCTTCCCGTTGACACAGAATAATTAAATCTAAATTCAAAACAAGTTAAGTCTCTAGCACAAGTAACGAAAATAATTGAATGTCGGAATAAAACATATTTTTATTTCAAATGTGTTTCATTGTTTGCGCTGCTCAACTTGCCTAATAGAATCACAAAATAAAACACAATTACTTATAGAAAGGACTTGACACGGTTTTTTCTGACGTAAGTAACTCTAAGTGCACGAGTTACTCGCACTTGGCCGGTTTTTTTTTAAATTAAAGAAATAAAGACCACCATGCCACGCATTGATCACTCCCGTGGCGCATGGCATCGTAATCGCCAACCGCTGCGCCCGCGCACACAAGTGTTCGATGTATATATCTATATAAGTACGTATTTACTAACTGCGCTGTTCATTAACATTACACGTGCAACTATTAGTAGGATGGATAGTAAGTTTTATGAAACAGAGATCTAACGTCCATATTCGTGTGAGAAAGATAATTCTTTCACATTAAATTCTTATTATTGACCGAGCGAGCGAAGCCAGCGAAGCGTCTCTGTTTCAGCATGGCCTTTGCTTTTGTATGTCCATCTGTTTGTTTGTTTGTGGATTTGTTTGTTTATTTCACTCTACAGGTCGCGTTTCTCAATCGATTCTCATGAAATTTTGTGAGCAGGTTCAATAAATATAGAAATATTTTTTTGTTGAGTCAGTTTTTGGAAATTTAAAAAAATGACGGAGTTATGGGGGTTGCCAGCTTACAAGGTCTACCGCTGAGGCTGCTTTCCTCTACAGGTCACATTTCTTAAAATAAAATAAAACAAAATAAAATAAACTTTAAAAATAAAAAAAATCAAGGGGTTGGGGATGTTTGTCGAGAAAAAAAAAATTGAAAAGATATATACAGACTCGCGAGGTCTACAGCTCACAGAGCCACTAGTACATAATAGCATCTAAAAGCAAAAAACCAGAACAACCTAACCAACAAAAGCATATTATCAAGACGTCGAATAAATAAAAAACCTCGATATTAATAAAAAAATGTTGTGAAGACTTTTTTTAATGATCTCGGTGATTCTTTGAGAAAAGTTAGAAAAGTTCTGAAGTCGTAAAGCTCTGTTTGAATTGAAGGTTCTAATCGACGAAAATATAGGTTTTTAGGTAGGTACAACTCAAAACAGGAAGAAAGGAAATTCATAAATTAATTGAACAGAAAGTTTATGGTTCTAAGAAGCGTGCCCAGTAGCCAGGATAGCGTGGAGTTTCGAAACGGCCGATTTTATCGATATCGACGTCGATAAGATCTCTCTTGTACACTTTATTGGCTCTACGGCATGTCGATAAATAGATCCGGGCCGATAGTGTCTTATTTGTAGTCTTTGTTAGTTGAAGCGGTAAAATTTCTGTGACAAGATGAAACTTCGCCACCCAAGGAGATGCCTGATAAACATCTCGTCGATTTCACTGGTAAGTCAACACATCTTGGACCTTGCGTTCATAGAAACTACACTACATCCAAACGGTTTGTTATGTCGGTTCTGTTTAAAATTGACGAAAAACTCCAACAGAATAATTATGTAGAGAAAATAAATAAACATATAACATATTTTTCTCGCGGTATTTCACTACCCTTTCTTACTTCCATTTTCTTTTTAAAGCATCTTTCTTGGCACTACCGGGCGCTGCTAAACTATTAACTAAATAAGTACTTGTCCTTCCTATCCAATGCCAGTATATGCTTTGTCATCTTATACAGGGTGTTACAAAAATACACGTAAACCGGAAAGAGGGAGTTTAGTCCATTATACTGAACAACTTTCCCCAATCAACATAAATTTGTCAGATGAAAAATAAAACGGATCTACCGTGGTAAATCGATCAGCTAACCGCACGGTTTTGTGTGAAAAGGCCAATGTCGTCTGTCAGCCTATGTTTCGTGGAAATGAAATGAATAAGAAATGAAATGAATACTTTATTAACTTTTGGATGTTACATCCTCTTTCGTAATTGTTTTGGGTGAGTTCACTACATGGTGTGCGAACAAGTTCGATGTGGGGAAAATTGTCCAGTTTCATGGATAGGATCCACTCCTTTTTACGGTTACTTTTACAACAGCCTGTATTCTAAACATCTCACGACACAATAGAGGCGTCACTTCCATTCGAGCAAGCAATCCTGTGAAGTGGTCGCCAACTCGCCACCCTTACAGCAAACAAGAAGAGTGCAAACGACATGTTTACCACACGTCTACTTACAATAGAAACCGGTGGATAAAAGTACAATGCTCATGATTCTCGGAGACAAATAAGATCTTTCGCTAAGTTTTGTTATCAGAACTCGATATAGAAAAGCAAAAAAAGCTGCTCGAACCATATTCAACGGGCCCTAGAGTCTAATGGGGGATTTTCCGTCAGCCAATTAAAAAAAATTGTTCATAAAACTTCGATAGATGGCGTTGATGATTCGTAGATCCGAAGAAATCCGGCGAGTCACCCAGGGCCATAAAAGGATTTAAAAAAAGAATCCACGAAGTACACCGTCAATCGTCTTAATTAGAACTATTATTTTTAAATAAAAGCTTTCAGAAAATCCCCCATTCCGTCTAGTAGGTGCACTAGGTCCAATTATAAACATTTCTAATGTCTCAAATTCCACAAATGTTCAATTTCTGAACGCCCAATTTCACTAAAAAGTCAAACCTTGCAACAAACCCTTCTGATTGATTGTTTGCGATTTTTGTACTTATTGTTGTTGCCTGTGTTAACGGTTTTATTGCGGTGAGGTGAATGTTAGGTAGAAAAGTTTATATTTTATTTGTGAAATTGTTACTTCACTTAAACCTACCAAAAAGCTCACCTTGCTCTTAAGGGCCCTAAAGGATTTTTTTTTTCCGTTTGAAACAGGGTCTTTTACAGTTTAAAAAGTTATTTTTTATTTAATTGCCTTCGAAGTATAAAAACTTGTATTGTTAGCCAAACAATATAGAAAAATTAAGTTGTTCAAAAAGTCCCAACAAAACGCACGCACTTGTATAGGTATTTAAATTTAAACCTCGAAAATAATAGCTACAAAATTACAGTTCCTTTAAAAATGTTAAAGAAAGAATTTCGCAAAATCGAAAATCGCGTCACATTATTATGCAAATTACACTGTGAACAATGATTTCCTTGTTACATTTTGTAAACGTCAAAAATTGCTCAATTTGTATTGAAATCAGGACGGCTTTCGGAAATAATGTCTCTTGGCATTTGGAGATTCTCCTGCATAAATTATTGCCCTTTGTTGCAAGTGTAAAATTACTGAAATATCTTTTTAAATCCTCCATCCAGGAATATTTTGACTGGGAAGTCAAGTCTAAATAAACGTTTTTGTCACCAACAGCTCGTATACGTCCCCACCAAGGAGCTCGAGCCTACTCTTTAGTCGACCGCTGGCTAAGTGCGGGTTGGAGACTTCACACACAACCACAACATTTAAATTTCTTCGCAGGAGTGTGCAGGTTTCCTCACGATGATTTCCTTCACCGTAAGAGCGTCGAATAAAAAGTACAATGAATTCTAAATTCGAAAACACATTGGTACTTGGTAGTGATCGAACCCGCGTCTCCCGGACGGGAGGCAGCGGCCCTAGACACTAGACCATTATTCGTAAGCACAGTTAATTTGTATGGCTCTGCCCACTCCCTTCGGGCACACGAGGGTCGAGACTTTATGCATGCAATTCCAGAATATTTGTTTACAACTACATTTCTACGTGTCAAATTCAGGAACTAGTAACCGACTCTTTACAGCCCGGTCTTCCAACACAATTGCCAATAAAAATGCTAAGGGACCACGTGCAACCCAAGGACACACGTGGACCATTATGCAACGCTACACGGGCTCTTACGTACTTGTTGATTATTTGTTTATTAGCGTGTTTACATTGCAACCAGTTTAAAGTGACCCCTATTTTAATATAAAAGCTAGGCACCAAGTGGCTTCGTTAAAATAGGTGAGATTAATACTCGACCAGTTTGTAATGACCTATTTTGTACCTTATGATCTAGGTGAGTAGGGTCTCCATTAAATGGTCGTGTTTAGTGCCTCTGCGCACGTTTCCGGTGCTAAAAGTATGATATAATCTGTGGTAAACAATGAGAAGATGTTCTTTTGTATTGAGGAAGTGTTAGGATTACTTAAGTGTTATCTACTCAATTAAGAAGACCTTTGCCTTTGAAGTGTTAATTTAAGAAGCGTAAGAAGATCGTCAGTGGTGCCGATTCGGCATACGCCCAACTAAACTAAACTAAAATTAGTCCTGTCACTTTCTATCATTATTAATTGAAAAGGGACCGAAGATCATTAGTTTTGTTTTTGTCTTTGACTTCACGACTAACAGTCAAATTTAGTCTTGTTTTAGTGCCTACCTAAAACCATGACGAATAAAAAGCCACTAAAATTGACAAATAGTTCACGTCTATTTGTCAATTTTAGTGGTAAAAGACAAAAACACAACTGATTATCTTCGGTCCCTTTTCAATTAAAAATGATAGAAAGTGACAGGACCAATTTTAGTTTAGTTTAGTTGGGCGTATGCCGAATCGACACCAATGTTTCTTAAAAACCATTTGTCCTCAAATCATTCAAAAGAATGAATTAATATACTTATTTATTGCACACAGTGAAAATGCAGATAATAACATAAGAATAAGGACAAGACGTAGAAGTGTACCTAGTTAGGCGGCCTTATTGCTACACAGCAATTCCTTCCAGGCAACCAACCCTTAACCTAAAAGAAAGGTTTACGGACAAATTAATTTGGTAAATATAAAAATATAACAATAAGTTAGTATAATAAAGTTAGTAAAATAACATAAAACTTGTCGGGTGTTCCAAAAGTTCCACAACATTTCAGATATTAAAAAACCTTGCATAATATAATATAAATTGATTTGGCTGACCGCCTCAATTTATATGAAAATTCAAATTGTTTTTGCGAAGAAGTTGTGGAACAAAGTTAACAAGGGTAACCAACGGTAAGCTTTTGCGTTATTGCGCTAACACGCTTTATAAAATAGTTATAAAGCGAAAAAAAAAAACAATAAAAATGTAAGGTAAGGTAGGTAAGGTTGTATAAAGGTAACTTTACCACTGAAAAAAACAAACAAAAGAAAACGTAAGCGCCAACCAAGCAAGCTCTGTTTAATTTCTAACTGGAAAACAAAATAAACAGAACATGAAAGAATGATACAGAACAAGACATCGTGAAATTAAATACAAAGTGTCGTGGGAAACTCGCCTACAACTCAAATAATAAACTGAAAGTTTCCCGCACCATATTGGTAAGTAAACGATCCTGTTTCTAAAAATAAACAAACGATCATCATCATCATTAGGGCGATTAGACCTTAGTCGAGCACGCTGGCCCAGTGCGGGTTGGTCGACTTCATACACAATCTTCGAATTTCTTCGCAGGAGTGAGCAATTCTGCAGGTTTCATGACGATGTTTTCCTTCACCGTAAGACCGTACATATGAAATTCCAAAACACATTGGTACGTGACGGGGATCGAACCCGCGTCTCCTGGACGGGAGGCAACGGCCCTAGCCACTAGACCACAGACGCTCTCAAACAAACTATAGTAACTAAAAAATCAACACATGAAAATATGGATAACGTCCACAAAATATTTAGCCTTATAGCGTCAAACTGTCGAATACATCTATAAAAACCCTGATTTTTAATTAGATGGACTAAAGTGACGTTTGGAGTGTTGCCATTTAACGCAACATAAAAAATGGTGATGTAGCCTGAGTGATCCAAAAACCAAGAGTAAGTGACTTGTAACAGTATGATAAATTTAGAGTTCATCAAATTTTACTGTATTCAATCAAATCAACGTAACGTAACAAGTAACAACGAAAGTTGGCGTTGAAAGCGCAATGAATATTCGTACGACCAATCGCGAGCAAAATGGAAAGACGAATGACGCACGCGCCGGTTAGAGAGCATGATCCATCTACCCTTTATTCAAAAATTGTATGAATAATATTTTGCTTTTATTAAAAATATTCTATGAATTATTTCATGAATGATTGGCTGAATGTCACACTCCAAGTTTTTAAACACAATTTAATTTTTTTGTGGACTTATCTATAGATTTTTATTTTTATTAACGTTTATTCTATACATTCCGCGGGTAATTGTACTATTCGGCTAATTCAAGAATATTAGGTGCTCTCACACAGGAGTTATATTGCAAAAATATATTTTTTGTATAACTTTTTAACTTTATATAACTCATAAATATTTGTTACAGAAGTTTTCTATAAATCAGTTCAATTAATTTTATTGTTAACTATTTAATTAATATGTGAAAAGTTATAAAATACATTACGTATACCTACCTATACCTATATTCGTATTACAACCATATCAAATAAATTTAAATCCAGGTGTCTTGTTGCAACGATACAACGAATTAGCTCAATGAGTCAGTTTAATGAGTCATGTCACATCCCTATGATCTTCAGCTTACAACATTAAAAAAAAACTACCTTTGCAGCTGTCACTTTAGTCCATCTAATTAAAAATCAGGGTTTACCTTTGCTGTGCTGTAGCCTTTCAAATTCTTAATTTCAGGGTACAGAGTTCACTTACTAGTGAATTACTTGTAGGTTTCATCAACATCAACGGCCCGTTACAGTCCACTGCTGGACTATGAGCCTCCTCCACTCCGCGTGTTTGGTTTTGCCATAATCTCCACGCTTGGCAGGCGGGTTGGAGATCGCAGATTAAAAGGTTACTGTATCAGAGAGCGCTGTTGCCCGTTCCCTGTTCAATGTGTAGTCCCTAAGTCGCCTCTTACGACACCCACGGGAGAGTTGGGGTTGGTGACAAATGTATTCTACTCTGCCGTCACCACACGGCACGGCATTTAGGTTTCAGCATAATAATAAAGGCGGAAACTACGAGTAATTCTAGCTGAAAACATGATGGTGAAGCGAAGCGAAGCACAGGGTCGCGGGTTCGAATTCGATCCAGAGAAAACAATCGCGTTTGCCTTGTGTCTGGATGTAATGAAATTAATAAAATGATAGATAAACCGTTTATTCAATGACCACCGTTTATTCAAATGAAATGTTTATTAATTGACAACCGTTTATTCTAACGAAATGAATAATTTATTAACTTTTGGATGTTACATCTCTTAGTTTCGTCATAGCATGTTGTTTATTTATATAAGTATATATTTATATATTTAAGTTATGTACCTATATATCAGCTGTTACTTAGTTTGTGATTTTGTGTGCCCGTGTTTCAGAATGTATTTTTTTATTTTATTTTAATATTCTAACCACTTCCTTTAACACTTTCAGGGCCAATCACGTGACATTTACGTGATGATAATTATTCCCTAACTCGCCGGTCACGAGTATGTCACGTAGTTTGATTTTTATACTGTTTTCTACAAAATCACGTTGACCCAGCGTGATTAGCGTTAGCTTGGTTCATTGAGAGCACACATGCAAAAAATTGTGAGTGTGGTGCGTCGAGTGTAGGCGTGAGAGCGAACACAGCGACGCGCCGCGCCAGTGCGTCGTTCCGCTGCTTACGGACTGTTATGTTAGACTTTTTTTTTTGTCCGTAACTTACTGTCCATTTATGTGATTTTTTTAAATAGACATAATAATATATTTAATTGTTTTATTTCATAAATGGAAAATGTAAACAACATAAATATAGTAACAGAAAAAAGTAGGTAGTTAAACATATTAGTTATTTTTTTATGGTCGTTTAAAATAACCGAAAAACGGTCGGCGCAGGGCGGATTGCCTAGTAAAAAACACCCGGCCCTGAAAGTGTTAATACAAACAATGCAAAACATACACTTCTCCAACTATAATATCTTTACCTGCCAGTGCGCAGTGTGAACACCTATAAACTGTATTACTTAAAAACCTAGTTACCCCAGCTGTCAGCGCAACTGCCCTCCACAGAGCAACAAACTCCTGCAAACGGCGCTGCCCAGCACACTCCTGAGAACCGCCCAACCTCATCACTACACCCGTCCCTCTCCCACGCACACAACACAGGAACAACCGTCCCGCTCTAGACACTCAGTTTGATGAGATTCCACCACTAATTAATTCAGAAGACCATTCGGCAAAGTGCGAAGTTTGATAAACTTGTGGGGAGTTGACTGTATGTTGGAATTAAGGGGGTTGGTCAGACGGACAACAAGCCAGCTGCATTGCTGCTGTTGAAGCTGTTTAGTGATTTCATGAAGTATTTTAATTAATTATTTCATATGATGGATGAGTCTACTTGCAATGTGTAAGTATTGCGATAGTTCAAAAATATGCAGTACAACATAGCTCATTATTTTTTATGCTCATGCTCAGTAGTTTGGAGTTATCATTGTAATGTTTTTATTAATTCACCAAATACCGACCACATAATTTTATTTACATAAAACATTGTTTTTCTAATTTTCGTGTACTAATTTTCGTGTGTTTTAGGACACGAAAATTAGTAATCATAGTGTCTTGTTTAGGAAAAATATCTTATATAAAGATTTTTCCAAAAAATATTACAAGAAGCAACTAACTCCGTCACTCATACGAGGAGGGATCAAAAAGTAGTGAGAATGAAATAGAATATAATGACTATTGATAACTTAATAATTTATTTTTCTACATAGTCTCCGAGTCTCTCTACACACCGAGTCCAGCGCTTTTCCAAGGCTTCAATCCCTTTAAAAAAAAAAGTTTTGTCTTGGTCCTGCAAAAAGCTCTCCACGGCGTCCATCACCTCGTTATCGTCTTCGTACCTGTTTCCCCTTAAGTATTCTTTCAATTTGGGGAACATATAAAAATCGCTAGACGCCAGATCTGGTGAATAAGGAGGGTGGTCAACCAATTCGAAGCCAGCTTGCTGAATGGCAGCCATCGCAACTGCCAACCTGTGCGCGGGTGTGTTGTCGTGATGAAACAGCACGCCCCTTCGAAGTTTCCCTCTCCTATTCTCTTTGATGGCATTCCTCAACTTAGGAATTAAAGCTGCATAATATTGGCCTGTAAATAGTGGTTCCACGCTCCAGGTAATCAATCAACAATATCCCTTCTGAGTCCCAAAATATTGAGGCCATAACCTTGCCAACCAATGCCACAGCGCGAAACTTCTTCGGGGTCGGTGATGATGGCTGTTTCCATTGCGAAAATTGCTGTTTTGTCTCAGGATCAAAATGATGAACCCATATTTCGTCCATTGTTACGAAACGAGACAAAAAGTTCTCAGAATCTTCTTGAAACTTGTCCAACAATATCTTCGAAATGTCAAGTCAATTTTGTTTCTGATGTCGGTTAACATTCTCGGCACCCATCTTGCGGAAACTTTTCTCATATTCAAAGATTGTTTCAATATGGATTGAATACTTCCTTATGAAATGCCCGTTTCTTGAATTAAGTAGCGGATGGTAACTCTTCGATCGCTCAATACAATTTTCTCGACTTTCGCAACATTTTATTGGGTGACTGACGTCGATGGACGGCCGCAACGATGTTCGTCTTCCGTGCTCGTTCTCCCTACTCGAAATTGAGAAGCCCACCTTGCGACAGTAGAATACGGCGGAGCAGACTCTCCTAATGTTGCCTCCAAATTGCAATGAATCTCTTGAGTCGTTAACTTTTTTAAACAGAGGTATTTAATAACGGCTCGCACTTCGTTTTTCTTCCTTTTTGAGAACACGTCCCGACACGAAGCAAACAAATGACTACATTCAGAAAAAAACAATAGAGAATCGAAGATTTTTTTCTTTATTAATATTATAAATTTGTATCTGAGCTATGCCTGCCAGTATTTTTTTTTCTTACCAAGGAGTATGTCGTTCTCACTACTTTTTAATTCTTCTTCGTAATTATTAATAATAATACTTTTAGTAAACTAAATGTATTATTATTATGAGTGACGAAGTTAGTTGCTTCTTGTAATATTTTTTAATACATAATCATATAATACGATTCATTAGCGTGATTTTATTTTATTTCTAAGCCAATCTAATTTTCGTGTGGATTTTTAAATGTATTTAAATATCTCATAAACTGTTAAGCGAAAATTAATGACAATTACTTCAATAATACATTGTTACGTTACTTTCTTGATATTTATTTAAATTGATGTTAAAAACGTAAACTATAAAAATCCCACGAAAATTAGACGAAGAACACAAATTTGAAGAATGACCGATGTAGTGAATAGCTTTTATAATTAAACATTTATATGATTGTTAGCAGATGATGTACATCAATATCATCATCATCATCGTTACCATTTCAGTCAAAAGTCGTCTACTGTTGGACAAAACCCTCCAAAGATCTCTACAAGAGTGATCTTGCGCTGCCTGCATCTAGCGTAAAATGTTGTAATGCAAACGTAAATATAACACGACATATTTATGCGCTTCATATTTGCGTTTTGCCTTAACCACAGTTTTGCACTTCGTTTATGTTTTCAGATTTTTAGGTGAATTAATTATTTGTGTAGTAAAATAAAAAAATAAAATGTTACAGCAACAAATTGGACAGCATAGTTTTATTGCACATACGGTAAATAAAACCCTAACAGCAGTGTACAGAACAATTTCTTCTGCATAACATTAAGTTCCTATGGAGCCCTTTATCTTCTGAAACTTGCTGGCTTCAAGCCTGATGATTTCTGCAGCAATCAGCATTTTTAGAATAAGTTACATTTGCATGTTGTCGGTTCTGAAATATTAAAAAGTTAAATAATTGGTTCCAACAGACAAGCGACAGCGACGGTCGACTACCGACCTCACGAACCCTGGTGTCACGAGTTACAGAGGTGCCTAATGCCCTAACATACCTCTTGTAATTTCCGAAAATAATAACCAGAAATAAAGGCTTAACTAGCCTACCGAATAACCATCTTACTTATCAGACTATCGGGTGAATTAGCTCAGCCTGAACGTTCTAACCAAACTAGAGAAAGCCCGAAAAAATAATTTTAGTTTGAACATAGTGCATAGTTAATAGATCACAAAGGTGCAGTTAAAATGTTGTCAAATGCATTCCTCGGTCACAATCTATAATGGCGGACTTGGAAGTCGTTAAATCGCTTGCAGTCGGGTAATCATGGCAAAATAGTAGTGACAAATCATGGCAAAATAGCACTAGAACCTTGGACCAAGACTAGAACAGACGCAAGCGTATTGCGATTGTGGAGCACCATCACGAAGTATGACACACTTGCTCTCTTGCCGATTGTGCCTCTGTAGGTGCACAAAGGGAGACTTGAATATTGCAACCGATGATGCGGTAGCTAGATCGATAATGGAGTTAGATTGATAATTCATAGAAGAAAAATACTGTATCACAACTGCCATTTAAAGACTAGAACGCAAATATGCCGTCGACACGGAAAATCAAGCGAATAGTTTTTTGATCAAAGCACATTTTTTCCCACCTTCTTCGACCTCTCTTTGGCTCTCAACTTCGGTCTCCGTCGTCTGCGTTGATGCATAAATGAATTTAGTGCTTGACGTCTCATGATGTTCTGCACCTGTGATCAATATTGTTGTCAGTTCAGATACGCCTCCACCGAGGGGCTTACCTGTATTAGAGTGTTCAAGTAGTCGACCACGCTGGTCCGATGCAAGTTGGTCAACTTCATGTATAACCTTTCGCGTGGCGAATAAAAAGCCTGACCTTGCGCCAATAGATATCTTTTTTTCACTCGCTCCTTCCGTAAGAGCCATACACAAGCAAGCGAGAGGCAAGACCCCAAAGGCACCCCAACGGGGCCTTAATCTGTCGCGCAGACTACATAAGTTTACTCATGACGTTTTCCTTCACTGAAAGAGCATCGAATTTAAAAGAGATTCGAAAACATTGGAAATGGGCCACATCCGAATTGCTAAGAGATGCGGGTTTAAATTTTATCCAATGTTTTTTTTTTTCGCTTTAAATGCGTATTATCTATCACATCGTACACATAAATATCGTTATTTATCTTGTCTCTTTCATTAGATCGGCTAGAAGATATTTCATTAGAAATAAGCAGTACCTGTTGTGTCATTTTTTTAAATAAATTGTTAGTACCTACTTTGTAATTTTCTTGAGTGCAAAATTATAAATTAAAAAGAATTCGGGAAATGATTGGACTGCTCTATTGCTCTGCTCTATCTTGGTATACCATAGATATAATCATAGTACTTCGTAACACTTACGTTCATCTTCTTTTCTTAGTATGTAACCATAACCCGACATCAAATAGCCTCTGCGTTCCCGAGTGAGCTTCTTCTGCTTCCTGAGGGTCCGAGGACCAGGCTTCTGTTCTTTCATGACTGGATAACCCGCTGCCTACAAGAACGACAACATTACTTATACAGAGTATACGTGAAAGGTCACCAGAAAATGATTGGGCACATTTGACCCAAGATGCCGAATCATATTACACCACCACCCGTTAAAACAGCCTACCCCGACACGCTCTCAAAACATTTTTTTTAATCAGAAATATTTGATTTATTAATATTACTTATTTTTGTAACTTTTTAATTAAAATTCAGAAAATGTTATCATTGTCTATTTTATTATTGAAGATAAATACCTAATCCTAAAAATAAAAAAAGAAGAGGGTAAAAAAATACCCAGGACCCACACGGGTTACAATTACAAGCACCAAAATTTTTAAGAACAGCTGGAAGCAGATCGCGCTGCAAGCGATGGAGCAGTAGGCGTTCATTGGATGACTAATAAACGCCAGTCAGATTATTTTTTGATGTTTTATCATCCAATTACGACATCTACTTGATTTTATCATTGGAACAGAAACAGTTTTTGCGGGTTACCACTACTCTTCACAGGTACGAGCATTCATAGCATAGGGCTTCTGTACCCATATTCTAAGCCCATAATAGGTTCTGCCTAGTTTGGGATCACCGTATGTGAGATCGTATGTTCCGCCGTGTGGTAACGGCAGAGTAGAATACTTTTGTCACCTACCCCTACTCTTGCTGTGGGTGTCGTAAGAGGCGACTTAGGGACTACACATTGAACAGGGAACGGGCAGCAGCGCTCTCTGATACAGTAACCTTATAATCTGCGATCTCAAACCCGGCTGTCAAGCGTGGAGATTATGGCAAAACCCTCCACTTAAGTGGAGGAGGCTGATATGGCCGGTTTACACGTATTAAGTTGACAAGTGGTTAACTAAATTTTAACTAAATTTTTTTAGACTTTTTTTTTTCTGGCACTAGTAAAATGCGTGTAAACAATGAATTTAGTAGTAAGTTGCAAGTTAAAATTTAGCGTGCAAGTAAACAAGTAGATTAGAACTTTTTCTATTTTTTGGCTAAGTTGGTGGGCGTGGCCTGTCACTTGACACGTTTGTACAGGCACGATTTAGTTAATTTTTAGTTAAATGCGAAGTGCGAAATGAAGTGCGGTGCGAGCGTTTTGTGTTTTTTTTTAATATTTTTTAAATCGAAAATGTCAAATGGACGGAAGACAGTACGGTAAAGATTGTAGAAGAATATACAAAGCACGATTGTCTATGGAACATAAAAAGCGCGAGTTATAGAAACAAACAAGCCAAACAACAAGGACTTGCCGATATAGTTTCAGCCATGGCGATCACTAATTTTGGTATTAAAGAAGCCGAAGCAAAAATCAAAAGTATCCGATCGACATACTCTCAAGAATAAAAAAAAATAAAGATTCAACAAGATCCGGCTCTGGCACAGATGACATTTACAAGCCAAATGTAAAATGGTTTGATATAATATTACACCAAGCATCAAATTCAGTGAATTGTGAATCGAGTAAAACATAGTAATTTGGTGAGTAATTTTTTTTTTTTATAAGCAGGTAACTATTACTACTAAATAACTATAATATTAGAAAATAAGATTGTATATAGTGTTGCAGTATATAACTATCGTGTTTTTTTTATTTATTTATTGAAGAAATCAATTTTGAATCTATGATATTATTATTTTGGTAACTTTTGTTCGCTACAACTTTAGATTATTATTCGGATTTACCAATCAACTGAACCTTCTCCTACAAAATAATCTGCATAGTTGTCACGGATCGAACGGGCATATATAGATAAATGATTGTGCGAATTCGTCAATAGATCTTGCAACCATTCAGAAGGTACATCTCTCCAATCTCCGGGAATAATACGGCCACTATGCGTGTCTTCAACATCTCCTGTTGGAGTATTTACATTGCGTTTTGTTTTACGAAGCCAATTGTGTAGAGCGCAACAGGCTTTAATAACTTTGTCAATTTTGTCAGGACTGACGGGAATAGGCCTTTCAAATACTCTGAATCGAGCAACTAAAACTCCGAATGCGTTTTCTAATATGCGCCGTGCCCGCGAAAGACGATAATTTAATACTTTTTGTTTTAAAGTTTCCTGGGTACGGCTTCATAAGGTACGGTTTCAAAGGAAATGCGTTATCACCAACAATAACGCGTCCATCAGGAAGCAAATTATTTCTAAGGCCGCACTCAGACTGCAATTTCTGAAGACTCCACCATCAGAGACTCGCCCATTACATCCAATGTCTACATAGCTGAAACAGTAGTTGTCATCAACAACAGCCATTAGTACTATGCTGCTTTACTGTTTGTAATTATAATAGAAGCTTCCAGAAGTGGGTGGCGCTTTAATGATAACGTGCTTGCCATCAACAGCACATAACATCTAGGAAAATTCCATCTTCGGCGACATCCTGTTTCTATTATATCCCAATCCTCACTTGTAGTAGGAATCTGCAACCAAAAAATAATTAAATTAAACATTTTATGTAGTCATAGTACATTATTATTTTTTGTAACAGAGGAATAATGAAGAAAATAGTATTGACAATTCAACTGGTCAAATAACTGATAATGATACAACTAGCCAGCTTGTTAGCGAGCAACGATTTTCTATACCAAACCTAACTTGTACCACCCGCAAGAGAAGACTTCGGGACTTGCATTCACTTGTTGATAAAGTGAGCAGTATCAATAATTCGACATCAACAAATGAAAATGAGTTTGACCAGTTTGCTAAAAGTATTGCAGGTCAGTTAAGGCTATGCTTTTGCTGTTGGCGCAGCAAGCACAAAATTCATACAGAATTACATATCAGAATTGCGTATACAACAATTATTGAACAGTGGAAGAAGCTCCTCGGCAATGTATTCTAGTAACCGTCTAACACAGTTGCCTTTGTATTATGTTGATTCTCCGGAAGGTTCACCATTGTGGATGGCACAAAATACTCAAAATATCCCTGCTGCAACAATGACCACAAACGCTACAGATACAGTAACAGAACCTCAAAACATTACAGTGAATCCTCAGTCAGAAAGAGAAAATACTATTACAATATATTCCGAAGCTGGTGATGTCTCACAAAATATATCACAAGATGATATTCTGCAACAGGCATTAGCTTCTATTATGGAGGACGAGAGGAAGTAATTTGTTTTTAGTAACTACATTAGGAAGAAGGAGTAATTACAAGATAAAATTACTCAATTAATAACATTCTGATTTATGAAGAATAAGTGACAGTATTTTATTCTAATTTGTTTTAGAAGATGATTTCAGTGAATTAAATACTTTAAAAATAAATAATGAAGAATGAAGAACAAAGAAACAGATTTTTTTTAAAACATTTAATAAGGTCAAAAAAATCAACGGCCCGTTACAGTCCACTGCTGGACTATGAGCCTCCTCCACTTAAGTGGAGGGTTTTGCCATAATCTCCACGCTCGGCAGGCGGGTTGAAGATCGTAGATTAAAAGGTTACCGTATCAGAGAGCGCTGCTGCCCGTTCCCTGTTCAATGTGTAGTCCCTAAGTCGCTTCTTACGACACCCACGGGAAGAGTAGGGGTTGGTGACAAATGTATTTTACTCTGCCGTCACCACACGGCCATAAGGTAATTTATGATAAATCAATAATTATATCATTTTTTCCTTACCTCTGTAAAATCCTTCAAGACATTGTATATAGCTTCACACTCACAAGGCAGCATTAAATATATACTTGATTTAGAAATTCTAAAAAAGTGAGATAGACTGCGAAAACTATTTTCAGTACAGAGAAAATATAATACAATATTTAATTTTAATTTTGGTTCTAATGCACATCGCATTACAGTATCTCTTTTCTCTATCTCGTGTTCAACTTTTGACAGCAAGTAAAGGATTCTTCTGACATCCGTAGTGCATTAAAATACTCTTGTTTGTCTTCTCTTGCACTATCACTATCACTATCTTGAACTATCATGAAACATAGTTGCACTTGCTCCGTATTCATTTCTCCTGGTTATCCAGTTTCTCATCCACAGTCTCTTGGGTATACTCTCTTCCCTGACTATTCCATCCTTTACTTCCTCTAAAACCTCGCTTATTACGAATTTTATTACAGAATTACAGATTTGAATGCGCTGTTGATCGTCCATCTTGGGCTAACTAAAGAGCTTAACTACTAAAGTGACGTGTAAACACTTACTTAAAATTAAGTCGCTTAAAATTTAGTTAAAATTTAATTGCTACTTGACAACTTAATACGTGAAAACCAGCCAATAGTCCAGCAGTGGACTGTAACGGGCCGTTGACGGGCCGTTGATGTATGTGAGATATCCGAACATATTTATTTATAATGAAGGCTCCAGGAAATTATGTTGTTGTTGTGTAGACAAGACATGCTTGGATTATAATTATATTATATAAATTTGGTAAGTAATTACATTTGATGAGCGGCCATGCTCGAGCAGGCTCAACGCCCAAAACACAATGTGCTTCGCGACGTAAGTTCCACGGTATTTCCGGTAACTTTTGACGTCTTTCTTGCCTTCCGGAAAGCATATAACCATTGGATAGTATTCGACGTTGAGGTCTTCAGTAAGCTTCTCATTGCGCTCGCAATCGAAAGCGCCGACATTGACCTGAAAACAAATCATCTAAAAATAAAAAACACGACTGCGCCCCCAGAAAAATTATACCCATTGTCACTCGGGCTGATGTAAGGATTCTTACGATACCCCATACATCTGTTTAGGCTTTTAGAAGTTATGATAGAAAGAAAAGAAACTCACATACACAATGACATGACGTGGCCTTATTGTAGAATTGCCCACATCATAAAATGCTCGAGAATTTCATAAAATGGTCGCATTTCATGATGTGGGCAACAGAACTAATCGTTAATAAATAATAAAAATAAATAATAACAATATTATGTTAGGAACTTATTGTTCTTTAATTCCGACAGGCATTTTCATCGTATACTCCTTTTTTATCACTTTCTTCATCATTTAATAACGAATTATTAACTTTTTCACCAAAGATTTATGAAGCGCGTCGCGTCGCCTCGCAGCGATCGTCTTTTGTGCCTCTGAGTTTTTCACTGCGAGAAACATGCGAGACACAACATTGTTCTCAGCGGCTGCCATGTTGGTTGATGCATAAGTAAAGCGCTTCCAGCGCCTCTATCGACAATTAATGTAACCATTTTATGATTATGATCAAATATCTTGACCATTTCATGAAGTAGATGCGTTTTAGTTGAACATATCGACAAACGATTTCTTAATATCATTGATCTGGCCAAGGCATGCGACCACTTCATGAAATTCTCAAGCATTTCATATCTACGTATATGTGAACCTGAACACATTACGATCCTTTTTTGGGCAGTCGTGTTAAAATAACTCACTTTGTCAGTTTATTCTTTTTATTTTTGGGTTAATTTGTTGTTTTTTTGTACCTTTATTTATGACATAATTTTATTTACTTTTCCTGTATTTTTTTTTGTTGTTTGAAATCTTAATTTATCGTACATTATTATAGATTAACACACATAACCCATTTTGCAAAAAGTAAATCAACGTGTCTTAAATTATTTTTGGATTCATACCTGCCCCATCAGTTCTATGGCGGCGGTCTGCCAGGCTGGATGGAGTTGCTCGCAAGCTGGACACCAAGCCGCGTAAGCGTCTATAATCCACATTTTTTTGCTTCTGAGCACCAAGTCATCAAAGTTGTCATCCGTCAATACGAACACTTGGTCCTGGAGGAATAGTAAAAAGGGTAAAACTGGAAAATGGATGAAATGAATTCTGTTAGTCTTTTAAATAATGAATATAGATAGAACCTTGAGGATTATTATTATTATCGTTCGGCCTCATAAAATAAAACCTGCGTAAAAAAACTACAAACTTATATTCAAGTTCTGTATCCAGTCTACAGCCGCATAGAGCTCCTCATATCCATTATCTATCCAAAGCAAAACATCTAATTCACACGAATCGGTGATAGGATTATCACTTGATTGGGAAAGAAGGTCACAACACAACCAAAACAAAAGATTTTCCACTAGTTTATATTTGTATCATTCAGTCAACAACAGTTTAAATTTGTATCATTCAGTCAGTTGACAGAACAACAACAGTTTAAATTTGTATCATTCAGACAGTTGACAGAACTACAACAGTATAAATTTGTATCATTCAGACAGTTGACAGAACTACAACAGTATAAATTTGTATCATTCAGTCAGTTGACAGAACTTCAACAGTTTATATTTGTATCATTCAGACAACAACAGTTTAAATTTGTATCATTCAGACAGTTGACAGAACAACAACAGTTTAAATTTGTATCATTCAGACAGTTGACAGAACAACAACAGTTTAAATTTGTATCATTCAGACAGTTGACAGAACTACAACAGTTTAAATTTGTATCATTCAGTCAGTTGACAGAACAACAACAGTTTAAATTTGTATCATTCAGACAGTTGACAGAACTACAACAGTATAAATTTGTATCATTCAGACAGTTGACAGAACTACAACAGTATAAATTTGTATCATTCAGACAGTTGACAGAACAACAACAGTTTAAATTTGTATCATTCAGACAGTTGACAGAACAACAACAGTTTAAATTTGTATCATTCAGACAGTTGACAGAACTACAACAGTATAAATTTGTATCATTCAGTCAGTTGACAGAACTACAACAGTATAAATTTGTATCATTCAGTCAGTTGACAGAACAACAAAAGTTTAAATTTGTATCATTCAGACAGTTGACAGAACTACAACAGTATAAATTTGTATCATTCAGTCAGTTGACAGAACAACAACAGTTTAAATTTGTATCATTCAGACAGTTGACAGAACAACAACAGTTTAAATTTGTATCATTCAGACAGTTGACAGAACTACAACAGTATAAATTTGTATCATTCAGTCAGTTGACAGAACAACAACAGTTTAAATTTGAATCATTCAGACAGTTGACAGAACAACAACAGTTTAAATTTGTATCATTCAGACAGTTGACAGAATTACAACAGTATAAATTTGTATCATTCAGTCAGTTGACAGAAAAACAACAGTTTAAATTTGTATCATTCAGACAGTTGACAAAACAACAACAGTTTAGATTTGTATCATTCAGACAGTTGACAGAACTACAACAGTTTAAATTTGTATCATTCAGTCAGTTGACAGAACTACAACAGTTTAAATTTGTATCATTCAGACAGTTGACAGAACTACAACAGTATAAATTTGTATCATTCAGTCAGTTGACAGAACAACAACAGTTTAAATTTGAATCATTCAGACAGTTGACAGAACAACAACAGTTTAAATTTGTATCATTCAGACAGTTGACAGAATTACAACAGTATAAATTTGTATCATTCAGTCAGTTGACAGAAAAACAACAGTTTAAATTTGTATCATTCAGACAGTTGACAAAACAACAACAGTTTAGATTTGTATCATTCAGACAGTTGACAGAACTACAACAGTTTAAATTTGTATCATTCAGTCAGTTGACAGAACTACAACAGTTTAAATTTGTATCATTCAGACAGTTGACAGAACTACAACAGTTTAAATTTGTATCATTCAGACAGTTGACAGAACTACAAAAGTTTAAATTTGTATCATTCAGTCAGTTGACAGAACTACAACAGTTTAGATTTGTATCATTCACACAGTTGACAGAACGACAACAGTTTAAATTTGTATCATTCAGTCAGTTGACAGAACTACAACAGTTTATATTTGTATCATTCAGACAACAACAGTTTAAATTTGTATCATTCAGACAGTTGACAGAACTACAACAGTATAAATTTGTATCATTCAGACAGTTGACAGAACTACAACAGTTTAAATTTGTATCATTCAGTCAGTTGACAGAACTACAACAGTTTAGATTTGTATCATTCACACAGTTGACAGAACGACAACAGTTTAAATTTGTATCATTCAGTCAGTTGACAGAACTATAACAGTTTATATTTGTATCATTCAGTCAGTTGACAGAACTACAACAGTTTAAATTTGTATCATTCAGACAGTTGACAGAACTACAACAGTTTAAATTTGTATCATTCAGTCAGTTGACAGAACTATAACAGTTTATATTTGTATCATTCAGTCAGTTGACAGAACTATAATAGTTTATATTTGTATCATTCAGTCAGTTGACACAACAACAACAGTTTAAATTTGTATCATTCGGACAGTTGACAGAACTACAACAGTTTAAATTTGTATCATTCAGTTAGTTAACAGAACTACAACAGTTTAGATTTGTATCATTCAGACAGTTGACAGAACTACAACAGTATAAATTTGTATCATTCAGTCAGTTGACAGAACTACAACAGTTTATATTTGTATCATTCAGACAACAACAGTTTAAATTTGTATCATTCAGACAGTTGACAGAACAACAACAGTTTAAATTTGTATCATTCAGACAGTTGACAGAACGACAACAGTTACAATTTGTATCATTCAGTCAGTTGACAGAACAACAACAGTTTAAATTTGTATTATTCAGACAGTTGACAGAACTACAACAGTATAAATTTGTATCATTCAGACAGTTGACAGAACTACAACAGTTTATATTTGTATCATTCAGACAGTTGACAGAACGACAACAGTTTAAATTTGTATCATTCAGTCAGTTGACAGAACTATAACAGTTTATATTTGTATCATTCAGACAGTTGACAGAACTACAACAGTTTAAATTTGTATCATTCAGTCAGTTGACAGAACTACAACAGTTTAAATTTGTATCATTCAGTCAGTTGACAGAACTATAACAGTTTATATTTGTATCATTCAGTCAGTTGACACAACAACAACAGTTTAAATTTGTATCATTCAGTCAGTTGACACAACAACAACAGTTTAAATTTGTATTATTCAGACAGTTGACAGAACTACAACAGTTTAAATTTGTATCATTCAGACAGTTAACAGAACTACAACAGTTTATATTTGTATCATTCAGACAGTTGACAGAACGACAACAGTTTAAATTTGTATCATTCAGTCAGTTGACAGAACTATAACAGTTTATATTTGTATCATTCAGACAGTTGACAGAACTACAACAGTTTAAATTTGTATCATTCAGACAGTTGACAGAACTACAACAGTTTAAATTTGTATCATTCAGTCAGTTGACAGAACTACAACAGTTTAAATTTGTATCATTCAGACAGTTGACAGAACTACAACAGTTTAAATTTGTATCATTCAGTCAGTTGACAGAACTACAACAGTTTAAATTTGTATCATTCAGTTAGTTGACAGAACTACAACAGTTTAGATTTGTATCATTCAGACAGTTGACAGAACTACAACAGTATAAATTTGTATCATTCAGTCAGTTGACAGAACTACAACAGTTTATATTTGTATCATTCAGACAACAACAGTTTAAATTTGTATCATTCAGACAGTTGACAGAACAACAACAGTTTAAATTTGTATCATTCAGACAGTTGACAGAACAACAACAGTTTAAATTTGTATCATTCAGACAGTTGACAGAACTACAACAGTTTAAATTTGTATCATTCAGTCAGTTGACAGAACAACAACAGTTTAAATTTGTATCATTCAGACAGTTGACAGAACAACAACAGTTTAAATTTGTATCATTCAGACAGTTGACAGAACTACAACAGTATAAATTTGTATCATTCAGACAGTTGACAGAACAACAACAGTTTAAATTTGTATCATTCAGACAGTTGACAGAACAACAACAGTTTAAATTTGTATCATTCAGACAGTTGACAGAACTACAACAGTATAAATTTGTATCATTCAGTCAGTTGACAGAACAACAACAGTTTAAATTTGAATCATTCAGACAGTTGACAGAACAACAACAGTTTAAATTTGTATCATTCAGACAGTTGACAGAACTACAACAGTATAAATTTGTATCATTCAGTCAGTTGACAGAACAACAACAGTTTAAATTTGTATCATTCAGACAGTTGACAGAACAACAACAGTTTAAATTTGTATCATTCAGACAGTTGACAGAACTACAACAGTATAAATTTGTATCATTCAGTCAGTTGACAGAACAACAACAGTTTAAATTTGAATCATTCAGACAGTTGACAGAACAACAACAGTTTAAATTTGTATCATTCAGACAGTTGACAGAACTACAACAGTATAAATTTGTATCATTCAGTCAGTTGACAGAACAACAACAGTTTAAATTTGAATCATTCAGACAGTTGACAGAACAACAACAGTTTAAATTTGTATCATTCAGACAGTTGACAGAACTACAACAGTATAAATTTGTATCATTCAGTCAGTTGACAGAACAACAACAGTTTAAATTTGTATCATTCAGACAGTTGACAGAACAACAACAGTTTAAATTTGTATCATTCAGACAGTTGACAGAACTACAACAGTATAAATTTGTATCATTCAGTCAGTTGACAGAACAACAACAGTTTAAATTTGAATCATTCAGACAGTTGACAGAACAACAACAGTTTAAATTTGTATCATTCAGACAGTTGACAGAACTACAACAGTATAAATTTGTATCATTCAGTCAGTTGACAGAACAACAACAGTTTAAATTTGTATCATTCAGACAGTTGACAAAACAACAACAGTTTAGATTTGTATCATTCAGACAGTTGACAGAACTACAACAGTTTTAATTTGTATCATTCAGTCAGTTGACAGAACTACAACAGTTTAAATTTGTATCATTCAGTTAGTTGACAGAACTACAACAGTTTAGATTTGTATCATTCAGACAGTTGACAGAACTACAACAGTATAAATTTGTATCATTCAGTCAGTTGACAGAACTACAACAGTTTATATTTGTATCATTCAGACAACAACAGTTTAAATTTGTATCATTCAGACAGTTGACAGAACAACAACAGTTTAAATTTGTATCATTCAGACAGTTGACAGAACAACAACAGTTTAAATTTGTATCATTCAGACAGTTGACAGAACTACAACAGTATAAATTTGTATCATTCAGACAGTTGACAGAACAACAACAGTTTAAATTTGTATCATTCAGACAGTTGACAGAACAACAACAGTTTAAATTTGTATCATTCAGACAGTTGACAGAACTACAACAGTATAAATTTGTATCATTCAGTCAGTTGACAGAACAACAACAGTTTAAATTTGAATCATTCAGACAGTTGACAGAACAACAACAGTTTAAATTTGTATCATTCAGACAGTTGACAGAACTACAACAGTATAAATTTGTATCATTCAGTCAGTTGACAGAACAACAACAGTTTAAATTTGTATCATTCAGACAGTTGACAGAACAACAACAGTTTAAATTTGTATCATTCAGACAGTTGACAGAACTACAACAGTATAAATTTGTATCATTCAGTCAGTTGACAGAACAACAACAGTTTAAATTTGAATCATTCAGACAGTTGACAGAACAACAACAGTTTAAATTTGTATCATTCAGACAGTTGACAGAACTACAACAGTATAAATTTGTATCATTCAGTCAGTTGACAGAACTACAACAGTTTAAATTTGTATCATTCAGTCAGTTGACAGAACTACAACAGTTTAGATTTGTATCATTCAGACAGTTGACAGAACTACAACAGTTTAAATTTGTATCATTCAGTCAGTTGACAGAACTACAACAGTTTAAATTTGTATCATTCAGACAGTTGACAGAACTACAACAGTTTAGATTTGTATCATTCAGACAGTTGACAGAACTACAACAGTTTAAATTTGTATCATTCAGACAGTTGACAGAACTACAACAGTTTAAATTTGTATCATTCAGACAGTTGACAGAACTACAAAAGTTTAAATTTGTATCATTCAGTCAGTTGACAGAACTATAACAGTTTATATTTGTATCATTCAGACAGTTGACAGAACTACAACAGTTTAAATTTGTATCATTCAGACAGTTGACAGAACTACAACAGTTTAAATTTGTATTATTCAGACAGTTGACAGAACTACAACAGTTTAAATTTGTATCATTCAGACAGTTGACAGAACTACAACAGTTTACATTTGTATCATTCAGACAGTTGACAGAACGACAACAGTATAAATTTGTATCATTCAGTCAGTTGACAGAACTACAACAGTTTAAATTTGTATCATTCAGTCAGTTGACAGAACTACAACAGTTTAAATTTGTATCATTCAGTCAGTTGACAGAACTATAACAGTTTATATTTGTATCATTCAGACAGTTGACAGAACTACAACAGTTTAAATTTGTATCATTCAGTCAGTTGACAGAACTACAACAGTTTAAATTTGTATCATTCAGTCAGTTGACAGAACTACAACAGTTTAAATTTGTATCATTCAGTCAGTTGACAGAACTACAAAAGTTTAGATTTGTATCATTCAGTCAGTTGACAGAACTACAACAGTTTAAATAGTGTATCATTCAGTCAGTTGACAGAACTATAACAGTTTTTGACGGCTGCTGGAGCAGAAAATTATGAAGTGGTGACCAGGCCAGGATTTATATTTTATTAGTGCAGGTCACGGGAAGCCAATAGATGAAGGTAGCCAAAAATGCAGGAAGTCAGCGTAAGACCAGTCATTGTGTAAATTTTTGGAGGAGGTCTTAGTTCAGCAATAGACGTCTTTTGGTAGAAGTTATGATGATTACGATAGTCTTTGATTATACATACCGACCAAATTATTTCATTGTAAAGGTCCACGATGAGGGTCCTGTCTGGTTTCTTGCCTCCGCCTACCTCCACCAGCTCAAGATCGATGTCACCATTGAAAACGATGTAATTTATTCGATTGTAGTCAAAGTGATGCGGGTAGGCGCAAAATAAGTCGCCGTTTAAAAACACCTGTGAGAAAATGAAGCCAATAAGATTTACCTATTATGAGAATAAAGTAAAAAAAAAAAAAAAAAACCGACTGCGTAAAAAATTTAAAACTTTCAAACTTAATTAATAAAGAACTGAAAAAATGCAAATCAGTTGCTTTTTTTAATTATTGTGGTTGATAGTGGTCGGAGGCTTTTTTTTATTATTTAAAATAGGTTCACGTTTGACCACAGTCTCACCTGATGGAAAGTGATGACGAGGTCGAAGATGATACACGCTCACCCAAAAGATGCCTATTCTTGCCTTGAATACACCAAGATTATAAGACGGAAGAGCATTCCACTCTCGGCTTGGAGGTCGGAGGCATCAAATATTCTCAATATCATAATATCACAGCGTTTTTGTGAACGCAGTCGGGTTCTTTGTTTTTTCAATAAGATTTTTATTTTAAACTTTTTAGTTATTGTAATGAATGACCGATATTATTGTGTCTCTTCAACACACTCACTTTATACCTAGGCTAGGTAATTCAATTTAAAACATTTAAGTTTTTGTTGTTTTTTAGCATTTCTTATTCTAAATTACATTTAAACATATAAGTTGTGTATATTTTTGGAGACCATTCATAAATTTCTTTAATTTGAACCTCACTCGATAAGTTTTGATGGGATAACATTTTTGAAGTCTATATGTTTTGGCCCCAAAAATCAGCCATCTTGGTTTTTCATAATTTTGATGTACCCAGTGTCACTCTCACAAATAAGTCGAATCGAACGATACCTCTTAAGCTAAAATCCATCAAGCCGTTTAGGCTGTAGAGTGTGCCACAGAAATATACATACATATTACATACATACCCCTCGAAAAACATAACCCTCCTTCTTAAGAAGTCGGGTAAAAATTGTCATGGACCGCTGCCTTCCGTCCGGGTTGACGCGGCTGTGATCCCCACCACGTGATTACCAATGTATAGTATAGGAATTCATTGTAAGATAATATTAATAAGAATCGATCTTACGGTGAACCTCATGTTTTTTTTATTCATGTAAGGTTAAAAATACAAAAATCTTGGCTATGTATTCACTAGAGAAACTTAATGTAAGTTTATGCTAAGCGGAGCTGTATGTGGAAACCTGCACACTTTTGCGTAGAAAAAAAGTTGTGAGTTGTGTGTGAAGTCGATCAACCCGCACGGGGCTAACGTGATCACTAAATCCTGATCGCCCATTTCAGGGTAGACTTGGTGGGGATTTTTTAAATATTTTTTTCATAAACGATTCGATCGTAGCCGATGGTGGATGACTATACCCTGTTTCGTTTCAGATAACATTGAAAAAATCTTTCATAGGACACATTTCCAAACACATGTCAATCTCGATTAGCTGAAAAGTGTAAATTACGAATAACCTTTTTTCTGCCTACAATTTTTTTGTCTTTTTCCAATGTTATTTGAAATGAAGTATAGCTTCTGAAACATTCTCAATCATCCTTATTATAACTAACCAATTGATATATTATTTTTTACGCAAGCATCACTAATTTACATACTCTTTCATGTAAATAAGAGATACTAAATAATGCCTAATAAGTCTGTTTAGCGTAAACAAAATAAAATTCGTTGCTGCTTTTTGGGTTAGTCATAAGACCAAAACAAGAACTGCTGTTTTGTTTGAAGCCAAATAAAGGTTATCTTTCTTGCTAAGTGTATAAGGGCTCCTTAATTATAGTTGTGAAATGTGTAGGTAGCAGCTCCAACGCTATTTTTTATTCGTATTACCAGAAATCCGCCCTCCAAGCACTCTAAAGCCATAGAAAATGGTTCACCGGGGTGCAGGTCTATTTCATTCAATTCTGCTTCACTAAAAGTTTCTTCTACATCAAGTGCTTCAGGAATGTTAACTTTGTTAAGCAAATTGGTTTTCCTTAAATTTTCCACCAGATCAATTTCATCTATCCCTTCATTTAAATCAGGGTTCATATATTCAGAGGCAACAGGTTTGAAAGGATTTTCTGGTAAAATTGCACGCATTTCACTAGAATTTAAAGAAACGTCCTGTGTTGGCTTTTTGCTTATATTTTTGTTTTTTTGTGAGCCAATTGAATTAGGAGCATCTTTCTCAGATGATTCATTTACTTGTGAATTAACTTGTTCTTGTTCAACGTGGGCACGTATTTGTTTAATTGCTTCTGTTTTATTTTCCTCGTTTAGTTTATTGCCTGTCAGTGCAGTTGATTTGTGAGCATTTTTCTCGGGTGATTTTTCATCAGATTCTTTCGTCAATTTCTGCTGTCCCAGTTTTTCTTCATCGGGACTTATAATTCGAAGAGTTTTCACATTTTTGAATGCTGTCTGTGATGACCCTTCTACATTTTGATTAAGACCCATCAAATTTGCCGCATTCGCGGGCGTTTCCGCGGTCATAGATGTCTCTTCGCACAAGTTAATTTTTTCTAAATCAACTTCTCTATTTGGTGTAAGTGTGTGTAGAGATCCAATAGCGGTTTGAGGTCTTAAAGCACATCGCAATAAGTTTGACAAGTTTGATAAGTTATAGAGAGTCTTGCTTGCAATATTTTGTTCTTTATTGATTAGTCCTTTTATTGCCAATTCTTTTCTCCGTGCCAGTAAATCATCCCACACACCACCCATACAAGAGTTGGTTGTGAAGCCTGCATAATCTTTCTGGAAATTTACAATAACTCGAAATCCAATATCATCTTCATCTGTCAAACTAGGTCCGCATTGAAGAGTAATATCGAACCTGCAAAAAATAAGTTTAAATCAAAGAGTTTAAATGTCAGATATCCACAAACTGAAACAGAGCATTGAAAAAAGCAGCTAAAATAATTGGCGCGGCTCTTGGAAAAATAATAAGAAGGTTAAGGTAACTAAGGGAAATCTGATTTCTTTTTATTACCGTGATGGGACAACAAGTTACCTTATATCATCGAGTAATGGAAATAGCAGCCTATAAGACCTAAAAACATTTGCGTTACACATAGAGTTACAGCTTGGCAAAAAAGAGTTTGGAAAAAATGAGGGCGCTTCTATCGCACTTGTGGCCACTTCGTAGTCAAATAAGAAAGGAAAAATTACTTAATTTACAAAATATTGTAAAATTAACGAATAACAATCAACATGGCATACAAATAGGATAATAAAAAGCAAACTAAATATTTGTTCCACCTGTCACCGCGCCAAACTCTTTTTTGTCAAGCTGTACATAATCTTTTGATAACACGAGGCGAACCGACAACCTATACTTGGGTTACTATAGGATGAGCTCTGACAGATTAAAATTTTAAAAACTTTTTAATATTATTTCGTTTATTTATTTATTATAATAAGCTAAGTATATTTATTAAGTAAAATTACATACTTGAGTACAAAATGTCAAGAATACATAAAGAATACATCAGTCAACTAACCCGCCCCTAACCGTTCCCGGTGCAAAGGTGCCCACTATTATTTCGTTTATTTATTTATTATAATAAGCTAAGTATATTTATTAAGTAAAATTACATACTGTTTAATGATAAAATAAGAGGTAAAATTACTTTTTTAAAATATTTTAGCTATTATGGTTTTTAAACTGAATATTATTAAAAAAAGTTGTTGACGTCGTATGAAAAATTTTGAAGCTGTCAGAACTCATTCTATAATAACCCAACTATAGTAACGTCAAGGGAAGTGCAAAATGTAAGCAGCGTCTGCGCCGGCGCGGGCGGCGGCGGTCCTGGTCGGTCCTGGTCGGTCCTGGTCGGTCGGTTTAAAGATCCTCAAAGGTGGCCTTTATTGAACAGCCTTTTTACTTACTTACCACTTTGCGTTACCGCGTACACCACCATCTATGAAGATTGTTCGTTCGGGACACAATCTCCCTCCTATTTCGACGGCTACTGGCAGGGACTCCTGTTAACAAAGAATCGGAGATAGTATTTGAAACTTGCAATTAAAATTTTGAAATAACTCAAGTAGCACTGGCAAATAACTAAGTGCTATCTAAGTGACAAATAAATCTTATAAGAAATGTAGTAGAAATAAAATCGATTATAGGCAACTACGAGCCATAGAAAAAATAAATAAATAAATAAATAAACACTTTATTTTCAAAACTTACTCTGCTAAAATTGCATCCTCTGCCAAACTACAATATAGTTTGTAGGCAGCAAGAATTGCTCCCTTTAATTTAGTAAATTATTTATCAGTAATTATTGTAGCATTACTAACTGCTTTTATACAATTTTGTTAGGTACAGTGATTACAAAACAAATACCCGTACGATAAGAATCGAGACAAAAATAATAATAAGACGATAATGTTGGCACTACCCAGCCCCTACGATTATCTCTTGGGATCAATAACTACAGACTACTATAGATTATTGACTGGGTAGGTCAACTTATAAAGCGTCCAGTGACGCTTTATGACATTTCAGCATATGGGTTCTTACTTTTGATTTAAATACCGCTTTAGAAGTACACTTATCTCTTATACTGCTAGGTAAGTCATTAAACACTTTAGGTATGAGGTATGCCACAGTCCTTTGTCCATAGTAATTATTATATTTTGGTACTTTTAACACCTTTCTTCTAGCGTTCCTGTGTAAGCGTGGTAGGGATAAAAGATCCTTAGAATCGTCACAGTCGAAGCCATCCAATGCAATCAAAAACAATACTTTCCCATGGACCGGCAGCATTTTACAATGAACAAATAAGTAATCGTAATTTATTCTATACTCAGTTTTTGTCTTTTTATCCACCATTAGTTTCATAAATCTTATTTGTAGTGAGTAAGTACTCGTGTGCAACTTCGAGGTGTGATTGCAGCTGGAAGTTTTATCTGACTCTGTTATACTACTGATTTGAAACTAAAAGCTACTTAAGAAACTGCAAAAATCACTATCTAATGAGCTAGTTGGGAAGTAACCGCGATCTGAGAGGGCTATGTTTGCAATATGCGGCCAAGTATGCTTACAAAAAAGAAGGAAAAATTTATTTCACAAATCGTTCCATTTCTACCATTCAATGAAAATTATGATACTGAAAACTAGGCTGTATGGACTTCCTTTCCCTTTGCCTACCAAGAATGATTGAAATAAAATAAAAAAGTAAATTGTCAAAGAATGTCATAGATCTTGTAGATTTTTCAAGACATTGGCGAAATCACAAAGGAAACGCCATATTCACAGAGAACCTTTTTATAATACGCCATATTCTTCAAAAAATTGAATTGAATTGTTTTTTGGGAAAATTATTATAAAATATTAACTCGCAGATAAAATCGATATAGCAGGAATCAGGAAAGAAAGATCCCGGTACCCTCCCTCGCCCACATACTTGCCCACAACATTACCTATTTGTAAATCCAACCCCTACTTCCTGTGGGGGTAGAAAAGCTGTTGGTATCTGCAGTGGTTTTTTAAGCGCGGGAAAACCTCTTTCCCACGAGAGAAGTGAAAATGGGTGGGCAGCTAAACAATACTTACTGGAGGAACGATGGGACCCATCGTCGTTGCCCCTGAAGATATTCTCGACGTGAAAAGCATTAGGTCGGATCTATCCGACCACAATCACGTTTTAGCATGGTAGGCATACTGAAAGACTCTGGATCTGGCCACTTACAATAAAAGAATGAAAAAACAATTATGGAACCCGGAAATGGAACTTTTTGCAAAAAAAATACTTTTTAATTTACGAGACTGCTTAAAAGTGATTTCGGTCGCATATGTAGATCCGACCTAATGCTTCTCATGTCGAGTATTACTGTACGTAGTTCGGTTCAGAGTCTTCGTGAAGGGGGCTTGTCTTTATAAAACAAGGTCATTTTCTCAGCGTTATTTTTTATATAGTTTTACGGCTCTGGGTCGGAGCCCTTTTGAGCCGGTAGTAATTTGGTAGAGTAGTCTTTGTGTCTCAGAAAACAGCTGTTTTCGTTCACCGCACTCACTTCACATCATCCTCGAAAATTCACAAAAATTTAGTCATTGCGTAGGTATTGTTTACAGATGGCTGTCATTCTGTCAATCAATCAAAGAGAAAGATTTATACGTTTTGAAGGGAAATTGAGTCTTGAAGAGAGTTAAAACCTCGGACTATGATGTTGAACTCCTTGCTGCTCTAAGAATGTTATTTTTATTTTATGGCACTAGAATTTATTCATAGATCGTATCATCAGAGATCGTGAGAGAGACAAAGGAGAGACGTGAATAGCCTACGTTAGAGCCATGGTAGTTCGAAGACTAACTAAAATCACTGTACAGTCTTACAGTTAGTTTGATAAGGAAATTGCAGGTTCAAATCCCGGATACTTCGGTCAAATATATATCACTTTGTAAGGAAGAATGACCTCAGTTTGTTAAGGATATTACAGGATGATTCACCAAATAGTTCGTAAGGTAAGATGATGCCGTGGTCCGGAAATAACTTGGAGTATCGAATCAGATAAACGGCGGCCACTACACCACCGACGTCGTCCATTCATAGTCACCATCATCATCATCATCATCAGTCGGCCCCGTGGCCTAGTCGTTAGTACGCCTGCCTACGAAGCACAGGGTCGGGCACAATCGTGTGATGAGCACTTTTGTTTGCCTGGTGTCTGGATGTTGTTTATTATAAGTATGTAATTATCTATGCAATATATAATATATTAGCTGTCAAAAAAAAGCAGCAGTAAAAATCTGATTATGATGATGATGATGATGATATCAGCTGACTGATACCCATAGTGCGAGCTCTGATCAGATCGGTGAGTGTGATGATGTCCCCATATATTATCATGGTTCCGACAGAATAACAGTGTCACTGGCCTAGCCAGCGGCAATTGCTGAGTCAACACCTCTCTTTAAAAAATAAATAAATCATCAACAGGTCATATACGGCCCCACCGAAGGGCTTGAGCTTCTCTAAATCCCTAACATGGGCAGTGCTGAATTAGTCTTCCTTTCGCTTTTTACGACTTCCTCGGAAAGAAATTGCGCTGATGAATTTAAAGTTTTTCATGAATTCTTAAACAATGTGAACGCAACTTATTATCTGATTGTGAAATTTCTCTAAATATAAGAGGTATTCTATTAATAATTTTCTTTTTGCGTACTTCGTAAAATAAATTATTATTATTAATGATGATTCTCTCACTTTGTGATATGTCACAGAAGTTACTTGCTTAACAGACAAAAACAAAGATTTGCGAGTCCAAAATAATAAAAATCACTGAAATAGCATTCTGTGTTTCTTTATTATGTAAGTACTGAAACACATCTGCTTTACATAAACATTGACTAGTTGATAACTACCGACCTTGAGCATCCACCACATCGCTTGGTATCTTAACATGTCCTCAACACCAAGCAACAGAGTCCAAATTAGCCAAATCCAGATGAAGCGAGAACTTGGTAATGCAGACACGTGTATGCCAGTCAAAGGGGAAACGCAAATCAAAATTTAAATTTAACTTTTATGTAGCGACGATAGTGGTTATATTCGTTTGAATGGCAAACAGGGGATTAAGTGCTAAGTATTTTAGACCCAATGGTGGTGTATTTAAGGAATATTTCCGTGCGTGGGCTTGTGTAAACAGTTTCTATGTCTGGACTGAGGTTGCAGCGTTTCCTTGTTGATATAGGTACAATGTTTATCTGCAAGTGGAGTTTGGGTAATTTAATTCACGCCAATTGAAGAGGTACTACGAATATAAAACAATTATACAAATGTGCCAATCGCTAACCACGGACAAACTTCTTCATCCTTGGTGCATTAGCTATCTCTGACGTCAAAAAATATATTTTTGATATCTTAATTTAAATCCACCCGCCAGGTCAAAGTCAGTCAAAGTAATTTTTTTTTATTCGAGTCAAAGCTATCATGGATGGCACGTTCACTACCAGTGTAGAAGAACGGCCAGAAGAAACTCCACAGGAATTGTATCTTTTGTACTTTTCTTTTAAATATATAAAGAATCATACATGAGTCATAATTATAATCTACTCCGCTGATTTGGAACAACAGTTGACCAGACGTTTTTATCATCTAAGTAATCATTTATCGTATAGGCCTTAGAACATAAAATAGTTTTAATTTTAGCTTTAAATTGGCTATTGGACAGATTTACAATATCATCTGGTATTTTATTATAGAAGCGAATACAGTTCCCCATGAATGAATTATTAACTTTACACAGTCTAAACTTTGGGTGCGCTATTTTATTTTTATTTCTAGTATTTATATTATGTATATCAGAATTCTTAGGAAATTATGTTCTTCCGGACATACAAGATGTTTTCAAATATGTACTGTGAGGATACCGTGAGGATATCAATTTCTTTAAAAAATTCCCTTAAGGAATCGCGACCACGCAATTCATATATGGAACGTATCGCCCTCTTCTGTAACACAAAGATGTTATTTATGTTAGCAGCTTGACCCCACAATAAAATTCCGTAGGACATAATGCTGTGAAAATAGCTGAAATATACAAGTCTGGCAGCAGCAACGTCAGTCAGTTGACGAATCTTTCTGTCTGCGTATGCCGCCGAGCTGAGCCTTGCGGATAACGCATTTAAATGAGGGTCCCATTGTACCCTTACGTCGATAGTGATCCCCAAGAAAACTGTTTATTTGGGCTGATAACCTGAGGAAAGTCGCTGATGGTGGCTGGATGAGGAAAGCGGGTGATCGTGCGCTTTGGCGTGCCCGAGAGGAGGCCTACGTCCAGCAGTAGACTGCAATAGGCTGATTGATTGGCTGAATTGAAATTTACTTTTTATGTTTATTTTCCCGCCTGGCGATGTCTTCTTTTTTATGCTTTACCGTTCGATGTTAATATCTGATACTCATACTGTATTGTTAAAATTACGTTGATTGTTGCGTTAAAGAAGAGCAAAGCAATGAAATGGTGTACTTTTGTATTTATAATACCAAAAATTAGGGTAACTACAACATGTTACATAACGTAAAACTTTCTTTGGGGGTTGAGCGCAACGAAACTGAACAATGTTTTGTTCATCAAGTTTAGGAAATTCACGATCCTTTTCTCATTTGTTTAAAAATTGATTTTTGCCAGTTGATCAGTTTGTGCGTACGAAAAAGTTGTTCAGTTGAAATGAATAGTCACCCGAGAGGTTTCACGCTACTCAGGTTACGGTTCTCTCCCTAGTACCGCCTGAGGCTAGGTTTGACCCTCAGTACTCGTAAGCGCTTACTCGGCTAGTGAAAAAGATTATTTGCTCTTTCAAAGCTCTTTTTCAAAGTTCAAAAATAAGGTATGGATAGAAATAGACACATTATTATTAAGGTGTTTTGAATTATTAATACCTACCATTTTTATTTCTTCAGTCATTTAATTTTTTTACTTACTTTTCTGGTGAAGTTTTAATCCTATTCTCTGCAAAAATATATAGGTAGTTTAATGCAGATATTATATACTATTTATTTATTGTTTCGTTTAAGATAAGTTTCACTTATTAGCGACTAGATAGACTACGTCTATGTTGGAACGACTGATTGAGTGTGAGGTACGCTTTAATTATTTATGGTTGAAATATAAAAGAAGTCATTTTATCTACTCTATGATTTTTTCTACTTGTTATTTCGCCCGACCGCACAAGATCACTGTCGTTTTGAATACTTGCCTGAACATTCCTGAAAACCTGTAATGTAATATAATATGTGTATGACCATGTTATTTGTGAGTGCTTGCTGAGCAAGCCCAATGTAAAATAACGACCAAATCTGCTGTTTCGTTGAGCCACCCGTCACCCGTAGCTTCTCATCATCATCAGCACGGGCACGCCTTGTTCATAGCCTTCCTTGTGCCTATCACTCTATAACAGTCTACATCTTGCTTGATGCACATTTGCAGTGGACCACAGATCAAGTTAGACATTGCCGCGCGTTTTTTTTTCATTCATAATTACGTAATAATGGGTGCATATAGTCCAGCGGCTAACTTGATCTGCTCTCCACTGTACTTTGGCCTATTTCAGCCGATAAGGAAATAAACACGTGTTAGATACGAATATCTGGTACATTATTTGTTACCTATTATTAAATGTCGGTATTATGATAAGCGTTTTGAAACGCAAAATAAATCGAAATGTGTATGTTATGACCTCATAATACTCGTGCGTCCTTGACTGACAGCGAGTTTGAATATCGAACCCTCTGAGGCTCGTGCGTGCATACCCTGAAGGCGCTACGCCGAAAAAAAATTGTTGCGCAAGAGGCGTGTCTAAGGCGGGCAGCGCCCCGCGTCGTCGTCCAGCCACTCCCCGCGCCAGCCCGCACAGACCCCGCTCTAAAACATCGAGGCGGGTCTATGACCTCTGCGACAATGATAAAATATTATATTTGTTTAATTTGATGTAATCGCGCAAAGTTACTGTGTATGATTCGCTTTTTGAGTATATACTTTTTATTTTATTTTAATTGGTCTTTAGTGTAGTGGAGTGTAGGGTAGTAATGATTATAATTTCACCTGAAAATAAAAGATTTAGTATTTCAAGATTCCAGACATTTTGACATTGTAATAGTAAGTATAATTTGAATTACTATAATACGGTCCACCCGCGGCTACGCTCGCATTGTGTAAGATTTTCCCGTGGGAATAAGCCTTTTCCCGTAAAAAGTATCCTATGTGTTATTCCAGGGTATAAACTAACTTTATTCCAAATTTCTTTCATACCAATCCGTTCAGTAGTTGTTGTCTTCCAGTATCTTCACTTCAAAATTATATAGGGGACAAGGGGAAAATAATTCACCACTTTAATTTATTTATAAAATACCTACAGATTTTCGAGTATTTTTATTCCATTGTTTCCAAACTGAAGTCAATTTATTAATTGGATGCAAAAAAAGAAAAATGTGATGTTTATTTACGATTTACAATACGTTCGATACGTATCTACTTATTTCTGATACGATCAATATTGTGAATGTTTCCGGAAATACATAATGTTTTCATCATGTCTATTTTTTTTTGTGTTAGATTATACAGGATGATTACTATAAATGTCTTTATAATATTTTTATCACACACACGTCACTTCAACACATCAATTATTTTTTCTTTCACTGTCATTATGACGAGTAATTAGTACCAAAGAAATCTTATATCAAATATTTGGTTCAAATCAAGATCAAAAGTTTCTGTTTTGTCAATAAAATTGGGTATGCAAAGTTTTAAAAAAAGTATGCTAAATGCAAAATCATTTCGAGATATAAGGTTGGTTCCTAAATATATTTTGTAATTTTTTTGCTCAAAATACTTCACGGTTGTTTATTTTTTTATAAAATCATTTAATTTCCAAGTGCCCTCCAAAAAGTAACCTGTAGCCGTGCCATCCATGGTAGCTTTGACGTCGAAAAATGATTCATAAAATTTTTAATTTGAATAAAATATTTTTATTTGATTTGATATACGGCTGATTCTCTGCCTTGACAAACGAGATATATAAAAAAATTACACAAATATCAAACTTCATCTTTGAATATGGCACAGAATCTTGCGCCACATGTAAAACTTGATCTGCTATTTAAATATATTTAATTGTAAAACTTTTACTTTAGTATTATATCAGACTGCCCACGCCGCGAAATTTTATTGATAAAGCATCGACTATTTGTGTTTACCATTGAAATTGTTGGGGCGCTTGGTCTGGCATCACTAAAACACATTTGATGACATTCGATGACAGCTAACTTCATACCTACATTTTTTGCTTGTCACTAGGCAAAAAATGTATTTTATTCAGCCAACTGTAGTATATGTATGACTCACTTCAACCACATCTAGATAGATATAATTTAGCATCTAAGTAGCTTGTAGTCAATACGTTTGTCTGACGCACAACACGTCTTTCATTCTGACACGCTCCTGTGTCTCCATACCTCATGCATGGTGACCCTGCCAACACTGCCTATAATGCCTATAGTATCAGTCAGTCAGGGCAGTCCTGTGCATCGCGATTCGCTAGTGATAAAAATATAACGTGTTCGTTCGTAAAAATTGTAATAACGTGTTAAAACGAGGATCTGATAGGATGATGTTTACGTTCTAAAAGTGGATCTTTTTCGATGGGTGTGGAGTTTTTGAGGAATCTGCGGCGACTCTTGAGACGGGCAAGAGGAGGGTTGTGCCGTAAAGGAGGTGCCTGCTGTCTTGAGACTGTTTCGCTCTTTCAATATCGCAAGCGACCTCACGTCTCACGCTGGGTGGAATAATTCCTGCCAGGAAGTAAAGCTTTCTCAGTGGTGTCGGTTTCAGGGTGCCCGTGACTATACGACATGATTCGTGGAGAGCCGTGTCCACATTTCTCGCATGGGCTAAACGAGCCCAAACTGGACTCGAATATTCGCCTGCTGAGTAGGCGAGAGCAAGACAACTCGTTCGAAGAACGTGTGCGCTGGCACCACAGCGGGTAGTGGTAAGGCGTCTCAGGATGTTGTTCCGGGCACCAACTTTACTCTTAAGCTTGCGGCAGTTCTCTCTTTATGTCAGAGATCGATCCCATGTGACACCTAAGTACCGTCAAAAAGTGTTTTTAAACTTTTATACAAACAAACTCGATCAGCTGATCACCTTGTTTAAAAAAATACGAGTTTAAAAAAGTTTTGGAACGAAAGTTGTTCAGTTTCATGGGCCAATTATTACCACACGAGAGGTTTTACGTTATTTTGCTAAGACGTTGACACGTTGTAGTTTTATTTGTCACGGCAAAGCTAACGATATCTCTTTAGAAATTCATTAAGTATTTTAGAATTTCTAAAGTGTGACAATATTTCCTTATATTTATAAGAGGTTCTATTTTGTCATAAAAACGAAGATTCTTGTAGTTATTTTTTTTTTACATTGCCTCATTGTTTCCTTGGCAAAATAGTGCTCTTAACCGAGTTTCATCAAACCCATTAACTCATAGAAAAAAAAAATTGTTGTTTTCTTAATGGAATAGTCCACTTACCCAAGTTTTATCGTAATCAGAGCACTAACAAAATAATAAACTGTCAGTTAAAAAATATGAGTTCATTTTGTTCAATATTATAATTATTTTTTTATAAATAATTATTACTCATCCAAAATATCATTTGAATAAAAATACTCGTAAATCAGTAATTCATTTTATAATTATAATTTGTAACGTGGGAGAACGGAAATATTTATTCCCACTGTCCCCTGTGCTTTTGTCGAGTGAACAAACTGGGGGACAGCGGGAAAAATCCTTAGTTGTTCCACCGTGAGGGATATAATCCTTTGACTGGAAATAAGACTTGGCCCCGCACACACTTGGCTGGTTTTTTGTAAGCTAGGTATAGGCTATAAAATTACGTAACGAGTATGCAAACTTTATTTTTGAATCAATAAATAAATTATATCTTACCTACCTAATACAATAAAAATAATTCTAAAAAACCGCATTTGGTTGAAGAATAGAACTACCTAACTATTCCTCTCGCGCCTGTGTTGTACTAGAAAAATAAAATGATCGACATATGTAACTAGGTAGTATAATAATAACATCTACTTTGAAAAAAAAATGTATATCTTGATGTGCCGTCCACTGTACATACACATACCCTTTGCATAGTGTACTCGTATTATTAGTGTCGACCTTGAAAGTGATAGTATCACAAATAACTTGACTAAACCTTACTAAGTATACAAGCAGCAGGTATGGACCCAACCTATATATATTTAATTAAAAATCGATTTAGAAATATTGTCAATGTAACGGATCGGACGGATGGATGTGACGGACCTACTCATAGTACGTCTTCTCCAAATAAAATTATTTCGTGAGCCGGGTGGCTTGGAGCGCCACCGAGCCCACATCCGTCGTCGGCAAAGATCATGGGCGACTGAGCTCAAGAAAGGAAAGTGATGAGGCTAAGCTTCTCCGCACGTGTTTAACAGAGAAAGAAATAATGTTCGCGCGCTCCAAGTAAATGGCGTAAGTGCCAAATTTACTTTCTCAGTTTATATAAAAAGTACTAATTTGATTTGTAAATTGCCCAGGAAAAAACAAAGCAGTCGGAGGCCTATCTTGTAACTAAATTTCGGCGACCAATAAATTACCATTTACCTCTCAGATTCAAATAACGAGAATCGAAGACGCTGCTTTGGATAACATTTGTATCGAGAAGATTTTTACCAAACATGTTTTGGCCTTAGTGTAAGCGTAGATAATAGAGTCCAATAACATATTTTAGAAAATCAATACATTTACTGGCGTAGATAATGAGATCTGATTCAACAAAAATCTTGAAAATTCCCGGACTAGCCCCTGAAATGGGGCGATCGGGCCAAGCCGAGGGGCCAAGTTACTCAACCATATTTGAACGAATGAAAGAATATACTTAGTTGCACACAGGAAAAACAACAACGACTTGTTGATGTTGACTATAGGATAGCCGAAACCGATAAAGTTCTTACTTTTTCTAAAGGCTCAATAAAAAATATTGTTAGCTAACTAAACAAATGTTTTTGTTGGTACTTAGTTCAATCAAAATCAAAATAATTTTATTCGAATTATGATTTTTACAAATAATTTTTCGACGTCAAAGCTAACATGGATGGCACGTTCACTACCAGTGTACGCCCTCTGTGGAGAAGAACACCCAGAAGAAACTCCACAGGAATCGTATCTTTTGTACTTTTCTTTTAAATAAATAAAGAATCATACATACATTAAGTCATAACCACTCCGCTGATTTGGAACAACAGTTGACCAGACGTTTTTATCATCTAAGTAACCATTTATCGTATAATAGGCCTTAGAACATAAAATAGTTTTAATTTTAGTTTTAAATTGGCTATCGGACAGATTTACAATATCATCTGGTATTTTATTATAGAAGCGAATACAGTTCCCCATGAATGAATTGTTAACCTTACACAGTCTAAAACTTTGGGTGCGCTATTTTATTTTTATTTCTAGTATTTATATTATGTATGCACATCAGAATTCTTAAGAAATGTTTTCAAAAATGTACTGTGAGGATACCGTGAGGATATCAATTTCTTTAAACAATTCTCTCAGGGAATCGCGACCACGCAATTTATATAATGCCCTCTTCTGTAACACAAAGATGTTATTTATGTTAGCAGCTTGACAACCCACAACAATTTTTTTTAATTGGTTTAATTGGTACTTAGGTTAATTGGTACTTAGTTTGAAATTCACTTTTTTGTGTAAGCAGTAGGTAAATTTTTTTTGTTGGCCATCTTCATATGCATTTTATGGTAGGTTTCTTGAAGATGTGTTCTGGAGTAAATTCGAAATTATGAAAAACATTGCTATGAGCAATATGATGCGAAGTGAGGTTCATAATACCGCGTCCTACACTAGAATTTTAGAACGGCTGATTACATTTTTATTTCAAATTCGAAATAGAATCCTTTTATTCGGTTGGTGCTTGTAACGACCACCTGAACACACAATGGCGACCGCACATAGTGTCGGGATGGAGACGGTCCGCTCTTTACGACCCATAAACCATTTTAGTGCAACACGAAACAAAAACTTTAGTATGAAAAAGAAAATGCTGTATTAATAAAAACTAATGTATTGTAACTAGAGTTTTTCCCGCGATATAAGAAAGTCAGTGCCTATGTGTTAATCCAGTGCCTGATCTATCTACTTATCAAACACCCAAATCCTTTATAATTCCATCCCATCCGAAGTACATAGTTGAGGTGAACAAACGAAACAAAATGAACGAACATCTTGAAGTTTTGCATTTATAACAAGGCCCAAAACCCCCCATTTTTTTATGTATACATATACTTTATGTCAGTAAATATTTATTGATATATCATTCAAATGTCTCCCGGCCCCAGCCACGATTCGAACCCCTTAGCGCAGAAGGCTGCTGCACTACCAACCAGGCTATATAGGTCATGAACAACTTTGATTAGTTTTTTACTGCTCGTATAACATACGTCGCTTTTATATTCGTCCTTGTTCTGAGGTTGTTTAATAAAACAATTGAAGTTTAGTTTATACGTGCAGGCACGAGCTGTGGTCCGGGCTGGGTCCAATCAGGCGCAGGTGTGGCCTTGATCTAGTTGCAAACGCCTTGGGGTGGCCCTGGCGCAGCACGGGACACTCCGTACTGTTTTTCATCTCTTTAAAAGCGTTTCTATTTGAATTTGTTTATATTTTAGGTATCTTGATGAACCTGAGTCTATACTCGCATTGTTTGCGATTTTTCCCGTCGAAACAAGAGCTTTTCCTCGAGAGAAAGTTTCTTAAGTTCGTCCTTGAGTATCGAATACCGAAACCTAAATGTGTTTAGCTGATTAACGAAGAAGCTCAATAAACTGATTTTCGCATTTATAGCCAAATAAATAGGTAGATAGATGGTATACAAGCTCAGTTCTTTTGTTTTGACATTCATTGGCAAGGTTTTCTTTTTAATGGGCCCGTTTACACACAAATATTAACACACCCCCGCGCGCACTATCCAGAAACAACAGCAGACTTGTCCAAGAGTGGTGCTAAGCATAATAAACACTAACTTAAGTACTATAAACTTGAAGATTGTGTAGTTGGCTGTGTTTACTTCAAGTTCGGTATAACACGCGACTCGTTCCTAATTAACACTTCAGTGTGCTTCAGCGCAGTGGCGTTTAAACCAAGTTAACACAAGCGGAAAGTTGACATGGTAGAGTCAGTTCTTTTTTTTTCCGTTATGGCACTAGTTTGTCTTTGTGCCAGTGTCAAGTAATATTATTTACAAGGTAGGGAAACTAAACGCGCTCAATAGTAAACACAAACGAAGTAATTTTGGAAGGACAGTAAGGTAAATAAAAAACGGTATTTTGACAGTTTGACTTACAACTAGCCCTGCGTTCCGAGACGCGCTGAAATCGATTAAAGCACCCGTAATCGCAAGTTACTGTCGGCAGGCAAAACTTTTTTTGCTTTTCTGATCGCTGACAGCGCTGAAAGTCTGATTCGGAAGGCGCCCTAGCATTAGTTTGGGCACATCTTAATATTAATTAACTACACTGGCGTAGAGGCAACATTGAACTTCGAATTTTGACTGAATACTGAGTGCGGGTTGGTCAACTTCACGCACATAGAATCTTTGAACAAAAAAAAAAGAAACGCTAAAGATACGATGCACATGTAATAGTTTCTTCGGTAAGTTGTTCTCCACAGAGTCCGCACACTGTATAGTGAATTCATCCAAGAAAATGTATTGACTAAACTAAGAGATGTAACATACGAAATTTAATAAACGATTCATTCATTCAGGCATTCGTCGAAAGAACCGCGACATACGTACAATACACACATTTACACGAACCTAACAGAGTAGGCAGCTGGTGAATATTCCACGCAATGGGCTGAAACGACGCTGAGTTTCTTGTTCGACGGTATAAGCGAAGCGAATTGTTTTCTTAGGCCCGGTTTCCACCAAAAAGCGGAGAGGAGAGAAGATGTGTTTGAATAACCAATCAGATTTCGTTATTTCCACATCTTCTCTCCGCTTAGTTTCAATAACGAAATCTGATTGGTTATTCAAACACATCTCCTCTCCTGCTTCCGGTTTCCAGCTTTGGTGGAAACCGGGCCTTTATCTATAGAAATTGCTCCCTTTACGTCGAGCTATAAGCCTTGTCTCACTTCTATTACCACTACGTCGAGTCTACGGTTTCTGACTCGCTTCTATTCCCTTTAAGTCGAGTCCATCTACCCTTTATTAACTAAATTAATATGCGGCGCATATTTTGAAGTAAAATCTAAAAAGTAATCTAATCTAAACATATAAGTAATAAAAATGTTACTGGTCGATGTCAGTCTGTTCTTAGAAGACATTTGAGAAATATTCTTCAAGTTCTCAAATAATCTTCATTTTTGTGCTACTAAAAAGCCAATCGTTATCTCGTCCCAACCGAACTCGGACCAGCTGGGACGAGTTGACGAATGACTCAAAAAGTTCATCATGGAGGTAAAACTTTGATCACGCAAGCGAAGTTGCGGGCAGAGTACTAGTAAAAAAATGTTTTCGCATAGAATCCTAAAAAAACACTTTGGGTTGTCAAACTTTGTGTCACTGGCCAACACTCGTCAGTTATCTTAGTTGCCGACCTAAGAAAAAGTACTAACCAAATAGCCTTTCTTTTTCCTTCTTTATGGCATAAGTATGACTTTGTGCCAGTGTCAAGTTTTTATTGTTAAAGTTAGGGAAACTTATTTACGCGAAAAAAAGTAAAGGAAAAAGGAAAGTTAGGTTAATTATAATCTGAAACCTATCCAAATTCTATATTTTATAATACATTATACGTTTCCTCCTTTTTAACAAAATGACTGTGGCGATGTGCAAACCGCACCATGCCAACAAAAAAAAAGTAGATATCAATAAAGACATTTAAAGATACGTATTATAGATAATATTAATTTTTTATATTATTATAAGTAATAATAGATGATAATAATATGCAATATGCCTTTGAGAAAATATTTCGAAGGATCACTAACGGCTTTGCGTGCCTTCCGAAGCACACACCTCTGGTTTACATGACTATACCGATCATCCATCCATTAATACCTACTTCCGTTTTATGCATCAAGCTGGCTATTCTTATATATATATTTATGTATATATTTTTCATTAACTTCAAAACCCCTCTGTAAGGTTGCTCTCTGGCCCGAATACCGAAGATGACAAGATATTGTAAGCCTGATCATTAATTTCTAACTTTGAGGTAACTTGTCTTTCAGTTATATTTCCTAAGACTTAAACCGTTGGCCACCACAGCCAAAGTTGGAGAATGATCATAATTCGCGAGCTGATGTTACACGTGGCTCCATCCAAGTTCCGGCGTGGAGTTAGAGCGGAACAGGGAACATTACACTTGGAAGCCGCTATCTACCGACGCCACTTGGATGGAATTACGTAATACCACAGTTGAATATATAGAGCGTCTGTAGCCTAATGGCTAGGGCCGCTGCCTCCCGTCCGGGAGACGCGGGTTCGATCCTCACCACGTACCAATGTGTTTTCGAATTTCGAATTCATATGTACGTTTATTCGACGCTCTTACGGTGAAAGAAAACATAGTGATGAAACCTGCACACTTTTGCGAAAAAATTCAAAGGTTGTGTAAAGTCGACCAACCCGCACTGGGCCAGCGTGGTCGATTGAGGCCTAATTGCCCTAATTCAGGGTAGGCTCGAGTGGGGACGTATATGAGCAGATGACAGTTGAATATATAATATATGATGTACCTTGCCTATTCCATGCAGATATAGTTCTACTAGCTTACACGCGCGCGGTTTTGCAATGTATTGAATATTGATCTGTCTGTGGCTTCTCGATATTGATGTCGATTATTGCCTACCTTTGTTGTTTTCCGGTGGTCGTCATCTTTTCATGTGGTTTGTAAGATCGATGATCCACTTCACAAACCGATGTAAGAATTTATTAAACAGAAAAATCGCTTGGTATATTGTCCCCGGCTAAACGACTAAACGACAAAATACTATATACAAAAGTGTCGTATTTATACATTTAGTCGTATCGTATAGCCGGGGACAATATACCAAGCGATTTTTTCTTATCAGACCCATATAGCTATTTCAACCAAAGTGAACCAACCCAAATAAACAAACAGCCACCAAAACCTTTTAAATTTAGAAAATAATAAGGTGCGGATCTCAGCGTTTATCTTAATTTTCGGATAATCAGGTCAGCCTGCAATGTCGTAGCCAAACTGGAAACAGTTTTTTTTTACGGACTCAAACCCAGAACCTCCCTAACGAAAGTCAAACGCTTTACCACTAGGCCACGGAGACATTCGAGCAGAAATCAATACTTACAAGCGCGCCATGCTCGTGCGAATACAATATTTTACAGCCTAGCGTAGCGCAAAAAGTGTAGCCGCGTAGCAATTTGCTACGCCGTAGCAGAGAGCAACTACAAGTCAAAACAACTCACAATATTTACAAAGGAAATTATGTACATTTTACTAAAGTCGTTTCAAAACCTTGAACAAAATGGCTGCCGCAAAATGTAGGCCCGAAAAAGCCCATCTTCCTCAAAGTTTGTTCATTTGCTTGTCTTGTAAGTTTACAACTTGCGAAGCATCTCGCCGTCAGTGGTCCAATCTGCCTCGGGCGCTCCTCTCAACCTGTGATACTAAATTACTTTTTTCCATGGCAGGACTCCGCCATAGTATCAAAATGAGAAGTGGGGAAACTTCTCCCTTTTAGCTGATATATTCGATTTGCTTGCCCCTCGGTTATAATCATAAATAAAAAAAGATATTTTTTTATCCATACCCGATTTTCAATATCTTTTTGACCGATTGTGTTAAGTCATAATAGTCGTAGTAATCGGTTTGGACAGACTCAGATACGAGTAATATCACTGACCTGCTAAACGTAAAAGTTTCGTCCTTTGAAGATCGCCATAGTTTCTGGTAATGAAGAGTGAGATGCATGATTTTCACTTAGTAGCTAAAGCTTACTTTACCTGACCTTAGTCATCGGTTAATTTTCCGGTGTTTACCTTTGTTTTATATGAGTTTGACTGCTATTAAATTACCCCCATTTAAAGGTACAACTAGTTACAGGAGCGCCATGGTACAACTGACTTCGCAAGCCGTTCTACTTCGCTCTTTATACTGCGCTCTCAAAGTTAAATTTCTGTTTGCGCACCCTTTACCGCTAAATGAATCTACGAGACTTCATAACTCGCCGGGAGTAATTAAAAGTTATTTGGGGCAAAAACATGGCGGCCATTACAGTATTGGAGCATCGCGATCATTATACCGCCATTGTTGAGTTCGATGGCCATTGTTTGGACGGAGGTTTCTTGTTCCGAGGGTTTGTTTAGGGGACGATCCTCGTTTATTTATTTTGTAGATAAATAATCCGTAATCTTGTGGTGCTTTTGGGTTATCCTTTTTTTGGAGGTTGTATTTTGTGTCGGTGACGCCATTAAATTAAATAAATCAGTCCATTATAATACCTGCGTTCGGGTTGGTGTTTTTGCTTGTAGGCATACCTGTCACATAGGGGAGATGTGGGACGAAAAGTATTGTCTTATTATTTACAGAATAGAAGAGAGAAAATCTTCTTTAAATGAAGCATTTTCGTTTGAAACTCTGGCTTTCGCGACTAAAAGAGTCTGCAAACTTTTGACGTCAATCTGTCAAATTAATACAAAATGTTCATACTGGATTGACGTGAAGTTGCGGGCAGTTACCTAGAACAAAAAAAACAAACGATATACATACAAAACACAGTGTTAATTTTATTAGTAAAGACAAACATCATAGCCTAATGTTATTATACATTCAAAATTTTAAATTCATCTGTAATTTTTTTTTTCCTCCTCTCCTGAAACTCGTTTGTCTTTTTAATAAACACAATAACACTTGATACTGGCGAAATCATTTTGGGATCGCCATTTGTTTAAAAAATTGAATTGAATTGACGTGAAGTTAGCCACGAGCCCACTCTATTCTTATTTAATAACAATGTACACGGTAATAAAAACAAATGTTAATTTAATGATTCAGCAGTCCGCGTCGTCATCGCCATGGATTCACTATATTTGATGACGGAAGGTTAAAAGGCAGCCCGGACGAGTTTAATTACATTAAGATAATATTCATGTGTAGGTTACCTGGTAGAAGCTTTGAGGGCAGTTAATTTTGTAGCACCTATTGTTTCCATCCTGCAACCGCTGGGGCTTGAAACCGGAACCAAAAATAAAGGTACAAACAGGCTTCTTAAATAGCTGTTGGAAATCGCAAGAAATTCCGATAAATTGAAAACATCCTCTTTTTTAAAAGCCGATGCGTTGTTAAAAATTACTGTTTATAGAATATATGGATGTAATTTCATAAAATGTTCTACTCCTGCTGCTACTAGCTTCTGTAGCGTTAAAAAAGAAAGCAAGCTAGCCTGTGGTCGACGACCACAGGCGAAACGTGAAATTTAGGAGATCAGAGAAAGAGTTGGTTGAATTTGTCCGAACGGTATAATATAAATTTAAAAAAGCCTAGAAATTGCCAAGCAAGAGCCGAGAGTCGAGTCCTGAGGGGACTCCGTCGATATCGTGTCGCTGAACTAGTGTTGTGTTGTGGTGTATCGATGCAGGAAGGTGTACCAAAACCGCGGAGTACCCCGAGAGAGTAATTACTAAACGGGAACCAAAAAAAGGTGGGCCAGAGAAACCTAAAGGGCCTTTTAGAATTTGGAAAAGGAATTTAAATTTGGCAAAATCCGCATACAAAATTACAAAACAGATACAAAAAAAAAGGCTAAAAAATGATGGGCAGTATCCCAGGGGGGACGCCGGTGCGCGGGTCTGCGGCACTCAGCTGGCACGGGCGCGGGCGCACACAACGCAGGGGTCCAGGCACGTCCAACGCCCGGTGGCCTCAGGGGTCCGGAACCACGGCGAGAGAACGTGAAAGGCACGGAGGGACCCTCGTGTGTGTGCCGCAGAGACCGGAAATACACTGTAAAGATTGACAAGGAAATAATCGCCATCCGACCAAGACAAGGAAAGAGAAAAGTGCGTCGATAAAAACCAGTAGGAAGACAACACAAGACTTACCCGGCTAGTCCAAAGTAGGAGCCTAATATTTATTGTATGGCCTAATATTTATTGCACGCCAAGCCACTTACAACATTTAGTCATATTTTCTCACAAATATTCAACCAAGTTCAAACCGTTTCCATCTGATGACAGACGACAACTGAGAAAACAATAAACAATTTAGAAAAAGGTCAAACCAAGAAAATTTTAAATTTGAAAATGTGACATAAAAACCGGCCAAAAGAAAAAAGAACCATACCAAAAAGGTTATTAAAAAACCTGCAGTAATGCTGCAGACATCCCTTCACCAGAAAAAATAATCCTCCAACTCGAAAAGGAAAAAAAAAATCTTCGAGATGGCAACCCTCGAAGGAAGTTGACCACCCTAGAACAATAGCCGAATTGTTCAAAGTCAACTATCAAAGGACAAAAATTATCGATAAAAAATTTATCGACACTCTACCCCATCACTATAAACCAACGAATACGTCATGTTCCCAGCACGAACGGCTCATAAACGACTCACTGGCCCCAGGATAAGAAACCACCGGTGTCCCAAAAGAAACCAAGTCAATCCACCAGGGAAAAAAAGGAGGACGGAAATGGCTTGGAGAAAGAAAAAGGAAAGTTGTCAACCACAACAGAAAAAGGTGGAGACAACCGAAGGAAACACCGATGAAGTGGTATCCCCGAGCCAGGAGGAAAATGTATGATACGTAAAGGATAGAAAAGGAAATTTGGAAATTAGGATATGTCGGAATATCGGAATGTTGGAATGTCACTAAGTTTTAAAACATAGACGCGCCTACAAACGATATTATTTACACACCTAAATGCTAAAACTAAAAACTATACAAAATATATACAAGTAGTTTTTGAACTACTGGTAAAAAGTTTACAAGTCGAAACTGTCAGTTACGCCCGTAATCAGCGGCAAGAGAAGAAAAACTTCAAATGCGCGAAAACTGACAGATGACTTGTAAACAAAGAGCTATCAAACGAGGGCCGACGCTCGCCCACGTCATCGTGTTCATCCCGAAACACGTCAGACGCCGACGAACATCGGAAACACTCGGATCGGCTCGGAAAAAGGGCTCGACGGCGCAGTTGGTAGGCAACCAACGCCGTCAAAGACGAGGTCGGGGTTCGAACTCGACCCTGACAAAAAATTAAAAAGGACCCGACGATGGCCATAATAGGCGGACTGCGCAAAGCAGCGGTCACCGTCCTGCCGCGACAAAAAAAACGCGCTTCGGGACAAAAATTTTGCCCCGGCTCAATCCCAGCGGAATGACGCAACATGGGCCAGGTCAGAGGCCTATGGCAGCTCGAAAACCTGACCACATGTTGGTTGCGTCAATTCCGTATAACCTAAATACCTACAAACTAACACTAAGATATAACATCAATCTGGCCAGACATACACACACACACAAAAAACACAAAAAAGGCGTATGAAGTAGTAAACTTAGTGACATTCAAAAGAAAAAAGGATGCCAAAAGGTGAATCTAAGCCAAATGATGAGAAGAAAAGTTGGAACACGTTTGCCTGATGGCTTTTAGAATTTAGAAAAATAATGTTCCAGGGGAACATGGAAAAGAGGGTCTATTTCAAAATATCCTTTACATGATATGAACCCTCGTGCGGGGAATCACAATCCGCCAATAAGTACACTTGCGGAGAAACACGGCGTATGACTCTACAGGGGATAAACCGTGGGGCAAACTTACCACCACGGTCAATGTCCTGAGTGCCTCTTTGAAAATTTCTGCGCCAAACACGTTGCCCAGGTTCAAATCTGATAGGATTCCGCGATTGATTATAATAACCTGCGTTACGTTGAAAAGCGAGTGTCAAAGCGTCTGCCACCTTAGCATAAATGTCTTGAAGGGACCTGAGACTCGTCGCACGATTACCTCGACTGTCAGCCAACTCCGGGCTCACAGTTTCGGCTACTCGTGGACGACGCCCGGCGTCCACCTCTCTTCCATACATAAGGAAATTTGGGGTGTAAGTGGTAGCCAGATTAACACACGAATTCAAGTATAAGGCAACTTTGGGTAAGTGTTTGGCCCAGCTTCGCTTGTCGTTCCCCACAAGAATACTAAGGGTAGTAATTACGGTCTGGTTATAACGTTCTACCACGTTAGCTTGGGGTGAATAATAGGGTGTGAAACATGGTGAAGGAATATCATACGACCTGAGAAAATCTGCGAACTGTGAACTGCGAAAAACCGTCGCGTTGTCACACAAAACGCCAAGAGGGGAACCATACCTCATAATCACTTCGGACTCTACCGCTGAGCAGATAGATCTGGCGTCAGCGGTTTTCAAGGGAACTAACCAAACAAATTTTGAAAAAAACGTCGACCATCGAGAAAATATAACGATAGCCATAATAGGCAACAGGGAGTGGACCAAAAAGATCTAGCGAGAGTAAATCCATAGGTGACGTGACAGACCTTGGGTAGAGCTGCTGACCACGTGGACGTGCGTTAGAAATCTTGAAGGCCTTACAAACAAGACATTGGGAAAGGCAAGAAGTAATATCCCGATACATATTGGGCCAATAATAAATCTCTCGAGCCTTAAGGTATGTTTTTAGCACCCCAGGATGGACATTGGGAAAAGAATGGTGGATCTCGTTAATAGCCTCCCGAGTTTTAGAGGCGGTTAAAACTAAGCGCCAGGGATTGTCGGACAAAGGGTTGTCAACAGAAACAGATCGGTACAACGTACCTTCGTGCAAAACGAAGGAGGGAAACAAGTGTGGAGTATTGGTAACTCCCTGGAAAACTTTCTCATACCACGGGTCGCCGGTAGGAATCAGTCCGCGTTCGAAAGAAACCAACGCTACCTGAGGAGGTCGCGACAAAGCATCAGGCACGACATTCTGGGCCCCCTTACGATGTTCAATTTCAAAATCGTACTGGGAAAGAATAGTCGACCAGCGCGCTAAACGCCCGGTAGGATTATCGAGAGTAAGTAGCCACTTTAAAGCGATGTGGTCGGTTACGATTTTAAATTTGACGCCATCAAGGTAGCCGCGAAAATGCTTAACAGAATCGAGAACAGCAAGAAGTTCGCGTTCAGTGGTACTGTAGTTCCGTTCGGCACGGGAGAAAAGACGGGAAAAATACGCAACTGGATGTTCTTCACCGTTAAACTCTTGAACGAGAACGGAACCAAGACCAACCTGACTTGCGTCGCAATGTAGGCTAAATGGTTTGGAGAAATCGGGACAAGCCATGACAGGAGAATCTATGAGGACCTTCTTAAGTTGTTCAAAAGCGTGGTTTGCATCGTCATTCCAATCAATAGGATCTCTTCCTTTCCTCTTTCCGATGAGGGCAGTTAAGGGTGCGATGATTGAGGAAAAATTGTCAACAAATCTTCGGTAGTAGGAGCACATACCAAGAAAAGCTCTCAAAGATTTAGCGGTAGTAGGAGCTGGATAATTACTAATGGCATCTAATTTCTTAGGGTCGGTCTGTAGCCCTTTCTCATTTACGATATAACCGAGGTACTTTAACTCGGACTTGCAAAACTCGCACTTCTTCAGGTTGACAGATAAGCCTGCCTCCCTGAGGCGGTCACGAACCTTGGCGATGAGCTTGATATGGCTATCGAAATCACGTGACACTAAAATAAGGTCATCAACGTACCCGAAAACGAAGTCGTCAGACTCGGCCGTGAATTCAAAGTTGACAATCCTATCCGTAAGCCGCTGCATTTCGGAAGCCGCGTTAGTCAAACCAAAAGGCATACGGATGAATTCGAATAAACCACGTTGAGGAACGATGAATGCAGTCTTCTCACAGGAAGCCTTGTCGGCTAAAGGAATCTGCCAGAAAGCGCTACGGAAATCTAAAGAGGTCATAAACTTCGCGCCGCGTAGATTGTCTAAGATATCCTGAATACGAGGGAGGGGATAGGAATCACGTATAGTCACGCTATTGAGCTTTCGGCTGTCTACACAAAATCTAATACTGCCATCGGGCTTGGTGATCATTACTACTGGTGACGCCCAGCTCGAACGTGACGGACGAATGACACCCATCTCGAGCATCTTATCGATCTCCTCGTTTAAAACCTTGAGCTTGACCGGGGAGAGCGGGTAATATCGTTGTCTGATAGGGGGTCCAACAGTCTCAATCTTGTGGGAAAGCCAAGATGTACAGCCAAGACCAATCTTGTCTGAAGAGATCTCCTCAAATTCCGTAATAGCGAATTGGAGACGACGTTCCTGGTCATCTGTGAGAACAGCACGAGGGTGGATATACCTGACCTCGGCTAGATTCCTTGGGAACTCACATCTTCTAGAAGATGGTTTGTGGCCCACACCAGAACCTGGAAGGAAGAGCTTCCCGGACCGCTTACCTTTAAACCTCCGGCTAATAATTGAAGTTAACCCGAAAGCGTTCCAAAACTCGATACCAAGAATAAATTGAGTAGGGAGACCAGTACCAACAAGACATGGATGAGCAACAGATTTCCCATCAAATAAGATCGGGACATCAACTCCGCCTAGTATCCGAATGGGAGAATTGTCTGCAGAAACCACAGGAGGCCGGATCGATCTACAATAATCAAGGCCCAAACTCTTCAATAACGCTGAGTCGATAAGAGACGTCTGAGCACCGGAATCAAGTAAAGCCTTGACAGTTGTTCCAGCAACAAAGATTTCAATAAACAGACGGTTGTCAGTAGATTTATCAAGAACAAGGGGCGACACAGCTGGGATATTTTCGCCGACCCTACAGTTTAGTTCTTTTTGGGAGCGACCAGGATTACAGCGTGGACAATCACGCGTCATATGACCCTCAAGTTTACACCTGAAGCAAATTAGGCCGGGGACGTTAGGACAACCTCTATAGTCGTGGCCTGAAAGATTACACTTAAAACAAACCGGCGGGGTGGTAGCGTTAGGAGGAGCTACGTTCAAAGGAGCAACACAGATCGGAGCCGCTACAGATTCCTGGTAGGTCTCGAAGTTCTTGGCAACCTCAAGAAGTGAGTCCACGTCCTTGATGATGTTGGTAGCAAGGCATGGGTGGTAACGAACGTGCAAACCGTACTTGACAATTGTAAGAAAATCCTCCTCGTTGATTGGGGAACGGAGTTTTGCGTTTAAATCACGTAACTGGATAACGTAATCAACGACCGATTGATCGCACCTCTGCTTAAGAGCCCTGAGCTGGCGTTCAACCTTGAAATCGTAGTCGGCGACATCAAAGGTCCTCAAAAAGGCTCCTCTCAGATCACGGAAAGTGAGATTCGGTCTACGTATCGCACGAAAATACTTAAGCGCGCTTCCATCAAGTAATTCATGGAACCGAAGTACTACGTATGAAGGACTGACTCCACGAGCGACACCCTTCTCTTGGACGCGGGAGAAAAATTCCCGAACACAGGTATCTCCTGAGAACGTGATGTTCCATTTAGAGAGAGACTCCGTCTTGCCTGGCGGGTAAGACCACGCGTGAGCAGGTGTGCTGGGGTTATGGACGGAAGGGAAAGAATCCGAGGCTTGGTGGGATGCGTGGGGAGAAGACGCAGCTTCAAAGTGTTCCGCACCGGGATTTAAAACACGCGGGTAAGGGGTCAGAAAGGGATTGGACGTGCGCGATTGCGGCGTCCCAGTAATGGGAGCTTCAAATGTAGGATCCATCATTTAATCTAATTTGGAAAAAATAAATTAATATAAAATTAATATTAATATAAAATAAATAAATTAATAATAAAAGGGGGAAATAAAATTAGAGGAAGACCGGAAATCGGTCACCCTTCTCCAACAAAACGAAATGAATTAAATTTAATTTGTTACGGGCGCCATTTGTAGCGTTAAAAAAGAAAGCTAGCTAGCCTGTGGTCGACGACCACAGGCGAAACGTGAAATTTAGGAGATCAGAGAAAGAGTTGGTTGAATTTGTCCGAACGGTATAATATAAATTTAAAAAAGCCTAGAAATTGCCAAGCAAGAGCCGAGAGTCGAGTCCTGAGGGGACTCCGTCGATATCGTGTCGCTGAACTAGTGTTGTGTTGTGGTGTATCGATGCAGGAAGGTGTACCAAAACCGCGGAGTACCCCGAGAGAGTAATTACTAAACGGGAACCAAAAAAAGGTGGGCCAGAGAAACCTAAAGGGCCTTTTAGAATTTGGAAAAGGAATTTAAATTTGGCAAAATCCGCATACAAAATTACAAAACAGATACAAAAAAAAAGGCTAAAAAATGATGGGCAGTATCCCAGGGGGGACGCCGGTGCGCGGGTCTGCGGCACTCAGCTGGCACGGGCGCGGGCGCACACAACGCAGGGGTCCAGGCACGTCCAACGCCCGGTGGCCTCAGGGGTCCGGAACCACGGCGAGAGAACGTGAAAGGCACGGAGGGACCCTCGTGTGTGTGCCGCAGAGACCGGAAATACACTGTAAAGATTGACAAGGAAATAATCGCCATCCGACCAAGACAAGGAAAGAGAAAAGTGCGTCGATAAAAACCAGTAGGAAGACAACACAAGACTTACCCGGCTAGTCCAAAGTAGGAGCCTAATATTTATTGTATGGCCTAATATTTATTGCACGCCAAGCCACTTACAACATTTAGTCATATTTTCTCACAAATATTCAACCAAGTTCAAACCGTTTCCATCTGATGACAGACGACAACTGAGAAAACAATAAACAATTTAGAAAAAGGTCAAACCAAGAAAATTTTAAATTTGAAAATGTGACATAAAAACCGGCCAAAAGAAAAAAGAACCATACCAAAAAGGTTATTAAAAAACCTGCTGCACTTCCCTTTAACATTATCAAACAAAATCGTCGTCCCTTATCAACTCATTTCTGTGTCATCCCATTTCACCCCCAAATTGCCCCAAACTGCATAATGCATGCAACCTAGAAATCTCATTTGGGCATTAGGGGAGGAAATTATACAAATGACTTAATAGAATTTTACGAGTGCCATTATTGCTTCATAAGGGAAATCCTGCGCATGACATTAGGCTTGATGGAAAAACAAAATTAGTAGGTACTACAATACGTATATTTTACGAAGAAACTAATGTCATTGTTAACAGCTCACATACATCCCCACTGAGGGGTTCAGGCCTACCCTAAATTAGGGTGATAAGCCTTAGTCGACCACGCTTACCCATTGTGTTTTGGTCCACTTCACACACAAACCTTTGAAACTTTAAAGTTTTCCTTCATCGTAGGAGCATCGAATAAACGTAAATATGAATTCGAAATTCGAAAACACATTGGTACGAAGTGGGGATCGAACCCATGTCTCCTGAACGGAAGACAGCGGCCCTAGCCACTACACCACCTACACTCATGAAATGAAAACATGTATGTTTTTTTTTTTTAAATAATCATCATTATCATCATCTCAACCGAAAGACCATAGCTCATAGGATGAGGATCATAGCATGTTATGTAATTGCGTGGTATGTAATTTATAGGATCATAGCTTTTTGCCATCCATGATAGCTTTGACGTCGAAAAATGATTTGTAAAAATCTTAATTCGAAAAAAAAATTTGACTTTGATTTTGACTTTGACTTTACTGCATGGTATGTAATTTATAGGATCATAGCTTTTTGCTGCGTGTATGTAATGTATACGATCATAGCTTTTTGCTGCGTGGTATGTAATTTATGGGATCATATCTTTTTGCTGCGTGGTATGTAATTTATAGGATCATAGCTTTTTGCTGCGTGGTATGTAATTTATGGGATCATATCTTTTTGCTGCGTGTATGTAATTTATAGGACCATAGCTTTTTGCTGCGTGTATGTAATTTATAGGATCATAGCTTTTTGCTGCGTGTATGTAATTTATAGGATCATAGCTTTTTGCTGCGTGGTATGTAATTTATGGGATCATATCTTTTTGCTGCGTGGTATGTAATTTATGGGATCATATCTTTTTGCTGCGTGTATGTAATTTATAGGATCATAGCTTTTTTCTGCGTGTATGTAATTTATAGGATCATAGCTTTTTGCTGCGTGTATGTAATTTATAGGATCATAGCTTTTTGCTGCGTGTATGTAATTTATAGGATCATAGCTTTTTGCTGCGTGTATGTAATTTATAGGATCATAGCTTTTTGCTGCGTGTATGTAGTTTATAGGATCATAGCTTTTTGCTGCGTGTATGTAATTTATAGGATCATAGCTTTTTGCTGCGTGTATGTAATTTATAGGATCATAGCTTTTTGCTGCGTGTATGTAATTTATGGGATCATATCTTTTTGCTGCGTGTATGTAATTTATAGGATCATAGCTTTTTGCTGCGTGTATGTAATTTATGGGATCATAGCTTTTTGCTGCGTGTATGTAATTTATAGGATCATAGCTTTTTGCTGCGTGTATGTAATTTATGGGATCATATCTTTTTGTTGCGTGTATGTAATTTATAGGATCATAGCTTTTTGCTGCGTGTATGTAATTTATGGGATCATAGCTTTTTGCTGCGTGTATGTAATTTATGGGATCATAGCTTTTTGCTGCGTGTATGTAATTTATGGGATCATAGCTTTTTGCTGCGTGTATGTAATTTATGGGATCATAGCTTTTTGCTGCGTGTATGTAATTTATGGGATCATATCTTTTTGTTGCGTGTATGTAATTTATAGGATCATAGCTTTTTGCTGCGTGTATGTAATTTATGGGATCATAGCTTTTTGCTGCGTGTATGTAATTTATGGGATCATAGCTTTTTGCTGCGTGTATGTAATTTATAGGATCATAGCTTTTTGCTGCGTGTATGTAATTTATGGGATCATATCTTTTTGTTGCGTGTATGTAATTTATAGGATCATAGCTTTTTGCTGCGTGTATGTAATTTATGGGATCATAGCTTTTTGCTGCGTGTATGTAATTTATGGGATCATAGCTTTTTGCTGCGTGTATGTAATTTATGGGATCATAGCTTTTTGCTGCGTGTATGTAATTTATAGGATCATAGCTTTTTGCTGCGTGTATGTAATTTATGGGATCATATCTTTTTGTTGCGTGTATGTAATTTATAGGATCATAGCTTTTTGCTGCGTGTATGTAATTTATGGGATCATAGCTTTTTGCTGCGTGTATGTAATTTATGGGATCATAGCTTTTTGCTGCGTGTATGTAATTTATGGGATCATATCTTTTTGTTGCGTGTATGTAATTTATAGGATCATAGCTTTTTGCTGCGTGTATGTAATTTATGGGATCATAGCTTTTTGCTGCGTGTATGTAATTTATGGGATCATAGCTTTTTGCTGCGTGTATGTAATTTATAGGATCATAGCTTTTTGCTGCGTGTATGTAATTTATGGGATCATATCTTTTTGTTGCGTGTATGTAATTTATAGGATCATAGCTTTTTGCTGCGTGTATGTAATTTATGGGATCATAGCTTTTTGCTGCGTGTATGTAATTTATGGGATCATAGCTTTTTGCTGCGTGTATGTAATTTATAGGATCATAGCTTTTTGCTGCGTGTATGTAATTTATAGGATCATAGCTTTTTGCTGCGTGTATGTAATTTATAGGATCATAGCTTTTTGCTGCGTGTATGTAATTTATGGGATCATAGCTTTTTGCTGCGTGTATGTAATTTATAGGATCATAGCTTTTTGCTGCGTGTATGTAATTTATGGGATCATATCTTTTTGTTGCGTGTATGTAATTTATAGGATCATAGCTTTTTGCTGCGTGTATGTAATTTATGGGATCATAGCTTTTTGCTGCGTGTATGTAATTTATGGGATCATAGCTTTTTGCTGCGTGTATGTAATTTATAGGATCATAGCTTTTTGCTGCGTGTATGTAATTTATGGGATCATATCTTTTTGTTGCGTGTATGTAATTTATAGGATCATAGCTTTTTGCTGCGTGTATGTAATTTATGGGATCATAGCTTTTTGCTGCGTGTATGTAATTTATGGGATCATAGCTTTTTGCTGCGTGTATGTAATTTATGGGATCATATCTTTTTGTTGCGTGTATGTAATTTATAGGATCATAGCTTTTTGCTGCGTGTATGTAATTTATGGGATCATAGCTTTTTGCTGCGTGTATGTAATTTATGGGATCATAGCTTTTTGCTGCGTGTATGTAATTTATAGGATCATAGCTTTTTGCTGCGTGTATGTAATTTATGGGATCATATCTTTTTGTTGCGTGTATGTAATTTATAGGATCATAGCTTTTTGCTGCGTGTATGTAATTTATGGGATCATAGCTTTTTGCTGCGTGTATGTAATTTATGGGATCATAGCTTTTTGCTGCGTGTATGTAATTTATAGGATCATAGCTTTTTGCTGCGTGTATGTAATTTATGGGATCATAGCTTTTTGCTGCGTGTATGTAATTTATGGGATCATAGCTTTTTGCTGCGTGTATGTAATTTATGGGATCATAGCTTTTTGCTGCGTGTATGTAATTTATAGGATCATAGCTTTTTGCTGCGTGTATGTAATTTATGGGATCATAGCTTTTTGCTGCGTGTATGTAATTTATGGGATCATAGCTTTTTGCTGCGTGTATGTAATTTATAGGATCATAGCTTTTTGCTGCGTGTATGTAATTTATAGGATCATAGCTTTTTGCTGCGTGTATGTAATTTATGGGATCATAGCTTTTTGCTGCGTGTATGTAATTTATGGGATCATAGCTTTTTGCTGCGTGTATGTAATTTATAGGATCATAGCTTTTTGCTGCGTGTATGTAATTTATAGGATCATAGCTTTTTGCTGCGTGTATGTAATTTATAGGATCATAGCTTTTTGCTGCGTGTATGTAATTTATGGGATCATAGCTTTTTGCTGCGTGTATGTAATTTATGGGATCATAGCTTTTTGCTGCGTGTATGTAATTTATGGGATCATAGCTTTTTGCTGCGTGTATGTAATTTATAGGATCATAGCTTTTTGCTGCGTGTATGTAATTTATGGGATCATAGCTTTTTGCTGCGTGTATGTAATTTATGGGATCATAGCTTTTTGCTGCGTGTATGTAATTTATAGGATCATAGCTTTTTGCTGCGTGTATGTAATTTATAGGATCATAGCTTTTTGCTGCGTGTATGTAATTTATAGGATCATAGCTTTTTGCTGCGTGTATGTAATTTATAGGATCATAGCTTTTTGCTGCTTATCCTAAAAAAAATGTCGACGACATTGGTCTTTCTACAGTTCCGTCATTTCCAATACCACAAAATCTCAAAACAAAATGAATGTTTTCATACAAACTGATCACCTCGAGTCATTGAGTAAATTTGTATGAAAGTTAAAAATAAAAAGTAGTCAAAATATATTTCACAAAGCTCAAATAGTGCAATAAAAAAAAAAATTTTTTTGCTTTGTCATTATTGTTAAAAGTTGTTCAGTTTCATGGGCCAAAGGTTTTTTTTACGTTATTTTGCTAACACTTTGTATTATAGCGTATTAATATCTTCGCAAAGTATTTTTTTTGAGCTTTGAATCCTATAAGGTAATTTGAAATTAATCGTTTGTAGTGAACTAAATGGTTGAGAAATCCGTCATTTCCTGCTGGCTCAAACACTCGAAGTTTGAAATTCAAAATTCACCCGACTTTCTGTAAAGTGCGAAATCAATTAATCTCTTTGATCATTTCGGTGTGGGGAACTTTCAAAGCAGGAAGTCAACGGTCGTGATTCTGGCACCAACAAAAGATAAAGTAAGATACCTAGTTTGACATTTCCTTATGATTACAATATAGGTACTTTATTGGCACGTTGGATCTAATAATACTCGTAGAGTAACAACTGAAAAGATAATACACGTAAAAAAAGAGTCAAGAGGCGGCTTTACTGCTAAAATAGCAATGACTGAGGGTATGGAAATAGCGTAAAGCAGTTAGTGAAGCGGATCAGTGGTAGTAATTAAGTTTGAATAAAAAAAAACCACAACATATGAATGGTAATTAATTAACTAAACTTAAAATACTTAGATTCATATAAACACTATACAAATATTTATTAATACATAAATTATAAATAGACTACCAAATAATAATTATCATATCTAACGCAAAATCTCTGAGGTGGTGGCTCAGCTCAGGTGGTGCACCACTTCTCATACACAAACTGATAATTTGTAAAACCGAGACAATTGTATTTTTTTTTTGAGAATTTAATTTTAAAAGTTGTGAGACTGAACAGCCACCTGAATCTATCACCAGTAAGACCAACGACGCCGCGCCGCGCCAGTCTAAAGATGCATTTATTCTTCAGTGCCTGCCGGAATTAGGCCCTTTGCTGACGGGTCACTCAACATAACTTGGACTGGAGTCGTCCTCGAAACAGTCCATTATGAACTGTTCCATCAATCAACTCTTACTGACAAACTTCACAATTTCGCAAGGTCTTTGAAGCTTTGTAGTAGCGTATCATCAACAGCTCATACACCGTGAAATTTACATCGTTTTGTTCCCGCCGTGTAGTGATAGTACCCGTCAAATTGAACAACTTTTCACAAAAAAATTTCCTGCGACAAAAAATTTTTGGCCTCTCCATACAAAGTGAGACTCCCGACCGACCCATTTTGTATGGAGAGACCAAAAACTTTTTTGTCACAGGATTTTTTTTTTTCTTGAAAAGTTGTTCAGTTTGACGGGTACTATCACTACACGGCGGGAACAAAACGATGTAAATTTCATGCTGTACAGGTACGTCCCCATCGAGGGGCTCGAGCCTACCCTGAATTAGGGCGATTAGGCCTTAGTCGACTTCGCTGGCCTAGTGCGGGTAGGTCGACTTCACACACATCCTTTGATTTTCTTCGCAGGAGTGTGCAGGTTTCATCACGATGCTTTCCTTCACCGTAAGAGCGTCGAATAAACGTACGTATGAATTCGAAATTCGTAAACATATTGGCACGTGGTGGGGATCGAACCCGCATCTCCCAGACGGGAGGCAGTGGACCTGGCCACTAGCCCACTGGCAACCGACGCTCTGTTCTAATAGCGTATAGGGCGACATAAAGAAGCCAACAATACAATACTATGGTATCACCGTCACTAACCAGCATATAAACAGTCTACGTGATTATAAATCCGTCTGTTACGTTTTCACGGCTAAACCTGTGGCTAAACTACAGAACTGATTTTGAATAATGGGTACAAAATAGTTTTTAACCCAGGGACGGACATAGACTTTTTTACCGCGGGGAAATGTTTAATTCCCACGGTATAACAGGATGGTATAGAAGGCGCTGTTTTAGCTGTGGTTGTAGAAAATGAATAAAAATCATCAACAACTCGGGCATAGCCGCGCGCGCACAGCTAGTGTCTTATAATGAAACATACTGCCTAAAAGAAACGCATTACGATGCAATCTATAAAAAAACCATTGTCGACTCGTAGTCACACCAAGTTATCGCACCAGTGTTACAAACAGGTTTTTATTTCTTGTTTGTCACACTACTGATTTTTTCACACCATGTATACTATAATTGCTAGTGCAGTACCTATGGTACACACTAACCTGCTTCGAAGCGCTGCCAAAATAAAAACGTCCAAAAATACACAAAAAACGTGGCCTGGCAACAACTTTCGACCAGTTTACGACACAAAGCCATGCCACCTACAAACGCGACAACTTGTCATGCGCAGGCGCGCTTCGCTCGGCGTAAACAAACGCGCATCGTTATTCTGTCCGCGGGCGCATACAAATGGAAAGCATTGTGCCGCGCGCATGGCAGGAGCACAGCACCCGGCCAACATTGTTCAATGAAGGTATCACACTCAGAGCAGTGAGAGTTATAGGTAGTGCCCACCGTACGTGAAAAGTGAAGAAAAACTTAGATAGACTAGTAAGATTTTGATCGAAAATTGTACTTTTGGATCATCAACATCTCCACACCAAACCAAACTAAAAAGCACACCAAAGGGCTCGAGCCAACCATAAATTAGGGCAATCAGGCCGTTCGGTTTGGTCAATAATAACGGATGCTATTGGTCGTTGCTGTTACAGTAGGTACTGCATTTACAGACTGTACTCGACTATCGATATGCACCGTCACGGGCCTCGACGTAACGACCCAGTAGACATTTGGAGCATAATGCCCAAGTGCAACCGAAATGTAGCAATGAAATCCGAAGTATTCACTAGAACTACAAAACTACTTACTCGTAGTTACATTAATCGCTGCTTCCTTATAATATCATATGCTGTAAACATGCGTCCAAAATAAAGTAGGATCTTGATAGAAAATGAAAGATCATGTACTAAGTATATTGTAAAAAAAAATACATAGACGAGTCACGAGACAATTCACATTTTTATTTACTTTTTTTCATTGAGGTTCCATTTTTATGAAACTTTCGTATACTTTCAAGAATAATTTCGTATTGAACAGGCTACATCTACATTTTTCTGATGATTTGCGGCTTCGACCAAATTTAGATTGGCAAATGGCTGATTTGGATGTATTTGGTGTTGTTTATCGTCGTGTCGTTTGATAAGTACCTGATTATTTACATTGAAAAGTTGTATTATAGCAGTTGTTTTGGTTATGTGAATAAATTATGTTATGAGCCATAGAAAACAAAACCACATCAAATCAAATAAATTTATTTGCTAAAAAATAGGTTTCTCCCACTTAGTCATTACAACATCATGACATGAAAATATAAATCACATTCCAAAAATTCCCTTATAGAATAAAAGTTAAATTTCTGTAACCATTCAAATAACTTTTGCTTAAACATTTTCCTATCTAGGTCCTTAATATAATGCGGAATTCTATTATAAATTTCTACACACATAAAATAACAATTTTTCTTAAATCGGGATGTTTTACAAATTGTACCAGTTACTAGTTTATTTGGATTTCTTATGTTCGCAGCACAAACATCTCTAGCCTTTTTAAACAGATGTGGATTCACTCTGACAAATTTTGTAACCTCAAATATGTACAGACTTGGTAAAGGCAAGACTTTTAACTTCGTAAAGAGAGGCTTACACGAGGCCGAAGGAGCAGCCCCACAGAGAGACCTGATGCACTTTTAACTTCGTAAAGAGAGGCTTACACGAGGCCGAAGGAGCAGCCCCACAGAGAGACCTGATGCACTTTTAACTTCGTAAAGAGAGGCTTACACGAGGCCGAAGGAGCAGCCCCACAGAGAGACCTGATGCACTTTTAACTTCGTAAAGAGAGGCTTACACGAGGCCGAAGGAGCAGCCCCACAGAGAGACCTGATGCACTTTTAACTTCGTAAAGAGAGGCTTACACAAGGCCGAAGGAGCAGCCCCACAGTTAAACCTGATGCACTTTTAACTTCGTAAAGAGAGGCTTACACGAGGCCGAAGGAGCAGCCCCACAGAGAGACCTGATGCACTTTTAACTTCGTAAAGAGAGGCTTACACGAGGCCGAAGGAGCAGCCCCACAGTTAGACTTTTAACTTCGTAAAGAGAGGCTTACACGAGGCCGAAGGAGCAGCCCCACAGAGAGACCTGATGCACTTTTAACTTCGTAAAGAGAGGCTTACACGAGGCCGAAAGAGCAGCCCCACAGTTAGACCTGATGCACTTTTAACTTCGTAAAGAGAGACTTACACGAGGCCGAAGGAGCAGCCCCACAGAGAGACCTGATGCACTTTTAACTTCGTAAAGAGAGGCTTACACGAGGCCGAAGAAGCAGCCCCACAGAGAGACCTGATGCACTTTTAACTTCGTAAAGAGAGGCTTACACGAGGCCGAAGGAGCAGCCCCACAGAGAGACCTGATGCACTTTTAACTTCGTAAAGAGAGGCTTACACGAGGCCGAAGAAGCAGCCCCACAGAGAGACCTGATGCACTTTTAACTTCGTAAAGAGAGGCTTACACGAGGCCGAAGGAGCAGCCCCACAGAGAGACCTGATGCACTTTTAACTTCGTAAAGAGAGGCTTACACGAGGCCGAAGAAGCAGCCCCACAGAGAGACCTGATGCACTTTTAACTTCGTAAAGAGAGGCTTACACGAGGCCGAAGGAGCAGCCCCACAGAGAGACCTGATGCACTTTTAACTTCGTAAAGAGAGGCTTACACGAGGCCGAAGAAGCAGCCCCACAGAGAGACCTGATGCACTTTTAACTTCGTAAAGAGAGGCTTACACGAGGCCGAAGGAGCAGCCCCACAGAGAGACCTGATGCACTTTTAACTTCGTAAAGAGAGGCTTACACGAGGCCGAAGGAGCAGGCCCACAGAGAGACCTGATGCACTTTTAACTTCGTAAAGAGAGGCTTACACGAGGCCGAAGGAGCAGCCCCACAGATAGACCTGATGCACTTTTTTTTGGGCAATGAAGGCATGATAAATTTATGAGGCTCACGTGTCGTTTTTAGGAGGGTTCCGTAGTCAAAACCCTTATAGTTTCGCCATATTCGTAGAAGTTTGTAATTTACTAATTTATATATTAATCATGTCGACAAAGCTGAAGAATAAAATCTTTAAGAAATATTTTTTGGGGTTCCTACCCCTGGTAGGGTACTTCCCGTTCGTCCACACTGCGGACGATTGGGAATACGTGAATTGGGGGTTATTATTTTTATTCACGGCTATACCTTATATTGTGAGGTATCATTGGATAGGTTTTTTTAAAAATGATGGGGGTTTGCTGAAACCGTTTTTCGATGCTAGTGTCATTTTAGAAATATTTCGTTTTAAAGTGCTTATTTTTGTTAGAGTCAAGTGTGTCCCCACCTTTGATCACAAAAGGCCCCACCTACCAGCAAAACCATTGTATTTGGAAATGTGAAAAAATTTACGGAAGTAGTGTATAATGATGAATTTAAAAGGAATCAACATCAAGTAGGCTTTAAAGGATATCGATATCATAGAAAAATGTGTTGATGAATGTTAACTGTCTTAAACAGGTACCTAAGCTGTGAACGTGAACTGACAGAGTAACTTATGCATTTGTAATGTTGGTAAAGAAAGGATAAGCATATACTAAGGATCTTATTCGTCATCATGTGGGTTGTAAGTTCGACAACCGACCTCACAAACCACGGTGTCAATTTATCATCATCATCATCTCATCCGGAAGACGTGCACGCTGTATGTATAAGCCTCCCCCTTACGTTTCCATCGTGAACGGTCCTGTGCTACCAGCGCCCAACAACCTTCACCAATCCATCTAAGTAACTATGTATGTGTGAGTATTAAAGATTAAAAACCATATTATTTTTAGATTCTTTAGCTAAAGCAATTAAATATCATCCTAAGACCGTTTAAACACAGTACACAGCCTTTGTATTTCTTCACAGAAAGAGTAGATTTCTTCAAGATGTTTTTCTTGAGCTAGGCTTAGTTTAGGTATAATATAACTTAACAGTATTACGTAACGACCATAACCTACGGTGTTTAGGCTTACAGTCCGCCGCACGCGCACGTGGTGTTGCTCAGCTGAGTTTTCAAAACATTGCACGGGAGTCACCGGTTATGTTGTTGGCTCTAAGCAAAACATTATTAACCTAGGTCTTTTAATCATGCTTTTAATACTGGGTTTGAAATTGTGTTATTAATCTTTTGATGTATAAGTTAAATTGACCCAAACCTCGAGTTATGTGGTTACCAAGCATCATCAACAGTTATACCTTTTATATACGTCCTCTGTGAGGGCTCGAGCCTACCCAGAATTAGGGTGATCAGGCCTAAGTAGATCACGCTGGCTCAGTGTTTGTTGGTCGAGTTTACACACAAACACAACCTCTGAATTTCGTTGCAGAAGTGTGCAGGTTTCCTCATAATAATATTCCTTCACTGAAAAAGAGTCGAATTACAAACTTATTCCTGCAGTTAATAACACAGTTAATTATGTCCTAACTGTGCACACAAAATATGTTATCTAACTGTAAATACTCGTAAGCTTGGTAATCATACAGCTCGAGGGTTGGTTATATGTTAGAAGGTTTTAAGTCGCAAAGTATTAAAAACGTGTAGAGATAATAAAGATAATTCATGTAGTAGATAGAAGGCACGGCAAATGTGATGTTCATTATCACTAGCACCTACAGAAAGTATAAAACAAATGTCTCATTATTATATTGTTTATTATTACATTACACACATAGCCATATTTTTTTATAATGTTGAAAAGCAGATAGTAAGGCAAGGCTTGTCAAAAAATGCGCTTCCTACTTGATTAAAAATATGTATATTTAAGAATTTCTACAAAGGAAACCTACTAAAGCAAGTTTCAAATGATTTATTTACCGGCATAATGGCATTGACTATTGTGTCGCTTGAATGCGAGAGGTCGCGGGTTCGATCCGGCTCGACTCGTTAGAGAAAGCCACTTTGTAATCATTCGATATAGATAATAGAAACATGTAGATAGATAGAACTGAAGATTAAAAATGGAAAAGATCAGTAATTTCATTGTCAAAAGAAACAATACTTTTTATGGATTCTGTGCCTCAAAAGGAAAAATGGAGCCTTTCTAGGATTACTTCGTTGACCATCATCATCATCATCATCATCAAATATTTATCAGTCTAATTTTAGGTATTTAATATTTCTAGTCTAGTTTTAGGTATTTAATATTTATTAGTTTTTTAATAATATAATAGAAAATCAAGGACGTTTAAACAGTAGCTAGAAAACTTTGTATTAATTATTATTAGGATTCTACCAAGGACGTTTAAACTTCTACAATCTTTCTTCCCATTTTTCTAATATTTACAACAGTTAATAAAGAACAGGTTTACACCGCCGCCGCCGCCGTGCCGGGGGCTTTTCTTTTTTAGTAGGTATATAAGTTATTTTAAATTCCAAACCCAAAAACATCTAAGCCACTTTTATTGTCAAAGCACAGAATTAATCTTAAGTGTCGGCAATAAACGTTTTGAATTTGAAGGCCACGTCCTTTGGCCTGTCTCCCTGTTTCTCGTCTCTGTGCTCATTCGATAACTCGTATTTGCATCAGACTTTGCTTCGGCCGATTGTTCCCAAGTCATCTAAAAAGGTAGTCTACACTATAGGCTCCTTATCAGGGGCTATGGGTCGTGTTCGTGTATAACTTGTCTTAGCTTGGTTGTATCCTTTTTTATAAATAGAGAATATGCACATTTTTTTAAATTAATTTTTCGAAATATTTCCAGATAAACACATAAAAAATAATTTTTCAAATATCTTGCTCAGAAACAAAGTTATAAGGCTTCAAATTTTATGGTCAGACAGAGAGGTCCGACTTGACCTGTGATGTCATTCTGTGCCTCTTACGAAAACAAAATTATATGGCGGATGTAATTTTTAGGGTTCCGTAGTAAAAAAGGAACCCTTATAATTTCGGTATGTCCGTCCACGACTTAGCTCAAAGACTCTTAGTACTAGTAGGCTGTAATTTGGCATGGATATACAATATTAATCTTGCCGACAAATCTGAAGAATTAGGTAAATTATAAAATAAAATTGTTTAGGGTTCCTCTGGTACACGTCAAGTGGGGGGCTATTTTTTTTTCAGTTTTTTTGTGTATTTATCTTTTATTTGTAGTTTTGTTTAATAATGCTGTACCTATCAAGTTTGTTTTTCTATTAATTTCGATTCTGTTTTGACTGACAGTATTTTATTTTTGTAACTTTGAAAAAAAAAAACAATATTTACTCCCTATGAATTTAAAAGAAACTGAAAGACTTTACACAATTCATGTTCTGGTTGGACGTATACTTGAATAATTTTAAAGTTTGGCGAACTAAAATTCTGTCGCACTAGCGTTCATCGAGTAAAATTAAAAAATTCAGTTACGGAGTTTTTTACACCGCAAAAGTAACTGTACCTTCTTTAGTATAAAGTTAACACATTTAATATTGACATGTTTCAATTTTTCAATTGTTTTTAATTTTCATTCGGATGTTTGTGACTCAATCATGCATAACACGGATAAGACGGATTTTGATAAAATTTCACAAACAGAATATTACACAAGTTATGTTATCGCCATGTTGAGGTTATCCTCAATTTTATAATCGAATTCCAAACTGACGCAATATTATTTTATTCAAGTATATATTTATACACCTACGCTTGGCTTTTGAACATAAGCCTAATAAATAAACAAACATTAGTCTTCTTTTTATTATACATAAACGTGGTCCAAAAGAGCATGCTGGCCCCTTGTGAAGAAAACGTTTCTTCCGTTATGTCTCAACTCTCAAGTTCGAAGTTCAGAGCAACGTCTTACAAACTCGTAATTAATGGGAGATAGATCGCGATGATATTGTTATAATGTCAGTTGGATCTTCTTGTTGTAAGCACTTTGTTTCGGATTTAATGACGCATATATTTTGTTTCGTAATTTTGAGTTGAATTACCTAAAGGCTCCGCTGTTAGGTATTCTGTCTTTTCAAACTAAAAAGGTTAATTCTTGAAGAGTTAGTTAAGTTCAGGTAAAAACAGCAACGGAAAATTTTAAAGTAATAAAACCACATCATGAAACGAAACGTGGCTGAAACTTATAATAGTAATGTACTTTTGAAAGTGTTGTAAGATCTCTAAACTCTTTTCATTCGTTCATTTATTCGAAAATTTGTAATAAAAAAAGTAAAAAGGTAAATTTATTTTACCATAGGATGATTTTACATCACTACATTTTTTATAATTAAATCAATAACATTGTATCTTTTATCTTTACCTATATATTTTTGTATAGTTATTAAATTTAGTAAAAAATATATTTTTTTAGTTTGATAGACTGGCACATCATTGGAAAATAGAAGAAAATTATATAATTAATAGTAGTTTTTCACGATTGCGAAATTTCCAAAAACAACGCACTTCGCGTTGTTAGTTCCCATTTTCCCAAACGAGTCGTTGTTATCGTGATGTTGTTTCTGCGTTGTTGTGTCGTTGTGTTGTGCTGTGCCCTTTCTCCGCGTTCGTGACTCTCTCATAAAATTGCCTGTAAGGTTTCCAAAAGTGCGGTGTTACCAACGAGTGGATTTGGTCGGTGTACTTTTAGGACAATGTAGGATTGGGCAAGGCTGACTACAGATTGGTTGCCAGACAATGACCGTCGAGAAGGGGTCACGGAATTGCTGAACACATTCTGAAGGAGTGGGAGGCGGACACTCAGGACTGTAAACTCTGAAAAAATAGAGGGTAGACCGTTGTCCAGTATGGACTATTGAAGAAGCTTAGTCGTTATTGCTGGCCAGTAGCAGTATATTATGATGACGAAAACATCGTGAGGAAATCTGTATTCAGATGCGAAAGAAATCCGATGGTTGTGTTTGGAGTTGGGCAATCAGCACTAGGCCAGCAGATGATCACGTCATAGTACAGGGAGGCTGAAGTTCTAGAGATGACAGGACTCGAGGCTTTTAAACCCTTATGTTCAAAACTCGCCTCAACTTTGAAGACTCGACTACAAATATACGACTCGAGGCTTTTTACAAATCTAAAAAGGTTTGAGTCACCAGATGGCTCGCTTAAAAGTTAAACGACTTGAGTGCTTTACTAAAAGACTCGAAACTCGGACCCGAGCCTTTTAAGTAAAGAACACGAGTCGTTTAAGAATCCGAGTCTTTTAAAATAGGATTTCAAAAAAAGAAAACGAAATAATAAAAGTGTGTTTAGTTTACAAAAACACAAATACTTACCTTCACCCACAATACAACAATAATTCACATTTTGTCATCATACGGCTTACATTATATTACTGATCTGTGATACACCTCGCGACTCGCGACTCGCGCGAGCCGAGTCGTTTCAAAGTCAAAGTCAAAGTCAAAATAATTTATTTCCATAGGATGTTATTACATCACTTAGATCCGTCATTACATTTTTTTTGGGTGAGTTCACTAACACAATGGCGGAATCTGTGGAGAAGAGCTCAAGAAAAGGTTCGAGGTTTTTCGTCGCAACAAAGTCGTTTATAAATGGGAGTCTTTTTAAAGTGACTCGAATATAAAATTAAACCTCGAGTTGTAGTCGTTTACAAAAAAAGGTTCAAGGTTCAGGGTTTGCACGACTCGATTGAGTTGAAAACCTTAGAGTTGAGTCGAGTCTTCTTTAAAGGACTTAAAAGCCTCGAGTCCTTACATCTCTATGAAGTTCTGTTATGGTCTATGGATAGTCTATAAAGACGCTGCTCACAAGCGAAGTGCCACCTTATTCTATGCGATTACAGTTAAGCAATCATCAAGTCACGAATTGGTTGCCTTTCGTTCATTTAAAGCGTTTCTAGGGTTTCCAAAGGCATGTTTAGTCGTTAGTTCCAGCTGTTATTCCAGATAGTGATCGTTAAGCCTAGTCGGTGGGTATTGTTGGCTTAAAAACTGACACCAAATTGTTGATTTGTCCACTAGCTAACGATCGATGGCGTGGCCCTATTTGAAAAATCGTTCTTGGGCCCCTTTTTTAACTCTATCTCACGTCTCGGAATATGTACTAATCAAGAAAATTACAAGCAATAAAAGAGTTTATCGTTTAGCGACGTAACCAAGTAGATTTTACATAATATAATCAAGGAATAAAGCAAAAATAAATAATTAAAATCACCGAAAATCACCCCACATTCAAATTTGCAAATCTGTTTTCTCAATATTTTCAGCGACAACAACATATATATTTTTTTTGGTGGCTTTATTAATACCTAAACGGTGAAACCAGCTAGTTTTCACAAAAAAGAGATAAGAGTTCAAGAAAAACGAGTTTTTCGCACGATTCCTGCGCAGTGTCCGACGCAACTTCCGTGAAACATCGCACGCTAATATGAACGTTATTTCAGTAGTGCGTCGGTTGAACTTTTAACTAAAGCGCGTTGAGCTGCTAATTTAGGATAGGCTTCGCCTTAAGCCATGAATTTTATCAATCGAACCAAATCTCCTCGTCTGTCAACTCCTCGCGTGCGCCAGAGCAGTCGGAACGGTCGCGCTAAAAATAAACAATAAATGCATATTATACTATACATGCTAACGGCTTTGTTTGTTTCCGTGACGTCACAACTGATGAAGCTTTATTATATTACTAGCTGTCCAATCGCGGTTACGCTCTCGTGGCTATAAGACTTTTATCCGTAAAATTATTCTATGTGTTAATCCAGGATACGAACTATCACCGTTCCAAATTTCATCCAAATCCGTTCAGTAGTTAAGACTTGAAAGCGGAACAAACATCCAAATACATTTTCACATTTATATTCTAGTGAGATATAATTTGGCTTTTTAGAATTATAATAATTATCTGTTCTAATTCGTCATTCTTTGTCTTACTTAAGATGTTCTACTTATATTGTTGTGCTTTTAGGAAGTTATTTTGTAAACCTTAATGTAGGTAGACTCGCTTGCACCTGTAACTGTAAAGCTGGTACAATTATCTTGTGATATCTATAATATTTATGATAGGCTGCCTTACACAGCCTTTGTTTAGGCAAAATGATAAACTAGATAGTTAAATTATAAAAAATTAGATAGATAATTAAATTCGGAAGAAATGCCTTTCATTAGGCATTTTTTGGAAGGGGATTATGGGAACAACCCTATCAGACAGGTTTTAAAGATACATATTATTATAAATCGACATTTCATGAATTTCCTATCGAACCGTTCGACATAGGAGGAGCGTCGGTGGTCTAGTGACTAGGGCCGCTGCCTCTCGTCCGGAAGACGCGGGGTCGATCCCCAGCACCGTAGCCCCTCGGTGGGGACGTATGTGAGCTGTTGAAGATTCATAGGTTCATATTTTAATAGAGTAAGTATTAATATGGTATTACTGCGGCGTTTACTAAAGAACTATTGACACAAGCTGCGTGCAGGTGGCGGTTTTCGTGTCAAGCAAACAGTGTTGTTAAACGGCTCGCCGCGTTTGTTCTTCTTGTGTAATAGTCAGTGTGTTGTATAACAGCGTGTCCTAATTAGTTACCCACTTTAAGTTGAACGTAAGTTGCTTACGTTTATTTTGCGCTATTTCAAAGCGGTGGTGGTGGTGTCTTGAAATGCGGAGATTAATTAGTTGTTCATATTGAAATGACCAAGGTTTATTAAGTCGGCTGTTGACCTTAATTAATAATATTAATAAAGAAAAACTAAAGAAGTTTCCCCAATAAAATAAACTAACAATAGTGACAGTTACTACCTTAAGAACACAGAAATTATGTCATAGATAGTACTTAACGCAAGGTAAAGATCGTGGAAGACAGGAACCCATTCTAAGAAAACCCTGTGTATTGTATTATGCTATGTATTGAATATGCCATAGGTAGTAACTCAAGATAAAGATCGTGGAAGACAGGAACCCAAATTAGGGAAACCCTGTACTACGGGCTCCTGGCATAGGAGTAGGCTAAATAGGATGACTTCAACAAGTTTGTAAAATGAGAAAAAAGAAAAACAGATAGGCAATTAAACCTACACGATGAAGAAGATTTTAGTAACAAAAAACAAAGATAAGCGAAGTTGCGGGCAGAACGCTAGGTGTTCTAATAACAAAATGACTACGTATACTCGTTATAACACTGTTCCATTTAGCAAAATGGATCGTGCGTCGACGTCGCTGTCGCTGTCGGCGCGCGCGCACATAATAATTGTCATTATTGTTATCAAATGTAATTGCTTATGCTATTATTTAAATTGTTTTTAACTAGGGCTTGTGTATGTTTATCATAAATACAGAGTGTCTATCAAGTACGTAGGAAACTACTTAAATGTAATTATTTTTATGGTATTGTACTTCGATTTTCTATGTAATGTGAAATTGTGTTTATTTGTTTATCTTCGCAACAACAACGGGGCGATGAGATGTTTTGCGTAGAATATTGATTATGAATAGAGTAGATTAAGGGAAACTAATACACCTAATATATTAATTGGCCTTTTGCATTTTACCAGTGTTATATTTATCAAACATCAAGCAAAACTTTTCAGTCATAATAATAATCATAATTATAATAAACAAAAGTAAATTGTACTGGAAAATAATAATAATAATATAAATACATGCATTTACAACGATCGATTTACAACAACCTACAATAGTGTCTGCTACCGTGGATTTAAACAAATTAACTCTACCAATCTCTAAATATAATAAAATTGTTTTAAAATAATAATAATAATTTAATATATTATTATTAATTAATTAAATAATAATAATAATTTACAGTATAAGCAACTTAAATATTTCTGCTTTGTAGAGTGGTATATTTAATAGGCTTACCAGTGTTGAGCAGTTGAGGTGTAGGACATAGTTTGTATTACCGAATATTTTATGCTCTATAGCTCAACTATTTTTGCTCAAGTTAGTTGATCAGTAGGTCGTCTAGTTTAAACGAACATAATAATATAACCTACCGCTCAACAGGCACTGGCCGGCCACTTATAATTTATTGATAATACCTATTATTTATACTAAAAAAAAAAACTTAATACATTCAAAAACAAAAACTCTTATTCAAAAACTAAACGCCTCCCGCTTTTCGTAATATTTTTATTATTTTAATTTAAAATATGAATAAAACATTTCCCCCCATGGCGCATGGCGGAGACTTCCCAAAAGCCACGCCAACGCGCTGCCGTGTTTATTTTAGTTTACTAATTATAATCAAATCCTTCCCTCACACCGTAGCGTAAGCCGCACGAGAATATTAAAGTTATCGGTGTAGAACCAACATACAAATAATTATCTTGTTTTTTATAACTTCCTTCATCAACAGCTCACATTCCGTCCCCATCAAGGGGCTCAAGTTAGGGTGTAGGTTGGTTAGATTTCACACCACACACAACCTTTGAATTTCTTCGCAGGAGTGTGCAGGTTTTCTCACGATGTTTTCCTTCGCCATAAGAGCGTCGTATAAACGTAATAATGATTGAACAGTTTTTAATTTAATTGGCTTTTTTTGGGACTATGAGAAATACTGTACTATATTGCACAAAAAAAACTAAAACCATTAAAAAAATATTAACTTTATAATTAAATAATCATTTTATAAATAAATGCCACATTAACTATTGAAATCATAAAAATAACAAAAACTCCGTCTGTCTGTATTATTCTACGAAGAAAATAGAAAAACAGGCAAGAAAGACACAAATTGCATCATTTGCACATCCACTTGTTTATTTTATATACTTAGTTAAGAGTATTCTAACTTAAACATTAAGCAATAGTCACCTGTTTACTTCGATCAAAGCCATTTCTTTTATCGAAGCTTATTTAGCACACAAACATATTTGCACACGACACGTTATAAAACACAGAATAATTTATTGCCTCGAAAGAACTTTTGACTGCGGTGCCTCAGTTTTTTTCTGCCTTCTTACCGCCTCTTTAAATATCTTTGTAAATAGTTCTTCCTTTCTTTCTTCAACGCGTTAACGGCGAAGTTTACTGACTGTACGTACACTAACATGACTGTTATAAAAAATGCTTTCATTATTGCATGGTCCTCTTGAAACTTCAGGCTTTTTTTTGACAATAGCTAAATTTTGAAATTCACATTTATAAATAGACGCCATTGGCTAGATTTATTTGAAATCCGCTTTTGAAAATTGCTCTCACTGGCTAAATGATAGGCCGGTTTTTATTAATCTCTTGAAATCATTCGTAAAATACCAGCATCATTATAATACGCTGTATTGTATTCCAGGTCACTCATTTAAACTGTCGTTGGAGCTTCACTGGTCGTTAACGTATAGTACGAGTGTCTTTAAAATTGAAAAAATCCAAATATCGAAATCTTTCCAAAATCTTAGACGGTCTTTCGCTCAGTTTATATATTGGCAAACGAATGTATCCTTCCGCTTTTGTGTTAAAATTTTTAATTGAAAAGTAATGATTCCGAACCGAGTTGCGGATGCGGTCGTGCATATAGTTCGGCTTAAAAGCTCTTATTTCTGATTGGACTACGTAAAACAAGAGAAACACGTGTGTTAGTAAGATTAACATAGTAAATGAGTTCACGTTCGTATCCAAGTTAGTTTAATGTAAGTTGAAACTGACATTGTAACGGAAGGGATTTTCCTAAGAATTTCGAATTCAGATAAAGTTTTCTATTATTATAAAATTATTGGAATGGTCTTTTTCTCAAAATAATGTGGGTTCCATGAGAGTGTGTCTAGAAGCTTTGCCAAAAATTCATGGGAATTCAATTCAATTCAATTTATTTATTCATAAACAATTACAAAAGTGTTCGAATTATAACATAAAATAAAAACAGTACAAACATAACAATTTAAAATTATGCAAATTATTAAATTATCATTATTTTTAGTCATGCAGTTTTTAGAAATACCAGAAGTTGTCACTCCAGTCCTCTCCAGTCAGTATTAAAATTCTTCTACACTATATATATGTCACCGTAAGATTGTGAACGCCGTTAGTTTATAATCTTACTCAGAGAGTGATACTATATCGGAACCTTAATTCAATTAGAGAGTAATATACAACATTTAGCTGTTGCAATGATACAATAGGACATCACGCAGACTTCGCAGTGCATAGCAGGCAGAGCTTACTGATTTTTCAACTGACAGCACATCTGGTTTCCATTTTAGCAAGTGATCAAGATGTATTCCCAGAAAATTTTCTACAGTATTTATTTATTCATTATTTAGTTTAACAGTTCTGGTGTCTTTGTTTCTTGAGGTAGACTTAAACAGCAGTACATTCGTTTTACTAGAATTCAATCTGTTAGCCGTAAACCAGAGGTTAAACCTAGTAAGCGCTCCACTTAGTTCCAAAGATAGCCTATTAGAACTATTCGTCGCAATGACAGCATTTGTGTCATCAGTGAAATTCACAACTTTTATGTTAATAACTAAATTATTATTATACATGTAGTAAATTAAATCATTAATAAAAGTTATGAAAAATATTGGTCCAAGGACTGACCCCTGAGGGACTCCTCTGGTAACTTTTACCAGCCTAGAAGTTCGCACCACTTCACGACCTTCTTCTGTTACTTTTTTTATCCAACAAATTGTCTACGATTATTTAAATATAATTTAAATAGTTTTAGCGTGTTATCTCTAATTTCATAGTGCTCCTCAGCACTCAGATCCAGAAACAAGCCCGCAACTTTTGATTTAGCGCCCCCACTATAAACCAAAATTTACAAATTATTACGGTAAAAGAACTTTACAATATATTCTACCTGACTTAATTAACCAAATTCCAAAAAATATTAAAGAACACATTACGACAAAAAACATTTCCACTATAATTTCTCGAGAGCTATTTAATAACCTACAATCTTCCAAACAGTGAGCCACCTGTATGTGAGCCGCGTAACCGGTTTTTTACGTGCACTCAAGTTTGCGCCTGCGACTACGGAGTGCAAAAACAGTGCGACGTCTCTTTTTATCCAAACGAAACCGTACTATAGTGTCTTAGCTATAGTGTCTTTTTCTTTCTGCGACAATAGTATATAGGAATAGTGCGCGATCTTAATTTGAAATGTATATTTTATCACATTACTAATTAACGTTATTGTATAGTTTGACAACGTCAAGCGAATCTGGCATCAAGACAAACCTACAATAGTTTAATGATGCTTTTATTTAAATTGTATGTATTTTTTGTATCATAAATAAATAAATAAAAATAATAATAAAAAAATATCTATAGAATCGAGCATCTATATAATCACTGGTTCCAACTCCATTCTGGAAACCGAATTGCCTTGTGTGTAAAACTTTACTACAGTAAATGAGAAACTAGCCGTTTTTTTAAAATCTTTTCAAATATTTTGGACAACGTTGATAAAAGCGAAATAGGCCTGTTTTCTTGGGATCCATCGTGCAGCCCTTTTAAAAACTTGTAATATTTTGGCCAATTTAAGTTGCTCAGAAAATATATTTTGCTGCATGCATAAGTTAAATAATTGAGCAAGTGGTTCAGCTAACAGATCAATATTTTCTTTTATAATTGTGATAGGAATATCGTCATAGCCAGAAGATCTTTTATTTTTCATTCCTGCAACAGTTTTCCTAATTTCTCTTCCATCTATGAGTTTACAATTTATGGGCTTTTCGACACGATCAGTATTATCCCGAAGTAGATGTAGTATATTTGAAGTAGTATTTGGCTGTGACTGGCCTCTACTGTGATCGTAACTATCGCTAAAATCAACAATTTCTGTTAGGTCATGACATGAGTAATCCTGTTATTTATTTTTAACATTATATTTTTACTCGCACCAGTCAACTTTTTTTTAGTAAGTTTGTTCACTACTACTTTTGACGAATTTTTAACTTTTTTTATTTCGGACTGTAACAGTACTGGTACCGAAGGCACACCTCAAAACCTTCACTTCCTATATATTTTCAAATACCTACTTTTATAGTCCACTATGGTGGAGTGTGTATTTGCTTTATTTGCAGTACATAACACTCTTTTAAATTTGCTAGACACTTTTATTCCTCTTGTTGTTCGGTTAATTGTATTACTTTTCTCTAGATTAATCTTTATCTTGACCTTTGATTAACTTTTGTTTTAGTTTAATTTTGGTTAAAGATTGCCTGAAAAGTACTAAAAAATGACTTTATTCCTAGCGCAAACCAGTTCTGTTCTAAGATTTTTCGACGATATGTCTCTTTATTTTTCTTACTAAAGGACCGTGTTTCCACAAACCTCACTGGCTCTATCCACTTTTTTACACATTTATTATCTGATAGAGTACTTTCAAGATTTTCTATTAATTCATCTGATAGATTGGTGAGAATGTTATCTATACACAACTGTTTGTTAATTATCTTGGGTATTGTAATTAATTATAATAACTTGTCTGCTACAGTATAATCATAATAGAATAATACCTCTTTGATAAAACCAAATATGTTTGATATAAAAAAAAGGTTTTTTAACTAACGAAAAAAAAAAAACAAAGCAAAAACGGAGGAGGTTCTCAAGCCAACACGTTTATTTTGTATTATTATTATATTTGCCATCACCTCGGAATAAATGTGTCCCGGACCTTTGAAAGGCATATGTGGGGCTAAAGCCAACACGTAGAGGCCTGTTTGTCAATTTTAATAAAGATTTTGTGATTTGACACCACCCGGCAATAATTATCCCTGTGTGTACTAACAGTATTGCGCCCAAGGACAACCCCCGGTTAGTGTAGGACTACGGTAAGATATGGGAGCTGAGGGTACTGCGTTATTATGATGCGGTGCTAGTGTTTTGAAAAATTGAGACTTTGGAAAGGACTATGGCGCCTGCCCCACCTATGTTGAAAAATACGAAAAAAATGGGCAAACGGTTACTCGCCAACCCAGAAAAGTAGGCCCCCTGAACTAGTCACTCACACGGAGCGACAAGGCGGCAACACTAGGTGAGATGTTGAGGGTGAAGAGGTGTTTTTGGACTTTTAACCACGATCACACGCTCCCTGAGGGTCCAGCATCACGTGGCCCACTCGCCACTTACACAACACATTCACCCTTCGAGCTAAAAGCTCTAACAACTCCGCCCTGGACGGCATCTGTTAGGCGTCAGTGTTCACTTCGGCCGCCGGAGAAAGGAACAGAGATCTTCCCCAGGAGCACTCAGGTCCGTGGGGTCGCTACTCTCCAACAGCTCGCCAAAAGCTGCCCTGCGCTGCGGGCTCTCCCCCAAGAATACCCAGGTCCGTGGGGTCGCTACTCTCCAACAGCTCGCCACAAGCTGCCCTGCGCTGCGGGCTCTCCCCCAAGAATACCCAGGTCCGTGGGGTCGCTACTCTCCAACAGCTCGCCACAAGCTGCCCTGCGCTGCGGGCTCTCCCCCAAGAATACCCAGGTCCGTGGGGTCGCTACTCTCCAACAGCTCGCCACAAGCTGCCCTGCGCTGCGGGCTCTTCCCCGGGAGCACTCAATAATCAATATATTTATTCTTTTTTGGATTGTAGAAAATTACAAAATAACTGCCTGAATACTCGTAGGCACGTTCACTAACAAGGTGTGCATTCTATGAAGAAGAACCTACAGAAACAGGGTTTGCATCTTTTGACAACGGTGTGAGTGGCAGCCTCTGTTAACGAGAGTTCGTATTTCGGGAGTGTTGACGTTAATAGCAGATGTAGTTATATTTATGTTTCCTCTGCGTTACGTTACGGACCAACTACAGTTACGTTACTTACTAGAAAATACAGAACCTTACAGGAACTAGTACCATAGACAGTTTGTTCTTCAAACTGTGAGTGTGAAGGTTTCAAAAATTTTACATTACATAATATTTTATACCTACAAATGGAAGGAATTATTTATTTATTTTGTTATCTTGTTTTTTATAATTTCCTTCATCAACAGATCACATTCCGTCCCCATCAACAGTTAGGGTGTAGGTTGGTTGGACTTCACTTCACACACAACCTTTGAATTTCTTCGCAAGAGTGTGCAGGTTTTCTCACGATGTTTTCCTTCGCCTTAAGAGCGTCGCGCGTCGTATAAACGCAATACATAATGATTGAACTGTTTTTATTTAATTGACTTTTTTCGGGACTATGAGAAATACTGCACAAAACAAATTAAAACCATAAAAAATATAACTACAACTAAATATAACAAATACAACAACAACAATACAATACAACTTAATATAAATATAACTACTGTATATTTTATTCGTAACATATTTAAATAATAATTTTATAAATAAATGCCACATTTACTATTGAAATCATAAGAATAACTGAGACTCCTTCTATCTGTATTATTCTACAAAGAAAATTGAAAAACGGTCAAGACATTTCACACTAATTACATCATTTGCACATTCACTTGTTTATTTTATAGATTAAAAGTATTTTTAATTAAACACTAAGCAATAGTCACTTATTTACTTCGATCAAGGTCATTTCTTTTATCGAAGCACACAAACATATTTGCACACGACACGTTATAAAACACACAATAATTTATCGCCTTGAAAGAACTTTTGATTGCGGTGCCTCTGTTTTTTTCTGCCTTTTTACCACATTTTTAAATATCTTTGAAAAACTTTCATCCTTTCTTTCTTCAACGCGTAGATGGCGAAGATGACTGACTGTACACTAACATGACTGTAATAAATAATGCTTTCATAATTGCAGGGTCCTCTTGTAACTTCAGGCTTTTTTTTGACAATAGCTAAATTTTGAAATCCACATGTGTATTTAGATGCCATTGATTTGTTTGAAATCCACTTTCTGCTCTCACTGGCTAAAAGATTGGCTGGTTTTTATTCATCTCTTGAAATAATTCGTAAAATACCAGTATCATCATAATACGCTGTATCGTCATTCATTTTAATCGGGTCATTTATTTTAACTGTCGTTGGAGCTTCACTAGTCGTTGGATCTTCACTAGTCGTTGGATCTTCACTAGTCGTTGGAGCTTCACTAGTCGTTGGAGCTTCACTAGTCGTTAGAGCTTCACTAGTCGTTGGAGCTTTACTAGTCGTTAACGTTATAATACGAGTGCCTTGAAAATTGAATAATCTTCCCAAATTCTCGGAAAGTCTTCCCCTCAGTTTATATATTGGCCAAAGAATTATGTCTTGCATGTCTTCGGTAAAATTTTTGATTGAAAAGTAATGATTCCGAATCGAGTTGCGGATGAGGTCGTGCATATAGTTCGGCTTAAAAGCTCTTATTTCTGATTGGACTACGTAAAACAAGAGAAACACGTGTGTTAGTAAGATTAACATAGTAAATGAGTTCACGTTCGTATCCAAGTTAGTATAATGTAAGACTGACAATGTAACTGACACTGTATGACTGAAAATGGAAGGGATTTTCCCAAGAAATTCGAATTCAGTTAAAGTTGTCTATTATTATAAAATTATAATGGGAATGGTCTTCTTCTCAAAATAATGTGGGTTCCATGAGAGTGTTTCTAGAAGCTGTGCTAGAAATTAATGGGAATTATATTAGATATTGTAATTTAAAATAATAACTTTTCTGCTACAATGGAATCCCTATGTGAATAATAGAATAATACTTCTTTGATAAAACCAAATTTTATTTATTACAACAAGTGCACAAAACGAACCATTTTTATCCGAGACTTTTAGCAGCCCGAGCCGAAAAGGTGAGGGCTGTTAGTAATGTCGAGGATAAAATGGTTTTGTGGACGAGTTATAAACTCTACTTTTCACTTCGATTGCGAGGAAATAAAACAGTAGTATAACATAACTTTTCTTCAATTAACGAATTTACAAAATTATTGTAAACTTTGAGATATTTTTCCAGACACTGTGGCGGTAATATCTGTTGCACAACTCTCTGTGCATTCATTTCCATAAGCGTATTAGGAGAGAGTGCTAAATCCTCTTCTTCACTGGACTATTTTAATAATTTTAGCAAATTGAAGAAATTAATAAACGCACGAAAAAACAAGAGCTGTTTCCCGCCGCTTTATTTTTTTTTATCTTACGACATTGATATTAGGCTTGGGCTGCAGATCTATACAGACTACTATTAAATTAATTTTGTAATAATAATTTTCTTAAATTAATTAAATAACCTACCGTACTTTAGTTTAAATTTTAATATCTTTTATGTCTTAAAAACACATAAGGCAAATGGTTGGTTAAAAAAAATATTAAAGTAAATATTATAAAATAACATAATAATATGTTGTTTATATGTTGAAGAGAATAATTCTTATATTATTCAAAATTCGATTTTGTGCAGCTTATATCCTGCACAAATAAGCACTTTCAAAGCATAAGAAGTGAAAAGGTTTTTTAACCATTGTTTTTTTAAACGACGAAAAAACAAAACAAAAACGGAGGAGGTTCTCAAGTCAACACGTTTATTTTGTATTATTATAATATTTGCCATCAGCTTGGGACAAATGTGTCCCGGACCCTTGGGAGGCATATGTGGGGCCAAAGCCAACACGTAGACGCCCGTATGTCAATTTTTATAAAGATTTTGTGATTTGACAATAAAATATTTTGAAATTTGAGATTTTTTATTTGATTTTGTGATTTGATTTATAAAGATTTCGCGTGGGTTGTAAACCCTGGTGTCAGTGTTATAGAGCCGCCACTGACATGGCTCATGGCTTAAAAGCACGGAATCATCTTTACTTTCAGACAATCAGGTGATTCAGCCTGCAATGTCCTAACCAAACTGGGGAAAGGCTCACAAAGAGATTTTTGCTTGATAGTGTCCCCACCGGGAATCGAACCCGGAACCTCCGTAATGGGCGTCGTCTAAATCTCGACCACTCGGCTATGGAGGCTGTGTTTAATGCATGTAAAAAGAGGTTTTGGATGTGTTTAGCTCATAATTACAATTATCTTGAAATCATAAACGATGTCCTATTTTCTCAACAAAAAGGGACAAAATTCACGAACTTTTAATGATGCAATAAAATTGTATGATTGTATTGTTTAAATTTGCAATGTAGGTGGTAAAGCATTAAATTATAAATTAATTATCTTGTTTACCTACTAGCTATAGTTAACAGCCCATGGTTACCTAACTCATAGCAACGTGTAGCGATCAATTGTTCTGTCTGATAGAACGGGTACTTGGTTGGTAGTTACAGCAAAATGGAAGGTCACGGGTTCGGTAACCGAGCTTGGCCAAATTGTAGGTACTTGGCTATTTCAATTGTTTGAAATCTGCAATAATGGAAAACAACAGTTATAGGTCCCTAGGAGATACAGAGTAAGGGACAAATATACACCGTGTCAACTAGTGATCCAAAGGACTATAGGCTTTTAGCCCTCTTTTTCGGTGCGGAGACTTTTTGCGAGGGCTCCGGAGGCTAAAGGGGCTAATGAGCCCTTTAGCCCTGCGAAGACTTTTAGCTCTCCGAGGACCAAAATGGACCATAGGCTTAAGAAGTCTAAATAGCCCTTTAGCCTCCGAAGCTTGTCTAACGAAACTTGAAAACTACTACGTATCCTACACCTTGACGTCATTAACGTGCTGTCTCAGTTCTTGCAACTGCGGTATTGACAAGTTAGAACGAGATAGCAACAGTTAACATGCCTTCTGATAGCGGCCCTGTTTTTTTCATTGAAACAATATTATATATTTTATAAAAATAAATATCGGAGTAAAATGATTTGACATGCAGTTTTGGTTTATAAACAACAATGCAATGTTTTAAATGTCATAAATCCAAAATGGCGGCCAAATTTTTTGTTAACGGACCAATTTCGGTGAAATTTGGTTGCACATACTGTGTTTGCAAAAACAACATTGCAGTTGTAAAAGTGACAAAAATCCAAGATGGCGGCCAACTCTTACGTTTCTGGACTGATTTCGGTGAAACTTGGTTTGGCATACTGTTATGGCATAAAAACAACAATGCATTTCTAAAAATATCAAAAAATCCAAAATGGCGGCCAAATTTTTTGTTTATAGTCCAATTTGGGTGAAACTTGCTTTTACATACTGTTTTGACATGAAAACAGCAATGCAGTTCTAAAATTCACAAAAAACCAAGATGGCGGCCAACTTTATTGTTTATGGACCGATTTCGATGTAATTTGGTTTGATGTACTGTTATGGACCGATTTTGGTGAAACTTGGTTTGACTTACTGTTTTGGCATAAAAACAACAATGCAGTTGTAAAACTGTCAAAAATCCAAGATGGCGGCCAACTTTTTTGTTTATGGACTGAATTCGGTGAACAAAATAAATAAAAAAAAACATGAAGCGTGAAGCGTCGTCGGTTCTGTGACGTCTGTCGAGCGTTGGAGCAGACGGGTCCTCGAATGAAGACCGCGTCTCGGGAAACGAAGTGTGGGACGCCCCCTGCCAGGTGAACTGATGACCTGAGGAAGGTCGCTGGTGGTGGCTGGATGAGGAAAGCGGGTGATCGTGCGCTTTGGCGTACCCTTGGGGAGACCTACGTCCAGCAGTGGACTGCAATAGGCTGATTGATTGATTGTTTTTTTTTTTTTTTAAAACTGTCTCACCTGATGGAAAGTGATGACGAGGTCGAAGATGATACACGCTCACCCAAAAGATGCCTATTCACTCTTGCCTTGAATACACCAAGATTATAAGACTCCGGAAACACAGACGCCGGAAGAGCATTCCACTTATTTAAAACTGTGTCCATATTCTTGTGTGTTCTTGTTAAAAAACTTAAAACATACAATTAAATACTTACTATACTTGCATATTATACTTTTACTATAGAAATTTTCCGAATTTTGGCAAATAAATTTAGAATTATCATACAAAGTATCTAACAAAAAAAAAAAAAACAAGTCAACTAGTATAAAAAAAAACTTTTGAAAGGTTGAATAGGCTGTACTATCACCCGAAATTACGATATTTACCAAACACTTTGTAACTAATAAAATTAACTAAGAATTTTCAAAAGTTACAAAAACACCGCCTTATTTTAAACACTTTACATTGTAATATTTTGTAACTAACTTAACTGTGAAACCGGTTAGAACTGGTTAATAAATTATAATGTATCTCGTTAGTACCGTTCGCCTTGACATTATAAATATCAGTCTACTCCAAAATAATGTTCTATTATATAAAAAGACAAAAGAATACAAGTAGTAATTGATGCAGGGTCTTATTTTTAATAAATTACGATAATTAAAAATTAAAAGATGCGATTCGCGTTGTTTCTTTGTCTTCTCCGCAAATTCACATTTCGGTAGTGAACGTGCCCAATGGAAATAAAAAAATGTTTTTTGACAAATCTATTGTACTGTATCTTAATTAGTTTTGTTTATTATACACTGATACTCGTAACGGTTTAGTTTTGGTATCTTCTATAATTGATGATTAATCCTTTAACTCCTCGAGGAGCATAGGGCCTCAACCTCAACAGTTTTCCTCCATAGGCGTCGATCTTGTGCCCTTAGCCTCATTCCACGACATCCCAACGTTGAATGGATCTCCTCCAGGTGGTGCCGGGGCGACCCTGTTTTCTACGACCACCAACTGGGTTCCAGTCCAAGGCTGATTTAGAGATGTAGCTGTCGGGTCTCCTTAGGCAGTGCCCTATCCAACTTCATTTAGAGATGTAGCTGCCGGGTCTCCTTAGGCAGTGCCCTATCCAACTTCTTTTAGAGATGTAGCTGTCGGGTCTCCTGAGGAAGTGCCCTATCCAACTTAATTTTCTCTGGAGGATGATCTTATTTATGGGATTTTGCCTAGTGATCCTTCAGAAGCTTTGATTGGTAATAGTATCCGGCCAAAATATTCGCAATATGGAACGCAAAAACTTGTTGACACACACCTGCAACTTATTGGAGATAGCATTGGTTACTTTCCAGGTTTCACAGCCATATAAAAGCACAGATTTTACATTTTAATAATTATAAAGCGAAAAATTGAAAATTTTGTCAATCTTGGATACGACCGAACCTTCATCTCCTTGGCGATCTTTCTTTATCATGTGGTTTTAAGCTATCGACGTCACAACCTTTGTGTTATGGAATCGTCATAGTCTGACAAGTTTGCTGCTACCCGGGACCAAAGGCTTAACGTGCTTTCCAAAATACGGAATTTTGATTTTAGGACAATCAGCCGAATCAGCCATCAATCCGATTCGGTGAGAATGATTATTTTTCTTAAACACAATTTTGTTAGACCCAGTATACAGTAAATGTTACAACATTTTGTTACCAAACATAATTGTTCATAGAAAAGGTACAGTGTGTGTGTGTGTGTATGTTTAGGTAAGTATGCAAGTGTGTGCAGCTCAGCTGTTGTTTGTTCGCGATGGCGCATGGCGAGGCCGAGAGCGCTGCGGGGGTCGACGCCCTGGGCACAGAATATTAACAGAAGGGACAGTTGCTAACATTCGAGATGCACCTTGTATACAAAATATTATGATGTAGAAGTAGAAAAGCGATGTCAGTTACTGCCGCCGCCACGCCGCTGTTTGCCTCTTGAAATATATCAAAGAATTGAAAGAACCGGAGACCCGGGTTCAAGTTGCTTTCAGGACCGAAAATCGGTTGTTATAAGATATTATTTATCAATAGATTACTAGTGGCTCTATGAGCTGCAGACCTCGCGAGTCTTTACGTAACTTATGACTTGATGTGACCATTTATTTTTATTTTTTCTCTACAAACATTTTCGACTCCTTGAAATTTATTTATCACATTTATCACATTTCTTTTATTTTACCTATTTCTTTATTTTATTTTTATATATTTTTATTGTTTGAGAAATGTGACCTGTAGAGGAAAACAACCTCAGCAGTAGACCTTGTAAGCTGAAAACTCCCATAACTCCGTCATTTTAAAAAAATTAAAAGAATTTACTTGATTAATTTATCGAACCAGCTCCCAAAATGTCACGAGAATCGTTTGAGAAACGCAACCTGTAGAGAGGGACAAACAGATGGACAGACATACGAGTACAAAAGCGACGGAGACGCTTCGCTCGCTCGGGCCATTCTCAGTTTCTTTTCTCCTTCTTAATTTATTCGTGTGCTACTGTTTGAATAAAAACACACATACACAAGACTAAAACAGACTGGCAACTACTTCATATTACCAAAATATTATACATATTTTTTGTAACAGGTAAGTAGGTGTAACACGTTTTTAAAATAGATTTAAAAGTAAAACGCAATTCACGTGCTCCATGTTACAGATAGTAAAATTATAGCCTTATAATAATTATACACCTATATTGTGTACGTAATTATGTTCAAAATGTTCAAGGTAATGTTTTTATTTAGAAGGAATGACGAAAATAATCTTTAATTTGCGTATTTAAACCAATACGAAGCAAGAAAATGTCAAAAGTTAATTAAATATTTTAGGCGAAGCGGTAAAAATATTGGCAAAAGCGCTCGCTCCGATAATAATCCTCCAGCTTGTTATAAATAAATATCGATGAAATGAGGTCAATTTGATTGTAAGCACGTTAAAAAAACACGTGTGATACGTCAGAGGCTTTTGGTGACTCGATAACTTTGAAATTGTAGGCCTGGATTGTGAGGTTTGGGATCCAGGAGCTCGAACCTCTCAGTGGGGACTTATAATAAGCTGTTAAATGACCCTTCGGTAGGAAATAATTCATCATCATCAACGGCTCATAGACGTCCCCACCGAGGGGCTCGAGCCTACCCTGAATTAGGACGATTAGGCTTTAGACGACCGCGCTGGCCCAGTGCGGATTGGTCGACTTCACACACAACCTTTGGATTTCTTCGCAGGAGTGTGCAGGTTTCATCACGATGTTTTCCTTCACCGTAAGAGCGACGAATAAACGCAAATGTATTCGAAATTCGAAAACACATAGTACGTGGTGAGGATCGAACCCGCGTCTCCCAGACGGGAGGCACTCTTAGGAAATAATTACAAGCTGATAAATAAATGACGTCTGCCGAAATGGAAGTGCGTTCTAAAATCTATCTCCTACTAGACACGCCCTCTGTCGGTCAAATGTTACCCTTATCGCAATGCTATCTTCCCCACGCGACTCTATTGCACTTCTTAACTATAATAATAATAGTTCACAACTTAAAGACCGAGGTTATCTGAATTATCACAGCTCGCAAGCGCAAGCAATAACTATATATTATTTTAATCATTATAAAATAATCAAGTGTAGTAAATACAAATATAACTCGATAATGTTCAGAGGGGTAAGTAGATACCATATCCTTCCACTTGCTACGATCCAGATATACGTACAATACAATATGATCAACTGACTCTAAAAGTCCGCTCCGAATTATTATAATTCAAAGAATAGTATATATTTTTCTGTAATCTAAGCTACTCATTAAATGAATACCTACATACCCGTCTAATATAAAATCATTCGGCTTGTTTCCTACTGAGATACTGCCTGTACTTTCCCTGTCGCGTGTCGTGTCTGCACCGCTGCATCTATGCGCCTAGCAACAGCAGCGTGTAGTTCGGTAGTTGCATGTTGCGCAACACAGCCCCCCCCCCCGCCGCCTTGCCCCTGCCTCGCCCGCGTGCCTCGGAGAAATAAACAACATGTCGGTGTCAATTCCAACATGATATACACCTTCAACTTTAAAAATATATTTCGTTAAATCAAATTGTTAAATAAAGCTTGTTAATAATAATACAGAATACCAATTCTTGATACGCGTGGAACAAAAGCGCTGATGGGTCTTGGTAATTAATAAACTAGTGGCTCTGTGAGCTGTAGACCTCGCGAGTCTGTATATCTTGTCATATTTATTTTTTATTTTTTCTCCACAAACATTCCCGACCCCTTGATTTTTATTTTTAATTTTTAAAGTTTATTTTATTTTATTGGTTAAGAAATGTGACCTGTAGATGAAAACAGCCTCAGCGGTAGACCTTGTAAGCTGGCAAACCCCATAACTCCGTCATTTTTTAAAATTTCCAAAAACTGACTTGACAAAAAAAATCGATTAATTTATCGAACCTGCTCACAAAATTTCACGAGAATCGGTTGAGAAACGCGATGTGTAGAGTGAAACAAACAAACAGATGGACATACAAAAGCAAATTTGACCAAGCTGAAACAGAGACGCTTCGCTCGCTCGGTCAAAGATCGTAGGTTCACAGCAGGTCAGATTTACAATAGATCAGATTTGTTTCAGATGACGGCATATAAACATGACTGGTTATTGTTTAATTTTCGTTATCTATTAATCATAAATATCCTTCAAGACCAGCTAAACCAAAAATTTTTGAAATAATGAATTTAAATTCTGTCTTAATTTTTTTTTAAAGAATGGTGAAATCGAATGAAAGAGCTATTTAAATTGCTGAAGGCTATTGTTTCGTTTTTTTTCTTACATAACTTTGAATAATGAATAGATTTTTGTCAATCCCTTTAAAAAATAATTAAAAAAATTTTATATAAAATTGATTTATTTCAAAATGTCAGCCAGAATCGCCGTAAAAGTTGTTTACGGGAGTGTATGGCGCCGATCACCATGGGATGTGTGACGGATGGCATTCAATGGCACTTTATGTATAAAATGTGTTCAATGGTGTTATTCGTGTGCAGTCAATGCCAGCGTCAGGTACAATACAATACAAATTATACTTTATTGACACCAAAAAGTTACAGAAACACAGTACATTATAAGTGGTAGAAGAGTCAAGAGGCGGCCTTATTGCAAAAGTAGCAATCTCTTCCAGGCAACCTTAGGGTATAGAAATATCATCAGTTATCCTATTCCAGTACAGCTCGCGTCACGCAAACGAACGCTGGACGAAGGAGGTCGCATTTGGTGAGGTTAGGACGTTGCAGGCTGAACCACCTTATTATCCGAAAATAAATTATGATTCCGTGCTTCAAAAGGTATGTTAAGTCATTGCTCAAATGTAAGTGTAACATCATAGTCTATAATTAGTCTAGTCTATTTAGTACTAGCTAACATGAAATAAAAAACTTATTTTGTATAAATTATTATTTCTTTCTTTCTTAAAAATATTAGTAACTTATAATCATTAGCAGTTTGTCTGAGGAATCAGAGTCTCTAATACTCATCATCATCATCATCGTGTGGGTTGTAAGGTCGACAACCGACCTCACAAACCCTCATGTCAGTGTTATAGAGCCGCCAAAGGCCACTGACTTGGCTCGTGTAACGACTAGATAGTAGCCGGGACCAACAACGGCTTAACGTGCCTTCCGAAGCACGGAATCATCTTTCTTTTCGGACAATCAGGTGATTCAGCCTGCAATATCCTAACCAAACTGGGGAAGGTCTCACAAAGATATTTTTGCTTGACAGTGTCCCCGCCGGGAATCGAACCCAGAAACCTTCATAATGGGCGTCGAAATCTCGACCTCTCGGCCACGGAGGCTGTTAATACTTACATAATATAAACAGTTACTTATACCTGTTGTCTTAGCAAAAACACGATTATAAAGTCATACTTAACAATGTTTTTTGGTGCATAATTACGCTATGAAAGTCTCTATGGGGTTATAATAATAAATAACAATAATAGGTAATATATTCATATCTTCCAATACTGTTCAGGTTGTTATTGGCGCAATAACCTCGAATTCAATGAGGTGGTTCTGGCACCTTGCCCGGAAACATCAACATTTACCAGCCAAATATCGACTTTGGTATTATGAAATAAATTGTACACATTATACTTGCCTCAATGAACTTATTATAATATTTTTTAGCCACGAGCCATCAATGAACTTATAAAATTAAATTATTTGGTTTTATCTAGGTTAAATTAGGTATAATTTTGTATCTAGAAATGATTACTTACTAACTAACTAACTTTTCAGTAATTTTGTAGTATACAACTGTTTTATCTTTTTCCTTGACTTCGTGGGCCTTTATTAAAAAATGTAATAGATCTGATATCGTGGAGTCAAATCATTCGACATTACCCCACCAATCCGCTAGTGGTGGAGAAAGTGGAATGTAGAGTTTATATACGTAGTAGTATTTCTTGGAGGATTTCTCCGATTTCCACTGAAAAACGCTATTTTTTTAACTATATTTAGTACATTGATAAATATATAATAAATTGTGTAATTGAATCATTAATTGGATAGAGCGCACGAGCGCTGCATAAAAAAAATGTACCGTAATTAATAATCTCCTCAATAGATGGAGCTAGAAGTAACTTATTAGGTTTTATTACAAATATATTTTTGTTGGTAGAGGTAGGTTACAAATGCTAATAAGTACTTAATAATAATAAAATTGTCACGCCCATCAAACAGCCCTTTCGCAAAATTTCCTCCAGGCAACTATCATTGTAATAATTAAATTAAATTAAAAATCATTTATTTTCAGATTTGAAATCCATAGATGTGTTAGTATGATCTTAAATGCTAGTGTTGTTAGTAATATAAAATAAAAATTATGTTAGCGGACACGTGTGGAGACTTGTCCAGTGACGCAACAGTGGAGAGTCCCACCGGTCCGCGAACACCTTGAGGAGGCTATTGGTGCTGGCGCGGAGACGGGCCTGCATGGAGGCGCACCGTTTTCTCATTATTGCGTAAAAGTCATCCGTGCGCGCCTCCGCAAACATTCCGGATGCGCTACACCATCGCGACAGCCCCAACAGGATCCTGAAGGCGTTGTTATATTGGACCCGTAGGTCGCTGTATGCCCGCCGCGAATAACTGGTCCAAAGGCTGCACGTGTAGAAGGACTGGCAAAAAGCTTTGAAAAGCGTTACCTTCACTGGTTTTGTACAACGTGCAAACCTACGGGCCAGCATGTTACAGCGGACAGTCAGCGACCTACGCTCCCTCTCCAAGTCCAAGTTATCTCTCAAGTCCTCTGTGACCCAGTGACCCAAGTACTTAAATTTAGTCACCCATTTTAAGGGCGCACCACAGAGCAAGACATCGGGCACATCTGTGATGTTCATCGCGTTAGCTTTGAACATCATGAGCTCACTCTTTTTTATGTTGTACTTGAGTCCATGTGCCACCCCATAGGACTCACAAATCTCTACCAGCCTGCGCAAAGCCCCTATCGACGGGCTCAGCAGCACCATATCGTCGGCATAACTGATATTATTTGTGCACACACCGTCTACGTGGCAGCCAATGCCGGTGCTACTGAGCTCCCCGATAAGCCTGTTCATGTAGAGGTTGAAGAGACGGGGCGAGCTCAATCCCCCCTGCCGCACCCCACACTCCAACCTGTACACATCCGAGCAAGCACCCGCCCACTTGACACAATTCCTCTGTTCGTCATACCAGTACTGAAGTAGGGACGTCACCTCCGAAGGCACTCCAGTATCCTCACGTAGCTTACGCCACAGCATCCCATATGACACCAAATCAAATGCTTTTGACAGGTCCAGAAAACAGGCAAAAACAGGCGTCTTCCTGGATGTATAGTACTGCACAGTTTGCTTGAGACACAGTATGGCACTCTCTGTCGACAGCTCGGGCCTAAAGCCAAATTGAGCGTCATAAAGTTCAGTGTTCGCTGCCATCTGTTTATCAAGCAAACCGTCCAACACCTTGGCCACGACCGTGGCGAGTGAGATAGGCCTGTAGTTAGACCTGTCAGAAGCATCTCCCGTCTTATCTTTGATTATCGGTACTACAACTGTGTACATGAGATCCTGCGGCAGATAACTATGACTTAGACACAAGTTAAAAAACATAGCCAGTACCCTCGACAAGTGAGGCCCAGCATTCTTTAGGTGTTCAATGCTCAGGTCGTCATAGCCTGGAGACTTTCCCTTCACCATTTTTCTAATTACATTGGCAACCTGCTTAGCTGTGAATATAGAAGAAAGTTCTCCCGACCCAACCCCAGCACCGGACACCCGCGACTCGTCTACCAAGGAAGATTCAACTTTAAAATGTTGTCGGAAAAGGTTGGCAATATCCTGCGGCTCGCTTGCTCCAGTCACACTAACTGGTAGACAGGGTTTTACATTTAATTTATTAGTAGCCTTATAATACCTAATAATACGAACTAGCATAAATTAGAAAACTATTCTTGGTGTCATCATCAATAGATCAAATACTCACATCCTCACCGAAGAACTCAAGCCTACCCTGAAGTAAGGCGTTCAGGCCTTAGTCGACCAAGCTGGCCCAGTGCGGGTTAGTCGACTTTGCACAAAACCTTTGAATTTCTTTGCAAGAGTGTGCAGGTTTCCTCGCGGTGTTTTCCTTCACCTGAGCATGAGCTACATGAGCGTAGAATACATTATGAATTCGATATTCGAACATGGTTACATTAGTAGGGATCGAACCCACATCTTCCGGACGGAAGGCTGCGGCCTCAGCCACTATACCACCGATGACGCTCTTTGTCGATTTATTTGACTCTTTTTGTGGTTTAGCAGTTGCTAATAAGGTACCTAAATCAAAATATAGTCTATTGACGGATTCGGCTCATAAGGGTTCATTTTCACCATTTTATTTGGAATACAGTATTTCCTATTTAACTGATTCCTGGAACACCATAATGTATTAGCAAGCCTATAAAATATGAAACGGTTTCTGATTGGTTCCCGATTCCGCGAACGTATCCCCATTATCGGTACCGTTCTCAGCGCAGGCGTCGATAGCTCTATAGTGAGATCTAACTACTTCTGCTTAGTGGTTAGTGGCGGCAAGAACTACCTGTTCTAGCTGTTTGCTATGAATTATGATCTACAGGCACAGCTACAGGTCGCTGTGTTTATTTTTTGCGCGAACGGTTTTCTGTGGGTCGTACAGTTCAGTTCCCATTCAGGAGGTTCTAACTAAACCATCTTATGTATCATATTGTGAGCAAATAATAATTTCATTTTATTAGACGTACATGTATTTACAGAATGTTATGTAAAAACTGTAACCGGTAGACATTTCTTTGTTCTAGTAGTATTCTACAATGCTTCGCTTCGGCCTAGCAACAGCGCGCGACCTAACACAGTGGAGGCAGACGGGCAGCGCCGGTGCTGCCAGTACAATGCTTCGCTTCGGCCTAGCAACAGCGCGCGACCTAACACAGTGGAGGCAGACGGGCAGCGCCAGTGCTGCCAGTACAATGCTTCGCTTCGGCCTAGCAACAGCGCGCGACCTAACACAGTGGAGGCAGACGGGCAGCGCCAGTGCTGCCAGTACAATGCTTCACTTCGGCCTAGCAACAGCGCGCGACCTAACACAGTGGAGGCAGACGGGCAGCGCCAGTGTTGCCAGTACAATGCTTCGCTTCGGCCTAGCAACAGCGCGCGACCTAACACAGTGGAGGCAGACGGGCAGCGCCAGTGTTGCCAGTACAATGCTTCGCTTCGGCCTAGCAACAGCGCGCGACCTAACACAGTGGAGGCAGACGGGCAGCGCCAGTGCTGCCAGTACAATGCTTCGCTTCGGCCTAGCAACAGCGCGCGACCTAACACAGTGGAGGCAGACGGGCAGCGCCAGTGTTGCCAGTACAATGCTTCGCTTCGGCCTAGCAACAGCGCGCGACCTAACACAGTGGAGGCAGACGGGCAGCGCCAGTGTTGCCAGTACAATGCTTCGCTTCGGCCTAGCAACAGCGCGCGACCTAACACAGTGGAGGCAGACGGGCAGCGCCAGTGTTGCCAGTACAATGCTTCGCTTCGGCCTAGCAACAGCGCGCGACCTAACACAGTGGAGGCAGACGGGCAGCGCCAGTGCTGCCAGTACAATGCTTCGCTTCGGCCTAGCAACAGCGCGCGACCTAACACAGTGGAGGCAGACGGGCAGCGCCAGTGCTGCCAGTACAATGCTTCGCTTCGGCCTAGCAACAGCGCGCGACCTAACACAGTGGAGGCAGACGGGCAGCGCCAGTGCTGCCAGTACAATGCTTCGCTTCGGCCTAGCAACAGCGCGCGACCTAACACAGTGGAGGCAGACGGGCAGCGCCAGTGCTGCCAGTACAATGCTTCGCTTCGGCCTAGCAACAGCGCGGGACCTAACACAGTGGAGGCAGACGGGCAGCGCCAGTGCTGCCAGTACAATGCTTCGCTTCGGCCTAGCAACAGCGCGCGACCTAACACAGTGGAGGCAGACGGGCAGCGCCAGTGCTGCCAGTACAATGCTTCGCTTCGGCCTAGCAACAGCGCGCGACCTAACACAGTGGAGGCAGACGGGCAGCGCCAGTGCTGCCAGTACAATGCTTCGCTTCGGCCTAGCAACAGTGCGCGACCTAACACAGTGGAGGCAGACGGGCAGCGCCAGTGCTGCCAGTACAATGCTTCGCTTCGGCCTAGCAACAGCGCGCGACCTAACACAGTGGAGGCAGACGGGCAGCGCCAGTGCTGCCAGTACAATGCTTCGCTTCGGCCTAGCAACAGTGCGCGACCTAACACAGTGGAGGCAGACGGGCAGCGCCAGTGCTGCCAGTACAATGCTTCGCTTCGGCCTAGCAACAGTGCGCGACCTAACACAGTGGAGGCAGACGGGCAGCCGCAGCGCACCCCCTCGTGCCGCCCTCTCCCTAGCTCACCTACGAGTATCTACCAGATAGGGCATTATAATTGTCAGCTGTCAGCAAACACAAGTACACCAGTCATTATTTTTTTTAAATTGTACTGGGCACTGGTACTGTTATGTGATAATGCGGGTTGGCCTTTTTCACATAACAACGGATCGACGTTTTTAAGTGTAGGTATGTGGTATATGATAGTCAAGGGTGACTTTGTGCAAATAGGTTATTGTGTGTTTAAAACACGCTAAAAGTAAAAAAAAAATGGAAAAAAGAAACCTAAACTAAATATAAAAAAAAAACTTGAATTTTTACCTGAACGTACAAAGTGGAAACATAAATGAACGAAACTCTTTCGCTGACAATTTACTGGCTTGTTGTATAGTAATGTTTACTAGATATAAAACGTCTAGTAAATACTTCATGTAAAAATAATTAAAATGATTAATTTCCGTAGGATGTAGTTACGTTTTTTAGATTCGTCAGGCGTATGCAGACGTGTAATTTTTTCTCGTGAGTTTTATCATAAACCAACGTTTCTTGCAATTTTCCGAAACTCTGGCCAGCAACAGTGCATGAAACCCTCCCCCACCTACCCTCCCCTTTCCTCCCCCTGTCACACTCTCACTGTCCCACACAGACGCCGGTATCGTCAGCTGTCGTGAACACGGCTGAAAATGTACATTTTTAACATCGGTCAGTCAGTGGTTTTGGTAAGGGTTGGCTGTGGGGAGGTGATGGCCAAATCGAGGTTGAAATTATAGCAGGAATCGAACTACCAAAAAAGTGCTCTTGTACTACGCTGAAATTTGTATTTTAGTGCACTTAGTACCTATAGCACTATAAATATTTCCAATCGAATCTGAAAATCTTGTTAACACAAATATTGCGATAATACAAAATATACTATTATCTAAGTATTTTGAAATAAATCAAACAATTTTTTTAGTATAACGAAGTATGGGTTAATTGTAATATTGTGTATTATAATCAGAAATAAAATAAGTGTAGGTGATCAGGGAGTAGGTACCTGTGATAAATAGGTCTGTTGATAGATCAGATCCTATCGAAAGAAACGTTGGTTAGTAAAACACCTTCGGGAAGATATGGAGTGGCTGGGAACCATACTCAATAACTTATCCCCCAAATCAAGCTTAGAGCAAACCTTATTCAAAAGCCAACATCCCATCCACTTGAAGTTGTTTCAAAAGCTATAAGAAATCCCTTTATAGCCTATTAAATCCGCATCATCGCCATCACTTGGAGAAGAACCGCAGGCAAATTGAGTTTTTCTCCTCAAGTTTAATCATTAGCCGAAGTCCCGGTCCGTTGTCCGCCATTATGCACCGCAATAACCAATAACTGGCTATAATAACAATAATACCAACCAATAATAACGAATAATAACAATAAAATACACCCTTTTATGGCGCGACAATACTAAATTGCCGTTATGGTCTGTTTTATGTGAGCGACGTCCCGTTGAAATCGTCATTTATTTAATTTTGCACTTTTGTTTGATCGAGTTTTCGTGCTCCGTCATTATTCTCTATTCCTTTTTGCAGCTAAGATGTTTAATGGTGGATTATTTTAGATTACTCCATGGCCCCTTGCAGGAACGCCGGAGCTCTTCAGCATTAGATAGTTATAAGCTTCAAAACATTCTGTTACACAACTTCTATTTTTTGCGAATTTTCAGAAAAGGGATTTTTTTAACCTGATATTTAATTTTGTTGACGTATTAAGCGCAACCCGGGGTTAATCTGGTTGCCTGGAAGAAATTGCTGCCTTAGCAACAAGGCCGCTAGTTGAACTATTTTTACTCTTACTGTATGTTTTTAAATTCCTTTGCCTTTGAAAATTTATCTAATGCTATTAGATAGAACCTTTTGATCGTCTTTTATACGTAACCAATCCATAATAGTAACCAGTATTATCTTACGAAAAAACGCTCGTTTTGATAATCTTTAGGTGCTCAAAATAATATTTTGGGTACATTATAATTCACAAGTTTTATGACGAAATAAAATTATTATTGTCGTTTAAATAACTCTTGACCTTTTACCTTTATCAATAAAGTTAATGAAAAATGAGCTTCGAAATAAAAAATAACGAAGTTTGAGTGCATTGAATGGCTCACAAGACGACGGTAGTGTTTTTACGATGAATTTTACAGTACATGTTACGTGAAACTTATTTAAGGTAAAAGGACACAAAATTGAATTGTGTTGGTTATTATCGCAATATTTTTTTATATTTACGATAACTTTCATTAATTCTGAAATAAACAGACTGTACAAAGTACATTATTTTGATGATCAGCAATATTCATTTATTGCTTATATTGCATTCGCTTTACTTAGTTCACGATTACCTTTTCAAGTGTGCACACGTCAATTTATTGCAAGTTTTTTAATAAACAGTAGTTTTTGGGAATATCAAGGATTTTACTCATTAACTACATATTTATCAAGACACTTATCAAGCTACTATTCGAGACTAACTCGAACAAAGACTGATATAAAGAACGAAGAACAAAAATATTAATTCAATCTAATATTTTAATCAAAAAAATATCTCTCAATATTTAGGTATTATCAATCAAGACTGCGAAAAAAATCTAGAATAAAAGACATAACATGGCGATATTTCATCAGATTTTGACGTCAGTTAGACATAACAGAGAAAAATATGCAAAACTATTCATAGAACCAGAGAATCATGATTGACGCGAGTCGCAAGCGCATAAAATATGGCCTAGATCTGCGCGAGTCGAGCTCCGTGCGGTCGTTTGCATGTTAAGCTGTTGTTGTTGCGCATACTCAATGTGGTGCGTCCGACGATAGAGTGACTATACTATACCTATGGTATACGTATATAGTAGTACGGTATACCGTAGGAGCTATAACCTATAGTCTATATTGATAACAGAGAGTTTAAATAGTTCGAAAGAGGTTTTCCCAAAAAACAGGTTAACAGACGATAAAGCTTTCTCACACAATCTATAGCTAATTTATTTTGATAACATAACGATGACGACCAATTAATAAACAATGGGTCTGAATTTTTTAGGTAAATATTTTTATCAAAGCATTTTACGGCAAAACTTAGAGAGACTTTAACACTACTCTATGGACGTATATAAGCTGTTGATGATGATACTATACGACTCTAACTTAGACAGATATAGAATATTGAAAAAAGCTATCATTTGCGTGATTTCCACACGTTCTAGAGCCCATTTTTATAAAAAAAAAACCTTGTTGATTGTTCACGTAATACACGCGGAAGATCATAGTTTACTCAAATCATTAGCATGGGGTTTTGTGACTCGTCCTCCCATACAAGGGACATGGAATTGATCGTAAAATCTGAGGTCTACCGTTACGTAGGTGGTAAGTTAGATATGTGTGAACTCTTGTGTTTCTATTCTATTTTTAAAGTTATGGAAATATAACAGGTAATTGCTTCCTTTTTTGTGTTCTGTAATCTATGCCCGTAAATGTTACGTTGCAATGCAAAGTTTATTTAGATGTGACGTTAGGGAGATATAAATTTAAAAAAAGTGAGTACTATGAAGTACTATTGTTGTAAATTACAACTTTAAAGCTATAGTAAGTATAGTTTTTGACAAATTTGAAATGAAAATACTTACATCTGACAGAGATCATCATGTAGCAGAGTGTGTCACACAATATAGTCTAAAATAAAATTATTGAATAAAAATGTATTTGATATTGTTCCTTTAAATTCACTTTTCTTTTGTTCTTATATAACACTTAGGTGACCGGATTCATTATTGATCTCAATCTATGCTGTGCTTACTATTTTTTTGTTGTTATATCCTGTGTGACTTTCTATAGTAAAATATTTTATTTCAAAATTAATGCTCTTTAACACACCACTTTTTAGGTGAACCAGGGGCAACGACAGACCAATTTCAACTGTATTTCTGAAGCGGTAGAGCTGTTATTATGTTGTAATATTTCTAGTGACTATAAAATGTGTGTTTACTCTCTAGATGGATATTTACGATGGACGTTTTCGAGTTTTTCCTCGACAGCTAGAAACAAGCTGACCGCTCGAACCCTTCGACATAAACATGCCAATTAGATTTTAGTGTTGAACACATTTAAAAAGGTAATTTATTTATATTTTGCAACGTTTAAATTTTAAAGTATCTATATTTTATGCAATGAATATAGAACACGATTTCCAAACCTACCACTTCACTCACTTCTTCTTCTTTCACTTGCGAGAATAACAAAGTTTAAAGAAATCAATATTCTGACATTTGTGTCTCAATATATCTATGACAATAATAAAAAAATATGAAAAAAAGTGTATATAAAACGAAATATAAGTAATTTTCAAAAGCACAGTGATATACATACACAACTTTAATACTAGAAATAAAGACAAGTTGGTTGCTTATGTCAGCCGACATAGAATTAGTAATTATTTTAAAGGTAATTGTATACGCTATTACAATAAGGTCCCTACTGATATTAAAAACTTACCTTTAGACAAGTTTAAAATAAATATAAAACAGAAATTGTAAAAAAAAGGTTACTATAGGATATCTGATTACTTAGAGGACAGATGTCCATGGGAATAGATTGTTTGTGTAGCAGGCTTTTTCAATAATATATAATTAGCATTAATTTTGTAATTGACAATATTTTATTTAAAAAAGGACACGCAAAAGATGCGATGACTGTGGAGTTTCTTCGGTGAGCTCTTCTCCACAGATTCCGCCATTGTGTTAGTGAACTCACCCAAAAAAATTTAATGACGGATCTAAGTCATGTAATAACATCCTATGGAAATTTAATACAAAAAAATTATATCCCTAAAGGTAAAATTAATTGTTACGTATACGAGTATTATGATATAGAAGTGCATAAATAAATTCATATCAAAGAAGATTAGGTAACTATAAATTTATTTGCCTTTTTATTGAATCTATCTACATCCAGTGATTTACATCTGTTGATCTGTCCATCTTATATTTTTGCTTTTGTTCAAAAACTCGTCTTACATTCTACGATGGAAAATCTTGAAATATTTTATTAAGTTGTCTATATGCAACCAATTTTTAAGTAGCTACGAATGTATTGAAAGAAGAGTCGATTTAATTTAAATACCTTTGAACGTTTCAGAATAGGTCCGAGGTCTTTGCCCGACGTGGGTGATAACAGCTTCTCCACTTATCAGTACGCATGCGCGCGTGCCGCATTGCTATACCCACGCCACGTCCCCACGTCTCGTGACACTACATCCATCGTTGACCGTCGCACGGGGATTGCGCGGACGTCGACCTCGCAGATAGGTGAAATGTGTGAATTTCACCGCTTCCTAAATCTAGACAACCGAAGAAAATATTCTTTAAATCTTAAAATTAACTTAAACGCGTAATGATTTAAATGCAGATTGACCTAAACGCGTAATGATTTAAATGCAGATTGATCCAATCGCGTAATGACTTAAATGCAGATTGACCTAAACGCGTAATAACTTTAATGCATAATAAACCTAAACGCACAACGACTTCAATACCTAGCGGTGGTGATAAAACATTAAAACGTATTATTAATGTTGTTTCAGACGTCTGTTTCACAACTTTTTAAATATTTCAACAGTTATTATTTATTTACGAAAAAAAACTAATTTCTAAATGTTCTGGTATAAAGTTTTCGCTTTCAAGGACTGAATAGAATAGAAAAGGGCTACAAAAACTAACGCTAAAGAAAAAACAGTTACGACCTTAAAAGGTTATTTATTTATTTATTTATTTTATTTTATTAAATAAGACATGGACAGACATAGACAGATACGATGTCACATAAACTAAAAAAACAAAGATTTTCTGGACACCACAGGTCGTCAGTAGATTTCTGGGTGTTTACAATCTGCACAAAAAGGTGGATAGCAACTAATTTCTTTTACTACCTAGGTACCTACCTACCTAGACATGTTATCTTTAATTTCTTAAAATCATCATTAATTCATTCTCATCTCATTCCTTGTAATAATACAGAAGAATGAACTCTCTGTACTGTGCTGACACTGCACGGATCGAGGCCAATATAATAGCTATTGGTCAATTTATCTCCAAGGTACCTATATACAACTACACGTGTACACAGTTAATTAACATACACACGTGTATGTACTACAAATGAATTCATGATTAGTTTGTGCCACTTAGCGTCATATTTAAAATGTTATGTTAAATTAAAAATAAAATTGTGCACAAACAGGAAAGGACGCTGAAAAGCCGGATATTTAAAAAACTATGTAGGTATAACTAATAATTACAGAACTCGAACCTGCATCTCCTTGGCTATCCGGGCCAGAAACAGGCGCAGGTTCGAGTCCTGTCCAAGATCGACATTTTTTAAAATTTTCTTCTTTATAATTATTAGATAATTATTTCGTTAACAGACGTAATCTGTAATTTATCTATACTGTATATAAAATTTGTCGAGAGCGGCGGTGGTATAGTGGCTAGGGCCACTGTTTTCCGTTCGGGAGACGCGGATTCGATTCCTACCTCGTATTAATGTATTTTCGAATTCATATGTACCTACGAATGGATTCGACGCTCTTACGGTGAAAGAAAACAACGTGAGGAAACCTGCACACTCCTGCAAAGAAATTCAAAGATTGTGTGTGAAGTCTACCAACCCGCACTGTGCCAGCGCAGCGGTGGCGACGTATACAATATAAGCAGTTAATGATTGATAAATCTGTTGATATAAAAGGAGAAGCTAAACTTCGTAACTGACATATCAATGCAGTCTAAAGGAGAGAAAGTGAACTTTGAAAGTTAGTATGAAACTCAGTCGTTTTAAACAAAAAACTACGCAAATAAAATCGCGGGTGGAAAGCTGGTAAAGAAGGAGAGATTCATGCATGATAATAACGATGAAGTTGGATCATAAACTTCCACAAGGTAAGGCAAATCCACCAACTATTTAAATAACAAGATCTCAATGTTGTAATCTTGTAAATAGTGCGTCAATGTTCATCTACGCGAGTTCATCGAACATTCTACTGTAAATACAGATACATTTTATTATATTATTCGGAAGACAAACAAAAATAAATTACAAGTTCCACACGTGATCTGCGCTCGCGCACGCCGTGAAATAGTTTCCACACATCGTCCATTAGATAGCGCGCGAAAATTCCTCAATTCGTGACGTTGTTTTGTTTTGAGGAGGATGAATCGTTAAATCAGGTATGAAAAGTTAAGGTTTAGGGTGGACTGGACACTGGATTTTTGACTAATTAGGAAGACCATTGATGGATCAAAGCTGTTATGAAGTGGGCAGTTGGGCAGTCCATCATGGGCTCGGTAGAGTCTGGTAGCCCAAACACTTTATCTACCTTTGAATTTATTTTATTTCTATCTCATAAACTTATGTAACTAAAGCGAGAGTTTAAAAAGTTATTATTTTTCTTCATATAACTTTGTTTAGTTTTTGTAGTTAATCATCTAGATAATATGTATGTATTATTTAAACAGTGCTTGTATGTTAAGATATTCAAATGAAGAGCGGTGCCTCCAAACACAGGCTTTGTCAGCTTAAATGGAGACACCAGCCCCTGTATCACTGAAGATAAAAAAAAAAAAAATTTATTAAAAAAAAAACAGGATAAAACTATGCGGTTGACGCGGCAGATGAGTAGACTCGAACCGCCTATCTATATCTGTGCTCGAACCTCAGAGGAAATAAAAGACGATCGCTGGCCGCTGCGCGAGGCGACGCTCGTCAGAAATCTTTGACTCGAACTGAATTTCTTTGCGCGAACGCGAATGCAGACTTTAGGGGGAGCAGAGGGCTGAAACCCTGAATGTGACCACGTGGCTGGTGAGTCAGTAGTGGCACATCTGAAGATTTGCTGGACCCTCACACATTTTGAAAAAAAAAGTATTCACGTACGAATGCAACTTATTGTCATGCCAGTACTTCGAGACCCCAAACAAGTCACTCGCTAAAAATTCTTTCATCATATGCTATTTGTTGCAGTGAAAGGATAAGTCAGTGTGGAGCCCCGTGATAGAGAATAGGTCACTAAGGTAATTTAAAGTAAAAACATTTTATTGCAGAGAAAACAGACATTAATAGTGATTTTCAGAACAATTTTAGTGCTCAATGGCGTCCTGGAAAATCATAAATTCATTAATTTTACGCTTCATAAAAAATATAAGATTAACTTTTGGAAAAGTCAATAGGGCTTCTGATCATCAACAGCTCTTTTATGTCCTCACCAAGGGGCTCGAGCCAACCCTGAATTAGGGAAATCAGGCCACGCTGCTGGACCAGTGCGGGTTGGTCGACTCCACAAGCAAACTGTGAATTTCTTCCCAGGATAGTGCAGGTTTTCTTACGACATATGAATTCAAAATTCGAAAACATATTGGTGGAGTCTCTCGGACGGGAGGAAGCGGTCCTAGCCCACCACCGATGCACCACCGATGTCGCTGAACTTCTGGTATACCGGCCCTGTAGCCTAGTTGGTAGTGCGCTTGCCTACAAAGCACAGGGTCGCGGGTTCGAATCCCGCCCAGGGCAAACATTCGTGTGATCAGCACTTGTGTTTGCCTTGTGTCTGGATGTTGTTTATCTATATATGTACGTATTTATCTATTTAAGTAATGTATATCAGCTGTCTGATACCCATAGTACAAGCTTTGCTTAGTTTGGGGTCAGATGGCCGTGTGTGAGATGTCCCCACATATTTATTTATTTAATAACAAATGGCTGATAAATAATGTATCTGTTCTTTTTTATGTATCATATGATTTTACTTACTTATTTACTTACTTGGTCTGACTAACATGCTTCTGTCGGTACTAATATTTCTAGATGAGAATAATTAATTTCCAGGTACCTATGAATATAAGTCGTTGCCACGCCTATAATACCGGCTTCGATATTTCTAACAAGACGCTCGCCAAAAGTCCCTACATCATCGCTGTCATTTCTATATCTGCTATTTCTATTTGTAGCAGTAGAGGGGTAGGTCAGTAATAATAATGAGCTCTATGGTACTGAAAGACGATCGGTAATAGAATGAGTCAATTACGAAATCGTGTTTTATTACGCGTTACCAAAAAATGATAATCTAATAATAATAATAATCTATTCTTTCTATTCTAAAATCATGAGTTTCAAAAATGTCTGATATTTATCTGGGACTGAATTGTGGGTGCAGCCATGATGAACACTGCAGCAAGAACGTTGTCTGAATGTTCCGAAGCAGTTACATCAACTGCACTCTCATCATCATCTTTGAAGCGGAAATAATCCAGCAACTTCCCGCGATCTTTACTAAATCCTCGGTTTATCTAGTGGGCACTGTTGTCTGCATGAATTCATTTTTCAGTTTTTTAAATATAATATATTACGTTATTGTTTAGGTAGTCACAAATAGTTGATAGTTCCCCAACTGCGCGTATATTTACAGGACGACTTCACACCGAGTGACCTTCGGCTGCTTTCACACCTCTATTTATGTCATGCTCCGTGTTGTCGCCACTAATTACTATGTCATTCCAGATTGATGAGCTTCCAACACGTTTGTTTACTATAGTAGCAACTTATATGCGCGTAGACGGCCTTGGGAATTCGCAATAAAATGTCAAAATACCTTTTTTGATATACCAATATCAAGTTTTTGCGTTTTCAACAATACCGCCTTAAAATCTCGTATATTTACAATGCACATCATCTTCCTCCTCAAATCGTTCCTCCACTGGTTCTGGCGTCTTGACGTGAATCGTGACGTCACTTGTCATGTTCATTTCCCTTCCCTGTAGAATTACGTCAAATTCATTTCCTTGTTTTCGGTGTGAAATGATGGCATAAAGTTGGCATGATCTTAGATTTTATATAAATTATTCAAAAAGAAAACATGCGCGCCTATTTTTTTCCTTGGGTCTCGATGTCCAAATATTTCTAGGTATAATAATATATTATTGTGTAGAGGATTAATAGCGTCCAGGTTTGCTTGCCTATTAGCAATTAGGTATACGAGGCTGCTATTTATGTATCCGGAATAACAAAAAATAACAAACATCTATAACCAAATATACTTTTATTGCTTTTCAAAATATTCCCCGTGATGATTGATGCATTTTTTCATACGTTGAAACCAACTTTCGTAGCATTTTTTCCATTCTGTATCGGGTATCTCCAAAACGTGCAGTTTGAAAGCATCAACGCCTTCTTCCCGGGTCGAAAATCGGTGTCCACGTAATTTGTTCTTCACGCTTGGGAATAAATAAAAGTCGTTAGGTGCCAAGTCGGAACTGTACGGCGGATGACCTGTCAAATCGATCATTTGACTATTTAAATACTCCGTTGTTGCGGCCGAAGTGTGACAGCAGGCGTTATCGTGGTGAAGGATTATTCTTCGTTGTCGATTGTTCTTGCGTATTTCTCCAAAAACTTCTGGCAAGCAAATGGTGGTGTACCATTCAGAATTAACCGTTTTACGATTCTCTAGTGGTACTGTAGCGCCACATGTCCACTAATACCAAAAAAACAGGCAACCAATTGCTTCAAAGTGCTTTTTGCACGAACAACTTTAGTTGGGTTTGGCTCATTTTGGAACACCGAAACCGTTGACTGCTGTTTAGTTTCAGGATCATACGCATATATCCAAGATTCGTCTCCTGTGTAGATATTATGAACAGCTGTTGATGTACCACATTTGTATTTTTCTATCATTTTTTTGCACCAATCAACATGAGCCTGTTTTTGTTCAACTGTTAAGTTGTGCGGGATCCAACGAGAACATTTTTTTTACAGCCAAATGTTCGTGTAATATTTTATAAATACTCGTCATACTAATGCCCAGAAATGCCTCTATCTCGCGATATGTAACATGACGGTCTTGCATTATTAGTTCGCGCACAGCCTCAATATTTTGTGGTACAACAGCCGATTTAGGGCGACCTTCTTTAAAATCGTCCGCAAGCATACGACGACCACGATTAAACTCGCTGAACCAGTGATACACAGTGGTTTTCGATGGGGCTTCCTCCCCAAAAGTCGACAAAAGTTGATCCATGCACTGTTTTTGAGTTAATCCACGCCGAAAGTCGTAATAAATCATAGCACGAAAATTTTCACGAGTCAAATCCATGGTGATGATAGACAATGAATTTTAAAAATGGCGCCACAATGTGAAAACAATTGACAGATGAATGAAACAAACTTTATTTTACAGCCAAAGAGTTCTATTTTTAAATGTTATAATTTCTTTTTAAATATTGTTTATGTAAGTGGCCAGTTCCGGATACATAAATAACAGCCCTTGTATAAGCACAGCACATGCAGCCTACGTTGACGTCATTATTACAAAACCTTGCTAGTTTACAAAAAAGACGACACACGAACGGCGCACGATCGATCGTAAAAAGATTCAAACGAAACTACCTAAAACTTATTTGTCATACATATTATAAAAAGTATGAAAACATCAAGATCGTGAGGAAGTGATGATATTCACCAAATATTTCTTTATTTATAAAATGTTCCTGTAACAGCTAATGTTTTCGTTAGCTTCAGTTTTTAAAAATAATAAAAAGATAAAATTTCTAAACGCTAATTTGTAATCAGAGTGTATAAAAAATAAATAATCGCTCGTATCAATCACGTCGCATCTCGCTGGACTTTGAAAACTTCAAGAAAATGTCTTAACCGGTTTCAGCTAGTTAAAAATGTTTAGAGGTGGGTTCGCTGGCTCTCGGTCCGGAGGTTCGGGGTTCGATTCCCGGTGGTCACTGCCACATATGAAACTATCTCCAGTTTAAGACATGATAAGCCGTGGGTTTCGGTTTCAGCTATATTATCTATCTTCTTCTTCTTCATCGCATGTGTTGTAAGGTCTACAACCAACATCACAAACCATGTAGTGTGAAGTATAAGTTGTTACGAAAGGCATGTCTGAGGCCTTTGTCGGCTCAACGACTCTGAAATCAAGAACTGCCTAATGATGATGATCATTCCGACCGTTCTCGGCCATGGCAACTATAATATAATAGCACAGTTACATAATGGTTGCAGGGTTCAATTCAGAAGCCAACAATCCCAACCATTACACTACAAACTCTTTTATACTTATTGTCACAGCAATACGAATAAATGTTTTTTCTTTCTTTCTTTATTTCTTTCTTCTTTTTTTCAAACTCTCTTATATAGCGCAAACTATTTAAAAAATTCAAACCTACCATCATAAACCCCATTATTTTCTGACACAAAACATGCGGCCACACTCGATAGATTAATTCTTGTAAAAGCTCTTCCTGAGTGCCGGTCCAAGTGGGGCGCGGTGATTATGCCGAAGGTGATAATGCGATGCGTGGGCGCACACAGATTGGCCTAGTTGCGCGTCGGGTCTGCGCCGAATCTACCTCTGTCGACTCTACTATGGGCGATGCAAACGAGCCGCATTTTTATTAATTGATTGGGGTAAAAATTACCGGGATCTACCGGAAACTACAAAACATCTGAGATGAAAAGCCACTAAGTTAAACAGTATCTAAAACTGGCTTTTTATGTCATCTAAAATCGTTAGCGCAAGTATTCCGGATCCCTTTTCTTCTGCTTCTTTCTCTTCTTATTATTATAACAACATTAAGAACGTATGGAACAACATTTTTCATTTAATAAAATTTGTGGCTCGTCTATACAGGTCCTAACTACGAGTATTTGTCCAAGGAGAGCCGCTTCACCCATATTATAGTAGATCGATACTCGTAAATCGACTGTTTTATGTAATTGTTTTGAACGCACGAACCCTTTGACTTCTTTTATTGGTTGCTATTTTTGTATGTGTATATTTCTATTTGCATATTTTAATGGATTTTGTATTTGTTTTTCGATCATGCTCTTTTGGCAATAAAATAAAATTTAAGATTACACCAGCTTTGTAACATTTTTACAAAGTTATTACTATTTTAAACCTAAAATATAACTTTATTTTTCTACTTCTTAATATTATAATTGTACAGATAAGGCGTTGGGTATAGATAGAGGTATTATCGACTGTAATGGTCCATTTGGCAGCTTAGGGAAACCATAAAAGCTCTATTTTTTATTTTGTAGATCTTCGGGCTATGTCGGTAACTGTGGTTTCCCATCGGGGGATCCTTGGCGAGGCATTTTCCAGCTGTGCACGTCTTTCGGCTGCAATGATGATGATGACGATGAGGTTCCATTTGTTTCGGGCCAGTCGTAAACGCCGACTGAGGGAGAACACTGTGTATTGCTTTCGTTTAATTCACGAGCTGGCTTGACGTATGCTATTCATTATTTTCAAGCGAGGTTTCAGTCGTAAATGAAAAACTCATTTACTTCACTAGTAATACTATTCTGAGTGAAACTCTCATTATCCTCTCCTATAAAATAAAGAATAGTAAACGACAGCAATTTCTACGTTTAAATTTATTGCTCACTCTGTGCTAGATATAAGCATACCTACTTCTATTTTTCAACGCGCTTCGATTTATCACCGCTAATAGTATAGTATATTTAGATAAGTACCCACATTTGTTTTTTTTTTATCGAAATAGGTTAAATTGGCCGTTAAAACTGGTGTTAGCTCCGCAGCCTAATCGGTGCGCTTGCTTGCGACGCTCCAAGTCACGGGTTTGATTTCTGCCCGGAGAAAACATATTGTGTGATATTATAGCTTATATCTTTAGTTGAAAGGACAGCATGATCCTATTTTTTTAGAACTATATTAGAGACAGTCTTACAAACTGATTTTGACAGTCTCGACCGAGATTCAAACCTAGATTTTTCTGATTGAGAGCCGAGCATTCTATCGCTCAACTGCGAAGGCTGTATTGTTGTTGATATTATAACTCATGTTCCCATTAAGAGACTTAGGTAAACTTAATAATTAACTGAAAAAATCGTATTATGCTCTAAGTTATATCAGCAACAATGAAGATTTATTCTTCTTCTTATTGTGTGACTAGTAAGGTCGATTCTCTATTAAAACTACATGGTTTCCTGTAATCTTCAAAGAGACTCTAGTGGAATCTAGTTTATTAAGGATTTCCTTTTCTCGCTAATCACAAGCCTTACAAACTGAATGGTTATAGGATGATGTGAAATGTCACAGGGCAATTATAGGTATATTGACGGTAGTCAAGTCAAGTCAAAAAATTTTTATTCGAATTAAGATTTTTACAAATCATTTTTCGACGTCAAAGCTATTATGGATGGCACGTTCACTACCAGTGTACGCCCTCTGTGGAGAAAAACGGCCAGAAGAAACCATTTTAAGTTCCTCTGGGTATGTAGTTAATATTATTATGCCGTTTTTTTGTTTTTTATTACAACCTCCAAATAGCAATAAGGTCGCCTGTTTTCCTGTTTTGTTTCCGTTTGGTACCAATAAAGTATATTTGTATATATGTATTGTTGTTAACTTAGGACGTGTAGTGGTTATTAGTCGCCTGCCCTGCTTACGAAGCAAAAGGATCCGGGTTCGCATCCCGCCCAGGGAACACATTCGTGTGATGAGCAGTTGTATTTGCCTAGTGTCTGGATGTTGTTTATGTGGTGTAAGGACATATTATTATTATTCATCTAGTTTTATATATATTGCCTGTCTGACCCTTAGCTCTCCCTCCTAGTATGATTTTAGACGACCGTGTGTGGGAAGTCCGCTCATAAAAATAATAAACAAGCTTTCACCTTACCCAGTAATCACCTAAAAACAAAACCGAAATGAAAAAGGAAACTCAAATAATATATCTTTTTTATTTATTTATTTGTACAGTTTGAACCTCCCTGTATAAACTGGCGCGTCGGGAGCGTGATTAAGCCTACTTTACATATTTTACTAATTAAAGATACGGAAACATACTGCAGGGGGGGAGTGGGAGGATATAACCTCACCCTCTATCAAAGGGAGGCGCTATGAGAGAGAGCGAAACAGTAGATTAATTACTACTTACTGTAGCTACTTGTATGATAAAGTATGAGTTAAAAATTATATGCAGCAACTTGATCGATTGGTTGTACTCGAGTAGGTGTTACTTCAGAAAAAAAACGTTAGCAAAATAGAACAAAATAAAATTTTTACAGAAGAGCCACTCCCGCCATCCTCAAAAACAATAACGTCATCTTACCAAATTCACTCTTTCACTCACTCTTTGGGCAAACACTATGGAGCACTGTTTGCACACTTAATAAAAAAATAAATATATATACGATATAACAATGTGTGCGTGCGTGAAATTTTGCGTTTGGCGTTTTGTTCTGACTGGACTCTCTCTCCCGCGCCGCATTACCTACTTTGTGATAATAGTCTCTTGTACAATAACACCAAAACTTAAAAACATACGGAACCCGCCAGAACATGACACCTCCAGTTATAAATATAAGAGACAAAGCTTATGTTTCTTACGATCGTTTTGTTAAGAGTGAATTTCCTTGTACCCACTTGTGGTTCGCGTAGACGTGTAAATAGAAGAAGTGAAATAAATTAAAAAGTTCGGTTTAGCATTTGATTTCGGAGTGCATTTTAATTTACAAATCTCAGACGTAGTTTCGCTTGCTACGGCGGCGCACAGTGGTGGACGTTGTATGGCGCGGCGGAAATAATTGTTTTATAGAAAGGGAATGTTATAAATGTTGGATATTAGTTCATAAAATAATAAGAAAGCATATTTTTCATAATGTTTTAGTTATATTATAGTATCGTAAAAATCAGAAAAGCAGTAAATGAAAGAAAACTAAAAAATAAATAACAAAATAAATTAAATCATTAATTTTTGTGCATTTTTTAAGACATATACAATAATGAATATATATATACAAAGAAAGCATACAAATACATACACAGTAATGAACAGGAATAAAAATCATTAAATTAAGTTTGAGGATCATTCTTCATTTCCTCCATGCAGCAAAGCTTTTACATCTTCATGCAAGGGCAAATGCTTTGGGCTACGCATAGCCCTTAAACTATTTGTGTACGGATCTGAAGAAGCCAAAAGCATGTGAAAAACATCTTCGTTCGTCAATTCACGTGAGCATTTTCGAGAATGGTTTAATCTGTATCGACGGTAGTCCTTGTTGCGCGCCTCTTGGGCTTCCTCAGATAACATTCCCACTGGCAATGCAGCAGCTGAAATTATATGACTGCCGTGCATTAGAACCTTATGCACTGTATTTGGCATATAGTACCAGTCATATAACCCAACATACAGTCTTGTAGTCTCTTCACAATACTTCCCGAACTTTTCTGAGTCAACTGAAGCCCCGGAGTTGATTGTCTGCAATATTATAGAAAATCGATGAATCAACCTTTCATCGACTCCTGTAATTTCCGCCACTATATCCACATTATCAAAAAACCTCCTTGACGTGTTTCCATCATTCGACGAGCCCATTCCTTGCTTAACGAAGTCCACCTTAATTCCCAATCTTTTGAAAAGCTCGTCTTGTATTTTTTTCTTCTCCTCTTCTTTAAGTGGCAGCGTGTTGGCATTGGTTCTCCAGCTTTTAAACGATTTATTATAGGCAATATGCAAAATACATTCCATAAATTTCAGTCTTGCATGTAACGGACTAAGGCCTACTTTAAAAGCGTCCGTATTTACTTCTTTTGTTTTTAAATGTTCCAGCTTATTCATTTCAGTCGGCTTCGCCTTGCATATATAGCACACTGCATTAGAAGAAGTATCTGTGATTGTTTGTGCAATTTTACCATCGATCATGGTTAAATGAAGTTCATGAGTCACTCTAAAAATCCTGTTGTTCATGGAAATCGTTGTTTGATTTAGATTAGCTATTTCACTTTCCATTCTTGAGATCTCGTTTTTACTGACATCCGTTGTTTCTTTCATGAACTGAAACTGTACTGGTCTGCAATACCTGGTTGAAGAAGGAGTTTCATTTTTCCAATACACCAAAGAATTATTTATTTTGTTGTTAAGACGGAGTGGAACTAATGTTGTTAGAAATATGTTGGTATCTGTAGCACCATCTTCGACAAATGACTGTTTGTATTCAGTGTGGCCCGATGAGCCATCGCAACCCCATTTTGATAAAAGTGTTACTTCCTCACTCATACTTGCCAATTCATCGTCAGTTTTTGTTTTATATATCCTCTTTACAGTATGATCTAATAATTCTTGAAGACCTACGTAAGCGTAGCTTTCTGTTGCATCTATATGAGGAGGATAGCAATCTTTCTTTGCATTTAAGACATTATGATAAGCTGGAAAAATATCACATCCAATTTCCTTTGCAGCTTTTCTAAGAATTTCATATTGATGCCTTGTTAATGATGCATCTAACATTAATGCCCACGCTTTCTCCGCACTAAATGCTTCACATCTTGTTGATTGATCGCTTATTCTCTTAGCTGCTGCAGCAATTAATTCAGGTTGGACAGTTTCGCATAGCTTTTTAACTTTATACCTTTTGGCTCGGTCACAACATTCATCGATAGGTTTTTCTGGTCTTCCACTGTGAGATCGTTTTGATGATCCTGCTGCAATATCTTCATTAAGAACCGTAAACTTTACTGACAGCCATTTTTCATTTTTAGCAAAAAAGAACTTCTTATTCCGAGCTGCTTCATTCCACTTTTTTGTAAATTTGGGAAAAAAGGTTTTGATCAAATGTTCACTTATTTTCACTAACATGATCTCCGATAAATCAGTATGATTGCTTTTAATAACTTCAACGCACTTATTGACATCGCGACCGCTTGCGATAGCAATTTCGGCTAATTTGTCGTTAGAAATAGTAAAATTCGCCATTTTAGTGTAAAATTTGTTATCACTGTACCGGTTATGAACAAGTAATGAAAAATAAAACAAAAGTTTATCCCTTTTATAGCCATTACTATTTTTTTTAGGTAATTTACCCTCATTAAAAAAATTAATTCTTAATGTAGGCAATATGAAGCTCATTTACTAATAGGACTACAAAAACAAGGTTAGCAGATATTAGCAGCTGGAAGTGATTTGTTAATTATCTATAGGAATGTACCTATCACGTAAACTACATAAGACACCGCCGGAAAGCGCCGCAAGCTAGATATGGTCGATTGAAATAAGAAACTATGTAAAAAAAAAATGCTTTGTTCTCTAACGATACTACATTAATACTAAGTACTTTCCTCAAATTATAAATTTAGTTTTAGATGCTCTAATGTATGTAGTATTACCAGTTATTTTTATATTTTTTTTAAATACACTGGTTATCTAGTGTAACTAAGCAAAAAAAGTCATATTTTTCAAGAAATAAATAACGTTTCTTTAAAGTCTGACTTTAGCCTTTAATTTAACCAATAACACAAAATAAAAAAAAAAAAAAATTATATAGCATTGTTTGTTGAAGACTGTAGTATTTATTAATGATACAAAATCTGCCTAAAGTTGAACTCTGAAAAAAGGACTTTTTTCCGCCGATCCATCATTGTGCGGCGTAGCATTTTGCTACGCTGACTACGAAGACGTAACAATGTTTTGTTTTGTTCGCAGATCTCATTTGTTCATATGCAAAGAAACAAATGGCCAACGCTTTTACAGTAAATAAATCCGGAGGTTCCAGGATTGAATCTTGGTAGGGACGAGGGTCTGCAATTTGGTAAGGTCGCCTAGCTATTTTCGATTGTATTTGGTTCTATATGTTTTTATATTTAGGTGCGCATCATCATCAAGAGCTCATATAAGTCTCCACTGCCTCGAGCCTACCCTGAATAAGAACAATTAGGTTTTAGTCGACCACGCTGGCCCAGTGCGGGTTGGTCAACTAATTTCTTCGCAGGAGTGTGCAGGTATCATTACGATGTTTTCCTCCACCGTAAGAGCATTGAATAAACGTACATATGAATCCGAAATTCGAAAACACATTGGTAAGTTGTGGGGATCGTACTCGCGTCTCCCGGACGGAAGACAGTAGGACAGTTTAATAAAATTGATATTATATTGTTTCTTAAATGAACTATTGCTTCGGAAATCACGTTAATCCAGTTGTCAAAAAATTTGCAAACTCCTACATAAAATTTGAGAGATTGCGTTGTAAGTCGATCAACTTACACTCTGCGTGACCCAATTATCGCTCTTGAAGACAAAATAATGTCTTAATGACTGAGTAAAAGACGTGTTGCTGTTCAAACTGTTTGAAATCATCACAGTATTAACATAATTTAGAAATATTTTGGGTGCGGCCATTTGTCAACATTCGTCCTTCAAGGACAAAAGCGGAGCAAATTAGCCATGAAGTCAGGAGTCCCGGTTTTAATGAGAGTTTTTTTTACAGTATTTCGCTTATTGTTTGGTTGGGGAGACAGGCATGTTATTTTACACCATTGTTTTTTAAATACACCCTAAACTACCATGAAGTCTGTTCGAAAAACAAAACATATCAATACAATAACAAAAAACTGAAGCTGAGTTAAAGGTACTACAATATCAATTCTACCTTCTACATAAAGGAGTTTGATTCCAAGATCTTCTTTTTATTGTGTCACACAAACCCTGGTGGCAGAGGTATAGAGCCACCAACAGCTTCTAACATAGCAAAATGTAATGACTACTTTTTTCCGCAGATCGGTGGGACCAATGGCTTAACGTAATGCCATTCGAAACCATTTATGTTCTTCAGTGAGTTTTTCTAGAGGAACTATAGGTAAGAAAGATGATTTTTGTTTAGAAAAATAGCCGCGTAATATATGAAAGCCCCGTCGCTAATGACAGTTGCCATCTGGCCCTGTTTTTATTCCCCTGCATTTAAAATTTCGGAAGTGCCCTTAAAGATTTCAGTCGGAAGAATGTTAATTGAAAACGCCCTTTTGATGTATTCGTGTAGAAAAATATCGCTGTTGCGAAATAAGTCGTAAACAATGAAAGTAATTAATCTATTTGTTTGTTATCAGCTTATAAGTATAATTCTCTAACGAAGCGCTCGAGATTATCCTGTACTAGGACGGGCGCCATTGGGAGTACAATAAGGTAGATTAAAGCGATGAAAAGTGAAGTTGATTCTTTCATTTCAAATAACAATGGAAAAAAGACAAAAAATATGAATGGCATAAAAAAGGTTGTTCGTGATTCACACTTGTCACAGCTAATCGAGATTGACAGGTGTGTGGAAGTGTGTCCTATGAAAGACTTTTCCAATGTTATCTGAAATAGGTAGTTAAAAAGTTTCTCGAATTGTGACCACAGGCCGGAAAGCGTAGTGTTGGATGGCTCCCCACAAGGTAAATATATGACTTGGTGAAGGTTGCTGGGCGCCGGTGAATGTGAAGGAATGTTCATGTTCAAAACCTATGAGCGAGGCCTATGTTCAGCAGTGGACGTCTTCCGGCTGAGATAATATTGATTAGTTCAACATTTAATCTTCTTCTTAGCCCGACGAGCGTTGTCGTTGGCCTCCCAAAGATAGGTATCGGGACACGAGGGACAGGTCAACAAGTGGGTTATTGTTGATGTGGCTTCAATCACTGTAACCCAACGACAGAGATTGTACTCGCATTGCCTATAAAGGAGAAACTGACTGATCTGTGCAGGATCTTAACTACTGGGTCTAGAAACTTGATAGGAGTTGGTAGTTTTTAGAACGCAAGCAAGCACTGTTTAATACCATAAGTATAGTGTGTGGAGCGCTTTGTATTTATAGTTTACTTTTTATGAGATGGCAACTCTTAGTCATCTGGCAACATTGTCTTTGCTTGTCAAACGTAGCACGATCAATATGTGAATCCCAATAAAATAATTAATCCCATTTAATTGCCACCCCACCGGCCTTAATAACTCGGTATCAATGGCGTAAACAAGCACTTAAAATAGATTTTTGGAAATTTCTTACTGTAGTTTAAACATGTTGAAGTTAGAATGAAATCAGTCGTTTTAAACTTCAACCATGAAGACAAAGTCGCAGGCGAAGAGCTAGTCATCCAAATACATATAAACTGGTCGTCATCATCATCATCGTGTGGGTTGTAAGGGCGACAACCGACCTCACAAACCCTGGCGTCAGTGTTATAGAGCCGCCAAAGGCCACTGACTTGGCTCGTGTAACGACTAGATGTAGCCGGGACCAACGGCTTAACGTGCCTTTCGAAGCACGGAATCATCGTCTTTTCGGACAATCAGGTGATTCAGTCTGCAATGTCCTAACCAAACTGGGGAAAGTTTAACAAAGAGATTTTTGCTTGACAGTGTCTCCACCGGGAATCGAACCCGGAACCTCCGTGATGGGCGTCGAAATCTCGACCACTCGGCCACGGAGGCTGTTTACACTAAAATATTACAGTATATAATTATAAGCTTCTAATAAAAAACGTAGGTTCATCACGCACGATCAAAAACCAATTCAAATTAAAACTGTAGATAAATAATTATTGATTTAATAGCAATAAATCATCTCAATTCAAACAGCGAACTCAAACAAGGAAGTGAGCCCTTCTACCTTCAAATCGGCCCTTGCATGTGTAATTGTGTGGTTGTATGAAGATGAATAAAAAATTTGACCGCCATCACACACGTGCTTTGGAACCTTATTATGATAGTAGTATTGTTAGTTTTCTACCCATAACAAAACGAGATTGACAGATAAAAACATTAATTTGACAGTATGTTATGTTTGGCTCGAATCCGCATTGGCAAAAAAAAGTTTTTTTTTTATTACTACCTTATTACATAAGAACGTGAGATGAGATTTATTTTATTTTATTTTATTTATATAAGGGAAACTTACAGCTTAGATAGTAATATCATAACTATAGCTAAGATACAGTACTTGAGCCAATTACAAGCTTCCGCATGTGAAACAATGTTGGGTAATTTAATACATACACTCATAGATACACAAGTAATTATAAAATCTTAGACGTTCGCATGCTGTGAACATAAGTAAGAACGTGTAAGATGAAAAATTTTAATATAAGAAATATTTAAGGTTGAAGTTCACAAAGGCGTGAACTAGTGCCCAATAGATCAGCCCACGAGATCAGTAGTTCATAGTGCGCTTCAAAAACAATTAGAGCAAACATTATTTTAATTTTGATCGCCAAAAAATGAGTCGGACATCACCTTTTTTATCAGAATAGATCTAGTATTAAAAATATCTATGTATTGGGAAAAATGGTCATTAAAATTCTTGCCAGCACGCCAGAAATATGATCCTTGTTTATATTTAGTAAATGCTATGGGAAGAGAAAGTCTGAGATTACTATTTCTTGAGTTATGGTTACGAACGCACAATTTAATTGACGATAGTAATTCGGGTACGTCAACAATACCAGCAGCAATATTAGAGAGGAGGATGATGTCAGCTACGACTCTACGCTTTAGCGCTTATGTAAGAGGTACATACTAAACATTTAAGAGCAGGTACAGAAAGTTTAGGAAAATCATCATTGATCCTGTGTGCCTAAAAAAAGTTTTTTAAGGGCACGCCACAGTGCTCGATCACCCACTTTCCTCATCCAGCCACCACCAGCGACCTTCCTCAGGTCATCAATCTACCTGACAGGGCGGCGTCCCACACTACGCGATCCTCATCCATACCATACCTATAAAAGCTATAAAACCTCTCTCGGCATATGAGTTACATGACCTATGTCAGTGGCCTTTCATTGGCGGCTCTATAATACTGAAACCAGGGTTAATGAGGTCGGTTGTCGACCTTACAACCCACACGATAAACAAGAAGGCAGCGGAAGACCTACACCATTTTTTTTACTGTTTTATTCTCAGCGATTGTTAAAGTCTGTGGCCGTGAACCGCGCGTGAACCGCGCGTGAACCTGACTGACAATTCGTACAAACAAACACGTTTTGTGTTATTAGATGTTTTTGTGTCTGCCTGTACGCCATGTTCGTTCCTATTGTTTCGTCTATAGAATGATGATGCAAAATCTGATTGGAATGTTTTTTTTTTATTTTTTTTAAATTGAAAAGGTTTTTAAAGGAGAATGTGACTATTTGTTATAGAAAATGTGACTATAGGAAAAGAATGAATGCATATTTATCGTACAGGCATTTTCAGTGTTATAATAGTCAGATATTAAGAGGCGTTTTGCATTAACTGACTGACACTAAAGCAATACATGGTTAATTTGCCTTTATTTTTTACTAGCAGTCCCGCGGCTACCCTCGCTGTAAGATTTTCCCGTGGGAATAAGACTTTTCCCCGTAAAAAGTCCTATCCTATAATCCAAATGCGTTAAGTACTTTATGCGTGAAGGTGGACAAACGAACATCCAAATATCTAAATATCCATTTATTTTATTAGTGTGATGTGATGATTAGCCGACACTAAGATATCCAGAAGAACTTTTTAAATATATTTTCAGATCTCGGCCCGAAAAAATATCATTTAAAAATCAACATAATGTAAAAGCATATATTATTTTTTAAATTCAATCAAGGTAACGTACACATTTATCTTAATATTAAAAAAAAGGGTAATAGCTGAAAAACAGCGCTGTGTTGTAGTGTCTCCTTAGTGGGCACTGCAATGCAGCATAGTGCTGAGCTATTGCCTTTGTGCGGTGCGCGGAATGGAGCGCACGCTGAAATTCTGTGACGCTGTGCACGTTCATTATTGTTTATTTTAATGTTATTTTATTTTGTTGATGTGCCTTTTTTATTTTTATTTGATTTGTACCCTCTGTGTGTGTTTTGTTTTGTGTACCATGGATAAATGTCTTATTATTATTAATATTAAAATTTTCATAATTCAAGAAGTAATTTTCTCCTCTAAACCTTTTCACTTTCTTATACCTTTACCAAGTGGGCCTAAACATGTCCATCTCCTTTCACACCTCTTTCCACACCATCGCACTATGTTTATTGATATAGTTCCCCAGCGTCTGGCAAACGTTCTGAGTAATAGCTCCGACATAAAGGGAACATTACGATTACCACTCGTATTTCGTTTAAATATAGTTTTGTTTGGTCACAGTCTTGAAATGTAAATATTGGTCTTACTAAAAAAGGACAAAACAGAACGGTTCAGCATTTGATGGCAAACTAGTTGACATTGAATCTGTGTTTGAAGAGAGCACGTATTCGATTAGTCGTGTCTGTGATGGATGGCTGGATGCGACATCAATCAAAAGTGTCTAGGGATTATCATTATTTATTTTAATTATAAATATGCTAACTTTTAACGTTTTTAAGTTTCTATAGTTTTGAAATCCTGTCTATTTAGTTTTGACACAAAATAGGCTTCGTGAGTCACATCACTGAAGCAGTCGCCGTGGCCGAAATCGGTCAGGAGCTCATCATCATTTTAGTTTTAAATTTATAGTGGAATAGAAGAGAAGTCGTAGAAGTAAAAAATTTACGTGTGACCAGACCAAACTGTGGCCAGTGACAACTTCATTTCGCATCGGTTAAAAATATCTGACCTATATTGCGGATTCATTTGCAATACTTCTTTCGAAACAGTCAAATATTTTCCAATATTTGTTTTGTAATGGTGATGTAGGTATATTGATCTATTGATCGACGCATTAGATGGACAAATAATCTCATGGAATGTTTGTGGAGCCGTCGTTTTGATGGATGTAGTGTGAAATGGTCACTCTACTTATTTTTTCTTATGTCGCTGTTGTTGCTACGAAAAACATGACAATTTTGCTTTTCTTTTTAATACGAGTTCCGTTACTACGACAACGCTTTACTCAAGCAACGCTATGTTAATATGGTGTGTTTAGAATATGTACCTATCCTAAAAGAGCGCACCTTTTTTGGTCTAATTAAAGCCCGTGAGTAAGCCCCCCCACAAGGTGGACCGATGAAATTCTGGTGACAAGGTCGCGGGAAGCCGCTGAATGCGGGCCAAGCAGGACCGGTCGTTGTGGAGATCCTTGGGGGCGGCCTTTGTCCAGCAGTGGACGTCTATAGGCTGAGATGATGATTGAAAAAAGACCAAATACAAAATAAAACAAATCATGCAACGAGCATCAAAATACATAGCCAACACGCGGACCATCAACAAACAAAGCGCAGTTCCGAAGAAAAAATAACACAATTCATAAAATAAGCTTTTCATAAAGTAATTTACACGAATCCTCATAACTATTTGCTCCGGGCCCTCTCGCGTTCCTTTGCAATGAACATTATGCAAGCGCCGCCCAAGTATGCCTTTTTCATATTTTTGTAAAGAGTATACAAATTCATTTTTATGCGGGCCGTTATTTTTCACGGTGCCTCGGATTTCAAAGCGATTTGCATACTGTGCTTCTCCTTTACTGAGTGTAAAATAAACACATCTACGGATCAAGGGATGCGTTTGCTTATTCACAATTTGCATGATAAATGTTCGCTGCGTTTATAAATGTAAAAATAATAATAAGCCGTAACAGAACCCAAAGATACGTTGAGTTGGTACAGCCGTGGTCGGGGGGTCACGCTCTTGATATAAAGTCCACCTTTTCGTTTCTATGGTTACTGAAAAGGATAGAATTAGGAAATGTTGAATGATTAATTCGACAGCTTTTAAAATTGGATTTTCATCTCCTGTCCCTTTTTTATCTTTACAAGGTATACAGGACAGACGACGCTCGGACTCCTTAAGTTACACAATACCTGAAATATCTTGTAACAAGAGCAGAATATTGTCAAGAAATTGCTGCTGTGTTTTCTTTTTATTCTTTCCTGGACAACAAGATTATTCCTGCGGTAAACAGTAGTTCATGTAAACGTCACTTTCCAGTTCATGAACTGTTGAAAAACACGTTTATCCGTTGTTTCATTAACGCATGAAAGAAGAACAAACCCACAAACACACCTTTTCATTAATAATCTATACATATTATAATAAAAATTTAACTGGCCGATGTCTGTACATCCTTATTATACAACGTGTTACAAAAAATACCAAAAAAAAGAATATTTTCATCAAAGGCATTTAATTAAAATTTTCCCATCTCTAGTGATCAGCTGTGTCAAAGAATATTCGGACCAGATATGTAATTTTAGGTCAATGTGACTATTTTTACTGCTATGGTTAAAAATGTTTACGTACTACTTGTGCCTTAACATTCACATTAGAACAATTAATTTCAAAATGAAAAAAAACTACAAATAAATAAAAAAAGCTTCGTTAAATAATTGTTATGAAATAATAAATTAATGAAATAATGAACTAAATATTTCTAAATAATATTTATGTTTGTAAATACGTAAACAAGATAATTAAGGCAAAAAAGATTTTTTTTTCTAACATAAATTGATTTAAGTACATCTCTTTTAAAAATGTAGGCACAAATGGTGTACAAATACTTTTCCGTTCTGAGAATCGATAGTCTATATTTTAAGTGTCAAACGACGCTAGGATGGGAAAATTTTAATTAAATGCCTGTGATAAAGAATATTATTTTTTTAGTATTTTTTGAAACACGTTGTAAAGGCGTAAGTTTGTAAGTATGGATGTATGGATGGATGTTTGTTCCGCCTTCACGCTTATACTCAACGGATTTGGATGATCTATATCAGGTTCAGGGATCTTTATGAAAGCAATAGAAGCCAAACTAATTTATTTTAGGTTTTTTGTCTGTCTGTATGTTTGTTCGCGCATCACACAAAAACTACTGCACACAATTGGATGGTGTTTTAACAGGTTAATCACGCAAGCGAAGTTGCGGGCTGAGCGCTAGTGTTACATCACATCACACTTCACACTAATGTCATAAATATGAAAATATATTTGGATGTTTAGATGTATGGATGTTTGTTCTGCCTTCACGCTTAAAGTAATCAACGGATTTGGATGGAAATGGAGATTGTTTGTAACCTGGATTAACCCATAGGATACTTTTTACGGGAAAAAGGCTTATATCCACAGGAAAATCTTATATAACGCAAGCGTAGCCGCGGGCAGACCCCTAGTATTATATAAAACACTAATACGATAGCTCTGTGATTTATCTGCATGGTAAACACATCATGAACTGTCTATAAGCGTACTCGCAATTAAATTGTTTATATTATCTTGAGTTTTTATAATAGATGTTCGTCCTTGTTCAGTAAAGTAGTAATTTTAGATTATAATGTTGAGGTAGCCTTGAATATATTATTGAGAGTGTAAACACTTTACATTAGTCCTGCTTCGGTGGCGCCGAACATTACTACGAAATGGACTTAAAGAATCGTCAATATGTTTTCTTCTTTTAAGAAAGAATAGCCCAAAAATAGTTAAGACAGATGAATTTGTTTTCTTTAGGTTTTCTCTCGTTTGAGAAATATTTGTATACGAGACTCCTCTATCAATAAATAATAGTAGTAACAGCTCTTAACCAGTGTTTCACCGGAAATACAGATTGACGTAATAGGGGATCGGACTGTTCCTAAATTTACCATATTTTATGAATATTTTTAAAATATAGATTAGTAGCAGATGATTCGCGAAGAAAAAAACAGAATCGATTAAAAAACTAATTTACAGTGATTTTTTAAAGTTTTAAGATGTCTGTCTCTTTCAAAAATGATTTTTTGTATGGAGATTATACGGCGTTACTAACAAATGACGTCACAAGTGGGTATGTGCCTCTCTGTCTAATCTTGGATTTCAAACCTTTATAACTCGGTCAATTTTAAAGAAAGAGCAAAAATTCTTTTAGTGTTCGATAGCAGAAACTAAGAAGTTTGGATTTATAAAATAAAAAAAAGTAGTCCGATCCCCTATTGTAATGTTATTCTATATTATCTGCCCAGCTGGGAATCAAACCTATAATTTTCTGTACAGAAGGCAAAAATGCTGTCAACTTAGCTTTACCCGTCGTCAGTTTGTGCAATAAATCCCATAGTAATTATAAATTTTGTAGATTATTTTAAGCCTTCAATAGTTTTAAAAGCGTGGCTCAAAGCAAACCAAGACAAGGTCGGCCATATTTGTCCACGGACACATTTGTATTTGTACACGTTTACAGTTTATATATTGGTTTATATTGTACATAATCTCTGCACTCACACCTACCTACGCAACGCGCATGCGCGGGGATTACACTAAGCTATGATGACCATATAGATCACTTTAAGTATCTTGTAAGAAGAGTATTTATAAACTATTTGGCTTATTTTATAAATCCTTCCTTCACGAAACAAAACAGCAGTAAATCGACTTTATATTTGCATAGAGATATTTTAAAAGGCTTATTTATTTTAAAAAAACCGCTGATTCAAGTTAAATAAAAAATAAATACATATCATACACAATATATAGCCGAAATGTATACTTGAAAAAGTGTGGTGTGGTATCAGTGAATAAAATTAATTTATTTAATACTAGCTGACCCGGCAGATGTTGTCCTGCCATTTTTCCCAACATCTACCCTACACCTACCCTGCACCTACCCTGCACCTACCCTGCACCTACCCTGCACCTACACTGCACCTACCCTACACCTACCCTACACCTACCATACACCTACCCTACACCTACCCTACACCTACCCTATTAGAAAACATTAAAAAAAAGATGAATGAAATTATAGCGTGACCAGGAGAAATAGGGGTTCATTTTTTTTTTTATTAGATTTAATAACTTTTTCTAAAACGTTTTAACAGACAGTCTTGCACTTTGGCACCTCTAGGATCAAGATACGAAATTGATTTTTTAGTCAGTATTCAAATTATTTTTGTTACTGCAACATCAAAATTAAATGAGGAGACCAGGGTTGGTGCAGAGCTCCTTATCTTCCACCTTTATCGGTCACCTTATCTTCTTTTATGTCCTTCTAAACTACCCCATTTCCCATGAGCAGCCCCCTATACCTTACCAAGTTATCCTCGCCAGTGGCAGTACAACTCTACCTTAATTTCCAACCTTATTCAGCTTATAATAAGGACTGATGAAGTTGAAACGATAACATGTGAGTATGTTTTTAATTTTGCTAACTATATATTTATCAATCAGGTAAGGTTCGTGGGGTCGTAAACTGACCCGGGTCGCGTAAAATCGACTGGTTTACGCCGGTAATGAAAATTTGAGTGTTGATCCGCTTCCGCGAGTCCCAGGTTAGATTCCCGGGTCACGAACGGAGCGATCGACACGTCTTGATTTACGAGGTCATTCCAGATAGACGCATTTACAATAATCTAGTGTATTTGATTTTGTTAATCATTCCGTTAAGAGCTTTCGTACTCCAGCAGTTAGGTGATTGAGCGTTTATCATATAAATTTTGGTATTATATAAGATAATCTTAATAAAATAAAATACAAAAACATTAAATTATACAGCCTTTTTATTTTACCTATCATATCACTAACATAGTAAATAATAATATTATCATAATTATTATGTAAATAATGTTACCATGAGATGCGAGACCTCGACGATGGTGGTGTGTACACTGGTAAATAATCCAAGCGGTTGTGTAACGTGCCGGCAGTGTGCACACACGTTTATGCGTTGCGTACACAGAACAACAAACCCACGGCTATGTTTGGTTTCTGATATAAGTAGTGTAAACGCCGCGTTCTTAGGAAGATGTTCATTTCATATCTATATAATACTGGCGGTCCGCCCGCGGCTACGCTCATTTTCCCGTGGGAATAAGATTTTTCCCGGTAAAAAGTATTCTATGTGTTAATCCAGGTTACAAGCTATCTTGGTTCCAAATTTCGTCCAAATCCATCCTGTAGTTTAGGCGTGAAAGCGGAACAAACATCCAAACATCCAAAAAATATCCAAATATATTTTCACATTTATAATATTAGTGTGATTATACGACTCAGCTTCCGTGGCTGAGTGGTCGAAGTTTCGACACCCTTTACGAAGGTTCCGGGTTCAATTCGAAAACAGATGACTTGGCCGTCACGTCATAAGTTTAACCAATGATAACTAAACTTACCTAATTGGAACTTCTGATTCTTTCACAAGATTAATACAAACTTAACGAAAATCAACAAATAAAGTACATTTTGTAGTTGATATACTAATAAACTTGCTGTTAATGTACTTGCACTATCCCGCGCTACTATATAGTGGTTTCCTATACCCAAAGGTTGCCTGGAAGAAATTGCTATGAAGCAATAAGGCCGCCTATCAGTACACGTCTTCCTGTTCTTACTTCCACTCTGTCATTATTTCTGTGAGTACAATAAAGTATATTCATCAGTTAATGAATCCTGTATGCAAATAATTCTCCCACTACTCTGAGAAATTGACGCGATGATGTGCTCCCGCGCAGTGCGGAATGTCAAATAAATTGATTATTTATTATTGTAAACAAACAGCTGTAGGTTTTTGTTACACAGATATAAATGTTATTATTAGCTTAAAACTTAAATATGTAATAAATAAATAAATCTTTCATTAACACATTTTTTTCACAAAAGTCACGTTTCCAACACGGGCAACTCTACTTTCCGCAGCGGTTTCCGTGCTCACCTTTGAATGGAAACATAATTTAATATTTAGGAGTCGTCGTCGACTCGAAACAAAGCGACCTCTACAAACAGATGGACTCATCTCCTTATGACCCGTTACGTGCTCACCTGAAACGGAAAATCAACGGGAACCTTATGCAAGAAAATGGTTCCGGTTAAATACGTGAGCGAAGCCAAACTGACATAGCTTGAACTCCTGCAGATTGGCTTTGATGCGATGAACTTAAAACAACATAATATGTTATGGTAACTATTATATCATACATTCGAGCAAAAGACAATGTTCAAGAGGATCAGCCCGACTAATACATATAGTCCTTTTGACACATTTCAAGCCACCCTTTAACAACCACGAGCCTTTTGAAGCACGGAAAGCAGTCTATTGAAACCATCAACGGTCAGAAGACACGAGTAAGCAACCCAACTTTTATCATCATCATCATCATCATCATCAACCTCATATAACCCCACTGAAGGGCTCGAGACTTTTATAAAAGCAGAATATGTGCTAGTAGCTACAGCTAAAGTGAGTTGGATATTCGTCTAACTAGCCGACAAAAAGTGGTATAATAAAGCTTCCGTATGCAGTGATATGGTATTTATAATGCGCTCAAATCGGAACGAGGCTACTCCAAATCTTGTCGCGTTGCCAACTCGGATAGCTGTCTTCTCTCACACTCAGCTTCCAACATCGTATCATTAAAACTTAAATTATTATAGAGGCCTACATTCGTGTTTTTATGGTTTTGTGACTTCTTTTAAACATTAAATTGTAAAATCGAAGACGGCTAACGACAGACGGAGGTGGCACGTCACGATAGGTGTAACCTAAATTTCTTTTTCAGCTTAACTGTACTTTGTTTCTCATGAGAATGAATGAATGAATGAATGAATTTGTTTCCTTATGCTCACAAATACTCAGTCAGAGTAAGCAGGCACTATTGTTCTACCGCGCCGTGGACGAGTTGAAGAGGTTGCGCTTACACAGACGAAGTTGATCGACGATCTTGCGTGCAGGTTTTCTCTTGTATTCTTTATCGATAGAGTTAAATACAAGATTTTAAACATGCATCATCAACAGCTCATATACGTCCCCACCGAGGGGCTCTAGCCTACCCTGAATTAGGACGATTAGGCCTTAGACGACCACGCTGGCCCAATGCGGGTTGGTCGACTTCACACACAACCTTTTGAATTTTTTCGCAGGAGTGTGCAGGTTTCATCACGATGTTTTCCTTCACCAGCGTCGAATCAACGTATATACTCACTGACTTCCTCCGCTGGCTCAGCGATCCAAAGTGGACCTTGGCCTCCGAGACGAGAACACGCCATCCATCTCGATCTTGTGCAGTGGACTGCCAATCTGCAATCAACGTATATATGAATTCGAAATTCGAAAACAAATTGGTACGTGGTGGGGATCGAACCCACGTCTCCCGGACGGGAGGCAGCGGCCCAGCCACTAGACCACCGACGCTCTTATAAACATGCATAATAATTAAAAGAGCTTTGGTGGTGTGTGGCTAGAGCTATTAGTCATACTTTTGGGAGGTAGCCGTTCGTAACCCACCGTGTGAATCAATTTTTGAATTTAATTTAATATGCATTATTAAATGCGATGATCACGGTGAAGGAAAACAAGGTAAAAAAAGTTGTATATGCCTGCAAAGTTGTTTGTCTATAATAACTAAGTATGTTTCTTTTTTAATTTCGCATACAACAACATCGCAGTTTGATTAGCAATGGCAGCTAGCAATAATGATCCAGTCGGGACCAACGTTGAGCTGGTTCCAATAGATTCGCTATCGGGGTTCAGAGGTGGAAGGTCAGACCCAGCGCAAGCCGGTTCTTATCAGCGACCTCGGGCTTATTCGACTAAGCGGGCTTCAAGAAAATATTTCTTTTCTAATAGGCGTTTTATAAGTCGCGCTTTAATTCATCATTTAATTCTTATTCCTTTGTTTACCACAGTCAGACCTTATTCTAAAAAACGCATCTACAATTAGAAAACATTATGTTAACTCCTATTTTGTTGCTAAAATTTTTATTATGTAAATGCTATACGAACTAGCTATAACAATATAAAGTTTAGCAAGTTGCTATTAAAATTGACTACATTAATATACACTTACAATAATTTTATGATCAATTGTGTATTTATAGATAATGTCTTATGTAAACAGACATTATCTATAAATACATATTAAATACAGTTTGTTTACGTACAGAGAATAAGACACTGTTATGCCAGAATAGTAGAGATCCTACTTATGTAATGAACAAGTTATTTTTTATGCTAATCGGCCTGTTTATATAACTCACTTTATTTACCTTTTCTTAGCCCTGTATCACATATAAGGAAATATTGGGACTCAAAAATAAAGAACAGACAGACGCACGGACTGGACAGCAAAATGATCCTATAAGGGTCCCTCCCATATCCATAGAGTTTCAATGAAAATTCAGAGCTGTCAAAATCGAACTACGAGTAGCATTATGTTAGGGTGAAATACATCAGACTAATGGAAGATTTTCTGACAGCTTTTAAAAAAATAAAAATAATAGTTCTAATTAAGACGATAGATGGCGCCAGATGTACTTCGTGGATTCTCTTTTTTAAATCTTTTTATGGCTCTGGGTGACTCGCTGGATTTCTTCAGATCCACGAATCGTCAACGCCATCAATCGAAGTTTTATGAACTGTTTTTTTGGCTGTCGGAAAATCCCTCATTACAAGTAATTTTAGGGAATTAATATGTCATTAATTCAAAACATTATTCGTTATAGGAATAAAAAGATCTTTTACTAATCATTAGAACGTGAGGAAGCTACGAATGTCTTTTTAAAGTTACACAAGCCCAAGCCACACAGAGCCGTGCCGGGGGCGGTCCGGGGCCGGGACAAGCGGGACGGTGCTATGCCGCGCCATACGCTCTGTGTGACTTGGGCTTTACAGTAACGTGCGTTACGAGTGATGACGGCAGTGTAGAATACATTTGTCACCAACCCCTACTCTTCCCGTGGGTGTCGTAAGAGGCGACTTAGGGACTACACATTGAACAGGGAACGGGCAGCAGCGATCTCTGATACCTTTTAATCTACGGTCTCCAACCCGCCTGCCAAGCGTGGAGATTATGGCGAAACCCTCCACTTAAGTGGAAGAGGCTCATAGTCCAGCAGTGGACTGTAACGGGCCGTTGATTTGATTTGATTTGCGTTACGAGTACAATACATTGCTTTGTCCTGACTTAGCTTAGGCGCGACAAAATGCAACCTTTTTTCTATCACGAAAAGTATAACCGATATTAGACGGTTCACTCTTGCTTTCATTTTCGATATTGTTTAGTGTTTCTTTTTATTTTAAAATACAATGATATAGTTTTCAATAGGTGTAATCAAAGAGGTATTTATAGGTATAATATCTTTATATAATTATTTCTTTATTTTACACCATTTCAAAACCATTGCATTTTAAAATAAAAAGAAACACTAAACAATATCGAAAATGAAAGCAACCAAATCAATGATGGGTGACTGCTAGTGGTATAGTTTTCCGTGCTTCGGGGGCACAATTGTTGGTTCCAAATACCAAGTAGCATTGCGACAACATCACCGACAACAGGGTCGTGCTGATCACTAATCTGTCAATAACTACATGAAATGATAATATGACAACACCCACTTTTTGAAACCACAACCTACCTAGGTAGTTTTATCCACTGGTAGATAGTTTCAATCTGTTAGTGGGAGTATCGATCGCGGCCGGTGCAACGACCGCGGTGCACATGCAGATGTGCACACAGATAGCCGGTGCACGTGACAAACTGCAGATAGCCGGTAAATCTTCATAGTGCAGTCGCGACTGCAACTTCAGAGCGCACTGCTGAAAGTTTATTGCGAATTGAATTGGAAATAGATTCAAAGTTCTAAGTAAAAGAAAAAATAAATAATCATATTTAGCGCGCAAGTATGACTATGCGCTAATGCAGCTGGTAACTAAAATTTGTTCTGAATGAAACAACCAATAGTAAAAAAGGGATAGATGTCATTTTGAATAAGACCTCAAAAACTCCTAGGGGAGAAAACATGTACTGGAGTAGTTTGGTGCTTCGAGATAAACTGCTTTTTTACCGGGAAGCCACTACAGTACACCACAGTATTTTAAAGTATATTTAATTAATTCATTCCTTCAGTATCTGTACGAGCTGCTTACACGTACTCTTTTGATGATGATGATATTGAAGTAACGCCAAAATAAACTGTTACATTTATTGTTTGATTGCTAATGAATAAATGATATTCATGAGCGAGCGACGCGGCGGCGGCGTTCGAACGTGTACTGATTTGTAGAAATATGCAAACTGCTGACGCGACAAAATGTGCGGTTGTATAGAGAGGCCGTATACAGTATCCTACCACTACTCTTTCTGCTTGTATTTTATCATATTTTTGAGTGAAGTTATTCTTTTTTAATGACATAAGTTTATATTTGTTAAAACGATTAAAAAAAATATATTAATGTCCTCAAAAATACTGGAGTAAACAAAAGAAAAGTTCTTTCACTAAGTATTGCTTAATATGTGTCAACATAAGAAATAAATTTGAAAGGCGTACATAATTTATAATTTAGCGAAGTCATACTCCAGTAATTTTGAGGATATCGACAGACAGACGGCCCTCGCACTTGTCAATACATAGCTGAACGAAATGACTTCCGAGCCCGGACAGCCTTCCACCCAAGTCGTTCAAACAACAACAAAGATCGCCATACAAAATCCGGCAGTGCTTTGTCCCGAGACTGTACCGTACACCATCTGCCGAAAGTTTTGCTTATTAAAAAAAAACTAGTCCGGAAGTTACTGCATTTATGAACTAGATAAATAAATACTGAAGCGTAAGTTACTTGTTTACAAAATAGCAGAAATCTTGAAAAAATGTGTAACTGTTATGATGAAAATTCCTTTCGAATACTAACATTATCACAATTCGCGGGTTTGTTTGTTTGATTGTTTGTTTTGCGGTGTAGTTAACAACCACGAAAATCTTAAAACATATATTCCTTTTGAATATACTTTATTATAAAAAATTATGAAGGTATATTTTTACATAATTTCATAATTATCATAACAAAATTTTGGAATGAATATAAACAAAGGAATATACCTAAAAGATATGAATGCAAAAAAAAGAACATGAAACAAAAGTCTATATACGATCAGGAGGCCTTATTGCTATACTTAAAGTCATCGTTTAAAACAATATCTTCCAGAGAAAAAGCTAGTATACTAATCTTGAGGTGTTTACTTTGGTGTATATTTGAACAAAAGAAACATTAATTTTTATTTTCAGTCGCAAAAATGAAGGTTGTGTACGGAGTTCGTGTGTCTTCCTCCCTTGTTCCCTACTGTACGTTACACGTGCCGGGCTCCCGACAACAGGGTTTATCTCAAACGTTTGGCACAATCGTAATTGAGCCAACGACGACTCTATGGCAATAATAAGCCATCCGGTTAAGGCCAAAAGTTAATAATTTTACTAATAACTGGCCAAGCACCTGTTGGGCCACGCAAAGTGTAGGGTTCCGTAGTTGTCCAATACTACTTAGGTATATAGGTACCTGTTTAAGACAGTTAACATTCATCAAAATAATAGCATTATTGTCCTATGATATTTGTAGTACCAAATTTTTTACATGAGTACATTTTATAAGTTGGTCTACTATTCGATAAGCCTACTTGCTGTTGATAGTTTTCCTTTTAAATTCATCATATTATACACTACTACCGCGAATATTTTCACATTTCCAAATACGACGGTTTCGCTGGTAGGGGGAGAGACACTTGACTCTAACTAAAATAAGCACTTCAAAACTAAATATTTCTGAAACGTACACTAGCATCGAAAAATAGTTTTATCAAACCCCCATTGTTTTTAAGAGACTTATCCAACGATACCTCACACTATAAGGTAGTAGTGAATAAAAAAAATAACATCCCCTTCACGTGTTCCAGAGGAACCCTATGTTTTTAAAGATTTTATTCTTCAGCTTTGTCGGCATGATTAATATGTGTATCCATGCCAAATTACAGACTTCTAGTTCTAAGAGTCTCTGAGCCAAGCCACGGACGGACAGACAGACAGACGGACATGGCGAAGCTATGAGGGTTTCTTTTTGACTGCGGAACCCTAAAAAAGAGAACTAGAAAAAATAAAAGATAGAAATTCCTAGGTAGTAGTGGTTTTTCTTTGTTTGAATCATAGATATAAAAAAAGGGTTTTTTAGTAGTCTTAAAATAAAAGGGCGGTTTAGAGGTTGTACAGGGGTTAATTTTTTATTTCGTCTTTTGCTAGAGTAAAATATTATGCAATTTTCTGCTCCAGATTCAACTAAGTTGCTCTTTCTATCTTTGAACGATTATTCTGCTTTTTAGGGCATCTGTTTAGTTAGATTACCATTTGTTAACTTTACCATTTTATAATATATTGGTAAATATTTGTACATTTTATAATTATAAATTCTCCACTCTAGTTTTACAGAAGCGTCTTACAATAAACCAATTACCTTAATTAAAGCATCTGATGAAGCCTTCAAATCAAATTAATAAACGTTATTTGATGAACATAGATAATAACATTAATAATCAATATAATAATAAACAGCACATACTCCATTATCGAATTCTCCAACGAAACCGTGATTCAATCATCAGTAGTAACTAAGTTTACGATGTAATATTGCCAGTTAATTAAAACGGAATCAATTAAAACGTTGTTATTATGTACGTGTTTCAGTTAAGAATAACGCAGGCAATTAATGAGTACTTTACAGTCGAGTTTAATCTTTTTATCAGAATAGAAAAAAATATTGTTTTATGCGGTTATAAAGAGTTTTAAGTAATGTTATAAAACATAACTTGAAAAAGTGTAGATTGTAATAAATCATTAATAATTTTATTGTTATAAGTCACAATATTATTTTATTGGGTACATACTGCGGTTATTGAAATAAATAAGCAATGTCTTTTTTATGGACAGGACATAGTTACCTTAATGGTTTTTATAATATTAAAAACCATCTATCCACGGTATCTTTAAAATTTCTGGTGCTGTCCTCAATAATATTTGCATTAGATTAATTTAAGATCAAAACCGTGATAATTTTCCTAGACTTTTCTAGTAACAAAGCCTTGATCTATTCCAGCACATTCAACCGTGAAGGCAGCTTCACCATCCCGCCTATATACGCTCATGTACAATTACCGTAACGTATGTTAGTGTGGTAAGCACAAGGTTGATGCTGAGTGCTTTTCACGTTACTACCAAGGATATCACAATGGGGACCCTCGAGAAATAGTGTACAAGATAATTTATTTATTTGGCTTACTAACTTACACAACGAAATCTTAATAAAAAAACATATCCGGTATCTTATGCTTAGTGCAGTGACTACTTACTAGTAAGCAGAGCATGCACTATAAATTATGATAAATACCTAATTAAGTTTAATTTTTACTTTAAATATTAAAAATGACGTAGATAAACAAAAACAGAAAGAGACCGGCTAGTAGTACGAAGTAGTTAAGTATCAGATACATTGCTAACAATTTTTTAAAATAATTTACTATTTTTTTTAGCTGAAATAATGGCTTTTTTTTTTTTTTATTAGTTGATGGGCTTACTCAATCAGGTCCGCGAGGGACGAGATGTGGTCGATGATGGAACGAGTTTGCCCAGAAGGTGCCTGTTCACTCTAGCTTTGAAAATGCTTGGGTTATAAGCACTCGGAAAAACAGAAGCAGGCAAAGAATTCCACTCCTTGGCCGTGCGCATAATAAAAGATGATTGAAAGCGCTTCGTGCGGCAAAGGGGTATGTCGACCAAGTGCGGATGGTATGCTGCAGTTCGTCTGGACTCCCGATAGTAAAAAGGTGATGGCGGAATGAGCTCATGCAGCCCATGTGCACACTCCCCGAAATAATGGCGTCATCAAGTCAGTAGCGTCTAACTTATTCTTATAAAACGTGGTAACTGAATAGGTAACCTAAAACTGAACTATTTTTGTCCTAAGGAATTATTAAATAAGAAAAAGAAATATATTATAATTATATTATACATTCAAACTGATCAGCTGATCGAGGCACATTAAAAAAACAAATTTTCTTTTGAGAATTTTTGAAAAGATTCAGAACTAAAGTTATTCAGTTTCATAGACTAGTTACCACCCGAGGGGTTTTTATTTTTTGACGTTTTGCATAGGTAAGCTTTTTTCTTAATCAGCTTTTTCTGCAGCACTATAATTCTGTGTTTGACAAAATCACTATAGCTAACTTGAGGCCACTAAGTAGAATACGCTTAGCATACACACGGTACAATTTCTTTAACTTTCCCTTCTCTTTGTAATAACATTTTCATATTTACGCTTTGAACATTATTAATGCCTAAAACCCTTATTAAGCGCTTCACGAGAACTAATCCCTACCTGTACTTAATCTAGGAATGGGCTCGGGCCGAGTGCGCCATTTGTAAACTTCGCTTGGATCCAACGAGCGATCTGTGATGACGAAAATGAACAGGGACGGACTCAGGAGTGTAGGGTCCTATTTAAATTAGGGACTGCTATATGAGTGGGGCCCTAATTTGTACCTAAACATTATCATCATTAGCATACAAACTTTGAAAATATAATACAGTCGCTTAAGGCCTCTGAGCTGACATTATTGTAAACAAAGCTTCTGACTAGCTACTAACTTCTGAAGCAGGTAATCATCTTACTCTTCCACATTCCATTTAGAACCCTGGCTAAGCCACATAAGCCAGCCATCTTTGAGTGCACAACACCACACCTGGTCACCACCAGGAAGGAGCTGAACTGGTCGCCATGGCCAAAAACGATCGAAAAGATCATCATCAGCAGCTGCTACTTATTTTTTAGAATAACAAAAGGTTGTTTAAAACAAGAGTTGAGACATCACGCGGTGTTTAGCTATAAGGTTATAAAAAAGTGTGTATGAATATGTAGGGTTAAACTGTAACCTTATTATTAGTTCCCTCGCCCTTTTATTTTCTTTCCAATACTACGATCAGCTGTCTGCATGCCATCAATCCTTCTGGTCGCTATTGTTGATTATTTTATAGGGGCCTCATCCTAGACGCGGCGTGCGGCCCTGGCGCCCAGCAACAGCTGATGTAGGCCAGGTTGTTGACCTCGCTAGTGCAGCGCGCCGGATTTGCTCGCCTCGCCTATGCTGAGGTTATCGCTTGCGAAATCTCACAGTTTGGAAATTCGTTTGGAGGTTACCTTAGGTTTAGAACGTGAACGTCCCCTACTGAATGAAACGTAATTTGTATTCTTTGTATGTGAATTATAATGTTATTTGTTTTTTGATTTGTATTGTTTTTTCGCTGTTTAGAACAAGATTATATTATCGTACACGTTTAGACTAATCTGTTTTAATCGATCTTGGAAAACGAATCTCTGATAGTCGGTCTCTTTGTTTGACAATTATTGATTTTTCAAAAGCTTGGTAAGTTGTGAGGTGGAACCTTCCACAGAATATTAATAGATGTTTTTAATGGTGATCAGACTTTAGTCGACCACACTGGTCCAGTGCGGTTTGGTCGAATTCACACACAGCCTTTGAATTTCATCGCAGGAGTGTTCTTTACCGTAATAGCGTCGATTGAACATATAGATTTTGATTTTAGATTTATTGTTGACACTATGGAAAGTACAAGAGATCGCTGCCAGGAGATATTAAAGAATTGCCATCTAGACTTTTTGCAACCAAATTGAAAAAATGGTTATTGTCACAAGCTTTTTATTCCATAGCAGAGTTATTTGACTAAAAGCAACATGTTGGACACTTGCATTGACTTGTACAAGTATTGAGTTATGTTTATACCTATAGATATTTGCATGCCAAAATTTGGTTAAATGTGTTTGTACTTGTGTTTTATCTAACATCTTGCCTGCGTGCACCACCACATTTTAAGCAAATAAAAATATTCTTATTCTTATTCTTATTCTTACATTATAAAATAGGAAAAAAAACATATTTATTCATTATAGTACAAGCTCTGCTTAGTTGGATCAGATGGCCGCGTGTGAAGATGTCCCCACATATTTATTTATTTATTTTATTTTATTTATTTACAAAATTATCATTATAGAAAAAGTAATAATAAAAGAATAACAAACAAATTAGTTAAATAAAATAGGCCCAAAAATGTCATTTATGACATTATTTTTGATAGATTTCTCGTCAAAAAAATCCAAACACTGCAAGTTTATGTTTTGTAAGGAAGGAATAACAGAAAAATATGTATAATTTAGGAATATTTATGTCAAATGTCGTTTAATATTACTCACTATTAAACGACATTCCTAAATAAATATACACATTTTCTATTATTCCTAACAAAACATAAACTTGCAAAGAGTTTAAATTTTTTTGATGAGAAGTATATTTTAATTAAATTTATAATGTACATACTTTATGCAGAGTTAATTTGTTTTAAATTATCCAACAAATGGTTTTCAATCAACTCCTAAACGTTTCGTCCCAATGTTTTTTTTTATATAGGTATCGGGTACGGGAGTCGAAGTGGCCATCAACATACGGGAGGCAGCGGCCCTAGCTACTACACCATCAACGCTCTTCGATTGTAACGTAACAACAGCACAGAATATACCACTAACTATTAACGTACAACAGTGAAATGAAACACGTACATTTGCACGCCACGCAAAGGGCATCGACCTCGGTTTATGTAAGTTTTTATATTTGCGGCTGTTTGAATTCAGCTGTGTGTTACAGCATGCTGGGCCTAAAATGGGGGTCTTTCACCAATATAAAATACGAGCAGTCCGCCCGCGGCTATGCTCGCGTTATGTAAAATTTTCCCGTGGAAATAGGACCTTTTTCCGTAAAAAGTACCTATCCTAATGTTAATCCAGGTTATAAACTATCTCCATTCCAAATTTTACGTCAAGTACTTTAAGCGTGAAGGTGGAACACACATCTAAACATTCAAACAACCAAATATATTTTCACATTTATAATATTAGTGTGATGTCATAAACATATGCAAATCCTGTAGCTTCTTTGTGGTGTTTTTTCTTTATGGGACAACACACACTTTGTTAATCAAGCTTGCCATTAAAATACTATTTAATGTTACAACAGTACTCATATATCGCAGTTAGAAGTTTGGGCTGAAATAACGATGATGTTCCTCATCGTGTGGATTATAAGGTCAACAGCGGACCACACATACCACGGTGTTATTGACGACTTCCGTTTATAGCAGCCGAGCCCGTGCCTTTTGTAGCACGGGATCATCCTTTCTTTTCGCATAGTCAGGTGAATTAGCAATGTCCTAACCAAACTATGGAAAGTCTCAAAAAGAGATATATATATGATGATAAATTTATCAAAAGCAGTGTCGTTTTAAAATCGCTAACTGGCTAACTGAAACTGTAAACAAAATCTAGGATGTAAATTATAACCTACTCCTAGTGGTTTCTAGTGGTGCTGGTCGTGCTTTTGTGTGCAATAGTGTTTTTACTTACTTACTCGCTTGTGTTGGTTTGAAACTTTGTAGATTTGTGCGTCGACTCTGATGATGGCTGGTTTCACACCAAAAAATCTATGCTTACCGACACGACAACAGCCGACAACATTCCACAGATTGAAAAAGAATCAAAGGGTCTGTCTAAAAAAAGTGACACCTTCGCACACCGTCTTCGTTCTCAGTAGATCCATCGTCCAGATCCATCATGGAGCTAGTGAGAAAGTTTGATATAAGAAAACTTCTCCGTATGTATTATTTTGATAAAATTAACGTTCGGTTTTTATTAACGTCGACATACTTTTTACAGAGCGACCAAGGTTTGTTTTCTTCTAAAACGGCGCAGTGAGAAGATGGTTCATACATTCCCAAACATTGATTAGCTCCTTTTTTTGTCGTGTCGTGACTGTAAGATCTGAGTTTAAAAGGGCCCATTGAGTTGTCAACATCAGTGTCAGTGTGGTTTTGATATCCCTACACTTCACAATCATTATTTCGTCGTCCACGCTGGTCTGGTCAGCCAGTCTTCAGTCTTTTGTAACTGGGAGACTGAGACTCTGTATGAGTGGTCGATTGTACCGGCCACGCTCCGACTCAGCAAGCGCTCGCGCAAGCTACAGTTGCTCGCCCTACTATGTCATAAAGGTACATTCACGCGCACAAGTACTTTGGTTAAAGTGCTTGGAGAAACACTTCTTCGGCTATTACAGTTAATTTCACTTGAATAAGGTAGGCGGTGTAAGAGTGTCGATGGTGTAATGGTTAAAACTGCTGCTTCCCGTTCAAATACCAGCACTAATGTGTTCATGTCCCAACACAACAAAATCATAATCCCAAAGTGATATTGACATTGTTTTCACCGAAATTCGGACCCTGACCCTCCTAATCGAGTATCGAACGTTATGACCGCTAAACCACGGAGGCTGTGTCGTCGGTCATGTGATGGATGTGCTGTTCCATATGCCCTGTTTCCTCCTTAAACATTTCTTATTTTTATAACGCTTGTGTGACCGAGTGTACCAGTCAGAGTCGATATTAGAAAGCGCCGGCGCCTGCGCTGCTTCCACTTTTCGGCGTTAATTGGTGATGCTTAAAAAAACCTAAAATAAACATCTGAAAACTCTTATTATACACACACACATATTCTTAGCAATTCAAATCAGCAATTTAAAATACGGAAATCTCATACTTCAAACACATCTTACTTATTTATCATTCTAAACCCGTACTATAATCCTTCTCCACTTGAGGTTCTCAAACAAATCCCCAGAAAAGGAGTCGAACTCGGTCCACCATCTCCTGTAAGGTTGTCTTTGTCTTCAGGCCTTAGTCAACCACGCTGGCCCAGCGCAAGGTGATCGCCTTCACATACAACTTTTGAACTTCTTCGCAGGACTTTGTTGGTTTCCTCACTATGTTTCACCTTATGAGCGTCGAATAAACGTCAAAAAAAAAATAGTACGAAATTAAGATTGAATTTGCGTCTCCCGGATGATATTCACAGACCCCAGCCACTTAACCGCAGATGCTCTGAATACAAATTACAAAATTACTTCATTTTGCTTGCTTATGTCATGTCATAAGTCCAAACTACCTACAAATTTGGTTCTTCTAACTTCAATTGTTTCGGTTCTGCGTTGATGAGTCAGTCAATCAATCAACAACCAGCATCGACTTTGCATTAATAATGATTAAAATCTTTAAAAAAAAGCCATTTTATTTAGACATCCCCAATCGCGACCGGACGGACTGAGATCAGCTCTGCGCTGGCGCCGATCGGAAAGTTGTTTGTCGTCTCCACAACAACACCAGAATGATCTACAACACTGGCCTGGTAACAACATACATGCTTGGTTTTCTTATGGGCAGTATTTTGTTATGTAGAACCTGTAGACAAATACTGCTGCTACGATTAATAAAAATAATAATAAAAAATACACGGATCATCACATCCACGTTTTTGGTAATATTCATAAGTCGACGCCTGAATATCTATACTTTCTAGACCAAACAAATCTATGGTCCAAAATTATGTGTGTCAGGATCGCGGGTGTATTTCTCAGATTGAGCTCAATGTATTGCAGATACTTGTTACCGAAAGCGTCGGTGGTCTAGTGGGTTCAATCCCCACCACGTACCAATGTGTTTTCAAATTTCGAATTCATATGTAAGGTACGTTTATTCAACGCTCTTATGGTGAAGGATAACATCGTGATGAAACCTGCACACTCCTGCGAAGAAATTCAAAGGTTGTGTGTAAAGTCGACCAAGTGGTCGACTAAGGCCTAATCGCCCTAATTCAGGGTAGGCTCGAGCCCCTCGGTGGGGACGAAAATGAGCTGTTGGTGACCTTCTGTGTAATATTACGTACCTCTCCTGAAAATATGTGTACCAACGCCCGTACAAAGATATTTTACTACTAAATAAAACTTATTGACCGGAATATCCAGCCGTTTAAAAGTCTGTACAAACCCGCACTTAAAATCAATCGCTTTGATCAAAAACACCACAGATATAACAAAAGATAGAGAGGTAATGATCTTCTTCTTCATCTCCATCGTGTGGGTTGTAAAGTCAACAACCGACCTCACAAACCCTGGGCCCAGTGTTATAAAGCCACCAAAGGCCACTGACTTGGCTCATGTAACGAATAAACAGTAGCCGGGGTCAACGGCTTAACGTGCCTTCCGAAGCACGGAATCATCTTCCTTTTCGGACAATCAGATGATTAACCATTACCCTACACAAAGAGATTTTCGCTTGACAGTGTCCCCACGGGGAATCGATTGGTAGGCTAGGCTAGTATGAAGCGGGCTTTTTATACCGGTGAAAACAACTCCAAAAAGCATTGACCTGTTCACAAATATTAGCGTAGTTTACTCCAGTCAATAATTTACGCCCACGTCGAGCTAGATCGTAGCTGAATAACAAACCCGAGGTTTTTGTATAGTAAACTCTGTAAAGGTGAAGGTAGAGTCGAAATTCATTGAAAGAGTTTTGTTAGTAGGCCGGATGGCAACAGTTGATGTGGAGTGCCGTCAACTATTGAGGTTTGAGACTTTGGCTTTTATAACTCTCGTACCTAACTTTTTATGAATACGATAATAATTAGTTAGTAAATACGGTTTCAGAATTTATATCTTTAGTAAATAAAATTGGCATAAATAAGCCGAGTGGTCTAGGTTTTGACGCTCATTACGAAGTTTCAGGGTTCGATTCCCGGTGGGGACACTGTCAAGCTATATAAAATCTCTTTGTGAGACTTTCTCCAGTTTGGTTAGGACATTGCAGGCTGAATTACCAGATTGTACGAAAAGAAAGATTATTCCGTGCTTCGGAACGCGCGTTAAGCCGTTGGTCCCGGCTATTATCTAGTCGTTTCATGTGCTAAGTCAGTGGCCTTTGGCGGCTCTATAACACTGATACCAGGGTTTGTGAGGTCGGTTGTCGACCCTACAACTCACACGATGATGATGACGATTCGATTTGTCAGAAAATACAAAGAAATTTTGCTTTTACAAACAAACATAATAAAATATGTATCGTCTAACATTTGTAATACTTACGAGGTATTACGTGAATACTTTATATACTATAATTACTAGTTATCGATATCGATAGGCCCGGATCGAAAAAAAAAAATCGATCTCCCATACAAACTGCCGCAGCCAACTCAGCAATTAGTATGGGAGGTACAAATTTTTTTTTCATTTCCGGACCCATATTTCTTGGGGAAAGTTGTTCAGTTTCATGATTTGAACAACATATTAAAGTTTGTGCACTGAATAAAAAATAACCCCGTATACGTGAATTCAGGAATCAAAAGTCCTTGCTCTACAAAATGCTACGCCCAAGTTCCGAAGAAAACGGTATGAAGATCTTGCGATTGTTAGGGCATCATGTGGCTTTATACCTAAATCCTTTAGTCACACACAGGAAGAGATAGGTTCTTTATCATTTTAATTTGCGCTCTCATAGGTACAGTTCTCAATTTTGGCAAATCTATATTCTCTTTGAACACTAAAGTACCGAACGCGTATTTTCAAACACCAATCAACTGGCTTCCGGTGTCGAGGGAAGGGGTCAATGCCCGTTCTATTTCGCGAAATCTACTCCAAGTACGTTTGATTTCATCGTACGGTCTGACATCACTAGACGTGTATCGTTCAACTCTTGCTATTACAAAAATAAGGTTCATATTTGTGTTTAACGTTGAAATTTAAAGAGAGAGTGATAGTACACTGCGCTGACATTAAACGAAATCACGGGTAGTTAGAGTAATTACCCCCATAGGAGGCATAATTCTATGGCTACGTTGATTTGATTTTCTATTCCAGTGCTGTTGGCTGATGAATTATGTGTTAGATCATGGTTTATTATTGGATGGATGCAAATCACACTTTTTTTTTTTTACTTTTAGTGTCGAAAATCTCTGTATGTGTCCTTCCGTGCTCAACATCATAAACCACTACGCTTGCTACGCGCTACGAAGCGACGACGTAGAGCTTCCAGTACAGATTAAAATTCATTCACCTTTTATTAAAGAACGTATGTGCTATAAAGTTGTATACCTGTTGGCAAACCTATTTTATAAATAAAAATAATTATAAAATAAAGTTCCGTTACGAAGTGGTTCAGCACACAAAAATTTTATTTAATGAATAAAGATTGAACTACAGAATATTACATACAAAATGTAGATACAGAACGCTTTTAAGAACATCTGTTATTTTTTTAACGAACTAATCACTATTTCTACTAGAGTACAGATGCAGGACAGATGCAGGATAGATGCAGGACGGCGGGCGCGGACCTGCAAAACGTTAGGAAAGAGAATCACAACTGTGACTTTTTTTCGAACGCAGATACCGACCGATATAGAATAATACCCGACACAAAAAACTACTATTCTTAAAATATCGCGCGTCAAATTATAAACTAACGATGTTTACAATTTGACGGTGACATGTACAAGATATTTTATTGCGTTACGTCATGAATGTTCTTATGCAAAAGAGAGCAATATAAGATCACATTATGGAGGTGCGTGAAGTCTATAAATATTATTCGCTACGCTCTGAGACCAAGCAACTGATGAAACTTCGATTACTAAAGTTAAGCCACAGAATAGATAATAGTAATATTAAGCATCCGCAAGTCTCTCCAAGTTAAGGATGGGTGACCACTAGTCGCATAATATCGAAATACTTTGGCTTTTTCTGTAATGTGAGGGACACGTTAAGTCATTATTGTACTTTCAGTAGATCGTTTTAAGGCAAATACTAAAAGTTGTATGTAAATTTTATGTAAACATCTGCTCTAGCTAACCACTAGTCAAATAAAAGCAAACAAAGCAAAAAAAACGCACGTTGATTTTAAAAATTCGCCATCTTGTACGCAATCTTTTGTTTAACAAAATGGCCGCTAGGAGCCGGAAACGCCCCCTCCCCTGGGAGCAGAGATTACCAACCTATTTGCCATTTCGGCTCTTAGAATTAACGTCAGGAAACAGAGATAAGGAAAACGCTTTATTCCATGCTTTCATAACATTGCTTCTATCACCGTAACCGTAACATTACCTTATCTTACCGACACAAAAAACACGCATCTCAAAAGTATTTTTTTTTATTCGTGCGCTTTTCGTGTAAGATTATGCGCACGGACATAACTAAATCAAAAGTCAACAGCTAAATGGATAAAGTAAGAGCACCTATACCGTCATTAAACTCGACGCCATACCTACTTATCAAAATCGGTTTAGATGCAACTCTAACTTTCCTAGATTTTGTTTTTTTTACTATAGTAGGTATTTATTACCTCTACCTTAGGTACATAAAAAAAAATGTAAAGTTATGGTTTTAGTGCGGGCTTTCTCTATTTCATACTATGTAAAAAAATGCATCATCGTGTTTCGAGCAACAATAAACGACAATTTGGATAAACTACAATTTTAGCGTAGTAAAGTAACAATAACCGTCACAATTAAACTGTGACCAACCTCCTCCAACTGCAGTCGTAAACGGGCGATAAAGTCAGCATAGGCGATCTAACCGTTGACAGAACGCATGCGTTACGCAACGCCGCCGACGCAACGCAGCTTCCTGCGCAGTTCCAATTTGGAAACTAGCGCAAAAACAAAATGCCAACTCAACTGAAATTACAACAGAAATGCGCTACTTCGAAATTATATTTTTCACGTTGGGGTAGGTTCTAGAGATAGGTACGGGTCGTTGACTTCGCACACAGCGCTGCAATAGCCTACTCCAATAGAACACTCAACTTGCATTTACCTTTAAGCCGTTACATTGAAAACCTTCTAGCGTTGTGATAGAGGTGAAATTTGGTTTACGTAACTGCTCGTGTAGGGTTGTGGTGGTTATTATCCAATGCAGTGGGTGTGATTGTGTGCGTGCCGCGCGAAGATAATCGTAGTGTTGTGCAAGATTGTTGCAAGTTTGTCGAAAATAATAATAATATAATAGCAGACCGTATTAGGAGCCGGCGCGTGCGCCGATCGCGATCGCGGCCGGAAAGGTCATGTTGTTGCAATATTTTTTATTAGAAATTGATTTAATGAATCATGTACGTGATTGTGTTTGTATTTCATTCACTCACCTGCAATAAAGAAGCACCGGACGTGCGTGGCTCTAGAATCTGAAGTTTGATGTAGAAATGTGTAGAAATGTTTGGAAGTGGCATAGTATAGGTAGATCTCTGGGTCCAGAATGGGATTTGACAAAAATATTAATCATTCGTACATCATAAAACCAATTATTTTGTAAACTGTTTTTCTATCACAATAATATTTTTCTGTTTTTCAGTTTTATTTCAAGTGTTATTTTAATGGTCTCCTTTGCAAACGGTCAAAGCTCTCCCTACGTAGTAAGGTCCGTCTTTTCTTTATACCGCTTGCGTCCGTCCCGTAATGACTCGGACAAACAATATTAGTGGTATTTTTTTAAATTTAAAATGACATTCTTAATATGAAAGAACATTTAAAATGTCTGCAACTACTTACCGAATTTTCAGGGTCTATTTATGGTTTATCTATCATTATTATCTTATGTTTCACAAGTTCCCAACACTACCACGTCGGGCACTGCACTCACGCACACTGCAGCAGACCTCACTCACACACACACGGCTCTCGCCTAGCAACCAAAGTGAAGGCAGATACATCTACTGCGAGCCTTCTACCACTAAACACGTTCTATTTTATTACCACGACCACTCTACCATACTCCAATACATTTCTGGCGGAGTATAGACAAGTGTGATTGTAGAGCGATGTAAACGAGCAATGGTTACTATTCCGATGTTTTTCACAAGGTACAGGTTTACAGTGAAGGTTTCATAGAAACGCTTCTATTTTCTAGGTTGTTTAGCAGTACTTAGCCCGTGATTCTGGGAGAAATGGGTTATAGTTAAAATAATCCAATAGTCCTATATAATTTTCTCTTCTTCTCAATTTTCTCTGAAAACTGAGAACTTGTAGTTTAGATTTTTTTTATTGAGCGCTACCTGTCTCTCCTGAGATTTGGACGTCAACAAAATTTATGTTCAGTTTATTACATTAGGTAGCTTGGGCAAGTAATGATATGAAAAATCCGTGTTAGCCGATAATTGAATAAAAGAAAATCCGTTGCATCTAAATACGATATGCACGTTTTAGGTTAAAACATTTGTCGTGCACTTCCAACTACTTCCAACTACTTCCAAGTTCTTCTCATAATTTTCAAAAAAAGAAGAAAACCAATAAAATCGAAAATTTAAAACCGAAATTAATTGAATTACACATTTATTGGTCCAAATACGCCAGAATCAAAGTCCTAGGTGTATCAAAGTAAAAACTAGTTGGCACACGGACTTATATTGTAAATGCCGGATGCGTGCACCATCTAGGACTCGAGTAGGTTTTCTAAAGCGGTCTAGAAAATCATTCTCTATGCCCTAACGAGCTAAAGATAAACTGGCTAAATAATTTATATTACTTACTTAGGTATCTTCATAAAAAATAGAGTTGATTTTTGTCTCCAAAAACGGTGGCGATTTAATAAGAACTAGTTTAAAAGGAAACCGGTCAAATACGTTTAAAAATGTAACTAATACTTTCAGTACCAGTTCGTATATTTCTCAAATCGCTTAAAAAACTAAAAGCCGTTTCATAGGTTAAAAACGAGCTTCGGCTTTCGCAGGAAGAAGTTGAAAACTTATATACTTTGCAGTACTATTTTGCACTTACTCATGTAAAGTTTACTAAATTGATTATCTGTCATGCATAGTTGATGAAAGCTTTTCAGAGTAGGTTTAATCGTTATGGCTATTGGTAGATATGAGTACTAAAATTATAAGCCGATAACTTTGTTGAGTGAGGCTTTAGGAATCTTTTCTTCCTATCTATACTTGAAAAAATCTCATCTCATATCTATACTTGCATCATCACCACCAGCGACCTTCCTCAGGTCATCAGTCCACCTGGCAGGGGGGCGTCCCACACTACGTTTCCCGAGACGTGGTATCCATTCGAGAACCCGTCTGCTCCAACGCTCATCGGTTCTGCGACAGACGTGGCCAGCCCACTGCCACTTCAGTTTTCTTCACTTCTGGACGTTTTACCTTGCTCCTCTGCTTTATGACTCATGTATGATTCTTTATATATTTAAAATAAAAGTACAAAACATACAATTCCTGTGAAGTTTCTTCTGGCCGTTCTTCTCCACAGAGGGCGTACACTGGTAGTGAACGTGCCATCCATGATAGCTTTGACGTCGAAAAATGATTTGTAAAAATCTTAATTCGAATAAAAAAAAATTGACTTTGACTTTGCTGGATGATTTCTCAAGTATTTTTTACTAACCACAAAATCCACCGGAATTTAAACCCGCAACGTCCGTAATAAGAACCGAGTGCTCTACTGATTGGCCACGGATGTTGTCAGCAGTCAGTTAAAATTGGAATTAATTGAATAAAGTTCGGTAACGGTGGTTTTATGACTGCGCGTGAGTGTTATTAGAGGATTTGTAGTCATTAAACGCATGGGACCGGCGCCAACGACAGACGGCTGGTCGGAAATAGTGCTAATGCCGTAAATCTATACGTATAAACATATAATAAAATTGTAGTTGATGTCTGTTCATAGAAGATATTTAAGAAAAAAATATATGAGGGAGGGATCTTTATAAGAGCAATAGAAGCGAAAACAATAGTTCTAGAATTTCGTCTGTATGTTCGTCCAGCAGTGGACGTCTTTTGGCTAACCAATTGAGTGTTCGTACGCGCATCACGCATAAAATACTGCAATAATTGAATGCTGTTTTCACAGTTAAGATAGAAGTCTAACTTAAAAACTGGTGTATTACTCGTCTTGATACGTCACCCGCCTAGAAGATGAGTTATCATCATCTTTGTGCATAAAAAGTTCATCTCGGAGATGATCACGCAAGCGAACTCGCGGGCAGACGGCTAGTAAAATTATAATCGCATTCGAAATACGAAATACTAGATCGAATGGGAACACTACTATTTGAGTTGAGATTGATTAAATTCATGAATAATTCAAGAAATAAGAAGCACTGGCGTAGAACATATAGGAAACTGAACCAGTTTCGCCTAGAACTTAATGTTTTAACGTTTTTTTTTTGTTTTTATGTTTTTAAATTATTTAGATAGATAAACAAGTCAAAATCATAAACACAAAAGTCTAAAACAAATACAACGAGAAACTATTTTTTGAAAGACCCAATCGCAATTTTGACCAAAATGGTAGTGTGGTGAAATAAAAGTTTCCTTCCCCGAAGCATAAGCAGTTCAACAAGCTCAATCAGGATGATCTGATTGATTGGTTTACCAGCAGTGTTCGTAGCGTCAAAAGTATAATGTTGCGACTTTCCCTATAGGCTTAAGTTATTTGTAAGCTTGGGCTCCTAACTCGTACCTGTGTCGTATTGATACCAATTTTTTTATTGTTGTCGTTAACTGGTGCAGTATTGTTAGGAATCCAACTATTTTCAGCACATAAGTGGAAGTGTAAGTTTATGTTGAATTAATAAAAAACCCTGATGTTATACATCAAAATCTTTTACATCTTATCACTGCCGCTGCTGGCTGTTGGTCGCCTTTGTATATGCATTTCTAATCCTGTGTATGTTTAATTGTGTAATAAAGTGTTATTATTATTGTAGGTACCTAATGTGTTTTAAAAATAAACTGCTCTTAGTAACAGTCAGGAAAACAGTTATGATACTAATCTGATCCAATAAGGCAAGTCACGTTCTCTTACGCATGATCTATACTCGACGATCGAACTATACTTACGTCAGCGAAATTATAGTGATCGATATGATTACTATAGTGAACTAATTTTGAAAGCAATGCTACTTTGCTGAATTGGTATGAACAAAATTAAACCATTCATCAATTTTTTTTTTTTTTTAACTGAAAAACATTACAACAATAAAATTGTTTCTTGTAATAACTAGTGGGTTTTAAGACCGCCAAATGAGAAACTTATGTTCAATTCATCATCAACATCAGTTCAAGGTCTTGGCCCAGTGCGGGTTGGTCAACTTTACATACAACCTTTGAATATATTCGCAAGAATATGCAGGTTTCTTCACTATGTTTTTGTTCACCATGGTTAGAGCGTCAAATAATCGACAAATCACAAATTGTGTCGTTTCTATATTATAATTTTAACTATACAAGTTACACGATGAAGAAAAAGAAAAATTATAATTATAATTTTTTTATTTTTTTACAATATCGCTAAAAATATCTTGAAAACGAAAATTGCTGAAACTTTCACAAAAGTTAAAAAACCATAATAGCTAATAATTAAAAATTAAGTAAATTCACCTCTTATTTTATTATTTAAACAGTATGTAATTTTACTTAATAAATAAATAAATAAACGAAATAATATTAAAAAGTTTTTAAAATTTTAATCTGTCAGAGCCCATCCTACAGTAACCCAACTATAGTATAGTTTTTAATAGGAAATGTGTTGATGCGGTTAGAAAAACAATGTTTATAAATATCACGCCAATAATGAGTATGCGCACGAGTGTTGCCAAGCCAACTTGTTTACCGTTCGCTGGCTAAGGAAAGTGAAACATTAAGCCAGTCGTATGTTCATGTGCATAATTAGCAAATCGCTTTGTAATAGTATACCGTAGTGTTTAAGGAATAAAAATACGGGGTTTGAGAAGCTGTCTTCTACTTCTTGTCGCTAAAAAGAGTAACTACCTATCCTAAAGATTTTTAATAATCTTCTATTTTTCAAGTTCATCCAAATACGAATAGTTTTTTAAAAGCTTCTCTTTGTCCCACTGCTAGGCATATGTCTCCATTTTCCCCTTTCACTGATTATGATCTAGTGCTACGTCTTGTTATTTTCCTAAAGCTAATTGATCGTCGCGTCGTGAGTCGTTCTAAAAAGTCAGTCAGTTTTTAAGACAAATGTACATATTTTCCGACTTGAAGTTTAGTATCCTACGTAAATAACATAGTCACCGGCATATTGTTTAGCACTGCGTTACTATTAGCACAATCCTGAGTCCAGTAATTAGCACGTCATTTGAGCACTATGCTACTTGTGTGGGCGGGGCACCACGTCACAGCAGACTTGTTGTTAGCTCTGAGGCTCGAGGTCAACTTGGTGCGGTATGGTCCAACAGCAACCTAGCGAACTGATAAAAGACTGATAAAATTAATTGACCCATGTATGTACTTCTCATGACTGTAATATAACGATTGGAGTGACTTGAGTGACTCATTATCACGGTATCGCGTGGATTGAAAGATCGACGCCAGACCTTACATTAGAATCACTGGTGTTAAAGTTAATGAGCCGCTAAACAAAGGCCTCTGATAATTTGACATGGTCTTCCGAGCATAGAATCGTTTAAAACGGTAAGTCTGATGAATAAGCCAGCAATGTCCAAAACATAGCTGGGGTGAGTCTCTTACAGTAAGTATTACTTTTGACAATATTGCCACCTGGTTTTGAACCCAGAAAACTTTGACTGAAGGTAAAAGGGCTCATGTTATATGACTTCTTTTTTATATATATTTAATACAGGCTTGGCATAATGTATCATTATTTGGGACAAATCTGGCAACTGAATTTTGAACCTCTTATTTTCAACTTCCGGCATTGCTCGTTTATGCTCGTTTCGTATTTAAGGGCTCCCACCGCTAGTAGCTGACTTTAATTTATAATATCATATCTGTAGTCACATTTGATTTTATTTAGCCGTAAAGTTTACTCAAGCAAATGTCCCGGGTACATACCAAACAATGCTTGTAAACAAAAAGTATTAACGCTTCAGTTTTGCGTTTCATGGTCCATAATCCGTTCCAACTTGTTTACGACCCACACAAACTGCAAGCGATGATTTGCAGCTGCCATTCTCATCACTCCTGCGCAAGCTTCAGCTAGTGCTGCCTTTAGTTCTCATCGATAGTAATCGTTATCACCACATAGTCCAATAAATTAGAGCATTTGATTCAAAAATATCAACTCATGAAGGATTGCGTTCCATAACGTGCGAAAATCATGCGGAGCGATAACCTTTTTAATTTTGATTCAAGTGAAATAACAATTTTAGACTAGACTAGACAATGCCTTTCTATTCTAGCCAGTGATATTCGTCATAATCGCGCTTTTTTGTCTTAAATACAAAGATCCAAGCTTGTGTTGTCGAACGTAGAATTTAGATCGTCTATTGTACAAATTTATGCTGTATGTATGAAGCCGTACTTTAATCATGCTGTTATAAAAAAAAATCGATAAACTTGATCATTTTTGAACCTTCAACAGTGACTTTCAGAAAGCTACAAAATTTTTGCTCAGAACATGAAACCGTTACAATTGATGCCTATCGATCCATAATAAAACATATCAAGACAATATCGATAACTTTACCAGCAATCCCATTATCCTGCAGTGTTGTCAGACGGAAGCGCCGTAGAGTAATGTTGCCCACCGCAAGTGATAGTCGTAAAAAAGTCGTAAAGTGATTCCCCTACAAGTCGTAAAGTGGTTACAACTTGTAACTTGGACCGCTGGTTCTCAGACGGATGCATTGTGGACAGATGGCGAATTAACCATCTGAGAATTTATTTGTCGTTTCCTTAAAAATAAACAGTTTACACCAATATGAAAACCAAGACCACCTACTAATTTACAAATAAGTTAAGTACAACTTTTAGTAAATAGCTTCAAATTTCAAGAGAAATGGTATCACTGACGAGGAAAAAGATCGTCCTAAATTTTTTCTAATGTATCGAGTATGCATATAGCTTTTCTTGATCTACAGAAAGCTTTCGACTGCGTACCGCACCAAGTTAACTAGTGGGCTTTGAAGGAGAAGAACATGCCACAGACCTATATTGACATAATGCTGAACGAATAATGATTAATCATTAAGTTATTTGACAATTTACTTAAATTAATGTTTATGTTACTAACTTATTTATATTGACTTATCTACACGCTGTATTGATGTATCTATTGTTAAATAATGCTTTGTTTTTTACTGTACTAATACTTAAATTCCTTAGCTTGTTTGTGTGTTGGATTCGATCTGTAAGCAAACAAGTTACATTGATAATAATAAATAAATAAATTATACGAGACAGGTACCACAACTCGGAATCAATAGTGAGGACCGCCGCCGTTGGCGGTACTCACCCATTCCCGATCACAGTTGCAGTTCACCAAGGCTCGGTCCTTTTAAGTCCTTTTCTGTTCAGCGTAGTGCTAGACGTAGTTTCGGCGCGAGTTCACGAACCATTTTCATGGCTTATGATGCTTATGGTGTCCTCGACGACCCCAGGATACCGGTGAAGCGAAAGGGCCTTGTGTACAAGAGCATCATCCGACCAGTCCTACTATACGGCAGCGAGACCTGGCTTGTCCTCGGAAGACATGTCCAGCAGCTACACGTCACGGAAATGAAGATGTTGCGATAGATGTGTGGCGTTACGCGATTAGATCGAGTTCATAACGAAGACATCCGTCCGTCTTGGAGTTCGTGACGTAGCGGATAAGCTTCAGGAAAGTCGCCTCCGATGGTATGGCTATATAAGCCGCAGACCGTCAGACTATGTAGGAAAAAGATGCCTCGACCTCACTGTCCAGGGCCCTAGATCACGTGGTAGGCCTAAAAAGCGCTGGCTGGGCGTCGTGAAAGCGGATATGGAAGAGAACAATCTCACACCTAAGGATGCCGAAGACCGGGCAAAGTGGAGAAGATTAAGTAGGAAAGTGGACCCCAGCACTAGGCCGGGGAAACGCTAGGACGAAGAAGAAGAAGAAGTATCGAGTACGCATTTAATTTTACTCAATAACAAATTTTAGTGACGTTTTTCAATAAAGAACTTGTTTTAGTTTTTTTTTCAGAATATTTACAAGTCTAGCCAGTAAAAGCATGAATAGGTACTGCCACTCTAAAAAGTAACTTATCACGTTTCTTACCAAGGTAGGTAACCCTCATCAATGCGCAAATCGGACTCGCACTTGGCCGTTTTTTTACAAAGTCTAAACATACGATCTTGTTTCTTATGTAGCCGTAGTAGGCAAGTAGGCTGAGGCACACCTAAGGCAAGCAGTAGTTCCTACACAGTTGCCTAATCAGTGCTACTGTTGCCAGGCGGCTGCAGGCTCCGCTTAGGTATAATGATGCCTTTCACGCGACAAAGTAGGTGTTGCGCGTGCGTCTTGCTTTGAACTGTTTAATTTATTAGCAAACCTTCGCTTTTTTTCGGAAACCTTCGCTTCTTTTGCAGAGATTGGTCGATGGTTGACTTGCGGATGAAAATGGCAACCAAAATTTTGTTTTTTACTTTTGCAACTAAAAAAATATAAGAGTATTTTTTTTTTACTAGAAAATAATAATCCATCAACAGTTCGTCTCTACCGAGGGGCTTCAGCCTACACTGAATACACAAAATTATTTAAAAAACTTATTATCATACGTCATTCCAATCTTCCAGTACTCTAGGTACTTACTCATAATGTACAGACGATAGATTGGCAGACAACTGAATTAAAAATAATCTTTCAAAAAATCATTTCCAATTTAAGTCCATATTTTGAACTTGAAAAAGCTAAGGCTAAGTGAAGTGATGGTTTCACCTGTATTGTAAGCACTGTGAGCAGGATTCACGGCCGGTCTACTTTATCAGAGCTGCGTTCATTTTCCTCCTCTATTTGAATTGCTAAAGATTTGTCTTGAAATCTGAAAATTCCTGAAAGAATAACTAAAATGCATTATCCTTAAGCTTACCATGTTATATCTCCAGTAGTCATGTAAGAGGATGCAGTCCCAAGTTCGTGCCGCTATATTCAATTTGTATTAATCTATATTTAATTTATTATGGACTGTAGTCTGAAATAAAAATATTTTATTTTTTATTTATATTACCACTTTGGTAGAAATAGCGATTAAATTAGATAAAAAAAAAAACAATCAATTCATCAACAGCTCATCTACGTCCCCACTGAGGGGCTCGAGCCTACCCTGAATTAGGGCGATTAGGCCTTAGTCGACCTTTCTGGCTCAGTGCGGGTTGGTCTCATAATGGTTTTATTGAATTCTCAAAACAACACGAATTTCTTCGCAGGAGTGTGCAGGTTTCATCACGATGTTTTCCTTCACCGTTAAATAAACGTAATATGAATTTTCAATTCGGAAACACATTGTTACGTGGTGGGGATCGAACCCGCGTCTCCCGGACGGGAGGCAGCGGCCCTAGCCACTAGACCCCCGACTCAACGAATTATAAGCGCTGACTTTAAAAGCGCCTAAATCTCTCTTTATCTATCAAAATCAAAAGCGTCTATAAAAATGTTATGGAGGCTGTAAGAAGGCATATTATAGTTAGTTCGCGGAAATACAATCTTCACATCTTCCAGTTTCGACTTCCCCGCGTAACGAGAGCGAAATATGAGTGGTTTGAAGGTCCCCCAGCGGCTTACTGCGTATCTGACCGCTTTCGTCCGCCCGCACTGCGTATTAGCACTCTACATTACGAGCTGGCCACCCCAGCACCAGTGGGGTGGATAACGCTGCCCTTGACGTCCTTGACATTTCATCTAAATGCGTGACGTCATCACTGCGGAGATTGTTCAAGCAGTTAGTTGAGATTTAGGAGGCTATTAACAGCGTCCAATTTATTTTGAAGTGTCCACGATGTATAACGATGTCAAAACTCTCCATTAAAATTTAATTGCTTATTTTAATTTTACGCTAACAGTTTCTAATTCGCGTTATTTCGATTTTCCCGTGGAAATAGGAGTTTTGCCCCGGTTAATACGTGCAGCCTTTTTTCTCCGGTTGTAAAGTTCCTCTTAAAATCATTTATCTATTACTGTGTAAAATAAAGTTTTTTTTAATTGATCAAATGCTTGCATCGCAAAATCATTTGTAACCATTTGTTTTTGTTTTCATTTTGATCTGGCGTAGCGGAAGGCTCTTTCTTAATCCCACCTTGAAGCATAAACAAACAAACAAAGTCAAACCAAACTGCACTTGTAAAAACCTCACTGAATTATTATTGAAATTATCCTATGAAGATTTGAGAATCTGTTGTTGTTTTACAAATCCCTGAAAAATTACGAGTTAAATTTCCAATTCCAAGCGTCCACGTCGACAGGCGGAAATCTCCGCTGTTTTTGACATTGCAGCATAACTTGTTTTCCCCAATTTTCTTACCCCTCCCGCCCCCCTTCCCCCACGCCTAAAGGAAGAAATACTATTATCTGAAACATTATGCAAACATAAACAACAGGATACAACGGATTTCCGATATATTTACATCGTGGAAAAGTTCTTGGATAAGTAAGAAAACAAATTGTGTCTTATTTTGGGTTGGAGAAGTAGATAGTATGCGCATTTGTCCATACACTATATGTTTATGTTGGCTAGTATACGCAAGTAATTTATTTTTTCCGTTTATTTGATTCGTTTATACCTTATTAGCTTTTTTGTCCTAAATAACTTGTATATATAGCTGTTTACTTTAAAAATTTGAACAGCCTTGTTGGATTTCAGTAAAAGTAGTTTCTAAATAAAGTCGATAACCATATTTCGAGAGCTCAAAAACATTCCCCTGAAAATCTAGCTAGCTAAAACTTGCCAATCCTAACCGATGCTTTGGCGCTCGTAGTATCTCTTCTTCATGTTCTGTGTGGTTGATAACAAAGCCCGGTTATCACAGTCGTTAGAAATAAGATAAAAGCCATTTGGTGACTTCAAATCTCTGACAATAAAGCTTGTTGGACTGGCGACTGGAAGTTTGTAATTTCAGCACACATCAGACAGATTTGCCAGAGAATGCCTTCCTTAGTCAGGCGTAGGTTGGAGTTTAACTTCTGCAATAGATGTCCTTAGACTAAGTAAGGTACCTTTCAACTCCTCTAGTCCTATTACTTAAATTTCAATTCATTGCAGCACCCGGACCTATCAGGCGTCCCGGCCATAAATAAGCAGCAGAATGCAGGTGTCGTACGTCCTCCCATGACCCGGCATTACACAAACAAAACATCGTCTCATCTTTATGTATGCCTGCGCCCGCGCCTAACGCGCCGGGATTGTCTAATGATCTCCACACTGTCGGGAAATCTAATGCAAGACTTGATGCCCTAAGGGTATCGTATGTTTTTTTTTTTCAGGAAAAGGCTTCACGAAGGATTAGTATTGCCACAATATCGGTAGGTTTTTATCCATGATCACAATACTACTGAAACTATCAATAGTAGCTTAACGAGTGGTAACCAACTAAGGATTAGCAACGTTGAATTCTGCCTGCCAGGATAAAGCTTTTTCCAGTCTTCTTTGGACGTTTTTGTCCCTCCTCTTATGTTGTTAGTAAAAGGGCTGACAGGTCAAGGATTATAGTATATGATATGAATATTGCAAAGTACCTGGCACAGTTTTTCTTTGCATTTCGTAATAAACGACCTGAACTGTAAAACAATCACTTCACACACACACACACATCAACAGTTCATATATGACCCCACCAAAGGGCTCGAGCCTACCCTGAATTAGGGCGAAACAAAAAAAACTAAACTAAACTTAAAAAAGGGTAAAACAATACTTGAAATTAATGAAGTATCTTGCACAAGTACTTATCAGTGTAAGAATCTTTCGCGTTGACAATTAAACACAATACACAATTTGCATCGTGATGAGCTTGCGGGAGGCATGGGTTGTTTACATAACGATGGACTACTTAATAATCATCAAATAATTATGATAGATGTCACGATTTACTGCCGTGACGAGAATGACAACATCAAGAGTTTAGAATCAAACGATAAAATATTATGCAGTCAAAGTTATTATATTTTATCTGGAGTGGTAAGTTCTTTTTTTAGTCTGTAGAACTCATAAAATGTGTTTAAAAATGTAAAGGCTTGAGCTTTCCATACGTCTCACCTTGAGAAAGTCTTATCAACAGTGAATTTAGTCTTTTTAGATATTGAAATACTATTTATTATATGTAATTTAAAAACTGATACCTATTTCTTATCTACTGGTGCATCTGTAAGTGCCGCAAGCGTATAAGTTGATTATGCATGAGATGAGGCACGTGCGGGCGACGCGAGCGCAGTGCGTGACCAACATCTCCCTTTCATGAGGCCCTGGTACCGACGCTTGGTGAACGGTCAGCCAACGACCCTAAGAACAGGCCTTGTTGTTGGAAATGCAGATCAGTGTTTTAAATTATAGGCATCTCCCTTTCATGAGACCCTGGCGATAAATAAGGGCGGATAGTTGGGTGGGGGCGCGGTTTTTAGAGGAGTTTAATAAAAATAAACTTGGAATATTGTCATTTTATTTGCGCTTAGTTTTAACCTTCATTCAGAATTTGCAAACTCCTCATTTATTCTGCAATATGTTACATTTCTTTTAGGATTTCTCCTAAATCTTGGTAAAGATTGAAGTTATTTCGCGAATCTCAGCGCTGGTTCCTAAGTCCACTGTCACAGTCTGGGACCTTATAGAAGAATATGAGTAACGGATTCGATGACACTGAGCAAGAACTTTACACCTAACTCCCAAAGTAGCTCAGCGAAACAAGCTATAGTTATATTGTAAGCCTCAAATTCGAAATAAAAACAAATGTTTGAATTAAAATTTTTACAAATCATTTTTCGACGTTAAAGCTATCATGGATGACTCTATATGGCTATGAGGGGTGACCCTCTGAACCTCCCTTCTGACTCCGCCCTGGTACTGAGATGGCTCGGTAGCTGCTCAACAAATGACTCAAAAACAGGCCTTGTGATAGTATTAGAAATACAGAATAGCTGTTCTACATTTAAACAAGGGTGGAAGACCTTTGAGACTTAAGAATATTGTAAATTTTTTTAGACGCTCTCACGATTAAGATAAAGTAACAACCCCTAGTAGAACCCTGAAAACATCGTACCTACAAATCTTGCTAGCGAAATTTGATGAAGCAAATCAACCAAAACGGTTAGAGAGATCAACTAAAACCTAATTGCCCCATTTTACGACTCAACAGCATCCATGACTGAGTGTTTATGATTCGGCTCTATAGGTAGAGATTTTGGGTCAATTCCCGTTGAAGACTCTGTAAAAACATTTAGTTGAACGTACCCAGTATGTTAAAAACATTGTAGGCAATGATATCGTGCTTTAAAAGACAAGTTAAGCCTTTGGTTCCAGAAATTATCTACAGAAATAGACTGTAGTTACATAAGCCATTGGCGGCTCAAAAACTGACATCAGAGTTGTTCATTATCAGTACAACCAATACAACCTACACGATAATGATGATGACCTAAGATTATAAGATACAGTTTCCTCCCCTCCAGATTTCAGCAAACAGGTTTAGGCTAGTTATGACCGGTCTCGTCCGGCGCAGTTCACCCCGAGGCGGCTCACGCGCACAGTTCCTTGCCCCTCACTTTGCTTTGCAAATGTGCAGCCTCGCAATTTCATGGTTTCCATTTTGCAAGCTGAACACACGGTACCAATGGCTATGTTTGGCATTTCCGACGCTATTGTTAATATGTGTGTGTTGTTATTGTTGTTGTGCTGTTGTATGTATGTCTCATAAATGTTATAATATTGTTAATAAAGTTAATATAAATATTTGCTTCTATCTAAACTACAATACCGTGAGATTGTTGTTTAGTTTATTTTATAAAGTTGTCTGAATGATTTAAGCACAGCATTAGAAGTTGACAATTTCTTGGTAAGAGTCCAATTGTTTTTTATATTTTTTAATCATAATGGCCGACATGCCGACGATCTAGTAGAAGTGATTGGATGCTGATAGCACAGGTTCAGCCCTTGTGAAGATCCTTGAAGGGGGCGAGCAGTGGACATCTTTTAGCTCAGATGATGATGATCTAGCCTGACAAAATATCACAACATTGGTAAAATGATTGGTGAGTTTGGGGTGAATTGGAGACAAATAGTAACGCTACAGTATTAAAATTCAAAGGTTTGTTCCAACTTCTAGTACAGTCTACATAATGCATAACATTTGCAACAGCCTGCCTATTTGACTTAGTTACATAGATAGAAATTTTCACGCTATCTACTTTGCAGGGTGAGCTGGTTTGAGAGATCAGATTTCGATTCTTAAATTCTAAATTGCATACAGTGTTTTTTTTTAATTTACATTGTGGTACTTTATCTAAAGAACATACCATTTGTAAGTATCAGATTTCAGAATTATTAGGAAAACAAAGGTGCTGTTTCTATGTCTGTATATTTTTATCGCTCTTGTTCACTTATCATTATATTATACACAGACTTCTATGTTTTAAAGATCATATTTTTATTTTCATATGCTAATTTAGCATGTAGGCGCCAGTGATATCATCCATATTTACATAATCAGGTAACTTAGTAACAATAATGTAGAGACAACTTGACTTTATACCTACCTGCTAATATTTTATCTCAATATTGACGTATAGTATGTCTGTATGTGTTACAAGCTAATAGTCACAAGATGTTCAACAAAGAAGCACACAACAATAAAAAAGTCAAGTCAAGTTACTAACTAGTTAAAAAATAATATCAAGTGCTTACAAATTCAAGATATCTGTATTTTAAAGTTTAAAACGCGCAATATTGAATGTTTATAACAAACAAATAACATTATTCATCACTAGCTGTCCGCCCGCGGCTACGCTCGCTTTATGTAAGATTTTCCCGTGGGAATGAGATTTTTTCCCGTAAAAAGTATTGTTAATTCAGGGTACAAACTATTTTCATTCTAAATTTCATCCTAAACAGTTTAGTAGTTAAGGCGTGAAAGCGCAACAAATATCCAAACATCTAAACATCCAAAAATATTTTCACATTTATAATATTAGTGTCATAGAAATTTTGATTTAATAAGAATCTTTAAACTGTATAAGGCATTTAAATAGAAAACACTTTTCCTTATCTAAGAGAATTTTCCACTTCTAGATTGTTTCCAAGGAAAATATGAATAAAATATGATTATGAATAAGATGTAAACAGTGTTAAATCAAAGCATAGCAAACCCATTTGTCAGTACAATGTTGATCTACGTCGCTCCCTCCAGGATACCTTGTCGTTTGATCAGGACGTGGACTTGGAACCTTCATGATGTTTTTCTCACGTCTTAGATGACATTATACAGGTTCCTCTGTATTAAAACTATGTAAGATACACATTAGAAATAAATATTGACAATAGTTTTCTAAATCTTAACATGCCTCTTAAATAATCTGCAACGACTTTCTTTACGATCCACAGCTAGATTTTAGATAAATAATTAGGTTAAGCGTTTAAACATAGTTACATTATTGAGCCGTGTGGTGACGGCAGAGTAGAATACATTTGACACCAACCCCAACTCTTCCCGTGGGTGTCGTAAGAGGTGACTTAGGGACTACACGTTGAACAGGGAACGGGCAGCAGCGCTCTCTGATACAGTAACCTTTTAATCTACGGTCTCCAACCCGCCTGCCAAGCGTGGAGATTATGGCAAAACCAAACACTTAAGTGGAGGAGGCTCATAGTCCAGCAGTGGACTGTAGCGGGCCGTTGATTGATTGACATTTTTATTATCTATACTCATCTTTAACTGCTAAGTATGAACATCTCTATCTTTCGTTCCTTTCTGCAGGATTAGAAAAATAAACTTCTGGCTAAAAATGATACTTATTATCATTCTTTGGCAATTTTATTAACTAAATTCGTACATGACTGACATAATACGATCTGTTAATCATCAACGCCAGCAACTGCTATTGAAAGGTGAAAATTAACTTTATTTCAATATGGCATATCATGCCTATTTATTTTTCTAAATGCATTGTGTATTTGTAGTATAAAAACAGTTTTTAGTGTTTCAGTAGCACCGAAAGACCCTGTGTAGATTTACTATATTGTATTTTATGCGCATTATTAGAAGCAAAACAACGGAACCAACAACACACTTGTTTTTAGTATACTTATTAGTGTTGTTAGGTATTCCGATCATAAAGTATTGTATTGTTTATTTTTGTAAGAATAATATTTCTTGCGCAGTAAAAATAAGGCTATGACTCTGGCATATCGAATACTGCCTCTAATATTTCTATTCTAATAATTACATCACTTTGATGGCAAGTAGAAATAGGTAGGTATGACTTTCTCCTTGAAACCAAACAACGTACCTTTTCAAATTTGGGTACAAGTAAAATAAAGTCTGATTCCATACGTAGTAGTATGGTATGTGCTCCCTGCAACTCAACTTAAGCTTTGTTTATACATTTTTTTTCTTTTCAGTAAATACACACATAAATTTGTTCAATTTAAAAACAGTTTGAAATAAGTTATAAAAAAACATAATATTCTAACGGTACAATTAACACGTTCTTTAAACTTGTGCGCACCTCTCGCATATTTATGTCTTCCTCATCGACGACGCGTGCGACGATCATTTTGTAATACGTAAATTGATTTAGAAGTTTATATTCGGATTCACCTAATTATAGTAATTTAATTATGTCAGCCGCACGCGTGGCGTTATTTATTCAGCTTTGTGGGCACGTGGCACTCGACACGTTTTGTTGGCACGGAGTTGGCACTTGTTACCGGCACGGGCCACACTCAACGAGCCACGGAAGAAAGTGGACCGACTGGGAAAATGGGATCGTTCCATCATGATACTGTCCCATAAAACTAGTAAAACTTATTTCAACTTATCAATTTATTGGTAAAAAAAACATGCAAATAAAAAACTTTTGATTGCCTTACGTAATAATATATCACAATGACATGAGAAATAAAATTGGCAATAAGTTCCAATCTCAGCAAGCATACAAGTTTGCCTAGCACTGGTCCTGAAAAGAAAATCTTCTCCATTAGTCGATCGGGAAAGTGAACAGTACAGATAATTTTTCTGATCAGGATAATAAACCGTACGCGAAAACCTAAACCGATCGGGGAAGTGGACCGACCAGGCACCTGAACTTTTCTTGAGCATTCATTCTAATTCTTGGGCAACTTGATATTTGCAACGTTCTATGTCCAGTCACGGATCATTGATATTTTAAATACTGACGTGGCGAGAGGGGGCGGCACGGGGGCGGCACGGCGCCGGTAAAAATTTTCGTCGTCAAATTTTTAAAGTTAATTTTTAAAATTGAGAAGCAGTAATATTATATAACAATATTTCGAAGTGACGGATTGGATGCGATCGAACTATTGGCTCGTCGCCAAGCACACACGAACACAATACCCCCGATTCCTGCAGTCACACCTAATTAAAATTAAACCTTAAAAATCCATCGGTCCATTTTGTTTTTTGAGTTATGAACAAGATGATTAGATGTACCTGTTGATCTTGACACATTTGGTAGTGATCGTGTTCTTGGTGCAAGCTAGTATTCACATCAGTTTTGTTAAAAATTCAATTCCAATAAAAATACATAATCAGCGCCCCCAGACCTTCTTCGTCCTAGCGTTTTCCCGGCCTAGTGCTGGGGTCTGCTTTCCTATTTAATCTTCTCCACTTTGCGCGGTCTTCGGCATCCTTAGGTGTGAGTTTGTTCTCTTCCATATCCACTTTCACGACGTCCAGCCAGCGCTTTTTAGGCCTACCACGTGATCTAGGGCCCTGGACAGCGAGGTCGAGGCATCTTTTTCCTACATAGTCTGGCGGTCTGCGGCTTATATGGCCATACCATCGGAGGCGACTTTCCTGAAGCTTATCCGCTACGCGCTCCCAGACCACGCCAGACAAATGCAGTAGCGTATTTACTTATACTTTTATTTATATTTTCGTGAAGTTTAATTTATTTCATTTCAATAACAACCAATAATCGTTGATTTTTCTATTTCATCTTCCTCAAAGGCTCTTTTATTTTAAATGGGGATCTCTCAGCTGCTAGGATCTCAGTTTAGAGTAATCGCTACAGTTTTGACCCCTGTTTTGCAAGAATCAGCTGCACTTTGGCACTCTGCAGTCCGATGACATGCGCTCGTTATTATTCACCTGCGAACTGCGAACAGTCTCGACCGAGGAATATTGGATCATCGTTGTGTAAGTCAGGTTCGGTGAACCTTTGTATTGTGAAAAATCCCGTGTTTGGTGGTGGATCACCTTTTTATATACCTTGGGTAATTTTAAGACATTTTAGACCACCAGTGTATGTAACTTTCCTATGAACCGCTTTCCAGGTTTACTAACGAAGTTTATTTCCTATTGAAAAATCTTAGTAACGGTGAAGAAAGGTGAATTACTCTTCTACAAGTTTTTTCTTGCGTTAGAAGCATCACTCCTGTTAATGAAACAGGGTCAAAAAAATAACAGAATGAATTCGACCAATAGGTGCTCGTAAATCTTCGTCGCAGCGATCGGCCATCATCGACCTGCGCACGCGCACCGAAATAGCGCCCACGCGTTGACGAACGCAACGCAGAGGGCTAGCGGCCAATTCGCATATCTTACATTGCAAGGTAAACAAGGTGTAATCGAAAGGGCGAAATCATCTCAAGAATTAGTTTATTATTACGTTAATAAAATGTGAAAATTGAACATCATCGTCGGTTCAGATTTTCTTGAGGAAAATATGTTCAGTTTCGTCCACTGTATTAAATATTTAAGAGATAGATAAACAAGCAACAATCTAACACCAGAGTTTATGGGGTCGTTCATCGACCTCACCACCCACACAAAATTTTACGATGCTGACAAAGCTTGATTCCCTTTTCTATCGGTTCATTCACTCACTCGATTACAATACTCGTAGTTCTAACCGCGCTCCTTATTCAGAAAAAAGGACTGCGGATTAGAAAACCTCCCTAAAACGCAATTATATTTCATGCTTTAAGTAAATAATGAAAATGTTAAACACGTCCAAATCCAAAACATGAAAATATCTCCTCTCATTTCACATTTCCGCGTTCCTTCATCACAAAACAGTGCTCATTTAACCTGACGCCAGCTATTTTAATTTACGAGAGCAATAAAGGGAGTCTCTCGGAGAATTTTCCATCACCCTTAATATCCCGGGTGTTGGAGGGGGAGGGGCTTGTAGCGGGGTGCGGGGGGGTGTTCGCCCAATTGCATTCATAATCGGGATTTTCTTATCCATCTCGTCGAGTTAATTCCGAAAGATGGCGCCTGTTCTTAGCCCTCGTTTTCTCTTGAGCAGCAGGTGGCAAGGTTCTGTAAAAAATGTAAAAGAAAATTGTTTTATAATATTTTTTGTAGAATTATTAGGCGGTATACCAACTTTCAGTTCTTTTAAACGCTCGCATGATAGTAACAAAGGTATTGCAGTTAATGGAAGTAAGGAAACATGAAGAAGCTACTTAGGAAATAAAAAAAAGTTTACGAAATTTCTAAAAGCACGTCATGCTAAAATTATCTTTTAACAAGCCAACTTTAAACAAAGTCAGAACCCTTTCCAAAACTTCATCTCAAGCCTGTCGTTTTTATTTTTGTCTCCAGTTCCGCGGAGCTGTTGACTCGTCGCGATAAGACACGTTGCTTGTCAAACGAAGGAAAGGGATGGGCCCGAGAGCGGAGCCTTGCGAGACCCCACAACAAACCGCCAGCAATGGAGGCCACGTCACTCATCGCTCGTAACTCTTGCAAAGTTTTAACGAGAAATGAGTGGTTGAGTGGAAAATTTTGAGAAAAATAGAGGGTTGGTTTTGAAAGTAAATAATAAGCTTGCTCTGGGTTTTTTGATCAAAGATCTTTCTAAATATCATCAAATGTTAGGGATCTTGTAAATATAATGGTAGGTATCTCCGAATTATTTATTAATCACCCAAAATCATTACGACCCGTTCAGTCCTGTTGGTATAAGGTCTGGACTTCTTCGGATTCGATTCCCGGCTAGGCGAACATAAATTAATTCATATAAATATCAGTTTTAGGGTGGGTATTATTTATGTTTACAGAATTAATGAAGATAATTTATTAAACATTCAAGAATAAAATACAAAAGCTTTAGAAGAAATAGAAACTGTTAAGTCAAGCGAACAATTATTATTTATTTTCCAGGTGATTTATAAGTGTGATTAAATAAAGTTATACAACCCAAAAGTATACATTATAAGCGTTTAGCATATTTGATATCAAAATTGTTCTTGATTTGATGACGTAACTCCAATCCACAAAATAAAAACAAACACTAAAAGTAAAAACTAAATTAAAATTGATTTGCATCCAACTTCCAGATGTACGTCAAACGATGTGTGTGATAGATAGTAATATAAACATGAAGATTCAAAACATGTTTTGAGTGTCGCACTATTGCTAGACCGGCAGACTGACAGGCTGCGAGCGGGTGACGCGGGCTTGAGCATTGGGCAACTAGGCAGAGTGCCAAGTGCGGGTCGTCAACTGATAATGGAATGGGAACTGCAGAAACCTAATGCAGATTTATTAAAATGTCTTCATTTATTTTGTTAGCATAGATACTAGTTACTTTTCTTTGTTTGTTATGTTAGGCAGATTTGACATATGGTAGCTTGTATTTTTTTCCGTGGATTCAATACCCGAACGAAAAGCATAGTAAAATTGCATGATTAAGACATTAATTCTGTGACGAATTGACGAGTAATCGATAGTTTTTAATTACCATTGCCAACGTCCATACAATTTTTATCGCCTATTATTTAAACCCCTGTCAAGAATGTGTCTTCAAAAAACTGTGTTGACTAAGTTATTTAGTATATAGGTATATTCATATTGAAGTTACTTGTGAAACACTTTGCGTAAAATTTCATGCTTTTGCTAGATCCACGCTCGGTTTAAGAGATTAATTTAACCAGTGCATGGTAAATTATAACTTTCGCAGAATTTTGTTAGCTCTATCGTAAATATATTTTCCTCTTACAAGTCTTAGCTTCTCAACCACAGCACAGATAATATACCTCAGTAAATTATTTTAATCACTAATAAATTGAGTTCATCTTCTTAAGACATTGTTGCGACTGTTTGCGTTGGCACTAGTCCACACACGTGTCACACCATGCTCGATTCAACAACATAGTAACGCTAGTATACCACGACTCGTGTCGGTAACGCAATTGACAGCATGCCATAAGAATGTAGAATGCAACTGCCAACTCTAATTAATAAAAATTATACATAATTATTTCTCATAATCATAAGAAATTCGTAACTTGTAGTGGGTTAGATTTAGAAACAAATTGGGCTAAATTATTTTATTTTTGAAGTGTACTTCTTTGTTGTGTGGGTTGTAAACTGACTTGACGAACAGGTTACAATATTAAAGCCACCATTTTTAAAGTTTTGTAGTAGAGCTGCTATCCTACCTTCTCCTGCTATTTTGTTACTGGCAACCCAGTATTTTTTAGTACTGGCACTTTCATCATCCATTTTCAAATTTATTTTCAATTCTCGAATCCATCGGTTTCGGCTCTGTCATTTTCATCGAAATTCCCTCATTCCACCTCAAGTCACCAGACTGATACCATCTTTTTACCATTCGTATCACAACGTATTTTTGCTAACCCAACGAAATTGTCTTCTGAAAGTGTTCTTTTAAAACATCCCACTAATAAAAACCGTTTGTGCAATGTTTTGGAGTTACTTTACCACTTTCCTACGCCCACCCAGGACTGGACCTTGTTTTCTACCACGCTACCATTCCTACCATTTATATCGTTCATCGTACGCCCAGCGGACCTAACATGGCGGCTGCTGGGCCTCAGTTTAAATAGCTCATTTTATTTAAAAACACCATATTTCACTTTTTGAGCCAGTGTATGTACGTAACATTTTCTGTCTTCTTTAAAACTTTAATTTTGGTTTCAAATTAAAAATTATCTATTTTTTAATATTACCATCACTGTTTTTGCATGCTCTGTTGAAATTTCACGTAACATGGTGGGTATGAAATAGCACGCAAAAAAACCCGATGGCAATATTGCATAGATCTGACTGACAGCTGTCACGAGCATTATTATTACTAGCTATTTCATTGGCGACAGGCTCGTTGGCGTCACTAAGTTCATCTCCGTCTGAAATTGGTGCAAGAGTTCTTACTTTGGCACTATTCCACATCGTGTCATGTCGTATCCAATCTTTGATGTTGAAATCACTAGCCATAAACTTCAACATAACATAGCCATGGATGTAACACGTGTCAATGTCAGAACAACTTAGGTTTGCGTACGTCAAGTCGAGATTGTACTATTTATGCATTTTATTTATGTTAGAACGTATAGCGCGCGCGTGGGTGCTCTTGTTGCGCTTGTTTGTCTTATCTAATCTTAAAATGAAGGATTTGATAGATAGATATATTTGTAAATAGCATTTATAATATAGTTTTTTCTTTAACTACCTTTAAAACTTATGCATATTTTTTACCTTATAGAACTATGTAAAGTTTATCAGTATATGTTTTTCTAATTCATTGATTTCTGTTGATGGACTTAAGATTATTATCCTCATGGAAGAACTCATTAGTTGATGTTAGGTATATCTACTCAAAATGTGTATAAGTATTTTTTACATATAACCTTATCTTTAAAATCACCCAATTCAAGTGATCTGCGTACAATAAACTTCCAAGTTACATTATTCATTATTATGACCAAATTAATTCCCTGCCACAATTTGGAACTCGATCATAATAAAGCTCATCTAGTCTTACAAGTAGCTACAAAAAACGCAATATACTTTATCAAGTGGAATAGGACCTGAGTACAAACCAGTGAAACGATGTCTTCACGTCCATTGCAGCTTTTATTTTTACCTTATAACTGAATCTACAGGATACCAAGCAATGTAAAGTGGAGCGTAGTCAATGCTGGTGATAGTGAATTTTCGTGAAAAATCCAGGATAAATTACTGAAGCTTTTCCCAGCTGTGCGTTTTTTTTTCAGGCGGTGTCACGTAACGCGGGTAATTGGACGATGTCTGCCGTGACCCCCCACCCCTGACCCCCCACTCCCGGGACCCCCTAGTAATTGAAACCTGTTCCATCAGTAGCACACACAAATTGCTAGCTCATCTTTACATGTGGACTAATTGTTTACTTTTGGTACGTATTCCTTGTCCAGCTTAGGGTTGTTTGCTATCTCATAAAAACAAACAGGAACATTATTTTTAAATTAAAGAAGATTAAAAATATTTCTCCTTGCATATAAAAGCCAACTAACAGGTTCCATTATCATCATTAACAATTCATGTATAAATTGACCACTGATAATAACCATTATTTACGTAAAACAGGTTTAAATATTTATAAACAATTTATGCAAAGTAATCACGAAAATCTTGGCTAAGTTAAACACCTACTTGACTTCCATTGTTTACACCCAAAGTAGTTCTGTATAGTAGACATACCAGTATAATTTGACACACATCGCCTACGTTTATGCTGAAGAGGCGAGGCCTGTATTTATACTGGTCGATAGGTAAATTTGTGTTCAACAGTACATATTATACTCACTAAGTCAAGGACGGTGGGTTTTATCAAGTAATGAATATGTAAGCAAACTTGAGTTTCTATGCGAAAACAAACCAGTCGTAAAGATGTCGTGAAAAAAATCACGATACCGACTTATAAATTAATCCATCTGGAAAACATACTTATGAATATGGCACCCAGCCAAGTAAGGCCCATGCACCAGTAAAAGGTGTGAGATCTAAAGGTAAAGAAAAAGTAAGGTAGGTAGGTAAGATAGGTAGGGTATGTCTGTAAAGGTGTGGTGCGGGGTGTACGGTGGTGGTGTGTGGTGTGGTGTGGTATGAAGGTGTGGATGGAGTTCTAGAGGTCCCGTAAATCAATGGTATGGGGAAGCACAATGATCTTAAGTTTCGCCCCTGTGATGATGATAATGGTGATAGAGATACTCGTATTGCGAATAAGTTGCTGTTTGATTTGGCTACTGTACATACCTATCCTGTTACTGTAACACCTTGTATTTAATAGAATAGTAATTACGGTGAGGAGTATTAGTAGCGTTCAAGGTCTGGATATAAAAAATACGGCAAGAGTGTGCGGACACGATCTACACCCGTTAAACTTTCAATAGCTATTGTAAAGAGATCCTTGACCATTTAGAAAAGATACTGCATCAAGTGTCGATCACTGAACATCAAACAGAAGTAAGTATATTCAAAGAGTTCAAAATACTGAAATTTTAGAAGGGGCCAATTTGAATTAATTGTGAGAGGGACATTGTTTTTTGTTTCTTTAATAATTAGTTTCAATAACAGGTAGCTTAAAGTTTGTTAATTTAGTTTAATTTACTTATTCGTTTATTAAATGTTGTTTGCATGGGGGTCGACCTATTCAGTTGTTCTTTGTCAAAGTTCACAGAAATGGCTTTGCGTTGTATCTGTTACACGAATTGAATATGTACTCACCGGCACATCTAACCGCCCACCCTTGTATTTCGAGTTAATTTTAAACTACGCTTATTGTTATACATTACAACAGATTTATTGATAATTTTACGATAAATTAAACGCACTTAAATAAACGTTAAATTAACTACTTTTTAACTAACATCAGCTGTAACTAATAGAGTTATAAAGAATCACGAATATTCCCTGAAATTAAGGGTGGGCGGTTAGATGTGCCGGTGAAACACACACACACACATATATATATATATATATATATATATAAAAATATTTATTATTATTATTATTGTAACAGGACATGTCCCAATGTATATATATATATATATATTGGGACATGTCCTGTTACAATAATAATAATAATAATAAAAAATGCCTTGATTTTTACGTCAGAGGGCACCTCAATCTGGTGGTCAATCAGGAACCGAACCAATGCGTACACGACTTAATTTATGTGTTTACAAGGAGCCACGTTTGGTTCGCGCCTTCACTCCGTTTGATCTACCATAGTTTTTGCTTACTATAATCTGTTTGCTCTATCTACGGTTTTTTCTGGGCTATTGATGACTCAACCACTCGGCTTGTTTTTATTCCTCGGCTTGAATTGTTGTGTATTTTCAAAATTCGTTTGTTGATTATTTTTCGTTCAGCTCATTGATATGGCTTTCGTTCTGAGATTTACATCTTTGTATGCGATTTTTTTTGGGTTTCTTTGCGTTCAAAGACGCCGTCGTATTTTTGTATAATAAATTATTCTGCGAACGTGTCTCGATATGGAGAATAATTTGAATTTTACTTTTTTATATGTATCAGCCGTAATATTTATACTGTGAATATACAGCCTATGAATGATCTTTATGTGCAGATCCTTAATGTATGAGTAAACAAGTATATTTTAAATTCAGTATGATGTATCTGATTTTCTTTTAATTAGACTACCTTACCTAATCACATGACACATTGTATACCTTCATGATTACATAATTAACTAGGTAAAAAAAAACCTTTCCGAAAACGATTTTCTGCTCCCTGTATGATTTCTCGCGCGAAAATAATTTAAACTGGCATGCCGATAGCAAACAGCAAAGGTGAAATAATAAATCTCTGACAGCTCCCGAATTCACCCGACAACGCGAAACATAAAAAGAGGAGGATAAAGTAATGCTCTCTGAACCGCAAGAGACAAAGATGTGAAGCTTCCATTTTTAATACTTTCAATACTGATCTGAAATACTTGGGGTTTTAACTAAGCTAGGCAAAGACCTCCGTATATTTTCACTATTTCTTCCGTTTCTGAGAATTTTATCACCAGCCGAAGCGATAAGTTGGAGACAGTAATTTCGTTATAGTTTTCGAAGTATTTATATAAATGAACTTCTTAATCTACGTCGCGTCGTCTACGGTACCCGTCTTGAAGAAACCACTGCGAGATAACTGTCAAAATTGTAGGATGACTCTCTAATACTTAATAAATTATTAAATAGGATCAATCTAGTAGAAGATCAATAAACACAGGTATACGGAAAACGCGATTGGCATTGATGCCAGAGATTTTAGGCCACCAGTAGTGACCATCCTAATCAGATGATAAATGGCACATAAAATTAATAAACAATATCGAGTTTGAGCGTAGCACTTTGCTACGCCGTAGCCGCGGGCCTTAGCAGAAGCAGTGATCGTGTTAAAGACAAAGGACGCGGTGGCGTAGCAGCTACACCCTGCGGTCTGTCAATTTAACGCACCTACTGCCGTCAGCTAACAGACGCTCACGGTTCAATAAGAAGGAAGAAGATACTTGTATATTTCCAACAAGAAGAATTCTTGACAATAAATAAGTAAGAACGGTTGCTCAATACAGCCAGTTATCAAACAAAAGTAGATATACATTATGTTCTATAATAAGAGAGAAAAGGAGTAATTTAATTCAGAGTTTACTTGGATTGCAATCGTGTGAAGTCGACCTGGGCCATCGAGCCTCTATGGGCGGGGACGTAAGTATAGCTTACAACATTCAAGCAATGCCAAACAAAAATAATAAATTCACCTATCAAAGCGAATTGCTTTTGCAATTCCTCGCTTATTTGTCACAAATGAAACGCAACTCGACTCGACATGTCAATTCCGAATTTCATATCATAGTTGCTCACACTCACTCATATTTTGTCATAAGTAAATTTGGTCACACAAAAATAATAGTAATCTTTGGTGCAAATATTTCAGTCATTAGTCAGTCTACAAATATTTTTCTTGATTTGCTTTTATATCTTTTTATATCTAAAACTTATTTTTTAAGCTGGTCCTAAATAATAAATGTCATTTTATGTGTTTGTTAAAAGAGTACGTACCTATCTAGTTCACAATACAAAAACAATATAATACAATTCATGAAAAATGCAAAATTATCTACGGGCTCGATTATTACAAAACATCTTTTGATCGATGATTTGTTTCTAAGATAGATAGTGTAAAAATTTCGTAAAATATCCATTTCTTTTGTGTGTCCAAAGCAAACTATCTTATCACTGGTGTAGGGGAGGTAAAAGGAAAGGGGGAGGAAACAAATAAAGCCAGCCAAGTGCGAAACTGACTTCCACGTCGTCGGCAGAGCCGCACTATGTTTCTTGTAAATTAGGGGGAAAGTGCTTCCTATGAAATATGTTATTTGCTCTACTCAGCGAAAGGGAAGGTTGTAGTTATCTATACACCTACAAGTGTAAGAATGTTTGTAACGTATATAATCGTTGAAACTTTTGCTTTTTCCAATGTTTTGTACCCTTTATATCTTATTATCTTATCTTATCTTTTAATGATCTCATAAATTAAATTTGAGTAATTATTCTAACCGTCGTGTTGTGTTTTGCACATATTCTAAAACACTTATGTGTATATATATTATCAAATTTATTCGATATATTTTATGTACACTATTTTATACAATACTATAACATAAAAAATTATGACTAAAACAACTAGACCCAAACAGAAGATCTACATCATTTACACAAAATGTAAGGTACTTTCGTCCCGAAATGCTGATGTGGAATAAACCCAAGACAAAATAAACATCTGTAGTGAAAAACGAAACATCGAACATTTTCACTCATTTATTTGAAGGCAGACTTCCGTATCATTGAACAAATATTTAAATAAATAAATATGTAGGGAGGGACCTCTCACACACGGCCATCTGATCTCAAACTAAGCAAAGCTTGTACTATGGTTATCAGACAGCTGACATAAATTACTTAATAAATAGATCAACAACATCAAACACAAAGCAAACACAAGTGCTCTTCACACGATTTTTTTCCCTGGGCGGGATTCGAACCTGCAACCCTGTGCTTCGTAGGCAGGCGTACTATCAACTATGCTACGGGGCCGTCAATATTACGTATACATATTTAACTTTCCGTAAAACTTTTATCGTAGTCTTTTTCGTTAAAACAAACAAAAGACCCTGTATTTTTACCCGAGTTTGCCACAATCAATCAAAGGTAGTTTTCCTGTCGGCCCCGTGGAAATGTCTGAGGGAATATTATACAGGGTGGTTTGGAAAAATAATAATCAAAACTAATCTAGAAGGTTATAATTTCAATACATAACTTGAAAAAGTGTCTTTTGTGTTATCTTCACAAAAGCATTCCTAGGTTTTTGTAAGAAACTTTAAGATTTTGGTCTGCCTTCATTCATCTCATCATCGTTTTTGAGTCCAAGTTGAGGTTTCAACTAAGCTTTTGTAATGGTTTATTTCAGTTATTGTTTGCTGTATAAGCTCGTCCACCCTGTATCAAAATACACGGTGCTATAATATAGGTACAGTCAGGTGAAGTTATCCTGCGCAAAAACAAGCGACAAGATTTATGGAGTTCGCAGTTCCTCTCCAACCGGAAGTATAAAAAAAGTTTGATTACGAGCTCCTATTCTATTGAAGTTCTTGCTGGCGTGTTTTATTTTTTGTCTCACTTTTTGAGAACAAAATAGTGGGGTGAACTTTTTCCAGCATTGAGACATATTAAAGGCTCGGAAAATGTTCTTTACATGTTCGACGTTAATATAAAGGAAGAATATAATGAAAAACATATAAAAAAAAAACAAATAACGAGCACAAAGATATAAAGTCATAAATGTGAACGAACATGAAATTAAAAGTAAATAACAAGTAGGCTGTTGACGTCTCAAAAGCCCTCGTCTTGAGTCAAGTTTGTTGTTTTCCTGAAGGCTCGCAGGTACTTCCTGTTACCGATAGTAGCGAGCCTTTGAGCCCCGGATATGACGTCAAGCTGGCGACGCCATGTTGCTTTGTTTCGGCAATAGGTCACTGAGTAATTAGCCGAATATGTTTTCTTTGGAAAGTTTTAGTGTAATAATGTATTGTTTTTCGTGGTACTATACAATATAACGGTATATGTGGATATCATTATGTACTAATCTTAAAAGTAAACCTTTATTATTTACAAGTATTTATGAATAAGGGCGTTATTGGTCTTTTTCGTCATAACCGATATTCAAAGGCTCGAATTTTTACTCCAAGTTTTCTTGTAGTTTGTAAAGAAAATAAAAGTGTTAAGTGCATAAGTATATTTGGATATTATCAGAATACGTAATAGGTACCAAAAAAGAAGCTATTTAAAACGGAAAACAACCAATTTATGAAAAAAATGCATATGTTTACTAATATATTATAGGTAGAGATTCAAGTTCATTGCATTAAAAATACACAAGGCTTAAAACTTGGTACATTATATTGTTAAACAAACAATGCATATAAATTTGATACTTTATTGACTTTCTTGCCATACGTACTGTATTCGAAATAACAAAAAGGCATGATTATTTTAGCAGCAGCGATAAAATTTGATATTATTTGCCCACGCGTCAGAAATACTTTTACACAAGCGCAAATCCGTTGAAATGGAAATAATATAAAAAGGAATATTTCTGAGAAGGAGCGTTTCTATGCGGGCTTTTTCAGGAGTAGGGGGAGGGGGGTAATATATTTAGAAGAGGGAGATAGTAACTGGTATTCGTTTAAGGGACTCGAGGCGTTTAGTGAAAAACGAGTTCGCTCAAAATTGGATTCTAGCATTATGAAAAAAAAGGGTTGTTTTAACAACGACGAAAAAGCTCACAGTAGCTTAGAAGTGTTAGAAGCTTAGCAGTGACGAGACGACAGCAGCCTGCTGACACGTGAAGGTATCTCACCCTAATGTCATAAGTAATTATAGCAAACCGTTATTTTTCAATTTTATTTTCGTAATATTATTTTGACGTAGAAATATTATATGCGTTCCTTAAAAAAGATGCTTTTAATCTAGACTATGAAAAGGCTGCATAATTTTCAAGAAACATGAATCAATTTGATACATTTCGCTGGGTAAGGTATTTAATATTCTTACTCCTTACAGCTTCAGTTTTTGTGAAGTCAGTTCCTTTGCGGCGGTATCTTTTCGGTCCAGTGAGGTGCGCTGGAAGATATCCCTGTGGAATTTGCATTCATTAACGGAGGATAAAAAAGGTTCCCTCGTCTTACTTTGAAGGAAAAAAGTTACAATGTTTTATCTAAGTAGTGATTTCCTTATTTTTTTTCTTAAATTTTGTAATTATAGTATTAGTCTAAAACGACTTTAAAATGAATTAATGTGAGTCACATTATAAATTATTGTTGAAGAAGAATCATAAACTTTTCCTCGAAACTAGATAACATCATAACCAAATCAAATCAAATTCATAACCGAAGGGAACTATTTACAATAATATGTAAATTGTAAAATTGGACGGAGATGAAATAATAATACACTTACAATGAAACCTAATTGTGACCAAAATTAACTGTTTATTGTTGTGTGACCAAATGCTTTTGAAGTTGTTTGTAGGTGCTCTGTGCCCGTGACGTCATTCCACGACATTCTAACACGGTGTGTTTGTTTCGACCATGGTTCATTAATTAGGAACAATGAACCACTATTTGTAGGCACTTCTATGTTATGATGCCTCTACAATGTTACCTATGTGTGGGACTGTCGATGTTACGTATTGAAGCCGAACAAAACACACCAAATTGTGTACAAATCCAAATTTGTCCATTTTTGTACTGTGATGTTACATCATCCAACCAATCATCCCATCGTCCCACTCACATATGCGTAGGTTTATGCTTCTATCCATAAAGGGATGAGCAGTGTTTTGGTTGGCATACAGGGTATTGTCCATAAAGGGTTTATAATTCGTTGCTACACACACACTAAAACCACAAAGTAGGTAAAGCGGCGCGCTTAAACCATGACGGAATAAAAAAGAACGAAATATACATAAAAAAAACAGGATCAACTCAAACCGTTGCTGTTAAAAGAGTGATATAATTAACTGCTGCAAATAAGATCTAAAACGTTGGTAATCTTTCACTTAGTATTGTTCGCCTGAGGTCGCGGTGCTGCCAACTGCAGTCACTCGTTGAACGGCGCGATCGATGGTCGCTGATTCAATGGTAGCTGCCAACTGCATGTCAGTCAGACTCGCCTGGATATAGGTCAATCCACTGTTAGTGGAATAATAGGAACCAAGGTTGGTTGGTCGGTCGGTCGGCCATCAGGGGGCCGTTTCACGAAGCTACAATTTACAAATTACGAGTACAATTCGATGTACATTGCGTAGACATTGAAATTAAAATGATAAGGCCTACTGTTTAGGCGAATTAACAATGAATATCAAATTGTAACTTGTTACTAGTAAATTGTTGCTTCGTGAAACGGGGCCCAAGTTATCAATCATCATAACTAAATAGTTAGTCCAAATCTACTAATATCTATACAACGTGTTAGCAAAGTAACCTCGTGTGTGGTGTCGGCGCGTGAAACTGAACAACTGTGGACATATTTATGTCCCAAAACATAATTTTTGTCTTACAACTTTTTTAAATTCGCATTTATTTTTACTTTCATACACATTGACTCGATCAGTGATCATCATCATTCGTTATTGCCCATAAAAATAAATAAATAAATAAAAACGTTTTTATTACCTTCAGAAAAACAGAACAATTACAAATACAATACTAGGTAGGAACAAGTTTGGCAAAAACCAGTCTCAGCAAATCTTGTCCAATTAGCAGTATGTTTTTTACTTCCGTAGATCCGCCGTAGATCAGCCGTAATTTCAGGATTCCATCCCTTATCATCCTTCACATAAACGATCACTCTTTTCTTTGTTCGTCCTCTCCCAGCATATAAAAAATACACAAAAAATAATACACTTCAAATTCAAACGCATGCAATTTCTTCTTTCTCACGCATTCAAATTTAATAAACTTTTTCCCATTTTAAATTTGAAATCTCTTATAGTCACTTTAAGAAAACCGTGTAGTACTTTGATTAGATATTCGCTAAGAATTCTGAAAAGGTCCAATTCCATAAACTTTATTGAATTATGAGTATGAAACGCAACTGAAAATCTAATTTGTAGCACGAAATTGCTTGGCAACATTACGTCCGCAATGAAGATGGTAACGAAATACATTTCAAATAAACTACCAACTCCCCAATGAAAACAGCCAATCTAGCACTGATAGCCTTCAAACTGCAGCGCTGCGGATGTGGCTAGGAGAATCATTGATCGGAGTAGGTATTCGGAGTGTACAAAGCTGAGTCAGGGGAAATACAGCGCTGCACTGCTACGATATTATAAACACGAACCGAACTCATTGCCAGTTGCTACTGAGTACTGATGATCCTGACTCCCAAGGCGTTGCCAAGCGATAAATTATCCCTACCTATCCCAAGTATAAGAATTGATATTATTAAGAATTATTGTTAAATTATGACTATAAAAGATGTTGAGCGGCTTAATCGTAAACAAAGAAGCTTAGGTGAACATGTAGGACCAGCATATAAAAATACACATGATCTTTGAAATCAGCAAAATTACACTCTTCGACTCTTCCTACTAATAAACGTCAAATGTTTAATAACTATGTTATGAAGTTAATTTAGTATACTAACACTGAGTTCTCTTAACACGATAATTTAGCTCAGACAAAATCAAAGCATCTTTAAAGGCAACAAAAAAACGGAGCAAATTGGTCACAAAATATAAAAGATAATACATATTGAATAACACATATTGTACCTAAAAAACTCTATAATTGTAAAAGAGAATACCCTTTTTCAATGTGTCAGAGTTAATAAATTTGAGAGAGTTGAATTAAGATTGATGAGATGCCTCGCCTAGGGAGGTCACGATTTGCTCCGACACAGTTGCTAAGCGAAATTTAACGCAAGATTTGCGAGTGCATTGCTTGCCGAAAACTTCTTAATAAATGCTTCAGTAAAACTTAGTAAGCTCTTGGGAAAATAATTTTGTAAGAGATGAGCGTACAGAGAGTGCCAGTTTGAACAGCCAGCGATCAAGATTGTGGCATCTCGCTTCAACATGAGTTTGGCGTTCGTGCGTGTAGGTCTGAGTTATGAAGCTAATCCGTCATCAATAAGGCCAAGTGCCATGATATAATAGACAGTTTATATGCAGCCATGTAGTAAAAGATTAGTAAGTATGTCGCCACATGTGGAGCATGTGTGTGTACTGTAACTGCAGTCATCCGACGTTCAGTCTGCGCCGGCCCCGGCTGACGACGACGGCTGATTGAAATAAATAACAGCTCATTGCCAAGATAAAGTTCTGCTCGCTGAAAGGGAAATTGTTAATTAATTTCGCGAGTTACGTAATTCGGTTGTAATCTTGTTTGCGAAGAAATAGTAGCTACTTACTTGGAAAATTTTAAGAAAACCTCTGTTAAGTATGCATCAATTTGTGAAGCGACACGGTTACAAGTAAGTCAATGTTGATTAATGCTGTAACTACAAAATTATACTTTTATAAAAGCCCTGATTTTAAATCAGAGGTGCTTTTAAATCTCTACCTATGATGTTAAAATTAGCCTAACATAAAATAAAGTGGCGTTTTTGTGTAACAGAAGAAATATCGTGAACAAATGTCGAAATTGTCACACAGTTGTCAAATTACGACATCACTCTCCCTTTTTCTGGGGACATAAAACTATATTTAGCTACCTTCCCTTTTCCGAAAAATACAGAAGTGTCGCTAAAAATAGGTAGTTGCTAAAGACGGAGCGTTCGCAGATTCAATACACTCACGCGCAAGCCCCAGGGAGCAACAAATGTATGCGGTTCTTATCGAGAGCTTTGTTCTACTTACAAGAGTATTGTTTTTTTTTCAGATTTTTTATTAGATTGGTGGCTTTAAGATTATCCAGCCATACAAAATAAGAAAGAGGGCAAGCGGCGGTCAGATCGCAAACCTCCTTTATGTGATACATATTATACTAAAGATTGTCTTGTACTTGCACATGAATAAAAATAATAATTGACTTTATCCAATAATTTTAATTTAATATTCTTTCTGATATATTTTCTCATAACTTATTTACAAAATAATATTATCAAAACAGTTACAATGTAAAAAATTTAAAACTTTCATGTTCAATGTTCATATTGAGCTTTGAATTTAAAATTCATAAATCCATTAATTTCTTGCAAAGAATAAACATACTCGTGTATCTTGTAAGATAAAGAGATCTTCTACACGAACCAAACTGTTCTTATCACAACTGAATGCGATGGAATACTAAAATATGTTCTCCAAAGGGAATATGCCATGATCTCACTAACTGGGGAACACGAGGGTTCTTTCGTTTATCTCCGATTGCGATGCGCATTGTTGAATATTTTAAGGTTGTCTATCAAAAGGGATCTTATTATAAAGTGAAAATATTCATGCGCTTTTGGAAACTATTTTTTGGTGCATTTAACATGTAAAGACGACTACCAGAACTTAAGACATCAACTTCTAGTAGTATCCCATAGGTCCTATAGCCCCTATAGGTTAAAACCTAAGTTCAGTTCAAATGAATCTGCAAAAATTATGTTTTCGACAAAAAAATGTTTTTATTTTTGTTGAACTGTTATCTAGAATTAAGTATATAGATGGATGAATATAATATACTAAATCAGTTAGTAGTTTAATCAAAATAAAAGACTTGTTACCAGAAAGTACGGGGAAGTAAGGACGAGTAAGAACGAACAAAATAGTGTTGCGTGGGATAACAAAATAATCCGGAATCAAGTTGCTTGTGATTTCCTGGAGGGTGAAGGTGTTGATAAAAACTACGGAGAAAGGTTAAAGGAAAACGGGAATGTAGGGCAGGTTGTAGCAGAGGAAATCATAAAAGAAGGTATTTCCAATAAGAATAAGAGTGATTGATGCTAAAATATATTGTATGTTCACCAGCTCTGAAAAATACATTGTCTGGCTTGAAAAACTGCGTATTTTGAAATATTTCAACAATATTGTGGAATTTTGTTTTAATAAGGTGATTAAGAAGTTAATTTCTTGTTGGTTTGATATTATTTCTACGGGTTCTTATAAATAGTTCTTGGTATTGAGCGTCGGTGGTCTAGTGGCTAGGGCCGCTGCCTGCCGTCCGGGAGACGCGAGTTCGATCGCTCCACGTTTTCGGATTTCAAATTCATTATGTAGGTACGTTTATTCGACGCTCTTACGGTGAAGAAAAACATCGTTATGAAACCTGCACACTCCTGCGAAGAAAATTCAAAGGTTGTGTGTGAAGTCGACCAATCCGCACTGGGCCAGAATGGTGGACTAAGGTCTAATCGTCCTAATTTAGGGTAGGCTGGAGCCCCTCGGTGGGGACGCGTATGAGCTGTTGACGATGATTGAATTTACCGCTTCGAATGATAGGAACAGTATCAGGGAAGTTGTTTGTAAAGCACCATTATGGTTTTAAATTTAATCAAGTTAATGAAAACGTTTAGCGTGCGTGTCGCATTGGTAGTTGTTGCTTTGATGTAACTCGACTCTAAATCAATACAAGTCACTTACTAGTATTATTAATTGGTTTTGTATTATATATTAATTAGCGTAATCTATAGCGAAGCAATATACATTAAATTTTGATATGGTTCAGGAAAATTCTGTTCATTTTAAAGGTAGATTCATATTTTGATAGTTATCTAGAATTTTTTGGCTTGTATGACCATATAGCCCTTTCCATCAAAGACAAATCTAAATTTTAAAAATAAAGCAGATCTTTTACTTACTTTTTTGAATAGCTAAAAATTGGGAAATCCAGGCGAATCGTATTAATTTCGAGTGTTTTTATGGCTCCCAGCGGAGTGAGGAGTACCGGGGAAGCATTGGCAGTAAGAGCGGTCCCAGCGCCCTCTATAAATCATTCCCGCCATTAACTGGGCCTTGTATTACGCAGATACCTTTAATTATAACGCGTTCTGAAAATTGACTAACACAGGAAGTTGTCCGTAATCACCTATGTTAGTTAAATTCGTTGCCAGTTCGATTCCGTTTTGTATAAATGCTCTACCATCGCCTTTTCCAATAGTTTAGGTTGGATGAAAGAGATTTTTTGAAGAGATAAGTTTACCTTTCCGCATTATATGGCTATAAGATTACATTAAAAATATCAAATTATCGATTCAGAAACGAATTTCCAGGTCTCGATCGAGCTTTTTAGTTTCCACATGAAATTCATGAACTGACTTCAGATTCGTAGTAATAATTTATTTATGACAGAACGACAAACAGAAGTTATAATGTCAGTGGCCTTTGGCGGCTCTTTGATACTGACACTAGGGTTTGTGAGGTCTGTTGTCGATGACCTTAAACGAGGAACCAGATTAAAGTAGACCAGTTATGGAACTTTTGCCTTTTCTATACATTCCTAAGGATGTTTGAGTGAAGATAAGTAAGTCAACTTTTATAAATAATAAACAAATCACCTTTCTGTGCGTGCTGCCGTGACTACCCTCAGTTTACGAGCTTCCCTTCAACTCTGCGCCTTATCCACCGGAAAAACCGTCCATTTTCCTCCAGCACGAGCTTTACAGGACGTTTCTACGGAGCCAATGTTTTTTAATCAACTCGTATTGATTTTAGTATGATAACGAGATATTATGTAACACCGACTTGTGTTGTAATGGTAAAAAAATGCTAAGGGTTAAATATTTTTTTAGTGTGATGATAGTAACATACAAAATTATTAGAATGTGCATAAAATTAAGGTACTTATTGTTGAGTATCTCTTGTTGGTCGTGTGTCATACGTTGAAATTCGACGAAAGACGAAAAACGTAAGTTAACGCATCAAAAGTTTGAGGTGCAGATGGGTGACACATTTGGCTAGACAGGATGACGGCCGCTGGACTGAGTGGTAACCAAAGTGGGTGGATGTCAATGTCATTGAGATCCAGCATAATATCGCTGATAGCACCAAGCAGCAATGCTTGAGTACTACCCATCAGAGAACAGTAGACCGTTCGGTTCTCATTACGAAGGTTCTATGGGTTCAAACCCTAGTGGAAAAAACATAGTAATCAAAATATTAACAAGAAATCTGTGACACATGGTAAAAACAAATATGCCTTCCAAAGCACAAATAACGCTCCTGTTACCTAATCATACATGCGGCCGCTTAACTTTTGAGATCAAAAAGAGTCAAAGGTCACCACTAGCGGATTTTTGGTATACCCAGCTCCGAGATGAAACTCCTCTACAGCATCAGAAGCCCGCCACACTCTATAAAGAGGCCTGTAGAGTTATAATGAGCTCTTATTTTACTTTCTACCCGCACAAGGCAAACATTACCAAGTTACTGAATGCAATGGCTAGGTTAGAATATACCGGTGACATCAGAAACCGGGTTTTACGATATTTACCGGTTTTCGGAGTATCTTGTAGAGCGCTGTTGCTGAGTCTGTTCTTATTAAAGTTGTGGTTTTGATACATCGATTTGAGCACTTACATAAATTCAGATCACTAATCTGTATTAACTGTGTGTGTATAATCTGTGTAAAAAAAAAACTTATAAAGTACTTATATTACGAGTAAGTGTTGAATTAGATCTGGTGAAGGTCGCGGGAAGCCGCTGAATGCGGGCCAAGTAGGACCGGTCGTTGTGGAGATCCTTGGGGGAGTCCTTTGTCCAGCAGTGGACGTCTTTCGGTTGAGATGATGATGTGTTGAGTTAGATATTGTACTATTCTTCAAATTTAATTTGCTTTGTTATCCTCAACAACATTTAAATAGATAAATATTTCTGGATTAATATGCATTGATATTTTTTTAATAAATGAATATTTATATGTACCACTAAAATACCGGTATTGCTATGGCCGGCCCTAACAAAGAGGGAGCCCGGGTAAACAGCGGTAACTCTATTTGGGCGTAAGTATAAATTTCCTATTAAAACTTCGTATGCAAAGCGGGAAGCAAACAGCGGAGCCTCGGGGAACGGCCAGACAACACCACATTACTGGATATTAACTGCACCCGGAAGTAACAAAAATAAATTACACCTAAGGAAAAACTTTTTTTGCTACATTGCGTGCTTGTCAAAGATCTGTTTTCGAAAAGCTTCAGCAACCGAGCGACGGAAAGTGAAGTGCGTCACGAAGGTGACAGAAGTATGACGCAGTGTTATAAGCTCGCGTGCTATCAGGACGTTACCATAAAAAGCTGGAGTACCAGTCGAGGTTAGGAAAGTGTGTACCACAATAAACCCTGCGCCATAATACCACCTGCCACGCCACATAGTGTGTCTGTTTACTCTGTAAAGAAATATAACACACGGGAGCTTATTTTATTTTAATATTTAATGGGATTGCGTTTTACCCCTCTCTCCCCATTACTATAAGACGATGTTGTAACTGAACATCTCATCTCTAAAAATAATAATCAAAATTGGCCGTTGATCATCTAATAACAGATCCTTTCTACGTTGTGAGAGTAACCCAAACTCTTTTAGAAATTTACAATGTGATCGTCTTTATATTATGTCTTCTAACTGCGGAATTACACATAGAGTCGCCTACTCAACTTCTATGTTATTCCTATATACTGATTTGTCCCTATCTCTCGCCCGAACACAGGAGTATCAGTTGCCAGCCGGCAAGCAGCCTACTCCTGATTACCCATGTTCGCGGACTGAAAGAATAAAGTCACCAGGAAATCCCAGCGACTTTATTAAACAATACTAACTTCGTATTCTGAAAAGAACTTCGAAGTTTATTGCTTCTGCAATAAGAGCCCAGATTCCTGAAATGGATCACAAGGATTATTACATGATATATGTAATTTAAAAGGTATAAAAGGATGGCTCCAGGACTGCCTCAGCGAGTCCTTAGAGCCGGCGACGGGTGTGTCGTCTGTAGTTCTGAATAGAACTTCTAGTTCTTAGAGGAACTTTCGTTGAGGGGCATTTCCTCAACAGAATGATCAATAACCAAGTTTCTCTAATGATACTTCCTGGAGACGACCATCCTAGCTCTACGCACCGGGATACCCTTTTCCTTAAACTATGTCAACCGTATTGAAAAATACAGTTACATAATCTCTCTGTGTCTTCCATACTACCATCACACAAGGGATCCAGCAAGATCTAGCAAGATCCAACCCTGACGAAGGAACTAGTTTTAGTTCTTTCAGCTAGTTGATTGCTAAGACCCCAGATCCCGAGCAAGACAGCAGTCTAGCAGCAAAGACCCGATACGCTCACACCTTTACAGCAAACCAACTGTTAAAGCATTTACGAGACGAGTGAGAATAAACGCTCCACCAACGCGCTCTCTGTGAGTCACTTCCCACTCTGTCCTTCAGAATGCTCCTGTCCTCCCCTCACCACAGAGGTGTAGGAAAAAGGTTAAAATAATAGACAACCCCGAAGGATTGTCTACAGCGGACTCTGGTCCGACCGGTGCGCCTTAAGCGATGGAAGGAGACCAAAGTCTCTTCGTTGAAAGCATAAGCTTCTCGTGGTAAGCCGAAGCTAGTGGACTACGTCCAATCGATACTAGCCGTAGCGTTCCCGATACGGCTGAGCCGCTGTGGTAACCTTTTGGGAGGCTAATCCCGTCTTCCACCGAAGTGTCCAACGTATTGCGTTCAAGGGTGTGTTTATAGGATAGTCCACACGTGAACCAGCGCCTATGATGGTAAACCATCTTCCAACGAGCAAGCTCGAAGGGATGACCTCACAGCTGCTACTGACTGTGGGTCTCATATCTGGATTGCTCCTGCATACTGGATCTCCGTCTATCTGAACGGTACTGCCAGGGCAGATCTGCTCCAACTTCATATCTCCATATATACATATCTCTGCCGCGTGTCTCCGTGCCTGAGACCGCATATGAATCTAAAGACTCATTTCAGCTATCGCTCTGAATATAGCTTTACAGCCTTCATCATCGCTCGTCCAGTCCACTGCTGGACTATGAGCCTCCTCTCCTTGCAACCATATGTGTCGATATTACATCGCACAGTTGATTCAGTAATAAATCATACATGATGATATTAGCCAGAGCAGTTCACGTCCAGTTTCTCGTTCTCAATTAATAAACTCGTTCCAGTATGCCTCTTCACAGACTTATGTCTTGAAGGAAGCCACTATGTCCTCCGCTATCTCCATTATCGGGGTTAAGACTTGAAAGACCATCATCGACACTAATCAGTCTGAGGTCCACCGCACACGGCTGTGGACAAGTCCCCATCCGCGGCTATGTATTCAAGTCGCTGTATGCGTCTTCGGTCAATCAGCGGTTCAGAGCTAGACATACAGTGGTAGCGGCATTCATAGCAGCCCGATGGTTACTCCACATCTTCATAGGTCAGATACGGAAATCTCTCCACAGACTTGCGTCTTGAAGGTAGCCACTAAGATATTGTTAACTCCACTATCGGGGGTAAACTTAGTGTACTTATCACGCCTAGGATGCGACCCATACATCAGCGGTTCAGAGCTAGACATGCAGTGCCAACAATATCATAGCAGCGATAGTTATACCTCGTCTTCATGCGTCAGATAAGGGCTCTCTATGAGATGGTCAAATATAGTGCATTATATGATCAGTTTGATCCAGCGGCCGTGTCCGCTTTCATTAGGTCATCTAGGTGCGTCAAGCCTATGATTCCCTTGATTTTCATTTTTGACCATCTCGGATGGGATATGTCATCCATAGAGGCATAATTAACCGTTTCCATATCAAACAGGCAGCACGCCAGTCTTCAGGGACCGAAATCCCGTCGAAAGGCAGTGAGAGGCTGTGCAGCGCCTGCGACTTTAGGTTCGGCAATTATTTCACTTGGTTTTCCAAGTATAGACTTATATTAGTCTATTTTTGCACTTTTATAATAATGTCAATTTTCTTGAACTTAACGTTCCGCCAGCCATCTATTCCTAGACGGCCGACTGCCTCCCACCATGTATATTGGCGATACGCATCGACGGTACGCGCTAGGTCAACAGGCCCTTTTCCTAAACTTGTTCGATATTTCTGAAACTCACAATGCGAACGTATCTCAGTCTATGCACCCCAAGTATGCATTTAGTTTTGCATTATCTCTTTTAGTTTCTGAGTTATTAATTTTTGAAATATCAAAAATGTCCAATACAAGAACGTATTAAAATTAAAAACATTCATTATGTAACCCCCATCTTTAGCCTACTCTACACTAACCTACACTAACTTAATCTAACTAACTTATAACTAATTAACCCCTCTGTACACTTAAAACGTTAATTAACTTAAATATGGCCAAGTGAATCATCTAGTGGTAAAAACTCTACATTGTGAACCGCTCATTAGTAACCCTGATACTTTTAGTGAGAACTATAGATAGACCCTAAGAATTACCTACCGAACATAAAAAAGTATTTAACCTAGCATGCTTCCTGGAAGAGTTTTAATGTTAATAGTGCAGTAACTTTCTTTTTATCATAATATTACATTATTGTTATTTGTACAAAACCCTTTTATCATAAAGAAATTATTTATTTAGCTAGAAAATGTAGGAATGGTTTAGCAAATTAATCATAATAATTAGATATAGTTAGGGTATAAGAATATAAACATTTAAAATAATCTTGTAAAATCTTGTAAATGTGGTATTCTATTTATGTAAATAAATAGAATTAGAATCATAATGGACATTAATAGTTTTTTAGTAGAAGATCCCCGACCCACTCAGGACATCGTCATTCCAGACTTTCTTCCAGAAAACCCTTTAGGAACAAGGACTCAAGAGGGTTGGCTCCTCGGATTGATGATCCTGGATGGGGTATAACCAACCAAAATTACTCTGTTCCAGATCTTCTTCCAGAAGATCCTTTAGGAACAATCCATTATTATTAGGATAGCAAAACAATTAAGATTTATTTATACTTCTTACTAGCATTAAAGATTTTATGCTTGAAACCAATTAAGTGAGACTTTAAATATGTAAATTTATAGCTAAGTCTGCATCATTCCAGATTTTCTTCCAGAAAATCCTTTAGGAACAATCCATGATTATCTTCTACTAACATTGAAGTTTTATGTTTGAAAACAAATGTGACTGTATTAATTTTATATAGTTTAGTCAACGTCATTCCAGATTTCCTTCCTGGAAACCCTTTGGGAATAGTTCATTAATATTAGAACAACAAAGTAAATAAGATTTATTATTTTATATTATTATTAGCATCTAGGTTTTATGCTTGAAAATAGACAACTGTGACTTGACATATTGGCTTTATTCATTTTAGTTATCACAAAGTAAACAAGATTTATTTCTTTATATTCTTGTTGATAAAAATAGATAAACATTATATTGAATAATGACTCTACAATTAATTCCTTTATAAAATAGGTTATTCAAATTATCAACTTTAGATTACAACAAAAGATAAATGATCCTAGGAATGATTCTTATCTTTCCAGTCTAATAACTCAGATTGTAGTTATAGTAGAGTACCTTATATGGTTTCTAGATGTCTTAGCATTTAGTACAGTTTGCCTTTCATATAGTACAAATACAAAGTAAGCTGTTGATGAATCAATCTGAAATATGGTGGGACGTCCAATCCGTCTGGTATGGAAGTAAACCACCGGAGTGCTATTGCTTTTCCTACAGATCCAAATATCAACAAACTATGGTTTGGTTCTAGTAAGTAAATATTGAAATTGAATAATTTTATTACCGTAGGAAATAATAATGCAATTTGAGCTAATTGATTGTACTTGACAATAATCATTCCATTGTATCAAAATTAACAATATTCTTATCGTGTGGACCATATACGGCCGGTTGGTACATTCAAGATATTTATTTATTTGGTTATTTTATTAGAATGAAGTTTGAATCTTAGAGAGAATCAACTGTTATTATAATCTTATCTTTGAAAGGTTTACCTAGTCAGTTTTATGGAATTTGAACTAAGTAAATTATTTATTATTTAGCAGTAGTGATTATGGAAGATTCAATATACTTTAACCAAGTGAATTATTGATTGCAATTTAATACTTTTTCCATTGATGATTATTTTTAGGTTATACTGAGTAAAGTATTTCTTTCTAATTAATATTAAAAAGGAAGGTTTTAGTATGTAACTTAGATGGTTTATTTATTGTCATTTTATACCTTTCAGTAAGTATCTAATGATGATTACTTAGGTTTTAAATTTTATAAAGGTAAAGCGTTTCTTACTATTTGTTATTTAACAATGAAGAGTAGGTTTTAGTATGTTTATCTGGGTGATCAATTTATTGCAATTTATATCTTTTAGCAGTGAAGTTTATTTAGGTTATACTGAGTTTTATAGAGGTAAGATGTTTCTTACTGGTATTTGATATTATTTAGCGACGAAGAGTAATAGTTTCTAAAGCAGTTTTGGTAAGCTCTCTTTCGCCGGATAGAGTATATATTTTGACTTGATATAAGTGGTCCCAAATAAGTTCTATGACATCCGTTTCCCTATTGAATTTACCTTCCTAGTTAAGTGTTATACATATAGGTAGGCAAAACTAGAGATATTACCTAAATATCTCACATTACATTGAAAGTCTAGCTGATTTTCGAAGCAAATGCGTAAGTATTCTATCATCCGTTAGGTATCGAACTATCCTACCTATTCTCCGTAAGTTTCAAAAGCTAGAGGAAGACCTCACATTTATAATTAATCGTGTGATGTGTGGTGGTACCTTCCAACTCCACAGGAGAAGAAGGTCTAATCGAAACGAACTAACCAGACGGGTTGTGGCGAGACCCAGTGAGTGCCTACGTTCTAAGCCACGTGTGATTGTACTCTCCTTCTACGCGCTAATACGCAAAGATCGAGAAAGAGGGTACCCGTTCCCTGCACATGTATTGGGACAGAAGAAATGATCCTGTGCAACAGAGCAAGTTTGTGTGTTCCTCTTCAACGAAACCTTGCCCTCGTTACACAAAAGCAAATCATCCGGGAACTGAAGTCGCTGATAGTAAAAGCGACCACCGGTCCGTTCCAAGATACCAGCTTCTACAATGTGACGAAACTACGTTCTTTTTCTAACTGTTCCGGAGAACGTTTAGAACAGAACCAGACCATTTGCCAAAAACAGCCACCAAGTTCGGAAACCTTGGATTTAAATCAGATACAGATTTATGCCAAGCCGTAAAGAAAAACCCCATTGAAAATATTTTAATTTTAACGAGTAATAAAAACCAAGAAACAATTTAAACTGAACCTTATAACTTTACAACTTCTCAAACTTATTTGAAATTTCCCACAAATTTTACGTATCAAAACTTTAAGCTTTACAAAAACATTTAAATAACAAACTTTAAAGGAATTTAAATTAAAATTTACCCCAAGGATTAAGAAATACTAAAAGAAAGTAAACTCTCTAATAATATCTAATAATCCCACACAAAAACCCCACAGAAAACTCGTAAGAAAATATTTTACCGCGACGGACAAGGCAACTGCACTGAGTGATATTCGAAAGAATACTGAATGAATGACCTTCGCGCAATCGGTATTTATAGCCTGCCAGGGTGAGGCTCGAACCCGTGCTCGGGCGTGCCCCAGCACGTTTTCGGGACTCAGCGTCCTTTATTTAGCGTTCAGTATTCAAAATGGTTCAACTATTTTCATACAACAACATTATTCCTTATTATTTTAGTGTTCCGTATTCGATGTTTTATTATTTTAATGCTTTATTTATTATTTTTATTATGTTTTTAGATTCTTTAGTGTTGTAAATTCATGTTTACTTTAAGTGAACTTATTTTGTAAAGGAGTAAGCAGAGCCTTGTATTTTTAACTTGTTTTAATATTAAATAAATGAATGTCGTATTAATTGAAGTATTGAGTAATGATCGTTAGTGATTATTTAGCGTTTGTATTAGAGAAAGAGATGTAATCCATTAGTAGTTATAATGATTTGGAATTTATTTGTGAAATTGTTAACGGACCCAGGTTGGTTCCGTTACAATTACAAGAACGTAATAAAATTAAAAACTTTCATTACACGAACGTATTAAAATTATAAAAATTCATTACAAGAACGTATTAAAAAAACAAAAATTCTCTTAATTCGTCTCGAATCTTTTATTATAACTTTCTCTATGTCTTACAACAGACACACGTTGTTCTACATAGTTTTAATTTACATTAGGGTCGGGGAGTTACAATGTTAAAGACAGGTTTGAAGATGTTTTTTTAGTTCTTGCTTTCGAGACCAGACTAGGATTCCAGAAAAAGTCACGGGGAACGCTTTTCATTCCCATAAGGACGACACAGAAAATGTTTGATGCAGTAAAATTAAGAATAAGAATAACTTTAGTTGCTTTAAACATGGTATATAGAATAAGGGAACTCAAGCAAGAAGTAGATGAGGAGATTGGTGATGTATGCCATCTTTTAGTTGTAAGTCGGAGGCTTAGAATGGATGAGCTCGTCTATACGGGTTAACAGGAAGAAGCTCCAAATAGGAAGCAGTGGAGTAAATCTGAGGAAAGCCTTTGTTTTGACGGATGTAGATTTGTTTTATTTCACAAGTTTTCTCGTAATTTCTCTACCCGGACCCGGAAAATATGTAAGGGAAGTAAAAGACAAAATATTTATTTCTAATTTGTCCTACTTTTACATTATAACGGAATAATAATAAAACTGTTCAATGTATTTTTACAGAGAAATATATATTAGTATGGAATGTAGTCATAGACAACTGAAAAATAAAATATTCTAAGCAACTATCTGAAACTACATGAGTGTTTCACGGGCTGACAACTAGTCAATCAATCAATCAGCCTATTGCAGTCCACTGGTGGACGTAAGGCCTCCCCAAGAGCACGCCAAAGCACACGATCACCCGCTCCTCATCCAGCCACCACCAGCGACCTTCCTCAGGTCATCAGTCCACCTGGCAGGGGGGCGTACGTTTCCTGAGACGTGGTCTTCATTCGAGAACCCGTCTGCTCCAACGCTCATCGGTTCTGCGACAGACGTGGCCAGCCCACTGCCACTTCAGCTCGCTACACTTCTGGACGACTAGTATTTTACATAATTAGTAAAAGCTGTTTCCCCATCAGTCACCGATCCTCGACCGGCCGACGCTGCTAACTGTCGGGATCGTTCTAGATAACCCGTCGCTTAGCCACTGGTGCTTTACTAAGGTAATTATTGTGTCCTTATCACTGTATCTTAATTGCGATAAAAGGTCGACCTTCCTAGAGCAAGGCAGTTTGTTGAAGTTTTCTCCTACTACGTCCGGTCCGCGTAGATACAAACCCTATGTGGTTTCGTATTCACGTAGCATTCCTAGGCATCTTTAAACACTTGGAAAATCTTAACTAGAAATAATATACAATGAGGAATCTGACTAATAAATTGTATCATCACCATCATCGGCCCGTTACAGTCCACTGCAGGACTATGAGCCGATGATAAATTGTATGCTTCTCCTTAATCATAGGTTTAAAATAATTATTTATAAGCATGTAAAAATTGTCGTCGTTACTTTTACCTTTCTTACTAAGCTAAAAATCTAGTTATAATCAACATAAAAGCTTCATAACTTTGACATCATCAGGGTTCATGTAGTCGGTTTTTAGACCTTATAGCCCACACGATAAGAATGAGAAAACCAAAACCACGTTAGAATTCTTTTAATATTAATTAAAATTAAAAATTTAAAGCATAGATACCTATCTACGTACAATCTATATATAAAAAAAAATTAATCCAAGCTAGCTTTAGAGTAATAACCCTTGGTCACGGCATCACGCGTGAACGGATGGACCGATTTCGCTAATTCTTTTTTGTTGTATTTTTTATTGCCAGGAGACGGTTCACATGAAAGAAAAAAAATAAGAAAGTTGCGCGGAAAATTAGAAAATTTAAGAAAACTTAACGGGCTTATTAAGTTTTCTAATCTAACCTTAGCAACATAACTGTCATTAAGACAGGACAATGTCTGTCAGCTACAGAAAACCACTATATTTCGCCACCGTAGTAGCTGACATTGAAGTAGTGTTTGTCAGTACGCGGCCCCGGCCCGTGTTGCCACCCCATAACGCTAAGCAGCTAATTTCCGGTCGCCCTGATCCGGCTCTGCTCGGGGAGAACTGCGCATTACAATTTGTTATAATTCATACAAACGACCGGTAATTATTGCTATAAATTATTGAGAAATTTTGTATAATTCTAGGTAATGTGACGTGGGCGGGCACAGATATTTTGGCTTAGTTTATTATGAAACAAACATTAACAGCTTTGTTTTAAATATCAAAACGTCTATAAAAATATATATATTTAAAATAATGGATGTCCTATTTCTAAGTTATTCAGATAACATTGACAAGGTGCACTTTGAATGATTTTTTTATATTATTTTTTAGTGCCTCTGCTTCATCAGCGGCCCGTTACAGTCCACTGCTGGACTATGAGCCTCCTCCACTTAAGTGAAGGGTTTTGCCATAATCTCCCACGCTTGGCAGGCGGGTTGGAGATTGCAGATTAAAAAGTTACTGTATCTGAGAGCGCTGCTGCCCGTTCCCTGTTCAATGAGTAGTCCCTAAGTCGCCTCTTACGACACCCACGGGAAGAGTAGGGGTTGGTGACAATTGTATTCTACTCTGCCGTCACCACACGCCTCCGCTTAAAAGTTGGTACTTGTAAAATTTTGCACCAATTTTTGTTTTATAACAATATGCAACTTGAGTCTAGGAGCATAAAATTTTACACTGGTGTTTGAAAAAACCTACTTCGCTCAGCAAGGAGTTTCTTTTTGAGCAGATGACGTAGTTACACTAACAGCGTTTGAAAACTACCAGGCTAGCATAAGTCACAGGAACTAATTTAATATCCCCAACCACGGAGTTCCTCCGGAAACTATTTGTACTCGGTCAGCTTTTGGGATGTGTCATTATTGCACTAACATCGTGTTCATCCCATCTGTTCGAAAAGTGAAGATTGGTTCGCACATACTCGTAAGTTCGACCAAAGTAGGTCTTAGAAGACCACAGGCGGGAAAGTGTCTTGAATTTGGAACATAATACAGATATCTTCTTCTTACCTATATTTTCTTTATGTTAATTTGCTTTTCTGGAATGACAATACATATTAAATTTTGCTGTTTATGCTTAGATAGATGTAGCGTCACTTTTTGTTGTGATGGTTAGCTATGAAGTCTTAATGTTATAAATTTATATATTTTATTAAGTTTCTATCTATAGCTATTATTGGTTACTAAATTTTTAATTTGTAATTTGTTCAACTTTATTAACTGTTGGTTTTCCTGTAAAATAAAAATAAATAAATATCGAATGCAAAATTTTGTATGAAAAAAGTTACTGGCCGGTAAGATGGGTGTTTTTCAGCCAAATAAAAAAAGAAAACAAATGAAAAGGCGGATCGGAAATAGTGCCTTGAGATTTTATCGAGTTCGTGTTTCGTACTGTTTACATTTAAACACTTGAATATCAAGCATAAGCATTCATTCATGAAACAAAGGTATTCATGAATTGTAGCTAAAATAATTTTTTAATATTTTTATTCATACAAACGGATGAAAAGTAGCCGGTCGCAAATATTTTTTCTCCGACACGCTCGAAAATGTGATCATTACTGCCAAAAAACAGTCCGCGAAAGAACTCATTTTTGAACGAAACATTGCCCCATACAAAACAGCGGCCAGCAATGTGCCCTCAAATGGCCTAGGCCAGCAAATTAACTTACGTCTAGAAATTTCAATGTACTATTTGAATCTTTTTACAGCATACTCTTGTTCTAAATTAAAATTTTATATGAATCGTAGGGATTGGAGTTGGCTGTATGCGACACTGGCATAATATAAAAAAAAGAAAAGCATGCAATATGGCGGTTTGTAATTTCTGTCTCTTTCATTTTTATCGTACTATTTTCTTACTTATTTATCATGATGAAGTTAACTAATCATTGAATTAGGGAAATATTATAAAAATGAATGGTTCAAGAAGTTAAAGTAAAGGTTAAAGTGATAACGATTCGAACTTAAAAGTTTAGTACGATACAAGAAGACATCTAAATCCAAGGTAACCTATTTACAATTTTTTTTTGTATTTTATAATTTCCTCGCATATTTCAGAGAAAAGCACTATACACGCCTCGGCCGCAATAACTCTTGCTGGACTCGTACACAAGAAAAGTCTCGGACTTTAAACGTGCCCTCGTCCACCAATAACTAATTTTCCGGCCGCGGCAGTAATGTACTATTTCCTCAAACGATGAACTTTGTTTGAGTCCGTCACTAGTCACAAAAACTATTCGAATATAGTCAATTTGTCGTTTGCACTAATATCGTTTCACAATTACCAGGCTAGCATAAGTCACAGAAACTACTTGTATAGTCACTCCGCTTTTAAGATGTTTCGTTATTGCACTAATATCGTTTCACTACTACCAGGCTAGCATAAGTCATAGAAACTATTTGATTACTCAATCCGATTTTGAGATGTGTCGTTATTGCACTAATATCGTTTCACAATTACCAGGCTAGCATAAGTCACAAAAACTACTTGTATAGTCACTCCGCTTTTAAGATGTTTCGTTATTGCACTAATATCGTTTCACTACTACCAGGCTAGCATAAGTCATAGAAACTATTTGATTACTAAATCCGATTTTGAGATGTGCCGTTATTGCACTAATATCGTTTCACAAATACCAGGCTAGCATAAGTCACAGAAACTATTTAAATACTCACTCCGCTTTTGAGATGTATCGTTATTGATTCACTACCACCAGGCCAGCATAAGTCATAGAAACTATGTGAATACTCAATCCGATTTTGAGATGTGTTGTTATTGCACTAAAGTTGGGTTAAGGATGAGTTCTGACAGCTTCAAAATTCTTCTTACGATGTTAACAACTTTTTTTATGATGTTCAGTTTAAAAACCATAATAGCTAATAAATAAAAATAAAGTAACTTTACCTCTTATTTCATCATTAAACAGAATGTAATTTTACTTAATAAATAAATAAATAAAAAAAACGAAATAATATTAAAAAGTTTTTAAAATTTTAATCTGTCAGAGCTCATCCTACAGGTAACCCAACTATAATAGCGTTACACACCTACCAGGCTAGCATCATAAGTCACAAAAACTATTAGAGGACACCAAACTACGGAGCTCCGTGCCGCCGAGATGTGTCGTTATTCCACTAACAGCGCTTCACAACTACTAGGTTGGCATAAGTCACAGAAACTATTTATTTTGAGCCTCAATACAGTAATTGTGTCGTTATTGCACTAATATCGTTTCATACATAACTATCAGGCTAGCATAGTTCACAGAAACTAATCAATTACATATCCTCAACCACGGGGCTCCGAGATGTGTCGTTATTCCACTAACAGCGCTACACAAGTACGAGGTTAGCATAAATCACAGCAAGTATTTGAATTTCCCTTACTCAGAGATGAGTCGTTATTGAACTGTTTCACAGCTACCACTCACAAAAATATAAAAGACGTTTTCACTTTCCATAAAAAAAATTGGTTAGACCACGAATAAATTAAAAAACGTTACACTTTGGATGGCGTCACTCAAGACGAGAAAGGCTTACTAAATGATTTTTTTAATAATTTTTCTTTTTTTTTCATTAGGTAAGGCTATTTGGAAGCCCGCTAAGAAAAGTGTTTGGAATTTGGAAATAGAAACCACCTCTTACTAACTTCTAACACGATTGAGTTACTATTACCCAACTTGTTTGCGCGCTTTCGGGAAATGTTCTTACTTACCTGATTTCCTCTTACAAATGGTGGAAAATAAAACTTTCTTGTTTTCTTCATAGTCACGTGGATTTCTGCTTGCGTATTTTTACTGCCAGCAACTTTGTAACTTTGTTATCTTGTTATTATAAATGTCACAGTTTGTGATCCAATCACGTATAAGGAGATGAACGGCTCACGGACAAATCTATTTGTCTATAGACTATTTTAAAAAAGAAAAAGAAGATCTTGATTAAAAATCGCAAAAAAAGAGCCAATAAGCGTGTGGAGATAAATTAATGTCCTAAAACTACATATTTTATACTCAATTATGTATTTTCAAATTTTGTCTTTCTTTTTAATTAGGATCGGTATTAATACGAATATTCAAGTCCCCATCGAGGACCCACCCTGAATGAGGGCGATCAGGCCCATATACCAGTTCTATGGAGTGTCCTAGTAAAATGATTTCGCTGTCGGCGTGTATTACAGGTTTCCTTGTGATGGTTTACTTAAAGAATTAAAAAAAAACTGTAATACAGGGTTGTTTTTTTATTACTTTAGTCTCTTCTTTGAGTAACGTTTTGAAGCAATTCTTCAAAGAATGCTTTTCATGAAGCCGCTCATATCAAATGATCGTGTCAAGATGTCTTAAGCAAATCAGGAAAACAACAACCCGATATAACTAACAAGATAAAAAAAACATCGTGTTAGTATCAATGGAACAATGATTAGGTTCAGTTTTCTATCAACACTAGGTAATAATTGAAAAAAAAAGGAAACTGCAGTTAGCGGTGCATAAATTATGTTTAAAAACACGCCGGTGCTTAATATAGACTATCGGTTCCCATCGCTGGAATAATGGACGAGTATTACGATTGTTTTACTTACCTGCTCACTGCTTCGCAATTTACATGACAACATTCGCACAGCTAAGTGCTCGTCGTCATGCGAAGTGTTGCAACTGTTTGTGTTGCTAACCGTACTCATTGTAAACAAAGTTTCATGCACAGCACTGTAATGACGGGGTTATTTATAATAAAATTAGTTGACCGAGCGAGCGCTTCAGCTTGGCCAAAATTGCTTTTGTATGTCCATCTGTCTGTTTGTTCTCATCCACTAGTTTAGACTGTTTGACTGATATAAGATTCCTACAAATATACTCAGTGAGATCCCTTGTCACGACAGATCAGTCATTAGCTTCTACAGCTCGACCACTTTGTCTCTTGATGGCCGAATTCACCCTAAAATTGCCCTAACTTGCACCAACTTTGCCAAAACTTTGCCTCTACGTCATTGAGTTGGAGAATTAGAGGAGTCACTGTGATGACACCCTTAACTCAGCTAATCAAGAAACATTAGGGAGATAATGGTTGCAATGTGGATTAAGCAAGAAAATGTTACAATGTTCTGGGTAATCGTATTCCTCCAATTCAATTTTTGTCTTAAAAAATGCAATGCAATGCATTTATGTTGATGCAAATAAAGCAGAAATTATACTTTCCTATTTATAGGATGCTAACTACCAGTCAATGCTGTTGTAACTCTAATTTGCAGTCCCAAGTGCAACCTAAACGCTGTAATGTACGTCGTAATCCAAAGTAGTCGCTACTCTAGACTGAATCAGCCAGTAAGTAATCTAAATTTTTGATAATAAACCACACCTCAGATTATAAACCTTCAATATTGTGGTCCGATATTTTATAATCTTCCCAATGTATTTTTTACAGCACCCGGTTATACAAAAATAACACCTTTGATTACAAAACAGGCTGTATCTAGTAAGGCGTAATTTTTATGGTTTTAATATAGATACTCGCTAACGACCAGCTTTGGATAAAACTCTTGTGCGTAACAGTTCTCTACACACTTCATAATAACTTTTACTTACCTATACATTGCCAACTACGAGTATATATACATACATAATATACAAGTTACAAAACTACCGACCATAAAAACCAGTAATGTATTGTATCTATACTCGAAACAACGTGAAAGTACAAAGAATACATTAATGCATTAGGTATCCTGCATGACATGACACATGTGTGACCAGCACGCAATGTTTTACCCATTACCAACAATTTATTATAAACAATGTCAGTTTAATGCTCTCCCAAATCGTACCAAGTTAAAGGCAACCAAAATAACGTCCAAGTAAATCCTGAGTTATTTTCATAACGAAAACATTCAATGACCTTTGTCGCTTGTCGTCGAGGATATTTTTGTGATCATAATTAAGGTGTTTCTGAAGTAAAGTTTATTGATTTTCCATTGTGACATTATATTTCCAGGTTTTGTGGCAACTCTTCTATTTCAATAATAAAATACTCGACTTTTGCTTTCTACTTCCGATCGCTGATTCGACTTCACGTGTATCACTGTGAATTTTATTTTCATACAAGTATTTATGGGAATCTCCTGTAAGTTTTATTACGAGTTAACAATTATAAATCTAATTGAGATACTGTCAAAGAATTTGTTTTAAATTTCTAGGTTAACTCGTGATAGGGTTTTAGTGGAGGAGGCTCATAGTCCAGCAGAGGATTGTAACGGGCCTTTGATGAGGGTTTTTTACTTCAATTATTTAGTTTACACCGCGTTTTAGTGTACTTACATTCTGACGAACAATCTTACATGGCTTCACAATCTACATAAGGTAGTGAAGTGAATCCCTTGGTGGTAATAGCAGCTGGCTTTACTCCCAGCCCATAAATACATTTGCGTTCGATCTTCCTCACGTAATGGTGTATTTCACACACAACCTTAGAATTTTTTCAAAGCCGAGTGCAATCTGTGCAGGATTCCCCTCTTTGTTTTTCTTAACTGTAAGAATGTACTTACTTACGGATACTACGAGTAAATATGATTTCGTATAACTTGTACCTGAGAACCTGGACACCACAAAGGCTCCAAATATATAAGTCGATTGATTCCACCAAACTCATTCTCTATCCGTCCCATAAATCGTGCAATTTCGTCAACACTACCTTTACCGAAGTGTTTATGTACAGGGGGTCAATCAGTAAATGGATGGGGCCTCAGCTGGGGCGCAGTGCTGGGGCCATAAATAACCGCATCGTCAGGCCCACGTCGGGCCCAGGCCAAGACAATACCGCTGGACCTCGTAAATCCTTCCGCGGGCCATTGTTTCCCAAAACAAAATGAATCTAACTTCTCTTTCATTCTGATATGGGGCCCTTCGTTAGAAAACGAATGGGATACTTTTTTTCTAATTATAACATACTAGCTGTCCGTGGAAAGAAGAATCATTCCCGTTAAAAGTCCTATGTATCAAACTATTTACATTAGAAATTTTATCCAAATTCGTTCATTAGTTTAGGCGTGAGGGCGGAACTAACATCCAAACATACTTTCACATTTATAATAATCTGACGTGATTTCGTTTATAAGTTTGTATGTAGTCTAGGTATGAAATATGTGACACTCATAGATTACGATTGTGACTGAAGGGGTTTGAAGATCTTTAAAAGAGCTCACAGACGCGACTCGCTGCATATTCGTCCCCACCGAGGGGCTCAACCTTACCTAATGTACAAATGTCTAAATTTTTAAAGAAAAGCATTTTCCTTTGCCTTCAGGGTGGCACTACCCAATAAAATATAAATAAAAATAAAATAAAATAAAATCAACTTATTTCAGACTGTGTCCGTCCATATGTTTTTGTTAGTAAAACTTAAAAAATAAAATAAAATAAAATAAAATTATGTTAGTAAATGACAATATATAGTAGAAAGGCTTCCTATAAGCAGTGCCTCGCGCCCTCTTGAAATTGAAGCAGTAATTCACCGCTTCCTTTGAAAAAGAGCAATAAAAGTTAGTGCCTCGTTTACCGAGCCTTAATTTATTCCGTGCTGCTTTATCCTTGGCCTGTTGTATTCAAACTCCTTCTATAGAGCTCGTAATTTTATATCTCTATTATTTATAATTTATAAAAGGTTGATTTGGCCTTTCAAAGAAGTCCTTTTAAAGACGATAAAGGTGTTTTCTTGTAACAAAATTTATCTGGAATTACTTGATCAATATGCCTTTTGAGCCCATGAATGATTGCATAAGAGAGCCACAAATATCTAAATAGTTTTTATATACTTTACTTTATTAGTGTTGTTATATAGCAGTAATAATATCAGAGGCCATTGGTGGCTTCATAACTCTTACATCAGGGTCTGTAAGGTCGGTCACTCACCTTAAAATCCACACTAAAGAAGAAGGTGAAGTCGTATTCATAGATATGACTAACTGAAATCAACTGAACTTTACAAATCTCTAAGAGAAGACTTCTTCATTATCAGATGTTGAAAAATCAACATTGCTCCAAGAAATGTTAACAAATAAAATAACTTTGATTCCACATATATACGAAAGCTACTGTGTCGGCATCACTATCAGCGATCACGATACTCCGGTCAAAAGACTGCTATCGTTCTAGAGGGCAGCACTATCTCGGTCCTCGCTATCACCACAACCGCGCTCATTTGTTACCTGATATCCATCGTTTATGCCTGTTCCCATTGTACTACGATGACTTAGTAAAGGTTGCCGGTGGATGCAAGTAGCACAGGACTTTTCACGTTGGAAACCTATGGGGGGCTATGTTAAGCAGTGGACGTCTTCCGGTTGATCTCAACCGGAAGACGTCCACTCATGATGATCAAAGTATCGATAAAGGTGACTCTAATGTGTAATCTATGGTTTTTAGCCTATACGTCGTTAGTATCAAACGCTACAGGATCTTCTGGGAGATCGAAACTAGATGAGAGATCTAATTTAAAGACTCTTAGAGATTCCTGAGAATCTTGAATCTTTCTACCCAGTAATAGGACTTCTCGTATCGTACAACAACGCACACAGACCCAGTCAGCAGCAAGCACCAAGGAGATACAGTCGGCTGGGTACGGTAGGTATACACTGCACGCGGTGCCGCCCGCCCGCGCCTTTTGTCGCTGACAACTGGGGCGGCAAATTCAATCTGCGACCCGCTTGGTCATCATCTCACCAATCTACATACGGCTCTTTTTTCTAGTTACGTGGGGAGTTATACCGAGTCTTAGGTTTATCTTCTGTTAAGTCGATCGTGTATCTGCTAAGTCGAAAAGCTGTTATGGTAACGAAATGACTGTTTTTTTTTGCTCTTTTGAAGGTTTGTTTTTTAGTTAGATGATGGATGATGTTTTAAATAAATTCCTCGAAAAGTTACTTAAACTGTAAACTTTCAAACTAGCCTAAAGTCAGGTAAATAAATCATATTTTCATATGTGACTTTCAGCCTCATACTTTTGTCCTAGTTACTACTTAACCATAATATTTGGAGTACAACCAACAGTACAACATACTGGCACGTACTGGTTTCACTCTGTTGATGTCAAAGCTCCTAGAAGTATAAAGAAATGGTTACAATACAACTAAAAATACTTTATCAACAAATTATACAAAAAGAGGAAGTCAAGGGGAATTTGGATATAAAGTATTGTTAAAAGAAACTGAACAAATTCAGAAATTAATGGTCTTTTTTAGATCTGGCTTAGAAGAAGTAGTCAGTAGAGTTTCTTTGGTGAGCTCTTCTCCACAGATTCCGCCATTGTGTTAGTGATCTCACCCAAAAAAATGTAATGACGGATCTAAGTGATGTAATAACGTCACCTTTTTGGTAAACTTGCGAATCTGTCAAAATCGCGAAAATGTCATTTTTGGTGTTTTTTAGCACAAATATGATGATACACGTTGTGGCAAATTTTCTGAAATGTACCTTTAAAAGATCGGGAGTTCAGATTGCATTAAAAATGCGAAACTACACATTTTTGAATTAATCACCACAGTAATTTTGCGAAACGGTGATAAGTAGGTTTACCATTCTGATTGGTTAGCTCTGTAAATCAATGATCATCTAGTAAACCTGCGAAAGTGTCATGTTCGCAAGTTTACTATGGCACGATTTCGTAGGTGATTGCAATTATTCCACCCCAGTAAATTGATAAAATTGCCAAATTCGCGAGTTGACCACGATGTTGTTTTGCTTTTTAAGTAAGAAAGTGCACATTTGCTAGTTTGCACTTGTATGGAATTAAAATAAGGTATCCCTTTTGTACCATGGTAAACCTTCGATCGAAGTGGTAAAGTGTCAATTTCGCAAGTTTGCAACAAAATACTACCAAGTATTGACCGATACGACTACCGATTGCAATTTTGCGAATATTTTGTTTATTTTTCCCAAGAAATATTTATTAGAAGAAATATTTAATAGGGGTATAGTAGATAAAACGAACAACAAAAGAATCAATGTCTATTTATTAGAAAAAAAATAAAAAGAATGAATTTTACCATTTTTAGAAGCAGTTGTGGACCGTTATGATTAGGAGAAAAGTGTCACACTTTATCTTCTTCTTCAGTTGCATCCGGCTCCGGTAAACGATCCGCAATTGCATTACCCCGCAGCTCATGGAAGAAAAGCGGGAAATGGTCCTAAACTCTTTAGGTGTTGCTGCCAGCTTTCGGCAGCTCTAAAGACAAATTAAAGTCTCTGACTGGCGACATACGCCAATTCAACGCAAGGCGTGTTAAAGAAGCCATCGAATGTTACCAAGGCTCGATAGCGTTCGCAAAAAAATTGTCTATTGGGCAGAGCCAGCTGACGAAGCTGAAGACCGAAAAAGGCAGGACCATCACGTCTAAGCCCGAGCTGTTGGGAGAAGTCGAAAGGTTTTAGGGGCAGCAGTTCAACGTACACGACAACATAGGAATCTGTCAGAGGTCTTCTCCACAGATTCCGCCATTGTGTTAGTGAACTCACCCAAAAAAATGTAATGACGGATCTAAGTGATGTAATAACATCCTATGGAAATAAATTATTTTGACTTTGACTTTGACTTTGGTCAAGCTTCTGATCCCAGAGCTAGTCTAACCCGACACTATCCGAAGATATCCCGGATGTTAGCCTGTACGAGATAATAATTTTCAAATTATTATTATTATGAGCCTTTTGTATCCTACTGCAGGGCAAAGGCCTCCCCTTTCTGTTTCCAGACTTCCCGGTCTGTAGCTGTGTTCTACCAGTCCGCGTGGAAGTCGACCACGTCATCTTGCCACCTCCTCCTTCTCTATGCCGGTGTTCTTGTGGCATCTCAAATAAGTTAAAACTAACAAGGTACCGGGTAATGACGGAATCACGGCCGAGCTCCTGAAAGCGGGTGGCAAACCGGTCCTTAAGGCCCTTCAAAGATTATTCAATTCCATCATCCTCGAAGGCAAAACGCCACATGCATGGAACAGAAGCGTGGTGGTGATTTTCTTTTAAAAGGGTGATAAAACCTTGCTGAAGAACTATAGGCCCATCTCGCTTCTGAGTCATGTCTACAAGTTGTTTTCGAGAGTCATCACGAACCGTCTTGCGCGCAAGTTCGACACTTACAGCCTCCCGAACAAGCCGGATTCCGAAAAAGCTATAGTACCGTGGACCACATACATACGCTGCAGTACATCATACGGAAAACGGAGGAGTATAACCTGCCACTATGCTGTATTAGATGTAAAATCTCCGAAACTGTTCACAGTAGTATTGGAAGATGTCTTTAAGCTTCTGGACTGGAAGGAACGGATTTGGCATCAACATCAACAGCGAGTACATTACTCATGTTCAGTTTGCTGACGATATAGTGGTCATGGCTAAGACCATTGAGGTCCTTAGCACAAATCAGCATACGCACGTTATAATCCGGCATTATAACGTGCCGGATTATAACTGGCTGCCTCAAGCCGAACCCGGTACAAATGCTACATCCGCTGGCCGGTATTGCGCCTCCAGATATTCGCAGGAGCGTAGCGTGTGCCATAGAGAGAGCCAAACTTGAATCGGACCAACGGCACCCTATGCACAATTATTCTCCTGTGCCACAAAGGCTGAAAAGCCGCTTTTGCGGCTTTTACAAATGTACAGCTCCGATTCATAGCGAGGCCTCTCAAGCCAGATGTGACCTCTGGCGGGCGCAAACTTCGCTGTCTCCTCCATTCGGCCCGCTCTCGGAAAATCTCCCCACTGGGTGTGAACTTCCAAGAACTCTTTGGAAGTCTTTAAACAAACTCCGTACCCAGGTCGGTCGGAGTAAAGAAAACCGTCTCAGGTGGGGTTTTTTAGACGGGGCGGACCTTCGGTGCGAGTGTGGCGCGACTCCGCAGACAATGGCCCACCTTTTATCGTGTCCTGCTTGTCCTGACTCGTGCTACCTGGAGGAGCTCATGGAGGCCTCAGATGGAGCAATCAGGGTGGCGGCATACTGGGCAAATAAAATATAAAATCTTTGACGAGCCATCGACTCGAAAGAAGAAGAAGCATAATGCACCAAGAGCTCAGCAGAGTTTCCAAACAAGTGGGTTTCAAAATGGACATGAACAAAACCAAAGTCATATCGAACGTCCATGCTACACTCACTTCAGTAAAAGTTGACGATTACGTCTACTTAAGACAAAGAGTCCAGTTAGGCAAGTCTAATTTCGAGAAAGAGGTCAACCGTCGAATCCAACTCGGTTGCCCAGCATTCGGGAAGCTACGCAATATCTTCTATTCCAAGTTACCGCTGTTTCTCATGTCTAAATTCTTGGACCAGTATGTTGCAAGTGTCAGACCAAGTTCAGTTTGTAGAACAAACTGCAAAAAACTCAAAACCTAAAAAGACATCTAAAAACGAAACCAAACAAAAAATACAAAACAAACAACTGTTAAACAATTATAAAACAAACAATCAAACAATTATTGATTAACACATTTCAAGTTCATAAGTTCATTTCAGTTTAGTATAAGAAATTATGAATAAAAGAATTCGTTAATCTTCAGTTTTTATTGTTATTTTTAACCTTTGAATAATCATGTGGACGGCTTTCGCAACTTTACCATTTGACAATAAACAAATTTGTTTCATGATGGTTTGCAAAATTGCGAAACTGCCACTTGGGTGATTTTACTATGGCAGAAAACGAGACCTTTGCTGAATTTTGTATGGAGATGTAAACATACGAATGTGCAATAACTCGTTACTCTAAAGAAGTGTTGTAAAACTAGTGTGTTCAAAAGATAGAGCATATAATTTTACCATAAATTGTATAAAAACATTATAACAATGTCAATGGCATCCACTAAAAAACTTCAAAAAAGTAGTTTCTGGCACGTTTTTTTGCTCTCCTGAAAAGTTGAAAAAAAAACAGATTCGCAAATTTACCAAAAAGGTGACGATAACATCCTATGGAAATAAATAATTTTGACTTTGACTTTGACTTCAAGTCCTGGTCAAGGTCATATTTTAGAGAAGTTTTGGTCCCACCTGATGGAAAAAGCACCTGTTTCTGCCACAAAGGCCCTGTATGCTCTCAGCAAAGCGGAACACCAGGCCCTATGAGGGCGTGAATCAGTAGATTGTTTAATTTTTTTTATTGTCCGTGTGTTTGGTGCGTGGAAGATCAGCTGATAGGTGCTCCGCTCGCCCCGAACCGATTGAATTAACGACAGCGATATTATCGCAACGATCTGATAAAGGGTGAATTTTTTATATTAACACGTCCGTCAGTGTTTAAAAGTGGAACGATTTTCTTTTTTTTGATAAGAGTGTAATTTAATTAGATATATAGGTATAGTTGTTTTTGATTGGGCTCTGCATTCGTAGCCAAATACAATGCCAATTCATGAGTTTTTTGCGAGAACCCTTTGTTCGCGGACAATTTTTTTTTTTTATATTATTTAAGCAGGCGAGTGGACGAGCCACAGTGGTGGTAAGTGGTCATCGTCGCCCATGGACATTCGCAACACCAGGGGGGTTGCCAACGCGTTGCCAACCTTTGAGAGCCCTATATACTCGCCCCTTCAAGAACCCCATGTCAAAGCACAAAGGAAACACCTCAGGGGGGCTCCCCCCTTATTCCACATAATATTATATATTCCACATATTTTGATCACAGCAGATTCTTTACTATGTTACTATTCCGTATGCTACTGACATTGAATTTTCAGCATCATTTTGAATAGATAACGTTCGATACCCTAAAGCCTAGTATTACGGGAAGACTAGTATTCTCCTAGTATATTTTATGTATTATAAGATCTCGACTAGTTACGTTACCGTCGGTATGTTAGTTGATAATGCCGTAAGGAAGTGGGCGTGACCACTATCTAATTTGCCGGTAGCTTTGTTTCCCGCGTCCCGCTTGAGTGGAGCTCCAAGTTTAGTGTTGGTAATAAATGGGGAGTCTTGTGTTGTCTGTCGTTGATCGTCTCGGTCCTGTCCGTAATGGCGTCGTTGCACGCCCCATGGAACAGCTGATTGCTGCTTCGCTGCCCTGTGGAACTATTTACCTACTAATCTTTGCTCTTCGCTGAACCTTTGTCTTTATGATGCAAGCTACCTTATGTTTAGGTAAGTTTTCGATTGCCTTCTATTTTACTTTTCTTATAATATTTTGGTGTTGCGTTCTTTTTATTATTTTATTAAATACTATCATTAAGTTTTTTAGTTTTTTGCGATTTACTGACATCTCTTGTTGTTTGAGCCAATCATTTATGAAAATTCTAATATATATTTTTTAAAGATATCATTTTAAACTTCCGCGGTTATCGCGGTAAGCCCGTAAAATGTCTCATAAATGTTTTGAAATGTTATGTTACAAAAGATGTTCAGTTTTATAGGCTAAACTACTTACCACCTGAAAGGTTTTGTGTTATATTTACCTCCTTTGTTTCACAGAATCGGTTAATTACTAATATCGCGCCATTATGACACAGTTGCTGAAGTATTACTTTTGTGTTGATTCACAAATTGCGGTTCATAATCAACTACCTATATAATTTTCACCTCACAATGAGTTTCACTTTAATATGCATATGAATTTGTTACAGCTAGTTTTTTTTAACAAACACGGTTTTTTGTAATCTTTTCATCGCCCTAGTTACTTATTACAATAGGCAGGGAAACGTGGAGTTATGGGCGTTGTCTATAATTTGCTTGACTTCCTAGAGATGCTATAAAGATAGAGCAAGTAGATTATTAAACAGCTAAAGTTTTATATTAATCACTTAGTACAATCCACTATTCGTAAAGTTAATCTCCTAAAGCCACGAAGAGCTTTTATTGCGAAGGCGTTAAGAATTGCTGACTGTATCTGGTAAAATCTGCAGCATCTTGCTTATAGACATTTTATCTATTCAACGATCAACAAGGAACTAAATGAAAAAAAGTCTTCTCAGGTGGTATTAAAAATAATTCAACCCATCAAACTGCACATCTTTTTTCCGCTGCTTAATACGATATTTTTCCACACAAACTTACTCGATCAGCTGGTCAATTTGTATGAAAAGATAAGTTGAAAAGTAAGTAATGTAATTATAAGTAAAGTAATTAAAAGTAAGTTCAATGCAGTTTATTAATTGTAATTTTGACAGAAGCGATGTACAATGACGAAAACGTTAACCAAGACTGGTAATTCTGTGGAATAAACGCAACAATGTAGGTATGCTATTGCGATTATCCCGAAATCAAACCGGGTAGTTAGTGATACAATGCTGAAGAAAGATAGGCGCTAATGGATGTCGAAGATAATGCCAATTGAGCACCCCTCGATTTAGCAGGGTTACTGGTGATGGGTATTTTATTGTTATTGTTTATTAAATGTATGTAATTTTAAGTTTTAAAAACTCCTACATAATAATATTCCTATTTTTGTAAAGCTTTCTTAAAGTTAAGCTTACTAATGGCATAACTTTCCACATTTTTAGGTAATGAAAAAAAATTAAAATATTAAATTATTTCTTTCGGCATGAGTAGAAATTTCGTAAAAAATATGCAGTTCATTTTCCATATAACTTGTTATAAATAAAATAATTAAGTTAACATTATTTTAATAATTTTGAAAATAGGTATACCTAATCAAAATTGTAAAACCACCGAATGATCACCAACTTGAGTTTTTATGACCTTAAAAACTTACTATAGTAAACAAAAGGGAGATAGTGAACGAACTGGAAGCGGCCCTGGAAGCCGGCTGGTAGTATAGTAGCGGTAAATCTCTTAGTTTATGATAATGTTGCCAGCAGTAATGAGAATACCACTCACAAATCAGTTTTATACGCCGCCATGAATCTTCCCGGTCTGGCAATGAGAGTAGGGACAGAACGCACGCGCCGTAAGAATCCACCATGTCTTGGTTCTATTACCAATATCACAGAGCACTATAATACTGGCGTAAAAAATATCTATCTATATCTAAAGTTAAGATAGTTTTATTTGGGATTGCTGAAACGACGGAACCAAGCCATGGATTTCGAACCTGTACCTACCGATTAAAGTATAAGTTGCCCATTCATGATTCACAACAGTAAACACCTTATTAGTAAAGGTTTTAATATATTCCATTCAACATTTAAGGATATGGCTTTTTTCAATTCTAGAACCCAAGACTTGCATCTTACTCTTTGCATTTTCTCTGACTCTTGTTCAGTGACGCATCTCTAATATCCTATCGAACAAATTTTAAATTCAGAATCCTTGCAGAAAGTAATTTCCTCTAATTCTGAAGTCATCATGATATAAGAAAGAGAGGGCAAGTAAGAGGAACTATGCAATCAGCTATTCTATGGGGCGTGCAGCGGTGTAATTCGTCGGATGGCAAAGACAGCCATCAGTTCCCCCTCTAATATAAATTAAACGCCAGTCCTTATCTATGGCGACTTGGAACAAGCGCACAGTATTCATCGATGTATATTTTACCAGTGATAAGTACACCTTTCATCTAAAACGTCAATGTATCTTGAATTCACAACTTTTTCAAGCGTGTCAATGTTATATGCTAAGTTTAACTTGACGCTTTGCGAGGAGTTGGAGACAACGGCCGGAAACATTTAAAATTTAAATGTGGAATTCAGTGAATCCTTTGGTGTTCTCTTTTTGAAAGTTGAATATTTTTTGTTTCGGCAAATCAAGAGACGATAAAATTAAGATGCTAAATGAAATAGAATAGAATTCTAATAGACAAAGAAAATAAATAAATAGTATGTAAATTGATGGCTTCCATACTAAAGCTTTCAGTGAAGCTTGCAGCCCCAAAATAAAAAATATTTTATTCGAATTAAGATTTTTAACAAATATTTTTAACCGTCAAAGCTAGAAAATACCAAAGACAAGAAAGGTTGTTAATGATTGGCATGTTCATTAAGTGCGTGCACTCTACTTAGAGATAAAATATACAACACAAATACCTGTTTTTAAAGATTATCGAAGCGTAAGTTGACAGCAGCTCCTAAATACTGATTTAGGATCACTAGATCCTATGAAATATTTTTTCATAAGTATTAAGTATGTATTACAAAATAATATGACGTCACGTGTATGAATATAATAATAGGCTCACCCGCACAAGTAGGTACTTGGATGTTTCCATCAGATTGAGTCGCAAAAGACAAACATAGCAATTAGGGCGAGATTCATAATAAATTCAGAACGAATCTACGCAGCGCCCTTTGTGCGACCCTTCAAACCGAATGGCGTCATACCCTCACAGCGCTCCCTCTGAGTGAGAGAGTTTGACACAAGTAGAGTTTCATTGCTTCATAAATTATCAAAATAAAAAATTAATTATTAATGTTATTCAGATTTTATCAGTCACTTTTTAACTTTTTCTTACTTTACATAGGTACTTTCCATAACAAAATAACGTTTTTTTTTACGTGACGTGAAAATCTTTTGATTTGTACAATAATATTATGCTGTGGTAAAATATCTAGTGCAAAAGATCCATCCATTGCCGCAGGTAATCTTGCTGTTATAAAAGTGTTGATATCCGCAGGTCTATTCAAATAATGAACAGAGGACGTAGTATTATATTATCTGTGACAGAGGTAATTCGGTGACCAGTGTGTTTAGCAGGGATAGGTATCAGGTTCAGTTTCGGTAGGATCAAGATTTTAATTTCTTCTTGAATATTATAATCGTGTAATCGTGTTATCCACAGAATCTCCAATCTTCTTATTTACGTGTAGTACTCCGCCACAGATGCCTTACAGAAAATCCTTAATGTACGTACATCCATACGGTCAGGAAAGTTTATATTTGGTTTTGATACTTAATTTTCTTTTCTTCAGGCGACTAGAAACCTTTGTTAAAAATAAAGATAGTCACGCAATGTACCGCACGGCCGCGAATCGCTTAGGGTTCGCAGAAGCGTCAGTCAAGTGGCCGTCCAGTTTGATAGTAATTACGTCACCGCCAGGGGGCGCTCTGCCGCTAATGGCCGCGGATAATGACTGACCAGATGACTCCGGAACGCGAGGTTGGTTGGCTGCAGATAGAAGACATAACTTCTAAGTAAAGGGAAGAGTTGAGCTTCTAAGTGAAATATTAAAAGAGTTTGTTATGTGCCCGCCTAGTGCATGCCTTTCTGCCATTGATTTACAACAGGCCTAGATAGAACATGAATGTTGAAAAAATGGACCGGCAAAGTGGTGCTTAAGCACTACATTTCCGCAGTACATGTCAATAAAAATACTAATATAATGGTAGACAATAAGGTTGCAATTAATAAAATACCCATGCCACTTTTTAATTCCAGCGTACCTTCAAATATGTGACATTTTTCTAGTGTATTTTTGTATGACGCGCTATATCTGGGCCTGTTGTAAATAAATGCTTTCTGCAGATAAACTTACTTGTTTCAAAGAATACCTGTAACACTGACATCAGTGTTTGTGAGGTCGATTATCAAATTTACAACCCACATGATGAAGAAGAAGAATTGATAATACTTTGAACTATCTTCTACACTGACATAGACATGTTGTGCGTGTGTTTCTTCATCATAAAAATGTCATGGTTTGTCTTGGCAAAAATGTTTGTAATTTTTTATTGAGACACAGGCTGTTTTAATGACATCATCATCTGTCGAGTAACAATTGAAGTAAAATCTGTGAGCAGATGTGCGATAACTTTTTCAAAAGTACGTACCTATTCGCAATGCGATCCAATTCTAGAACAACATTTTCCAGTAATTTACATCTGCCATACATTTAACGTCTATTACTCATACATAAATATTCAAAATCCGGAAGCTATCTGTTATCGAACCCCCGACAACCCTAGTTCGACCTGTGACGTCACAGATACCGTATTCATTACACACGACCAATTTTAACAGATCCCTGTCAGCTTAAATGATGTTGGTGGTGGAGTGTCTTTTCGTTTTGGTCAATATACGCCTTTATGGAGATATGCCCTAATGTTTGAAGTTCCAAGAGATTAGGGCAACTGCTACTTATGATTTATCATCTCCTGGTAATTGAATTTTGAATACTGTAGTTGAAACTGATGTATTCTACCTAGCTCTGTAAGTTGGCCTCATCATTAGGAGAGCATATCGATATTTTACATAAATCAAAATGAGGGTACTTTTTTAAAAAGATTTGATTCTAGCTATATTTTAAAGGCATTAAGTTTAATAACATTGTACTTTCTTCTTCTTTCTTTGAACTTCTATACATATAGTTTCTTTGAACTTAAGATTTAAAAAGCTTTACTTCCAATGTCTAAAAAAGCTGTGTTGAACATTAAACTTCACGAGTATTTTCTTATGACCTAATTTAACCTTCTCATAAATTACAAACTTTGATTAATAATACAAAAGAGATAGGCATTTTCATTAAAATAATGATGATGAAATTGTAAACATTCATTAGTAAAGGACTGAACTGGTTTTCTAGACTTACCATTTAGAAATTATTCAAACTAAATCGGCGTTCGTTATGTACAACAAAAACCACTATTCTTAGTAATAGAGACATACATACAACATACGTCTTCACCTAGAGGCTCAAGCTTCTTCCCAAAATAAATTGTTGGCTGAACTTTAAAAATATATAAAAAATGTTAACCACAAACTGGAAAAAAGAATTAATAGATAGGAACCTTAATATAATAATCAGCAATAAAAAAAAATATCTCCTCTTAATGCTCGTGCGTAATTCGGCGTGTAGCGATATTTAAAAAGCGATAATTCGCGAGCATGGCCGATCGCGGCCGACTGTCAAAATAAATCATCGAATCCTGCGCCGCCGCTGGCCCCAGCAACGAAATGTGCGGAACCGTGGGGATGGGAAACACCGGTGTTTGGATTCCGTATACAAAGCTCTAAGGAGCTTCGGTAGAAAAGTTCTCGAAAGGCGACCGCGCCCGCTATATTTCAAGTATGCACCCCACTTTTGTGGAAATAAAGAATAGCGAAAAAAAATGACCACACACCGGAAAACGCAGCATAGGTTGGGTAGGCCCCCCACAACACATGGTGAACCGACAACGATCTGGTGAAGGTCGCGGTTTGCCGCTGGAAGCGTGCAGAGCAGGTCCGGTGGTTGTCGAGATTCTCAGGGCACAGGAGTGGACGTCTTTCAGCTGAAATGATGATCGAAGATGAAACGATCGCCATGGCCCGAATCTGTCAAGGAACTCATCGGCATAACTAATTTTTCCATCAGCGTTTCATTTTTCTTTCATAACTTAAAATGAATTTAGTAATGTTGTAATCTTTTATAGCTAGAGTTCCCGGTAGGGTATTTGATTGGTTTACTTTCAACTTTTTATCCTACAGTGAATGTGACATCATTTCGGCTGCCATAGCGATAGCTTAGCTAGCACCAGCAGCGGTTTGTCCAGCAACTCTAATGTCCCAGCGAGGTCACCAATGTCGCCGAGTCGGTCAGATAGGATTGCTCTACCAAAACTATTTACCTCAAACCTCCATCCCATAACCTCTCTCAGCTCCCGAAATCCATGCTCCATGTTACCCAATGTAGTGGAAACGAACCGGGAGCCATAGCTGTGATTTACGAGGTGCGCGGGCGACGCCGGGGGAGGGGCGAGCGGCGCGGGCGCGGGGGGGGGGGGGGGGGGGTGGATTTCCGAGCGGCAAAGTTCAGGCCAACCTTTGCAAATGTCGGAGTGTTGGAGCCTGCGGTAAAGGCATGTTCAGACCAAAGCCTGTCTGAATTAAAAACTGCCTATGCGCAGCGTTTGTTTAGTTGGTCACAGAATATAATAGGTAGTTCTGGTTCACTTTCATTGCTTGGTGTATTTCTAGCTCTACATTATGTAAAGGTCTACGGGGTATATCATCCTTTAGATTAAACATGGTTAATTTATAGGTCAGAAAAACAGCCAGCCAAGAACGTGTCGGGCCACGCAAAGTGTAGGGTTCCGTAGTTGTCCAATACTACTTAGGTACCTGTTTAAGACAGTTGACATTCATCAAAATATTTTTCTATGATATTTGTACCGAATTTCTTACTAAACTATAAGGGTTCCTTTTTGACTACGGAACCCTAAAAATTTATAGAAAACATTTACGCTCAACTCAACAGAGTAAATCAAACCTGTATTCATAACTATAGTTTATCCTTATCTTATACGTATTAAGAAGTTCACTTTTATAACTTGTATTTCATGTTTGTCTTTCGGACACTTGCTTTTTTTAATCAAACATAATATTCATAATTACATAAACATGTCACTGAATATTTTGTCAAGAAGAGACTGAAAATACGACTAAAAAACAAATATTGAACCTCAGCCGTCCTTATTGCAAAGTGGAAGGAAGCATCATAAATTGGAGTCAACTTTACACAATATCAAGCGCAAGCGCATTAAACGTGACCTTTAAAGATCTGGAGACGTATTTTTGATTCACTCGAAGTGAATTTGCAGTCCGCATTCGAAAACAGTTCACACAGGTGATTCATTTCGAATGATGACGTTTTTCCGCATTTTTGAACTATTCGCGAATACTGTGTTGCCATTCTAACTAAATCTCCAAACGTATTTTATTTCACGCATAAAATTTTAAAACGGTAAACTGTCATTCCATACAAACCATTCGTTGCGAAGTTCACGGAATGAATTTTCAAAATACGAATTTTAGGAAATCGCATACGTTTGTCGTGATTTCGAATGTGAAATTCAAGTAAGAGTGAATCAAAAATGCGTCTCCTGCGCCTGCGCGGGTTAATTTCGAACGTCGTCGGTTATTTTTGGATAACGTGTTTAAAAACTTGAAGAACACCTTTTATTTTATTAAAAAAATATCACGTTTCCGCTATTTCGGTGCACCTTTTGGTATTTAAGAAGTGTTTTATGTTACTCATCTCAATGACGTTTTACAACATACCCACCAATCCAAAAATGTTTATCTTCGTTTGTAGTTTGTAGGTGAATATATTATGGTAGGGAAATATCACAAAAACATAAAAGTTCCTAGTAACGTTTGGCCGTATTCATTGATTCACAAATCTGCTGACTTAATTAAATAGATAAAATATTGTGTTCGTGCAATTCAATATTGCGGCTAAAGTCCCAAGTACGTAAGATAAGACGTACACGTTCACGACAAGGTTTAGCCACCTAATCCCGGATATAACCAGTTTTGTTCAGCTATACCCAGGTTTAGCCATTGAAGAAAGAAAAAAACACAAAATTCACACATTAATTTATAACAGACGTTTCTGTAAAATTAGATAATCTCTCACACAACCCTAATTTTGACCACCATGTTTATAATGTCTACATTAATTATCAAGCTATTGCTTTTCAGCATCATTTTTTTTTCAGATCGCTAGATTTAAACCTTTCTTAATCTCGTGACCGATGGAAAATTTATTTGTTTGTTTAAGTTCTTCAATTCACCTTGAAAACTTCTGCTGATTCGCCAAAGTAAATGTGTCATAGTAACCGTACTCTCCGAGTAAAGTTGCATAACATCCGTCGCCATATCGTCAACATGGCGCTGCAGTTTATTGGGCACAAAAGGCAATATAACTTTATTTGTGTTACAACAACAATAAATCACATTGGTAAGTATAGTTGCACAATGAATTGCGTAATACCTAAATGATAGGGTATAATGAAGGTGTAAACTTAATGATTATGTGTTTTATTTGATTCATTGCAAACAATTCACAAATTATTATTTGATTTGCGAGCTTCAAGAAGCGACTCCACAGGAATCACATCGGAATCAGGAGGGATCAAGTTGGATGCGAATAGCACAGGACTGTGAAGAGTAGCGCAGTAGAGAAGAAATCTAAATCCAGCAATGGGTGGATGTGGGCTAAGATTGCTGAGAACGATGAAGATGATGATGATTTCTCAATTGAGAAAAGTCTACTCTTCATGCTCTTGTGTAATTAATTCTAGTTTCAGACACACCCTGTATAGGGCGGTCTGTTAGCCACACGTCTGCACGACTCAACAGCGAAACTTGAAATGATTCCATTTTTCCACAATTTGTTGCACGTGGACATAATGGACTATTAAGGACGTCATTAATAAAGTTTCTCCAAAAAACATACTCAAATAAAATTCATGCAAAAAACTACTTGTACATATTAAGAAAAATACAAAACTGAAATAACCCTGTATTTGTTTGCAGTATCCTTCGCACTTATTGTTGTGCAATTTATTATTGTCCTTTTATAAGGTTTTGCAACCCAAAGGGCAGAGTTTTGTAACTTTAAGGAACATATTTATCACTTTGCCTTTTTAATTTTGATTAATATCTCCGTTGATATCATCGTTGAAAGATATATTATAAATGATTATTTATTTGAACTTATTATTTATTGATTATTGAATGAATATTTATAATTTTGTTACATTGTGGGATGCAATATTGAGTAATTATATTACTATATAGAGCGTCGGTGGTCTAGTGGTTAGGGCCGCTGCCTTCCGTCTGGGAGACGCGGGTTCGATCCCCACCATGTACCAATGTGTTTTCGAATTTCGAATTTATATGTACGTTTATTCGACGCTCTTACGCTGAAGAAAAATATCGTGATGAAACCTGCACACTCCAGCGAAGAAATTCAAAGGTTGCATGTGAAGTCGACCAACCCGCTCTGGGCCAGCGTGGTCGACTAAAGCCTAATCGCCCTAATTCAGGGTAGGCTCTAGCCCCTTGGTGGGGACGTTATGAGCTGTTGATGAATGATTGAGTAATATTACGATATTCGCTGTATTACAGAAATAAAAACCCCTGTAACAGACGCACGGACGAACACAGAGTGGTCTTATAAGGGTTTCGTTTTTCCTTATAGGTACGAAACCCTAAAAACTATCCGTCCACTAGTGGCTGTATTGTTTTAAATGTTCCCCAAAGAAAAAAGAAGTTTTTTTCCCTTTTCATATTCTGAGTTGTGTTAAAAACCAACCAAACTTCACGGATTTATAGAGCAACCAATAACCTGACATGGTTCTCCTTTGAAAGCTGTTTTGCTTCTGCCCCAGAACTGGACACCATGTAACGACTTCTTCCGTACTTAAGTAGCTGCTGGGTCCCGGGACCTACAGACGTGCATTTTGAAGCAAAGGATCATCTTTCATTTCGGACAATCGGGTGATCTAACATTACTGCAGAAGACTTCTTGAAGTACGTATTGATAGATATTGGATTAGAACTCCATCATCATCTTAACTCGGTAAAAAAGGACGAAGCACAGATAACGAAATCCAATCAGCGCAGTTAATTGCCGGAACTGGCACTTTTTTTTGGCGCGAACTCGATCAGAAACAGGAAACCGACTGATCTCATGATAGAACATGCTATCTCCCTCACACGTAGAGTTGTGTTTCAGCGATGTAATAAAAACAAGGCAATTTAGGTCACATTGTGTTGTTTTGATAGTCTTATTATTTAATTTAAAATGCTATTATGTAATAAATTACTAACCATCTTCACGGTTCGTTAAATGTGTTTACCTAGAACAGAATAATAGGTATTACCTTTAGAACATACCTATAATGTATAAAAAAATATGTTTGTTCATGACAATAGAAACGAATCATTCCACTTTAACCCACATAGCGTCCCTCTGGTCTTTAGAGGGGCAAAGTGGACGGGATCATCATCATCATCAATAGCTCATATACGTCCCGGGATATTCTCAACCAATTCCACTTTGCCCACTTGGGTCAGTTTCATGAAGTGAAAAATCACCCGAGAGGTTTTTCGTTGTTTATTTAATACGTTGTACATTGATCTAAGGTTGTACCTGAACCTTTTTGGCACTTTTATGGCACAGAAACGTGATCGTTAACAATTGGTCTCATGAACAAGCTCAGGGTCGCTCAGCGTGCGATGGAGAAAGCTATGCTCGGAGTCTCACTACGTGATCGAATCAGAAATTAAGAAATACGAGGATCAATAAATAAATAAATGAAGAGATACGAGGATCAATACCAATACTATCGACATAGCTCTCAGGATAAGAAGTGGCAATGAGCAGGCCAACATAGCTCAACGAACCGATAATCGAAGAAAAGTTCTCCAATGGCGACCACAGGCTGATACTACGTGTTGGACGGCCTCCCACAAGGTGGACAAATGATTTGGTAAGACCTTTTTAACAAAGTACTATCAAACTCATATTTTAAGTTTAGCTCTTCATAATATCATACAAAATACATGAAATTGGTTAGTTATATTACACGTGCCAAGATTTCCGGCATCCACCGGTGCGTGTGGCTATAAATCGCGGGCCCGCGCCGCTTGTCAGCGCGTAATGGATGGCATCCTGCAGGCTTTCCAAGAGGACTGGATACCGCTCATGTTTCATAATGCCCTGGTAGTTTGCAGTCTGGTTTATAATGAAATAAATTTTAAGCAAGGGAATAAAAATCACAAAGGGAGTAGAAATAGCGTAAGGAATAGGGAATATGCACAATTTTTAATAATTCATGAAATATTTTGAGTTCCAGATAAACAAATAAAAAATATATTTAAAATATCTTTATGTTCGGGTACCTACATGTGGAGATCTGTAAATGGCTTTTTGGTACTACTGTATTTACTGTTAAGTTAACTTTAGCTGTTCGTCTTCCTATTATTAATAAATAAATAAATATCTTGCTCAAAAACAAAGTTATAAGGCTTCAAAGTTGATGGTTAGACAAAGAGGTCTGACGTGTATGTGACGTCATATGTCACGCAGGCAATACATCCGCCATAGAAAATTTTAGTTTTCATAAGAGGGACAGATATATTTGTTTAACAATGTTTTTTTTTTTTCGATCAATTTCGATTCTGTTTTGACTGTCGTCAGTATTCTATTTTTGTATATTTTCAGATGAACTATGAATAAAACTAATATTTCTTATGCATATTCCCTATTAGGTCAGTTAGGGGAAAAATACTTAACCCGAAGCGAATTTAAAACTTATCATTCAAATCTAGCCAGTAATCGAATATAGAACCTTTGCGCTGAAGACCAATGGTCTGCCAAAGTGCCAACTAAACTACGAATATACTGATTCAGCAAAGACTAAAAATATTACGCTAATTCCGGGTAAGCTCGGGCCCTTTGGTGGGGACGTATGTGAGCTATTGATGATGATGATGAATTATTATAAACCAACAAACCAATTTTCGTGCTCATAAATCGCTCAGCAATTAATAGCCGTGAGAAAAAGTTTCAACTTAGAATTGACCCTTAGGGTTAGGTTGTGTTCGTACAATCTACAACAAGCACCACTTTTAAATCTCAGGAATAAATTATTATTTACCTACCTACCTACCTATTGGTACAGAACTCTTTTGTCCCTTTAATAAAATAAGCCAAATACCAAAAATAACTAAATAAAAAGTTGATGTTTTTAGCTAGTGTAACGAATTCATGGGCTTATTATTCCAAAACAAACCATTAAAATAATCGCATCATAAGTGGTGTAAATCAGCAAGATAAGGTGTGGTGCGAGTGCGGGCCGGTAGCGGAAGCGGAGCTAGTAAACTCATGATAATTAATAGCTGTTGTTTCCGCTTGCACTGGAACCCCGCACCCCGAAAAGGCGACGCTTGTCTTACAACGCTTGTTCGCGTTAATATTTATAATTCTATAGACAAACTCGCACTGGGCCAGTGTGGTCGCCTTAACTTATAGTAGGTTCGAGTCTATCTCTGGGAACGCATGTACCTATATGGTAGAATACTTCTAGAGCGCTTTGCAGTTCCTAAAAAAATCTTGTATTTATTATCAACTATTTTGCAATTATTTCCTGCAACAAATTACTTGTAGTTGCATTATACTTTCCTTTGATAGAACAACAAAAGCATTCAGAGTTGACTGTTGACCATTTTTGGAGTTCTAAAATTGAAATTGTAAATAAATACTATATAATAATACTAATACTATAATCTAGGAAATAAATATCAGTGTTACTTGTTATTTCAGAGATAACGTCATACTCTCCTAGCTTCAGCAGCTTCGCCGTGGGTGTCGTAAGAGGCGACTTAGGGGCAGAAAGAGGGGCAGCAGCGCTCTCTGGTACAGTAACCTTTTAATCTGCGATCTCCAACCCGCCTGCCAAGCGTGGAGATTATGGCAAAACCAAACACTTAAGTGGAGGAGGCTCATAGTCCAGCAGTGGACTGTAGCGGGCCGTTGCCCGTTGATGTTGCTTCAGCGATGTATAGCCATTCGTACAGTAATGTCGTTTTTACAGAATATTAAAGTACCTCCCAATGTACTCGTAAATTGTTGCGGTGTGACACGGGGCTGGCTAGGTACCTACGTACTTATGTACTTATAAAACAATACCGCGGAGTTTGTGGTTAGCACAGCTGATTACGGGTGTATAATAACAATAGTTGGTGACCCACATAGGTGTTGTGTTGGATTAAATACAATAAAATTATAACTCATTCAGTTCACTCGTTTTCTTTAAATTTACTATTTGTTGCGTTGTAAAATTAATTTTCACTAATGAAATATCGAGAGTATTCATGAAATTTAATCAAAGATTAGGGTGACTATTTTTATCTGAACTTGGCATAAAGACATGACATAAAGTTTTGCATTTTTTTTTTATTCTGGAAATAAAAAAAAAACTTGTTTACTAGTACCTAATGTATACACAAAAGATATTAATCCATGAAAAGGCTTAGTGAGAATTACTCATCTACGGCTGGTCTATTGAAAAATACAACCTTCTGAAAATGGTATTTTACTACTTCATTGATTTATTTTCTCTTCTTCTTTCACGTTTATAATATTAGTTAATTACTTTAGTTTTTTTAAGTACAGATTGTAAACAGATATTATAATTTAATGAAGACTAGCGGCCCGCCCGCGGCTACGCTCGCGCCGTGTAAGATTTTCCCGTAAAAAGTATCCTATGTGTTAATCCAGGGTACAAACTAGCTCTATTCCAAATTTCATCTTAATCCGTTTAGTAGTTTTTGCGTGAAAGAGTAACAAGCATCCATACATACAAACTGTCGCGTTTATAATATTATGGTAAGGATAAGGAAAGTGGCTGTTTTTTCTTTTACTTATTTATTTTTGCTCAAATCAAGCACCGTATTCACTCGAGTGGAATATCCCTAGTTAAGTAAGTATAACACCTACTTTATTTGAGACGCGGCCTGGAGTGGAAAGATTTAATTTATTTCCATTGATTTTTCGGGTACTTAAACAATGTTCAAAATAAAGTGGGGGCCCTACTCTAATAAATTCAAAATAGAGTCTTATGTTGTCTTAAAATACGGTGTTACTTTACAAAGAAGAGTAGGATGGAAGTTTTAAAAATTGTGTAAGGGTTTAGTTGATTTCAAAACTTGTTCGATGGTATTTAATAAATTATTATTTTAAATTATTTACACATAATTAGCCGCTCTAATTAGCGTAGTTAGATATTATATTAACACGATGGTACTTACTATAACCGAAAAGTTAGGTAGTGTTCTTCAAATCCTAAATGGAAGGATAATTACATCATCATCAAATCAACTTCTAATTATGGTAATTTACAAATGTATACTTAATGTTATCATAGAACAAACAATCTATAACTTAAAACAATGGGGTGGGTTGTAATTGTAAGGTCGAATTGTATTGTTGCAATTTTATAGCAAACAACTTAATCTACTATGCAGCTTAGTACGAAAATATAAACTTTTCCCCACCGCAACATTTTTCCTACATAAGCACAATATACCTCTTACCTAGAAGAAAAGTCAGAAAAGTCAACAAAAGTAAAAAAAATAAAAATAAAGTCAAAACCTTTGCTTCAATACCAAAGAATTTATTTAAATTAAAAAATATAATTCAAAAGATTATAACGAGTTTCAGGGGTATTATTATGACTACCTTTTCGATAGCCGCTTTTAAGATAATAGTATGTTAGCTGAAAAATAAAAAAATATAAAAAATCAGCTATTTTGCAAGTAGGTTTGTATTTCCTGAGTAAACAAACATCAGAGTCATTGAAAAGTGTGAAGTTGCAACAAAATACTTAATACAACCCGCGCGACCCTCGATGCATTCATTAACTATTTTATTACGACGTTGACGGAGTACACCTTGCTTTATCAGCAATACTGTTCTAGCTACAAAATAATACTGAGATCACGTACACAGCCAGGGTTGCCAGGCCACCCGGCCAGGAATATAGCTGCTGTTACGAATTCACATCACACTAATATCATGAATGTGAAGTATGTTTGGATGTATCGATGTTTGGATGTTCTGAACGGATTTTAATGAAATTTGGAATGTAGATAGTTTGTACCCTGGATTGACACATAGAATACTTTTTACGAGAAAAAGTCTTATTTCCATCAGAAAATGTTACACGAGCGTATCTGGGTGGACCGCTGCTGTTTGTTAATATATCAACATTTTAATAAGATTATATGGAACAAAAAAAACCTCTCCCATGCACTATTTTCGTACAAAGCCCTTACAAATAGTTTATTTCCATCGACGTGCCTTACATCTGGCAACATATGAACGAAGTATGCATATGTGCGTCTGTACAAGTCTTGGTGTGTGTGTGTGAGTGTGTCGCTGTGCCAGTGACCTGCCCCAACGTGCGCGGACGCACGATCCAGCCCTGCTGGCTGCCAACTACACCGCACCGGATCAAACCGGATCGTTATCTAGACCTAGGGCCATACTCACTGGGTAAACTGTTTGTGCAGTAAACTAGGCCCTGATTGTATAAAATCTACACGCAAGTATCAAAAGATGGGTTAAGTAAATTGGCTAATTTCGGCTAAGATAGTTTATGTAGAACTCTGAATTGAAGACTATTGCTTGCGAACGTACAACAGTTCTCTCTCACTTTAATAATTGTCCAGCAGTGGATGTCTCTTGGCTGAGATGATGAATACAAAATGAAAAATATTATAAAGACGAATTTTCAAAAACTCTTCGGAACTGGCTAGTATAACTTCCCATATACTAATGTAAATGTATAATTATTTTCTTAAAAATATTTAAACTTAAATTATGAACATGTTATGGAGTATGAAGATTCTTTGCCCCTGGCATCCCTGACCAGGGCCAGTCAGTTGTCAGTTCCCTTCTCAAAACACTACCTAAAAAATTAATAGGTATCTGATATTATCTCCTTATAGCTTTCCCTTAAAAAAGCTCTAGATAGGTTCGTTACATACAATACAATGGCTTTATGTGGTTGGTTAGTTTAGCATACTTCCTCGAATTTTCTATTTCATACTTAGTTACAAATTCGATTTACAAAAAAGCAAAAGAAAAATTGGAATATAGTTACAATCAAAACATTAATCAATGATCTCATTAATTACGAATAGTTTCCAAGTACAAAACTTTTAACTTCATGTCCATGCGTGCTTCCTCTTCGGCCGCCATCGAAACTGAGTTTGCTTCAGAAGTCAATTCCCCAATTTATTATTCGCGACATCGAAATGACAAAGTGGCACTACAATGTACGGACGGGTCGAGGGTGTGAAGGCGGGCGGGGGGGAGCGGGGGAAATGTCAAACGTCGCGGGGTACATGTGGCTTTGGACCGGCTCCAACAGTGTGTCGGGCCTCCCGGACTTGCCATGTTACACGCCCGTGAGGACACGAGATGTTAAATTAAAGAGAAAATTTAATTGCAAGTCTCTACTAGCCCTGCGTTCCGAGACGCGCTGAAATCGATTTTAGCGTAATCAAAGCGTGTACCGAATTACTGTCAGCAAGCCAAACCCATACAATCTTTTAGTTTTCTGATCGCTGACGACGCTGTCAGTTTAATTAGGTACTTGAGAGAAATCCTAAAGATGTTGATTGGTTAAACAAATGACAGATGTTTTTTGACGTTTTACTGTTCAAACGCACCACTGACCTCTATATAGTACCGCTATAGAGGTCAGTGAATCGCACACATTTGGGAATGCTCAGTTGAACTCAGTTGTGCCATTAGCTTCTAGTTTTTATCCCCATTGCAAGTTCTTTATAGCTAGGAAATATATTACGAAAAAAATCGCAATCAAAATTATGGGCGTATTGATAAGTTTTCTTTCCTCTTACTGAGAAATAAGATAAAAAGGAAGAAAATCTTTAATTATTTTCCTGTCTTGTATTTGATTTTATTTTTGATTAGAGTGTTATACCATGTTATACCTGGGCTGATTGATAACTGGCCGAAACGACGAACTTAAAAAAATGATACGCAAAAAAAAAATTACATTATATTTTGGCATCTTTTTGAAAATAGAACGCCAAATTTGAATTTAATCGAACTGGTGGAATTTGTTTGATAGGACGTAGAACTTTCTCTGTCGTAAATTTTCTTAACAATGGAAAGAAACGAAATTCGTGCGGTGATAAAGTTTTACTACAGTTAGTTTTAAAACAGAAAACAGCAACCCAGATTAAAACCAAGCTAGACAGTGTTTTAGGTAATTCTGCTCCTGCATTGAGTACAATTCACACCTGGGTAACTGATTTTAAACGTGGAAGACAGAGCTGCGAAGACGCCCACAGGTCTGGCCGTCCAAATGAAGTCACGAATCCGGACATGATCAAAAAAATTCACAAAATTGTATTGAATGATCGGCGCTTGAAGTTGCGAGAGATAGCAGAGATGATGAGCATTTCATCTGAACGCGTTTTTAATATTTTGCACCAACATTTGGGAATGAAAAAGCTTTGCGCGCGATGGGTGCCGCGTTTGCTCACTGTTGACGAAAAGCAACGTCGAGTGGACGATTCATAGGAGTGTTTGGCGCTGTTTAACCGAGATCCTAACGAGTTTTCGCGGCGTTATGTAACAGTCGATGAAACCTGGATACATCATTATACTCCCGAGACAAAAGAACAATCTAAGCAGTGGACTGAGAGCGGAAGACCTGCGCCGAAGAAAGCAAAAACGGTTTTGTCGGCCGGCAAAGTGATGGCGACTGCTCGAGGGATTATTTTAGTGGATTATCTGCAAAAAGGAAAAACAATAAATGGAGAGTACTACGCAAGCTTGCTGCAAAAATTAAGTGAAGAAATCCAGAAAAAACGACCACATTTGGCCAAGAAAAAAGTTTTGTTCCACCATGACAACGCACCTGCACACACGTCAATGGTTGCAGTCGCCAAACTCCATGAATTGCGGTTCGAATTGCTACCGCATCCACCCTATTCCCCGGATCTGGCCCCGTGTGACTTCCACTTATTCCCAAACCTCAAGAAATGGTTAGGTGGCCAGAGATTTTCATCAAATGAAGAAGTCATTGTTGCAGTGGACGAGTATTTTGAGGGGTTGGAGAAAACATTTTATCAAACTGGTGTAACGGCATTGGAGAAGCGCTGGACTAAATGCATCGAGGTAGAAGGAAACTACGTTGAGAAATAAATTTATTTTAAATAGATTTTTAAAGTTTTTCTTTGTCGTTTCGGAAACTTATCAATCAGCCCTCTATCACAATACCATGATATCTGTGTCGATTATAGTGTCCAAAAAATGTTTTAATTCTAATACACAATACAGAAAAAAAACAAAAAAATATAAGTTCGACAACACTATATATAGTACCTAGTTATTTTTTGTTCTATTACTTTGTTTATTTCAATGATACCCAGTTTTTTATGCTGTTAAACTTTATGATTTAGACTTCCTGACAGACAAAATTATTTTTTTCAGTCCTATACAGCAACCCAAACACACTGAAAATAGCACAACCACACTGCTCCCACAGATATAGTACATTACTGCCGCGGCCGCAAAATTTGTTATTGCTGGACGAGGACACGTTTAAAGTCCGAGGCGCAGGCGAGGACACGTTTAAAGTCCGAGGCGCAGGCGAGGACTTTTATTGTGTACGAGTCCAGCAAGAGTTATTGCGGCCGAGGCCTGTATGTATAGTGCTTTTCTCTGAAATATGCGAGGAAATTACAAAATACTAAAAATATTGTGGTACCTTGAATTTAGATGTCTACTTGTATCGCACTAAACTTATAATTTCTTATCTTTATCACTTTCTACTTTGATTTCTTGAACCATTCATTGTTATAATATTTCTCCAATTCAATGATTAGTTAACTCCATCATGAAAAATAAGTAACAAAATAAATACATAGTACGATAAAAATAAAAGCGGCGAAAATTACAAACCGCCATATTGTGCACTTTTATTTTCTTTTTGTTTTGTGCCAGTGTCATACAGCCAACTCAAATTACTACGAGTCGTGTACTATTTATATAAAATTTTAATTTAGAACATTAAAACTTACGAAGAGTATGCTATATAAAAGTCTCAAAAACATTGAAATTTCTGAACGAAAGTTACTTTGCCGGCCGCTGTTTTGTATGGGATGTTTCGTCCAAAAATGAGTCACTTCGCGTACTGTTTTTTTACAGTAATGATCACATTTACGAGCGTGTCGGAGAAAAATAATATTGTTCTATGCTTGCTTCATTACTAAAAGCAGTCAGAAATTAATTCAGGATCAAAAAATATTCGTAACGAATTATGTCACCGAATTCACGTAAGCATTGACGTTGGCTCTGGCTCTGCCAAAATAACTCCTTCATTTTTAAGGATCAATTTAGGAACAAAAAAATAATATTTTGACAACGTCATAAGAAGTAACACAAACAAAACACCTCTCTAATGATATTGTTAGAGCGATTTCGCTCTATGTCCGATCCGAATCCGTGAAAATAAGGTCCGGCGTGGTCGTAGAACAATTTTATTGCACTCGATCCGATTTTCTCTGATTCGATTCGGACGTACGCAGTGCGTAATGCCGTAACTGCTCTAACTGCAGCTTCATCCCTTAGAATATTCTATGTGTTCGTGTCGCTGGGAACGCTCTTACTGTAATCTCGAGCCCTTAGAATATTCTGTGAATTCGTGCTGGAAAAATTGATGTCATCATCGGCTGAATGTGGCTGAATCTCTACAAGCTATCTATAAATTTAATAATACGCTTTTTATTCTAAATTAATTCTATAATACATTTATTATACTAAATTAATTCAGAAAAACTTGCTCATTAAAACATTTATAAGTAGATGTTAAAAACAATAACAACATTAGCTTAGAAAGCATTCAGAGAGGCAAGGGAAGTAGGCTGTTGCGTTCAATGCCGCACGGGCGGAATATTCCATTCGTCGACGTCGTCGGCGCATCTCGGCATCAAATTGCTTGTACTAAATAATGGAAATTTCTTTCATTGTGTGAATAAAATACTTACTTTAACACTTACTTTAATAAAATACTCTCATTTAAAAACAAAGCAGCATTAGTAGAATTTTAAACTGCAAGTTAGTTAGTAGAATTATCACAGGGGAAGAATTTAAAAGATTTATTTAATTTATTTCTTAACAAGATAATATAATATTCTGTCTATTATATAATACTAGTGGCTCTGTGAGCTGTAGACCTCGCGAGTCTGTATATCTTTTCATATTTATTTTTATTTTTTCTCCGCAAACATCCCCAACCCCTTGATTTTTTATTTTTAAATTATAATTTTTTTTTTTTTTTTTTTATCTTATTTTATTGGTTAAGAAACGTGACCTGTAGAGGAAAACAGCCTCAGCGGTAGACCTTGTAAGCTGGCAACCCCCATAACTCCGTCATTTTTTAAAATTTCCAAAAACTGGCTCGATAAAAAAAAATCGATTAATTTATCGAACCTGCTCACAAAATTTCACGAGAATCGGTTAAGAAACGCGACCTGTAGAGTGAAACAAACAAACAAACAAACAAATCCACAAACAGATGGACATACAAAAGCAAAATTGGCTAAGCTGAAGCAGAGACGCTTCGCTCGCTCGGTCAATTATAACAAAACGCAAAAATATGACGTTTATTACTTACTTATTTTTTCACAAAAACGGATCGACAAGATTTTCTGTATAAATATTTATTTATTTTTTATTTATTTATTTCATGGTAAATGAAGACATTTACACATTAGGAGATTATTACACATTAGGTAGGTACTCCTAGGTCACTAGGACGATTTACAATAGACCCCTGAACTAGTTTGCGCTGTATCGCAGTAGGCTATTACTCCTCGTCATGGTGATCGATTGAATGCGAATTCGATTGAATGCGAAGTTTCAAAAACCAAATAATTTTTCTAAGGCACAGAGAACTAATTTGGACGACCTGCAAAAAAAGTTCTGAAAAAAAAACCAATAATAAACATGACAAACTCTAGCTGAGTTTGACCACATTAATTTTAGATTAAGGAACTAAGAACTAAGTTTCGATGAAGAATTTACAAGTCTGTACTTAATCACCGATTAATGACAATATCGCGTGCGTCGGGAATTGAACCTGCTACCAATCTATCACCTAACGACCCATCATTGCACCACTAAAGTAAACCTTCAAATAGCAAGTCCATCCATTACAAAACAATGCATCTTTAGTACTTTAGTCTTTAAACGAAACATCTGCGTGGCATTGATCTTATGAAATAGGGGATCGGACTACTTTTTTTTTATTTTATAACACCAAATTTCTTAGTTTCTGCTATCGAACACTAAAAGAATTTTTGCCCTATCTTTAAAATTGACTGAGTTATAATGGTTTGAAATTCAAGATTTGACAGAGAGGCATATACCCACTTGTGACGTCATTTGTTAGTAACACCATATAATCTCCATACAAAAAATCGTTTTTGAAAGAGACAGACATATTGAAACTTTGAAAAATCACTGTAAATTCGTTTTTCAACCGATTCTGTTTTTTTCTTCGCGAATCGTCTGCTACTAATTCATAAAATATGGTAAATTCGTAAAATAAAGTGAACAGTCCGATCCCCTATATTATAAACCAATTGGTTTTCAGTGATTTTAGTTTCAGATTAGCTATAACTTTTTTAATATTATCTGTCCTGTAAAAGCTAACCAATAAATACATCATTATTAAACTCGTATTTAAACTAATAAACTAGATAAATCAATGTTTTATTTTTACAGGCCCACACCAGTTACGTATTGATTGCAACTTCTCCATAAAAAATTGCACTATAATAAGCAAAACAAATGTTTATGCATTCGGTGCATTCATTAATGTATAGTAATATGAATATTTTTTTATTTATATTTTACCTTAACGACACGATGTATTTAGTATCGCACCGATAACAATAATGTTTTTTATAATTCCTTTTAACAATGCACTAACAATAAACTGCAGCAGATGCAACAGAACCATATAAATCAACTGAGATTAATCAATATGCAATTATTTTTCATTTTGCTTCAGCGATTCGTTGAACCTGGTACAGTATACCGCGCAGGTACTCCTGAAAACTTCAAGTGATACAGTGAAGAGGGCATGCTGGGTGCGGGGGTGTACTTGCATACTTGTTTCACTGGAAACTTTTGGTTATAATATTTAAAAAATAAGGGAAGGACCCGTGCAACCCGCGGTATAGTACAGTGGACGGACAGCCTCATCAAGCTATACTACTGTTTTTTGCAAACTATACGTTATTACATTGCTTGATGTGCTACATAATTTGTATGATAAGAGCTATTTGAGATGATTTCTTTGAGTGTTCATGAAACACGCAGCATCCTCAATTATATAGGTAAATATACGGTTGCTCTGTTCTAACACCGCAACAAAATACATATCACATCACATCACACAAATCATACTAATATTATAAAATATAGGTATTTTTAGATTAGATGTTTGTTCCACTTTCACGCTTAAAATACTCAAAGTATTTGAATGAAATTTGGAATGGACATAGTTTGTAACGTGGATTAACACATAGGATACTTTTTACGTGAAAAAATCTTTTATTTCATAGAGAGATGAATCTATTTACTGTCATAAACTCGTACTTGGCAATGTGCATCTTAATATTTATTTTGTACATACTAGTAAAATTATATCTACAGGCAACCAGTTAGCTAACTACTTCCCTTGGGTTAATGTTAGCTTACATAAGTTGACATACTTTATCCCTAAAAGGTGCCAGTTTTCCACAACATAAACATACTCGTAGTATAGCTCTTCTCCACAGATTCCGCCATTGTGTTAGTGAACTCACCCAAAAAAATGTAATGACGGACCTAAGTGATGTAATAGCATCCTACGGAAATAAATAATTTTTGACTTTGACTTTGACTTTAGCTCTACAGCTAACCCAATTTGTTTTATTATTGAACGTACGTGATTTTTATACATTATTATTTAAGGCGAGGCCCTATCCTAAATTAGCAACTAAACGCGGTTTAGATGAAAGTTCAACCGACGCACTACTGAAATAACGTTCATATTAGCGTGCGATGCTTCACGGAGGTTACGTCCGACACTGCGCAGGAATCGTGCGAAAATCTCGTTTTTCTTGTCTTTTCTCTTTTTTGTGCAAATATAGAACGAATTAAAAAACTAGCTGGTTTCGCCGTTTAGGTATTGATATAGCCACCCAAAAAATACAAAAATAATATGTTGTTGTCGCTGAAAAAATTGAGAAATCAGATTTGCATATTTTTAATGTGGGGTGATTTTCGGTGATTTTAATTATTTATTTTTGCTTTATTTCTTGATTATATGTAAAATCTACTTGGTTACGTCGCTAAATGATAAACTGTTGGTTGTCATTTTCTTGATTTGGTATATATTCCGAGACGTGAGATACGCGAGTTAAAAAAGGGGCCCAAGAACGATTTTTCAAATAGGGCCTCGCCTTAACAAAAAACAAAACAAAGTTTCCATTTTCACGTGAGTGTTTCCGTTTCCAATTTATTTTAATCAATTTTCGTGTGTATCCATCCAAGCGCATACAACGCCGAACAAAGATCACGCATCAATTTTGAACTGTATTTTGAATTGCACTTTCAGCTTGCGTTCTGCATTGTACAGTTTTCAGGGCAGCGCTCGCCGGGTGCAACGTTCCGTGCATCGACCCGGCCAAGGATGCAACTAGCAACGCATACAGAAACTGCAACTGTATGACTATAGAATTAGAATGCATTTTAGAATAGCAAAATGACGATGTTGCAGTAAAGTGAATATAAAATCTTATCTTCTTGGTTGAATAGGAAAATATAACTTTATGGTAAACGATCTAAGGTTGAATGTTGATGTTTTATTTAAATTGTAGGTAGGTTTAGTTCAATTTAACTTATAATGTGTAATTTGTGTACTTTTGTAGTTGTTACACGGTGAGTGATTGAAACGCACAAACCATAAATACTGTAATGCTTAGTCGGTAGGGTATCCGCCATCTGCACGGAAAGTCCAAGCTTCGAGTCTCGGTCAGAAAGATTTAGTTTGTGTGATCTGTGGTTAAGAGTTTCCATATCTCATAGTCTAAGGTGACACGTGAATTTACAATTGAGCGTTCCGAGAATTTCAAGGAATGGTAGCAGGTTTTTTTTTTGTTTTAATAATTATATTTTATTTAATTTCAGCTGCCAACTGAAATTCCACATTTCTGGGTATAAAAACCTCTTTGAAGATCTTTAAGATTTTTTTTCTTTATTTGTTTTTTTTTGTTTTCTTACTTTTCATGATCATGAGTCATGCCTGCTTAATTAAACAATAAGTTATAATTAACTACTTTCTAGTTGTCCTGTTATTATATAATTTTGACATAATTCAATTCGTTATTATAATCCTAAAATAATTAAAATTCAATGTTCTTATTTTGCTCTTGTCACATTGTTCCTATTGCTAAAAAAACGCACTAACTTTCAGTATCGAAACTTTTTCAGAATTTAATAATTTAGTGGAAATGATTAGTTCACCTATCGTCCGCTAGCGCGAGGCTGGCGGTGCTGCATCGACTCCTGCGCATGCCGCTGACCGCGATCTGGGTGAGGGTCGCCATGAAGCGTTGTTCACTACGACTAGCCTATGCCTACTGCCATTAAATAAGAAATATCGGTCTATTAAAGACATATTTATAAGGACGAGTTTCTAATTGTTATTTCTCATGATGCGAAGTCAAATTCATATTTTAAACGTTTTTCGAATATGTATAGGTAGATTTATCTTTAAAACATTGGAAATATTAATTGAACTATTATTTCTAAAACCATAAGTAAAGAGCTATGTGCATAAGCAAGTACCTTAAGGTATTTTAATACTTATATAGGTGATATTTGATATTTTAAGTGAAGACTTAAAGTACAAAAGATACGAGTCCTGTGGGGTTTCTTCTGGCCGTTGTTCTCCACAGTTCTCCACTTGTAGAGAACCCATCTTGCTTTGACGTCGAAAAATGATTTTGTTAAATCTTACTTCGAATAAAGACACTTTTATCTTTTATCTGACTTATACGAAACGAACTCAACAATTGTTTTTATTGAAAAAAAATCTAAACAGAAATGGATGGATTTTGAAGTGGATAGATTTAAATACTTTATTGTACAAACATAATCTTTATCAAGTTTTTTTTTTCAAGCAGACAGATTAGAAGGCCTTGTTTGTATTAATGTCAATAGATAACCAATGGCTGATGTTCAAAACTTGCATTACAATGGCGACCGACAATGCAACAAAGAAATCGGTAATGGCCGATAAAAGGAACGCTGATTAAAACCACACCCACTGTTAGATGGGTTCTGCCCAGATGCTCCAAGTAATTTATATACCAGGTAAAATTGCATATTAATCCTCCAAATGCACGGTGCTCTAATCACGCTCTACGTACAACTAAGTTGTAGGTAATTCTTCTTCTTCTTCCTAAAGGTTGTTAGATTGGCAACCGAAACGACCTCATAAACCCTGGTGTTAGTGTTATAGTCTATACTAGAGCCTGCAGAGGTTAATAGTATAGTTCGTGTACATCTACATCCGAAGATAGTAGCCGGACTTATTCGGTTAATTCAACATGCAATGTTCTAATCGTTCCTGACCAAAACGAGAAAAATCTCACAAAGAAAATCTTCGTTTGACTAAGATTGCGTTGCGTAAGGTCAACAACCGACTTCACAAACTTTACGTGCGGCGTCTCTCTGACAGCTATGTGGACGCCGAAGATCTCTGACATGGCTCATGTAAAATTGGTGTAGGAAGGTTGAATAACTCTGACAACAGAGTTTTGGGTTGGTCGTTGTCTATTCATACAACCTATCATAAGTATGTACCAATACAAATGGAGCACTTAGTATGCCGTTAGGATCGTGCCACACTGCAACACGACACGTTATGCAAGAGCCAGCGGTCTGCGACCTGCCCCGCGGCTGTCTCACTCACACACACTAGTACACGCTATTCAAGACAGACAGGTCGCGCAATGAATTATGAGCGCTGACCTTGTATCTTATTCTCTTTCTCACTCAGACCGTACATCAACAGTCTCCGTGGCCGAACGGTCGAGTATTTCATTACGGAGGTTCCGGGTTCGAATCCCGGTGAGGACACATGAATTGTTTGCGGTGAAGGACCGCGTTATATAAAAGATAAATTACTGAAGCCACTACGCTCAAAGTTTGTTGTTCGCTGTATAATAAATGATTAATCACTGTATAAACATAAAAAAAAAATCATGACCGACACCATTTATGTTACCAAACGACATCCTTTAATTATTGTTTTTTAAACAATCTATTTTTTTTTGTTGTTGACAAGCAGACAGCCAAGAAAACTTGCACATTATTGGATTAAGTAGGTACCTACTTGCTGTCACATTATAATATCCATTTCCATATTGTGCAACTCACGAACGTAAATAACAGTGTTCTCATTGGTAAGTTGTCGGTTTCGAACCGGTCGATGCATTGCAAATTATTTTAAATTTATTGCTAGTTACTAATTCGAGTGCATTATTGGAGTTGTGCAGTCACGCTTCTCATGCAACATGCTTAGTAAGTGGTTATCAGTTTATTAATATCCCTAAGTTGAAGTGGCAATGGGCAGGCCATATAGCTCGAACTGATAACCGATGGGGAAGAAAGGTTCTCGAATGGCGACCGCGGGCCGGAAGGCGTAGTGTTGGCCGGCCTCCCGCAAGGCGGACAGATGACTCGGTGAAGGTTGCTGGGCGCCGGTGGATGCAAGTAGCGCAGGACCGTTCACGGTGGAAACCTATGGGGGAGGCCTCTGTTCAGCAGTGGACGTCTTCCAGCTAAGATGATGATGATGAATATCCTTACTGAAGGAGCCTTCTCTATTCTCAGGCTATAAGCTATAGTTCATTTCGCAGGTCTTGTAAGATTACGTGTGAACTCGACTAGTCAACCCTGCTAGGTTAGTCCGCATCCACCATCACCACCACCATCACCACATCACCATTACCAATTCATTCATTCATATTATATTCCATTACCATTCATTGCATCACCATTTTGGACTGTTAAGAAAAATATAATAGCTTGGTTGACTAAACATATTATTATAGGTACACAAATAGTTAGACTATTAACTTACATTTTAACTGCAATATTGTGATGTGTTAGAGCGTCGGTGGTCTAGTGGCAAGGGCCGCTGCTTCCCATCCGAGAAGTGCGGGTTCGATCTCCACCACGTACGTAATGTGTTTTTGAATTTCGAATTCATATGTACGTTTATTCGACGCTCTTACGGTGTAGGAAAACATCGTGATGAAACCTGCACACTTCTGCGAAGAAATTCAAAGGTTGTGTGTGAAGTCGACCAACCCGCACTGGGCCAGCGTGGTCGATTAAAGTCTGATCGCCCTAATTCAGGGTAGACTCGAGCCCCTCGGTGGGGACGTATATGAGCTGTTGATGATTGTAATGTGTTGACACCCGTTTGTGACCCTACTCTAGACTTTTTCCTTATTTGCTAATTCAGCCAAAGACATAAAAAGACCAGCATGCTACATGATGAAGACCATAAAATTTTTTATTTGCAAAACATTGCAAATATGTACATAATTATATTGAAATAAATGCATTAAATGTGTGATGACTCAGAATGCGGGAGAAGGCTGAAAGTCGGAAGACGACGTGTTTGCTATAAAATGTTAGCCGTGTGGTGACGGCAGAGCAGAATACATTGGTGTCGATTCGGCATACGCCCAACTAAACTAAACTAAAATTAGTCCTGTCACTTTCTAATATTTTTAATTGAAAAGGGACCGAAGATCATCGGTTTTGTTTTTGTCTATGACTTTATGACTAACTGTCAAATTTAGTCTTGTTTTAGTGCCTACCTAACACCATGATGAATAAAAAGCCACTAAAATTGACAGTTAGTCGTGAAATCAAAGACAAAAACAAAACCGATGATCTTCGGTCCCTTTTCAATAAAAAATGATAGAAAGTGACAGGACTAATTTTTAGTTTAGCTTAGTTGGGCGTATGCCAAATCGACACTATTAGTCACCAACCCCTACTATTCCCGTGAGTGTCGTAAGAGGCGACTTAGGGACTACACATTGAACAGGGAACGGGCAGCAGCGCTCTCTGATACAGTAACCTTTTAATCTGCGATCTCCAACCCACCTGCCAAGCATGGAGATTATGGCAAAACCCTCCCTGGTATTTAAGTGGAGGAGGCTCATAGTCCAGCAGTGGACTGTAACGGGCCGTTGATGTTGATGTTAGTACTTTTTATATGCGAAGGCATTATTCAAGTGCTTACTCGATCAAACTTCAATGAACTTATAAAACTCACGTCCGGGTCCTGTTACTAACAATTCATGGACTTGACAAAACTACTGACACATCTAATAAAGAAAATTTTATGGGCTGATAAAAAACGAGCATATTTTGGCTAAAAGTCCAAATATTTATTTTGTTCACTCAACTATCCATCACTTCTAAAATCATCTTTCTGAATCAAACTATCTTCATTTTCCAACGCAATACTTTTGGCAATTTAGATACAGGTTAATTCTTGCGTGTGCACTTATAAGGTACGTGTGTGTGTAATCGTCATAATTAAATATAACCCACTCACTGAATATTTGTTCCTCAAACATGAAGTTCAGGAAAGCATGTCAAAAACAAAGACAAAGCACGTGAGTCAGGAATCTAAAAATACAAGATGGCGGCGGGTGGACGGCGCAGGCGCGAGGCACTTACTCACCGTTTGCGCAGGTGCAGGATCGGTGCTCAATGGGGCCTGATTAAAAGCGGCATCCAAACAATAAAACTAGGCGATATTGTGCAAAATTAATGCATTGTTCCATAGGATTTTTTAAAGACATATCCGCTAGGTATGGCTGTGATGTGTCATTAATTAATATTTATTCAAATGTGGTTTGCATTTTGTAGAATGATAATAAATCTACTTCAAATCACGAATTGGACAATTTTACCTATTACTCGTAATTTTATAATAATTATTGACACTTGGATAGGATTAAACCTGGGCCCTTTTGACTGTTAATTTGCACCAAGGTTTCATTATATTACAAGAAAGCTATTAACTGTAATGCTTTCTTAAACATCTACTCGCACTTGGCCAGGTCTACTATCTCTAGGCTAAGCTCGAGCCCCTCGATGGGGATATGTGTAAGCTTATAACAAACTTTATTAGGTACTTTGCTAAATTACAGTAATAAAACATTGAAACATTTCGAAATCCCATGTTTTCTATAGGCATTCACAAAATTAACTTAAAACCGACAATGATCTCATTTTTACAAAGCCCCCTCCATCTGAATCCACACAGATGTTCTTTTATCTTCACATCGCGGTGAGCACACGACGAAAATATTCAAATACCCACAACACGGTGACAATCGTGTATGATAATGTCTTTTGTTAATAAATACACTTGTGCGGTAAACGGCCTTGGTGAATCACACAAACAGGGATATTATTATTATATTATTTTAACACTTAAATAAACAGTATTAATTTTATTCCATACTGTAATTAAAGTATTTTGATAAAGAAAAGCTAAAACAAACGATGTAGTCAGTCTCCATAGACCCACCCATGTGTGTGTGTAGTGTAATCAAGAAGTGTAATGTAAGCCATGGTGTCGTAGAAGGACTTGTACTGACTTGTAGCTACTGCTACGACGCCGTAGCAAAATGCTACGCCATGGGATACATTAAGGTCTCCATAGTTATACTTACTTACTTCGATAGTTATTGTAAAAGAAAATATTTGTTTATTGTTTACCTGGTTACTCAGTCAGTGAAAGATATTAGATATTATTACAATGCCCCATCAAGGGGCTCGATCTTACCCTGAATTGGTGCAATCAGATCTAATGAAGAAGAAAACCATAGTTTTAATACTGAGGAGAAATTAAAGGTTTTGTGACAATTGTTACTATTATTGCTATTATTAATTGATTAGGATCTCAAATAATGGGTACACTCGAACCCCATACAATGAACGTAAAGACGTAATTAATTATGTACGGAATAAAGTTTACAGCATAAAATGGATTATAAAAACCATACGAGCATAATACTAACTTATTTATAATTTTATCAAGTTTTAACGACATCGTCATAAACTTGTGTCATATATTTTATATTAAAGTGAAGCTTTACTGCTATTATTAAGCCTTCCGTAGTCATGCGGTAATAATTTAATTGTGTTTATAACGGGCAGTAACTACGAAAATTAAAAGTACTTTTTTGTCATTTTTAAAACTTTATTCGTAGCTTTACGAAGTTAATAATTTATTTTGAAGTGTCTTGATTGGTATATATCTTACAAGAAGGTCACAAAATATTATTAACACGAGTTAAGAGCTATTTTATGTGCCCGTTCCAAACTGTAGATAAACGCAATCCCATTATGTATACAAAATAAGTATTGTATAGCAACAAAAATACTTGGCAATAATTTCTCTGCCCTTATCTAGACAAACGAAGTATACTGTGTCCGTCAGTTTCAAAAACATCTCGTATCAGTACGCAACAGTGTCTGACCTACCCTCCGTGGACACTATAAACATGTTTACGACCGGTCGTAATATTACGACCTGTAATGAGCTAGAGATCGCACCGGGATTACTGAATTACAGCGAACATGCCCGACTGAATTATAACCTGGCTAATTATATCGTTTTTATTGCTTACGACTGTATCTGGCACGGCAAAAACAAATGACAGTCTTCGGCAACGCATTAATTTTATGAACTCGTTTCTAGATGATAGGTGTTTTGCTCCGCACCTGCAATTTAAAATATTTTTAAAGCGATTTATTTTTGACGATCTCGGATAGGGTTTGAACCTGCATTTTCTCGGCAATAAGGACAGATAGGTAGATTCGTAACATATTTAATCTACAAGAATAAAAAAAAATTACAACCTAATCAATAAAACCATAATAAAACCACCCATATTTAATCTTTTCTTTTCAATTATATTTCTGTTCTGAATTTTTTATGGCAATAATTTTATCTTAAAGCTGTGTTTTTCTATGTGGTATAAACTTGTTACGACTGCAACAAAATGGCAATATGTTAACTAATGCGCACGTGTACTGTACCTGAGGTGCGTACGCGCAGACAATGAAGAGCCTCGACCAACTGACGTTTATGGGCTTTTCGTACTACTACTTCACCGCAAATCATAGCAAATTATCGAGGTTTAAAGAAGACGTAATAAGTAGCGCTTTAACTTGTACAGTAGTAAGCCAGTAAAGTCAAATAATGTAAAAAAGTTAAGTACATTTTGCGACTATTAAGTATAAATATGGTATTTTATTCTAACCCTTTAATACTCGCTACTTCATTTTAAAAATGTAAATTCCTTTTGAATGCTAGAATAAGTTTATAAAATCGTGTCACAAGTTTCGTTATTTAGATATCTAGTTGTCCACATCATTTATCATTTATAATATTTTTTATATTTATTACTATTACATAATTTTTATTTTCATAAATGAATCTTGAAACTACTAGATACTAAAAAGAAACACCTTCAAGGCTTCTAAATGCATATGTTTTTGTAATTTTCCACATAAAACGGCTAATATCGTTTTGATGTGGATCAAAATTTAACTGATTAATATGTTTTGATAAATGGTAGGTAAGGTATTTAATCACTATTATCAAAGCAAGTAATAAATCATCGCAGCAACAAGTAGGGATCTATTTTCATAGTGTAAACAACATGGCAATTGACAAGGTATAAGTACCTATATATTATATTGCTATTACATGCCAACAAACAATACTTTTACATAATAAGCGCGCATTACGTGTGCTCATAGCCATTGCAAGTCTATTAAAACATTCCCATCGGAATAAGATAGTTTCCCGTGGTAAACATTTTTGATACGAGTATCTATGCTCTTTATACACATGCTCAACATCTACAAAAAACAAAAGCCGCGAAAATCTTAAACAAAAACTTGTAAAATAAATTGGGGGTACATTGTCACACAGCTAAATGCGAACCGTCCCCCAAAACATGAATGAATAATAATAATAATAAATCTTTATTTGTGAACATAGGTTAGGTACATTTTACAGGTGATGAAGTTTCATTTGTTCGCTATGTCCAACCCACTTAGTAGGTATACAAATATTCAATTAGTCACAACATCTTATTACTAAGTTAGTAGGTATAGAATACAATTATTATGTCCTAGTTCTTAATTATTGTCTAGAAATTCGTTAACACTATAATAACACTTTTCAAGCAGGTAAGTTTTAAATTGCTTTAAACATATTAATATAATTTTTCCTAATTTCCTTTGGTATTTTATTATATATTAGTGGTGCCATGCAGATAACGAATGAATGAAATGAAACATGGTGGTCGGCTTATGGTCCCTCCTCTACTACGCCTCTACAAACGCCATAATCTTTTTCATTCGTAGTGCAGGCGGGTGGGTGGGGGTAGTTAGTGGGTGGGTGGTTGAATATATGTATGTATATATTATAAAATATATGTATGTATTTATGTATGTATTGTAAGGTAGGGTATTTTTATTTTTTTATTTATCCATTATCCTCCTGTTACTAGTACGAACCCGCTTCCATTTCTCAGTTTGCCTTGTGGTTGGCCGGTGGAGAATACCACTTGGCATTAGGCCCGCCTTTTGTATAAACAATAAAGTTTTTAAAAATAAATAAATAAATAATCTTGTTTCCCTGTTGTCGACACGCTATAGATTAGAAACCAATCCACACCGACCCTCATTAATTTAGTATAGACTCAAGACTTTCCTAATTACATACAATAAATATATGTAATCTACTTAAATAACAATATCCTTCGTGAAGCAGATTCTTATCTCTGTACTAGATTGAGTAGGTACGTAATATCGCACAAGCGATCCGGTTCGAACCGCCTCAATCAACCCACTTTATTATCATTCTTTGCAAATCGTGTCTCCTGTCATATCTATACAAAAATAAATTTTATACCAGTGATATAAAGCTGAGTTTAGTTTGTCACAAGCCATGTAAGTTAGGGTCATACGAGTCTAAGAATTAATTTATTCAAATAATATTCGGGTGATAAAATAAATGCGGATGGAGGTCAGAGCGCGTTATCTCAAGTGTGTTGTATAAACTATAGTGATATGCGTTATTATACTGAAGACAATGTGCTGAAGGACTTCCGAATTGGCACAATGGCATCTCGAAGGTCTGCTGCAGACCGTAACAAACTTGGTTTATCAATACGGTCTAGTCGCCAGCCAGTCTAAGCCCTATTTTATGTATCTTCTAGTTTTTAGAGTTCAAGTTAGTGCCCGCTAAATTACCATTTTGGTAGAAATCCGCCAACAACAACTGAACGAGCCTTCCGAATGACGGAAAACGCTCTAGTCTAGGCCATACATCACTAGCAGCATCCATGTTCTGGGCTTCACTATCACTATCTTTATACTCGATACTCGAGCGCAATGGCTTACATGCTTTGTGAGGCACGGAAAACGCTCTTATTTGTACGCCACTGGGTTACTCTTTCGTTTGTTTCCTTATCTTTTTAATATACGATTTTTACATTTAAAAAGTCCTATTATTCAAACCATTCGATGTGTCATTTTGTTGTGAATAATTTAGAATCCAATTAGTTATTATAATTTAATTTGAATCAGTATAGTTTTTGTTGCGTTATATAACCTGTTTGTATAAATCAATGGTTTGTATGATTATTTTATATACCGACGGTGAAGTATCAATACCTTCTATCTAAAAAAAACGCAACTTTGCAGGAGACGAAAAAAACGTTTATTTTATATTTTTTGGGTTATTTTTTAAATGTAAAAATATTATTGTTTGTAGTGTTGTACATAAAAACCGAAAAGTACTACTTTACACGAATATAGTTTAGATTTAAAAAAAGGGTAAAAAAGCCAAGATTTGATAAAAGGTTACTTACCAAAATAGCAAAATACCAAAATAGAACACAAACAAAAAACAGAAAACAAGGAACGGTAACACGGTAGAAGATGACTTTTATAGCAAAAATAATTTGGAATTAAAGTCTAACGGTTCCCCAAAATTAGTGAAGGTTCAACAAGATAGAGGAGTAAATAATGCCCTACCTGTCTAGGGAATCGTTGCGCAACAAATCTATAGACTAAGTAAGGAGAAACGTTTTGTACCAAAAGTTTTTGCCAGGAGTGGTTGACGGTGGCGTGGAGAGCCGGTTTGAATTTAGGAAATAACAAACCAAACTTGCAACGCACCAATTTAAGGGATGGTTCACAAGATCTTCCTAACTGAGTTTAAAATGTTCGTATTAAAAAAAGGTACACTTAAAACTATAACCAAACTTCCAGCAGAAGGTCTTGAAAGTCCGCACGTGCAACTGCTGCAATCCCCAAGACACCAAAGCCCAGGTTTCCAATGTAGCGGCGGGTCTGCAGCCGGGAACAGTCACTGGTGCGACCACAGAAGCGACCTCAGGTCCAGTGCGCCAGACTCCGACGACTCGGCTAGGTCCGTTCGCACACGAGGGTTCGCGTTCGAACCTGATGCCCTGTCCTCAAGGCTATCGGTTATAGGATGGCTCTCCTCTGCTCCCACTCCAACAATGTTTCAAGAAGCTTTACAAGCTTTTGTCTCTTCAAACAATATTTATTGCAATATTTATATTCAAAATTGAATTTGCACAAAACTTAAAAAAAAGCGCAGCACATACACGACAGCTCATAAACGAGTCAAGAAATTTAATGCGAAAAAAAACCAAAACCAACCAAAAGCCTTTCAAAATCGAATTCAAAATTTGAAAAAGAAAAAAAAAACTGAGAGGAACACGAAAAAAGTTTCGAACACCGAAGCGTAACACAACGCTACAGGTTCTTTTAATTTTTAGTACTAATCTTTTCCCGCTAAATAATTAAGCAATTAGCTTCTATCTTTAAATAGGTACCTAGAGCGGTGTATTAGGAGGCGATTGATTTAACAAAGTAAAAATAACCAAAATGGAAGTTAGGAGGTATTGATACTTCACCGTCGATACACCGTCCGCTCTTTTACTTGTTTGCTTATTACTATACCTAAAGAATGGAAACTGTCATCGCTTGAATATAATGCCCATAGTAACAGTTATTATTTCGTGGTAAATAGCCAATATCTTTCGGAGTTTTATGAACTACAGAAAAACACACAACTCCGTTACTTGAGTTACTACGTGAAAGGGCGAACACAATATCATAAATCATAGTTTGTTGATACTACAGTGTCATAGAAAGAAAAAAATGACAATGAACGATTTATGAAATTGATTGGAAGCATGAACTATGTAAGCAAACAATGTACGCAAGCGCACTATGTAAATAATGCATAGTGCATTAAAAAAAATCTTTACTTTTCTGATCATCTGATACCTATATAGATATTGTTCACATTTTTACCCATCCTGTCCTGTCCTGTGTGTATGTGTGTGTGTGTGTGTTTAATATTGCTTTTTATTTTAGCCTTAACAACACCTTGTATAATATAGTAATATAATTATGGTATCCATAACAACATCGCCCACAGTACGACCTTCATCCGCTTATGGAGTATTTATACAATTTAAATTAATTAAAATGTATACTAGAATACATCACAAGGTTTTTGTGTTTGCTTCACTTGGTCATGGTTATTTTTACTAAGAGTTAATTTTGGCCACAGGTTGGTTTGAATTGAGGAGGACAGACATTTTATGATATTTTTATTTTTGCAGATCACAATCAGGGCTGATGGACGGGCTACCCAAATGAAGCCGAGGGTGAAGCGAGCTCCTCCGGATCGGTCCTGTTTACTCTAGCCTCAAAGTATCTGGGCTGTAAGCATTCATTTTCGGGAATACTGACGAAATGCTGATAAAAAATAAAAACAAAAGATATTTGCCTTTTAGTAAACAAGCAAGTTAATACACATAGGAAACTTCACTAAAGTCTTTTAAATTCACAATCGTGTGTAATCTTTCTGAAATCTTCTGTTATTTTTTAAAGAGATCATTGTTTACTGGCAAAGGTTAAGCTACATTTTGTATATTGGTTAACTAACACTTTTCTTTAGTTTTCCTTCTAGCACACAGAATAATATTTATGAGCACATGATACATACTGGAAAAATCGTGACCAAAAACGAATTACGCTTGGTTTTTATTGCTACGTTAGGAAGCTTCACAAAAATCGTGACCAAAAACGAATTACGCTTGGTCTTTGTTGCTACGTTAGGAAGCTTCACAAAAAACGTGACCAAAAACGAATTACGCTTGGTTTTTGTTGCTACGTTAGGAAGCTTCACAAAAATCGTGACCAAAAACGAATTACGCTTGGTTTTTGTTGCTACGTTAGGAAGCTTCACAAAAATCGTGACCAAAAACGAATTACGCTTGGTTTTTGTTGCTACGTTAGGAAGCTTCACAAAAAACGTGACCAAAAACGAATTACGCTTGGTTTTTGTTGCTGCATTAGGAAGCTTCACAAAAATCGTGACCAAAACCAATTACGCTTGATTTTTGTTGCTACGTTAGGAAGCTTCACAAAAATTGTGACCAAAAACGAATTACGCTTGGTTTTTGTTGCTACGTTAGGAAGCTTCACAAAAAACAAAACAGTATTATATTAATTTGTAATTTGGCGGATCATTAATTTTGTGTTCGAACCAGGTTTTACGATGATACGTATAAAAAGTGAATTAATTATATAATTATAAAAAGCATAAATGTGGTTTTAACAATCAGTCAAACTAAAACAAGTTTAGAATCTAAATGTACTATTCTGTGTTACGCTACCGACTGCAACTACAACTACAGCTGCAACTGCAGCGACTGATTGCAGTGGGCTGCTTAGTTTGGAATACGAGCAGTATTCGGGTGCAGTGTAACTTAAAACATCTGAAACCAGTGGACACATAACTGAGACCAGACCAAACCATAAGTTTGAATGAAGTGTCAAAGACTTTCCTATCTAGCACGCAATCAAGTCTTTACTTGATGAAAGCTGCTAGGCAGACCTTGCTTTGCTGATTTTCCGCCGGATAAGAGGGATCCGACCAACATTTTGGTAATTTTTGGCCAATTGTCTCCTAAATACAGAGCCTCACTCGTCCATACAATGAGGGGTTCGAGCCTTCCCTAAGTTTGACAATCAGAGAGGTTTTAGCACCGATTGGTAAGCCACACAAAAATTGAATTTAATACAAAAAACATGAAAATATAACCACGCGAGCTTTGCACGGCTAGATAAAAATATAAAACAGAAAACGTAATGATATACACTTCGCACATACATAACACAGTACGGGTATGGCGATATAATATTACGTTGCCTAACTACATTGTAACTGCACAAACAAATAACAGCAGAACATAGTGTTTGTACGAGATAAACCGACTTCCTATTCTGTGGTTTAGATAAGTATGAGTACTTATTAATAATATTTTATATTTTAATGTATTCAAAGTGTACCAATAATTTTTAATAAAGTTAATAGTAACGATAAGTAAATAAACGATGCCGTCCGACCCCATGTTTCTTGGGGAAAGTTGATCTTTTAAAATAGTGTCAGCTAATTTATTTACACCTTGTACATATTTGAAAATAATGATACAATTTATATTTGAAGTAGCGTCTGCCCGCGGCTACGCTCGCGTTATGTAAGATTTTTCCGTGAGAATAAGACTTTTTCCCGTAAAAAGTATCCTATGTGTTAATCCAGGTTACAAACTATGTATCTCCATTCCAAATTTCATCCATGCAAATCCGTTGAGTACTTTAAGCGTGAAAGCGGAACAAACATCCAAACATCTAAACATCGAAATATATTTTTACATTTAATATTTTATTAGTGTGAAGTAATAATTTAAATTAACATCCAAATGTATTTTTACATTTAATATTTTATTAGTGTGAAGTAATAATTTAAATTAGAATCTGTCCATTTTCCTCGACTCTATTATAACTAATATATGTGATATTACCTATTCGTAGTTATTTATAGAAATAATTTTACACAAATCAGTCAAACATAGTTTTCTTAAACAAGCTGGCTGAAAATTTGCCTGTTTATAATAATGTTCAGCGATAACATCTGCATTATATTATGTAGAGCATTCGCGTGTGTGGCTCGAATGCGCGGGCGCAGGGAGCGTGACAAGGGGGTGAGAGGGGGAGGTATTCTCCGAGGAACAAGAGACGTCACTTTATCTTGAGACGTGACTCGAGACCGATGCGGCGAATGAGGTAATACAAGTAACACACACGTGGCCGACGCGACGACTGTGCTGTACGAGTACATGCATAGTTAATGTCAAGTGTATAGTACAGGGTATTCATGTCAAGTTCTTGTTGTTTTTTAATTGCATGAAGTTTGATAAAAATAAGTCAACATGAAGCTAATAACTAGTAATAACTTCATGCAATTAAAAAACAACAAGAACATGAGTACTGCGGAGTTTGTATGCTCTGTGTGCAAACTCCACGATATTTTCTTCTTTTGTATGTATTTAAAATTAAAACTAAAACTTTATATTGATACTTTTTAGTTATTGTTGGCACTAGAGAGTAGCCTTATGTTGGTGGAAAAGGGAGTATGAGTTTTGTGGAAGTCAGAAAATGATCTGCAGTTGAAGATGTCGTAAAAAGTGTAACATGGACAAATAGGAATAAAAACATTAGCAAAGCCAAGCAGTAGTAATTAATTGTGTAGAGTAGCTCTACCACAGGAGACGTAGGTTATTTGTATAAGAGGCCTCTACAAACGCCAGTAACAGTGAAAAGAAAAGATCTTATAAGATGATGATGATGATGATCTAGATGTATTATGTTTAAGAAACAAATAAATAATAATAATAATATCGCAGGTCTAAGAAGAAAAGTCAAGTATAGCAGCTTACTCTCTGAAAATCAACATGGGTTTGTTAAACATAAATCTACAGTTTCTAATCTTTTAGAATTCAAAAACTACTTATGTACTTCATTTGCTAAAAGTGGTCAAGTAGATGTTATTTATACAGATTTTTGCAAAGCATTTGACAAAGTTAATCATTCAATTCTTTATTACAAACTGCAGAGTTATGGCATTCATGGTACTTTGCTTCGTTGGGTAAAATCTTATTTGCACAAAAGGAGTCAACTTGTCACCGTTAAGGGTAATATATCCGAACCTGTTGAAATTATCTCTGGCGTTCCGCAGGGATCACATTTAGGTCCATTATTTTTTATAATTTTTATATACGATCTTATTCGTAAGTTAAACTGCCACAGTCTCTTTATATGCAGATGACTTGAAAGTTTTTCGGGATGTATAAACAACGGATGATTGCCAGTTAATACAAAGTGATATAAATGTGATTTCTGAATGGAGCCAGTTGAACCACATGTCTCTTAACGTTGACAAGTGTTTCATTATATCGTTCACCAAAAAGAAAAAAAACTATTAATTTCGATTACAAAATAGCTAATAAAAGTTTGGTTCGAAAATCTGTAATTAAAGATCTTGGCGTATTTTTCGATAGTCAGTTAACCTTTCGTGACCATTATAATCATATAACAAATAAAGCTTTTCGTCTCCTTGGATTTGTCATAAGATCAACTAAAAATTTCAAAAACTATTGTTCCATACTCTATAATAGTCTAGTTCGAAGCATCTTAGAATACCTGCAGTCATCTGGTCTCCTTGCTACTCTATCCATGATTTAACCATAGAAAGAGTTCAAAAGAAATTTCTTAAAATACTTAGCTATAAGTTTGGATATGGCCGAAAACTTATTCACTACTCCGACAGACTTCAACAGTTCAAGATGATATCCTTACAAACTAGACGTAAACAGGCTGATCTAATATATTTACATAAAATTGTTCATTAAAGTCAAAGTCAAAATATTTATTTCCATAGGATGTTATTACATCACTTAGATCTGTCATTACATTTTTAGGGTTCCGTAGCCAAATGGCAAAAAATGGAACCCTTATGGATTCGTCATGTCTGATAAAACTAAAAAAAATATATGATGTACATTACCATGGAAACTTCCAACGAAAATTGGTTTGAACGAGATCCAGTAAGTAGTTTTTTTTTAATACGTCATAAATCGTAAACCGCGGCTACTATCTAGTCGTTACACGAGCCAAGTCAGTGGCCTTTGGCGGTTCTATAACACTGACACTGTTACTTGCTGCTACGGAACCCTTCATGGGCGAGTCCGACTCGCACTTGGCCACTTTTTTTGGGTGAGTTCACTAACATAATGGCGGAATCTGTGGAGAAGAACTCACCGAAGAAACTCCACAGTCGTCGCAACTTTTGTGTTACCTTTTTTAAATAAAATATTGTCAATTACAAAATTAATGCTTATTACATATCGAAAAAGCCTGCTACTGAAACAATCTATTCCCATGGACACCTGTCTTCTAAGTAATCAGATATCCTATAGTAACCTTTTTTATACAATTTCTGTTTTATAATAATTTTAAACTTGTCTAAAGGCAAGTTTTTAATATCAGTAGGGACCTTATTGTAATAGCGTATACAATTGCCTTTAAAAGAATTACTAATTTTATGTAGTCGGCTGACATAGTATATCACTGTGCTTCTGAAAATTACTTATATTTCGTTTTATATACACAAGATTGTCATAGATATATTGAGACACAAATGTCAGAATATTGATTTCTTTAAACTTTTCCCTCAGTGACACTCTAGGCCTTAATCTATAAATTGCACGAACAGCCCGTTTCTGCAAAATAAATATACTATTAGCATTCGCAGCGTGACCCCGCAATAAAATACCATAGGTCATTAGACTATGAAAGTAACTGAAGTAGACTAGTCTAGCGGTGTCTACGTCGGTAAGGGCTCTAATTTTTTTTAACTGCGAACGCTGCTGAACTCAGTCGGTTCGACAATTTTTTTATATAAGAATCCCATTGTAGTTTGGTATCTAAAGTAATGCCCAAAAAGACAGTCGAATCTACAAGGCCCAATTTCTGTCCTTTTATAAATATATCTGTAGTTACCGGTTTCACATTGGGTAATACGAATTTAATACATTTAGTTTTCTTTTCATTAAGTAATAAATTATTAACAGTAAACCAATTCACTATACTAGAGATAGCATTGTTTACGTCGTCGTAGTTTGATTGTTGTCTTTTAACTTTAAATATCAAAGAAGTATCATCGGCAAACAATACTAACCCATGTTTTGCTTTAACAAGATAAGGTAAATCATTAATATATACTAAAAACAAGAAAGGTCCAAGAATTGAACCCTGCGGGACGCCCATACTTATTGAAGATCCGGGTGATCTTTTCCCATTAACATCGACCATCTGAACCCTATCTGTTAGATATGACTCCAGAAGGCCAAGAGCCTGATCTTTTACACCATAATGGCGTAGCTTCCTGACAAGAGTGTCATGATGGACGCAAAGCCTTGGATAGTTCGCAGAAAACACCTATTGCATCCATTCAATACTTCACTCTCCTCCTTTGCTTTCCAATATTAACATCAATACTTCATTTAATCTGCGAAATCCAAAAACTTTCATACTTAAAACTTACGTAAATAACACTTCTTACTATAATCCTACAGTGAGGATGTGCCGCTCGTACAACGAAGTTTCACTCTCACATAAGTCACTGGATATATTTGACTCACGTTCAGGAGTGTTTAAATTCAATACGAAATATATTCTTAAATGATCTTTCAGATTTAGATTTTGATTTAAAGTTAATTTAATTGTTAAATAAATTTATAACCATTTCACATAATTATTATTAATTTTGTACTACTTATTTATTAATTACTAATGTTTATGCTGTTGTATGACACGTTATTGGGTGCCAATCTAGTTTTTGTGTAACATAATCTGTTTTTACTTAAGTAATGATTGTAACCTGTGTGTTCACCTAATAAATAAATAAAATAAATAAATATTAATGCCATATTTAAATTATGCTTTGTTCAGTACAAAAAATGGTTAAAAAAACAACTTGCTACACAATAAACCCGATATGATGTATCATAGTCATTATATCGGACCATAATTTTAATTTTGTTGCAAAAAACTGACCATGTGATAATAAAAGTAAATTTTAACACCTAATCGACTGCGGACAATCCAAAGAAGGTTAATATGTTGACCGATATGTCTATAAATTATGATTATAAATTATTATTTCTTATTTTGTGTATTTGCGTTTCGGTATATCTATACTATAGTGTAATGTCCAAACCACTCCGTCAGATTTTGAAAGAACCTTTAGGTTCATAAGGACCACTTCCCAAATCTTCCACTCCTCAAGTGAACGTTATGGGAAGTAGACGTCATAGGAAGTGGGCGTTGTGAGAAGTGGACGTTTTGGGAAGTGGTCCTTATGAACCTACCGAGCCTACCCTAATAGTATCAAATGAAAGGTATTATTTAAGAAATCCTGAATAGTGTAGTAAGCGCAGTCAACAAGGGCGATATAGCTATTAGTAGATATATAGGTAGCTCTAGTGATTCTGACTATAGGCAGCTCAAACCCGATGAAGACATTTTGTCATTAAAGTAAAGTATACTTGTGCAGTGCAAAGTATAAATAGTACATGTAAGAACTTTATCGGATTTTTTTTGGGTTTGTATTTTCTTTGCTGACTGTATATCTTTATTGTTATTATAAAACCTAGTTGGTTTTTATTTTTTTCTTTATTTTTTACTAGTATTATTTATCATACTTACCTCTCGTGTTTTACACTATTATTGTCAAAGTGACACATTATAGCAACAATAAAAACTGGAAACTGCCATAACTCTCAAGTAACTCTATAATGTATGTTTCATATAAGGACGTGGCGTATTTATGTATATAGCTAATGCATGATGGATGATGTTAAAAACATCTACTTACAGACCTCATAAAGCATAAGAAAATTATTATAAAAAAAAATTGTAATAAAATTTTATCGCACAAATATAACTTTTTTGTGTATTTTCTTTTTACTAAATCTCAAAACTAATAAGTAAATATTTTTTTCCCGAGTCCTGGAAAATTTATTTTAGTTTTATTACTATTTATTTATGCAAGAAATTTACTAACAATGAGCGTTATTCTATAAAGAAAAACGGCCAAAAAAACTTCATAACTACTTAGGCCGCGTCATAAGAAAACATTAGTCATGCCAAAACAACCTATTCAAAGTCGGTTAACATCTAGGTACCAGTCTGTTTATTCCAAGAATTGCATCACCAAATGAGACAAAAAGTCTTTACTAGGTTACCTACCAGTCTCGCGAGTATGCTAACAGTGTTTGTGCTTTGGACAAAAAAATCTATTCTATTCGCGGTCGCACACGGCGAACTGTTTGTTGGTCCAACTTTTAATCATGGCTGATTGTTGGTGACTAAGTTATCCACCAGCCTAGCAACACACACTATCGCCTTTTGCCATTTCTTGCCATGCGCTTGCAGATATACGACTGGTTGAAAATTAGTGGAGTGGTGCAATGACAAAAAAATTTTAAAAAAATAATAATAATAATAATTTTATTTCAGACTAACGTCCATAGTATAAAATCAATATTGAAATCAATATTTTCTGTATGGAAAACTCCTTAAGCATTATTTTGTGTGTGTTGCTTCATAGAATGTTATACATTCTTGATCAGAAGAACAGTAAACTGCTTCTGCCTTCGCATGAAAGAAATAGTTAAAATTTAACCCACATTTAATGTGGGTTAACTGAAATCGTGTCTTAATTCTGTCAAGTACTTTTAAGAAATGAGCTCTACCTATTCTTCCGGAGAGAAAAGCAGCGTAACTTTTGAGTGTTTTTTCTCTCTTTTTTTCCACAATAAGTCGGCCGCCGATTGCCGGTCGTGTGCGCGCACGCTGATCAATATTAATGCGGTTGCCAAAACGTGGAGTGAGTAGGTATAAGCGGGCGCCCTTCACTCGTGTTGGGTTTGGTCAGTTAAATACGTTTTTGCTGTTATTTTTTACCATTCGGTAACGAACGAAGCTTATAAATTGCTTGATTACGTGTTATTTTTATTTACTCCACTTATTTTTATGTAAATTTTGGGGCTACTTGCTTATTTATGTATAACACCGCTCGTAGTGCAAATGTTAACCAAACTCCGGTTAGGTTTTGCATGTGAGGCGAAAGATGGGTGGCCGTTTGCTGTATCTTATTGCTGAATAGCTTAGAGGAAACACGTGGTCGACTTAGGGCCAATCTTAAGGACTTTATTCTTTCAGTAACCTTTATTTAGGGCAACGAATAAGACGAGGGGGAGAGTAGGGATTAAAGGTTGGAAAGTCTGTCATTTCTAAAGATAATAATAATAATAATAATAATAATAATTTGGATTTAGGCAGAGATTATTTATTAATTTAACATATATTTTAGCCCTTTTTAGAAATCCCTATTTTAAATGGAAAGTAAGGATAAATGTTGTTATGGAGAGTCTGTCATTTCTAAAGGTAAGAACTTGAAAATTTGGATTAACAAATCATTTGATTCATGTATAAGCATTCTTTCGAAATCCCTATTCTTAAGTACAAATTACCGTATAATACCCTGGCAGATTCAATTATTAACTATGGTATTTCTAGCTATGGCAGAACGTATAAAACTTATCTACAAAGTATTTATAATTTACAACTAAGGCTATTAAAAGCTATTGTTCCTCTAAAGATCAAATATAAGTACAAAAATAATTATGATAACTTATTCCAGTATTCCAGGGTTTTAAATATATTCGATAAAGTGAAATTCACTATTTTGTATCCGATTATTGTTCAGAAGTCAAAAATTTAGAAATAAAATCTAGGGCTAAAAACTTGCGGAAATTGACTAATCTCCCTCTGTGTTGCATAACTAAATTTAACAACGATTATGGTAGAAGGGTCGGGAGGTGCATCCTACCTCAGATACTGAATAGTTTACCAAAAATTGTAGCAGAAAAAGTAATTAATGAGACAAATTCCAAATATATCAAAAACATTGTCAAAACATATTAATTAAGGGATAGGTATAAATCTTTAGTGCTGTCTGAGGGGGATGCACCCCCGTCCTCCTAAATAGCAAAGAAAATTATAAAATGACCTACCCTCCTACCTACCTTTATATTTTTTAAACATATTATGTTGTTTTTAACGGCGCAACATAACCCCGTCATGTGAAGGGCCGCACAATCTTTTACATTCTTCTTCTTCTTCTTTTTCGTTCTTCTTTTTTCTTTTCTTTTACAATCTTTTTCTTCAATCTTTTTCTTTTACATTTTTTTTTCTTTTACCCTAGTAAGACCCAATGTAATCTGATAAGTTTTTATTCAATAATAAACTTAAATTTTAATTTTTTTAAGAGGAAGAAGGGATTAAATGTTTGTGTGGAAAATCTGTCATTTCTAAAAGATAAGAACTTAAAAATTTGGATACAAACTGAGATTAAAAAATCATTTGACACGTATTTAGGTATTTTTTCGAAATCGTAGGAACTTGAAAATTTGGATTTAGGCTGAGAAATAAATTATTTGATATCATGTTATCAAGTTCCCTATTTTGAGGAGGAAAGTTGGGATTAAAATGTTTGTATGAAAAGTCTGTCATTTCTAAAGGTAGGAACTTGAAAACTTGGATTTAGGCTAAGATTCATAAATATTTTAACACGTTTTTTTTAGTATACTTTCGAAATCTATTTTATAGGGAAAGTAGGGATTCATGGTAAGTGTCATTTCTAAGACAAGAACTTAAAAATTGTCATTTAGACTAAGGAAACATAATCGTTTGACATGTTTCTCATTTTCTTGAAATCCCTATTTTGAAGGGAAAGTAGGTATAAAGTTTTGTTATGGAAAGTTTGTCATTTCTAAAGGTAGGATATTGAAAATTTTGATTAAGACTGAAATTAATAAATAATTTGAAACGTGTTTAAGCTTTTTACGAAATTCCTATTTTGAGGAGGAAGCAGGAATTAAATGTTTGTATGGAAAGTCTGTAAATTCTAAAAGGTAAAAACCTAAAACATTGGTGTTAGACTGAGATTAATAATTCATTTGATACATGTTTTAGCATTTTATCAAATTTCCTATTTTGAGGGGGAAAGTAGGGTTAAATGTTTCTATGGAAAGTCCAGTTCTAAAGTTAGAAAATTGAAAATTTGGATGTAAGCTAAGATTAGTAACTGATTTGACACGTCTTTTAGGATTTTTTCGAAATCCCTATTTGAAAAGGGAAGTAGGGATTAAAATTTGTATGGAATGTCAGCCATTTTTAAAGTTAGGAACTTAAACAATTATATAATAAGACTGAATTATTCGGTTCGAGTTTCGAAATGTTTTTGAAATCCCGACTTAAAGGGATCTCCTTAAAGAAGGTATTTAAAAAAATTATAAAGAACGAGCCTCCTCCATTTTGAAGTTGGTTAAAAATGTGTTAAAGTATGAATTAATCTACCCGTTGCGAAGCCGGGGCGGGCCGCTAGTAATAAGTATAAGTAACACCAAAACAGCGTCGGTAGCTAAATATAATTTTTGCTGACTGTCGTAGCTACGTGGCTACGTGCGGCTATGGCTGTAGCCGCGGTCGCTGACGTCAGAGGCTCTAAGTAGCTGGTAAGCCTGTAACGCGATTATAACAGGGTTTAGGGTTCCAAGGCCAAATAGGAGAACCGGAATCCCTCGAAACATACTAACCTACTTTAGAAATGGTTTAGAATTAGAATCTACTGCAAGCGTATTTTTTTCCTAGATCTTGTGCTTTATGTAACCAGTCCCAACCAACTGATCGTCTGCAGTGATTGTCCTAATCAAACTAAGAAAAATCTTTCATTGGATTTCGACAATATCCTTAACGTGAATCGAACCTAGAACCTCTGAATTGAGAGCCGACCACTAGCCTACAGTGCATGCAGGATCAGGTAAATTTCATTATCATCATCATCCAGCGGGTTTTTACTCTCAAACAACCTACGCAGGCTTATCTAAAATGTCTAACATTCAGAGCCACCTCCAAAAACATCATAATCAAATAACAAAGTCTTCCTTAATTTCATCTACCCTCCTTAAACTCAGAAGAGCTGTGATAAATGAACACAATCTTATTAGGGCACATTATCCCAACGAATTATGGGCACTTAGGAGATGAGCAGAGCCGCGGCCGGCCACTAGTGTCGCGCTGTGGGATGAATTATGGGCCAATATTGAACGGAAGCCATTGGTCGGGTTTTACTACAGTTTTACGCAATGCGGGCCGTTTATACAGCCTCTTGCAACATAAATTGTAGTCCTATGATGACGGAGGGTCACTTGGCTACTGTATTTCAGTAAAAAAATATCCATGATAAAATATTGAGACAATTTGCGAGTAGAGCTCGTGAATGTGTGATATTTTTCGAGATGATTTTTGTTATTTTTACTAAATTATAATTATTTCTTTTGGATCAGTAACTCTATTAAAAATTACGGTTTTTGTGACTTGCCAGATTTGTTTTACACTAATTAAAAGAGATATGTAAAAAAGGAATAAGCGAATGAAATGGCTATCGAGAATAATTTGAGCAAGTAATTTCCTTTGAACGGCAAACGTAAATAAGCAGCCAAGTCGAGTCGGATTATACAATCAATATAGCATGTACGAGTAGGTATGTGTGTGTGTATGTATGTATGTGTGTGTGTAAAAAAATGTACCTAATATTTTGACTTTTTTTTATTACTTACATAATATGCAGGTAGGTATTTACAATTGTTTCAAGAAAATATTGTAACTAAATCTAACTCAATATTTTCTAACAAACAATAATTCATCATCATAACATTCGCAACCGCGCTCTAACATTTGCGCACTTATCTTTTGGCGACGGCAAGTCTAGCGCGTTGGCGCATGGCGGCGCGCACGCACCGTACAGCGGAGAACAGATAAATTGAATATATTGCCACGCGATTCTGACCCCTGAAGGCATGAACATAAAGAACGGAGCCAAGTCCATCTTCATCGTCTAAACTAATGTGTTTCCTGCTGTACAAAGAACAGTATTTTATTTTATGCACTTAATTTAATGAGCTCCCCACTCGAGGGTCTACGTCAGGTTGTTCATGGTTTTTTCCCTGTTTATAAAACTAACAGCGCCATCTAGGAATGCGGAGAAATATACACTTATCGTTCCAAACAGACACAATAGATAGCGTAAATTTCAGTAATTTTTCTGCGGTGAAGTACTAGTTCAGCGTTGCCAGACGTCCCGGTTATGGCGGGATGGAGCCGGAAGGTGGCCATAGGAACTCCTTAAATACACACCACAACCTAGTCGTGTTTGGGCTCGTTGGATTTGTCTTAACAAGATCTTTAGTCATACGTGATGTCCAGGGTCTCATGATGGAGCCGGAAGGTGTCCATAGGAACTTCTTAAATACACACCATAACCTAGTCGTGTTTGGGCTCGTTGGATTTGTCTACTCCACTCCACGGTTTTAAAAGCTTGTTTAAAAAGGATTTTTAATTAAGCTTATTTACAAATAAAGTTTCAAAATCTCGACTAGGCAAAAATAAAAATCTGGCAGCGCTATCTAGCTACACCGTGGGAATAGACATTTTACCGCGATGAAAAGTAGCATGTATCCGTCCATGGATGTCAAACTATTTTAGTACACAGTTTGAACAAAATCAGTTTAGTAGTTTAGCCGTGAAATTGTAACAAACTGACAGACGATAGTTGCTTTTTTATTTATAACGAGCTTTCCGCCCGCGGCTACGCTCGCGTAATGTAAGATTTTTTCCATGGTAATAAGACTTTTCCCGGTAAAAAGTATCCTAGTGTTAATCCAGCGTACAAGCTATTTCTGTCCCAAATTTCATCCAAATCCGTCTAACAGTTAAGGCGTGAAAGCGGAACAAACATCCAAACATCTAAACATCCAAATATATTTTCACATTTATAATATTAGTGTGATAAAGGATTAATAGACGTTGTTATACACGTGGTCGACACGAAAAGAAAAGATGGCGCACGCATCGCCGGTCGGGTGACTCAGTGGCAGCACTGTGGCAATGGTTTGCATACAATGAGTGCGGGTTCGAGGTGGCGACCCGCTCCACTTGGATGCGTGAAGGTCGCGGTTGTGCCTGACAGTTTCATTTGGATTATAAGGTAAAAAGCAAGAGTGAGTAATAAAAAAAACACTCATAATAGCCCGATTCTTAGGGTGGCTTTTACCAAATAGTGTTTAAAATTTGCTCAATTTGAATTAACTAATAAACATTAACCCCTAATTGCAATTAAAATTAATTAAAATTAGTAATGTCTTGCACCAAATAGATTTTGTCATTAATTAAGAAATTGTAATTAGAGTCCCTGCTGTGACAACTTTTCTAGAAAATAAACTAAAAAATAATGTCTATGACTACGAACCTACGTTCCATTTTACGTCAGTAACATTTTTGACTATATAGCAATTTAAATTATTTGACAGGTTCCATACCGTACTTCGAAAAGTGTTTGCTTGGTTTGAAACGTGTGCATGGTGGCTAAAAACCGTTGTCTTGACGTCTGCAGCAAACAACATCAAAATGACACTTTTGTTAATTGCTATTAGCTTCGTTAATTTGCCATTTTTCTGTAATTAATTTTGACAGCTCACCTAATTGTGATTATGTATGGTGCAATACGTTAAACAATTTTTTTTATTAAATATAATTTTAATTTCAATTAGGGGTTTCGTAAAAGTCGCCCTGATTCCATGGACATACTCTGACACAAGTGAATTGTTACATCTCTTAATTTAGTCTTTATATATATATTTTTTGGTGATTTCACTAGTGCGCAATCTGTGGAGAAGAACTCTACGAGAAAACTTTACATCATTTACAAAAATTCATGCAAATAGAATTAGCACTAGAACTGGTTAAAAAATTCAACATTCAAATTATTCCCCTGGTTCAGTACCTCCTTCGCAGGAAGGCAAGCGTATTGCCTTACTAACTTGAATATTGCATGCTGTTGTAAAAAACTATCATTCAAACAGATAAAGAAACCATTCTACGATTTGTTTACGTATCTTTTTGTATATTTTAAGAATGGTCTAAAAGAAGAAAAACAATCAGTTTCCCTTCAGTTGCCAGTTTTGATCTTCGGTCGGATAAACAGACACACGGACAGACGCTGATATAATTTGAATGGCGTGTTGGCTAGCAACACTGTTGCAGGCGGTTACAAATACAGCCGTTCAAAGATAACTCGTGTTATTTTCAAATTAACATGACAGGTATTACACAAAGTTATTTTTTATCTTATTCTTGGGTAATCTCCTTGACAGCGTGTTTTTAGATAGAGCTATAATGTAATTTTCAACGTGATGGGATGGGAAAATAATATTACTGTTTATCGTTTTATTCTTATTCAATACTTTACGGTGAAAACATTGGAAGAAAAACACGTCTACGTAAATGAAAATCCTGGCCGATCCTGGCTAGCTTATAGTACCAAAGTAGTATATATAGCGGGCGCTGACTTGCTGTGAGTATAACTAAACAACAGAAATTTAGTTTATTTTATTGCATGCAACATGACGTGTTCAGACCAGGTCGAAGTGACCGCGATACTGCGCCCGCGCCGGTCACCTTACCGAGTCGCAGCTAGATCCAAACCGGCAAATACACTGTTTACTCTAGTTCTTTTTACAGATGCACTTTTTGTTGCCGACTACTTTTTGTATGACTGTATTGCCCTGTTGTTGATGCTGCTCAAGGATATTTAAGGATCATTTACTTAATTAAAGTATCAATATTCAAGATAATTTATTATGAGTTATATTTTAATTTTTGCATCTGTGTTCGCTGTCGTGAAGCGGAGATTAGCTTCAGTACTTCTAAAATGTTGGTGCTTTATACAGGTAAAGGTTTTCACTGCTGCTTTATAAGGCAAAGCATCTAAGATTTTTTAAGTTCAAATTGAGGTGGCAATATATTGCCCATTGCCCGTGAAAGCCTTTAACCTCGTTGAGACCTCCATCAGGTGAGACTGATGTCAAAAGCCTTACCATAGAGAAATCTGGAATCTAATAATATTTGAGCAGATGAATTACGCCGTGTGGTGACGGCAGAGTAGAATACATTTGTCACCAACCCCTACTCAGCCCGTGAGTGTCGTAAGAGGCGACTTAAGGACTACACATTGAACAGGGAACGGGCAGCAGCGCTCTCTGATACAGTAACATTTTAATCTGCGATCTCCAACCCGCCTGCCAAGCGTGGAGATTATGGCAAAACCAAACACTTAAGTGGAGGAGGCTCATAGTCCAGCAGTGGACTGTAACGGGCCGTTGATTTTTGATTTGATTTGAGGTGAATTTCCCAACCTTCACAGATGGTGGCTGAAACTGCATGAAACTAAACAACCTCTTGTTCCAAAAGTACCACAAAATCTCAAAAAAAAAAATACCTTTTCATACAAACTGATCTGCCTGAATCAATTTGTATGAAAGTTCAGATTTTTTTTGCTAATTTTTAAAAAGTTGTGGAAAGTTCAATTTCATGAGCTGAATCACCACCCTGAAATTAATTAACACGTGTATAGTTTGCGCTCTATCTGAGTAACATCAGTGGCCACAAATACTTAGATCGCGCGCGGTCCATAGCTAAACAACAACACGTTATTATTTGTTTATTCAAATATATTCAAGTTAAATGACACATAGCGCCGAAATACACGTGTATCTGAGAACAATGTGCCTTATACCAACACAATACATTCATTAATTTCACACTCGTACAGTCCACCCACGGGGGTACATATTCCAGTGTAGGCTGACACATGATGCCATAGATATTGTTAGTACAGCAAGGTCTTTAATTATACTGGTTTGGTACACCGTGTTGAATTTAACTGGGCAATAATGTGTTCAACGGTAAGAAATTGAATGGACGGATATTTTGTAGGTATTGTTAGTTTAGTGACCAGCCCTTGCAGTTCTCAATAAAATGAAATAGGCTTAGTATATTTGTACCCTATTATCAAAAGTGACAGTAGTGTTAGTTTGTAATTGTAAGGTCGACGACCGACCTTATAAACCCTTTAAGTTAATATATACATTAAAAAAATTGGTTTTATGTACAGAAATATACCCATTACTCATTTTGAAGTAACAATTAGTTATTACTATATATAGGTCATTTGAAAGGTAATGCACTTACGAGACTCTTTTATCAATTTTATCATTATTTTTATCATTACACTTTTTTTTATTCATGAAAAATGACGTCTCGTGTAAAAAGAGCCACCCAGGCCGAGTGGTCGAGTGGTTGACTCTCATAACGCCCGCAGGTTCTCAGTTCAAATCCCGGTGAAGACACTGTCGTCTGAGTTTTTTTTTCCAGTTTGATCACCTCATCAACAGCTCATATACGTCCCCACCGAAGAGCTTGAGCCTACCCTGTATTAGGGCGATTAGGCCTTAATCGACTACGCTGGCCCAGTGCGCGTTGGTCGACTTCACACACAACATTTGAATTTCTTCGCAGGAGTGTGCAGGTTTCATCACCGCAAGAGCGTCGAATAAATATGAATTCGAAATTCGAAAACAACACTAGACCACCGACGCTCTTTGATCTCCTAATTCTCCGAAAAAAAAAATGTTCCGTGTTTCAGAAGGCGCGTAAAACTGGGAATCAGCTGCTATTTACAGAAGTAACTGGCGGCTTAACACTGTCACCAGGGTTTGTGAGGTCGGTTGTCGACCTTACAACTGACACGCTGATGAGAATGTGATGTAAGTATTTTTGTTTGCGCTAAGTATATTTTTACTGATGAAGTGAGCGTTATTTGGCAGCGCTTGCGCTGAGGTCGACGTCTCACGAAAACAAGATAAATTTATTGCCGTCTCACTTGTGTAATGCTATAATCTACGCAAGATAAGTTTCATACTGAAAATAACATGCTTCGCTACAAACAAACTTCATGCACCTAAAACCTGGCATACATATTTAAGTTGATTTAAGTTGAAACATTGTTACTTACACTACGTACCTATATTAGCTAAATGTTTAACTTCTGTGTATTGTAATTAAGAATTGTTTATTCTCGTTACATTGTTTGTTATATAGGATGGAAGAGCGGTGTCTCCTAACACAGGCACACAAGCTTACAAGGAGGCACCGGTCACTGTGAATTGTAAATGATACACTTTATAGAGAATAAAACATATTTTATTATTTATTATTATTATGTTTATAAGGTCATTCAAAGTGCGGAAAAGTACGTTTCCATCTGAAAAGTTTATCAATTCCATACTGTATTCCGACGTATTTTATTGGATTTGTAATTATATTGTTAGATAGATGAGTATGTAATGTACCTATATTGAATTTTATTGCTGTTTATCTCTCCGAGAAACCAAAAAGTAGGTAGGTACGTAAGCGTAAGCACTAAGGAAGGTCATAATTAGTTGTTTGTATGCATTGTTGTGGAGGATTTCGTGAAAAATCACACTTTTTGATTTTGACTCTGGTCGGGGACTTCCAAAAATGCTATTTAATCCTTTTTATTCTATTGTTTTAATATCCGACGTGGGATTTGTCAAAATTTTTAATTTTGTATTTTTTTTACTATTCAAATGCATATTAAAAACTAATAAATATGTAACGAGGCATTCGTCCTCTTTCCTGTTTTATGACTGGCAACCTTTCTGGCTGGCAGTTTTATCTTTCATTTTAAATTCATTTTAAAATTTAGATTTCTTACGTTTCGATTTTGTTTTTTTTCTGCTAAATTCTTGACACTTCATATCCTGATCTCCGACAGTAAACTCCTTAAGCTTATCCATGTAGAATTTATCCATGTTATTTTTAAAATGAAGCTAGTGTTTGGTTTCAAGGTTTAGTCTTTAGCTTGTAATTGTGGACTAATAAAGAAGAAATTATTATTAACCCTAAATACCTTTTCTTCGGACTGTGCCCTGGATATTGCCACATACCAATCTCGTACAACACTCTTCGTGTGGTGCTGCAGCGTGTGGCGGCTGCTGGGCGACAAATATAATGTAATAGTATAAATATATTATGTTATAGTCAAACCAATTTCGATTTGCAATGAACTAGAATGAGTCATGACTACAATAACCTTATCAGTCGTAGGTAGTCAGGTAGGCTACTTTATTTGTTTATTATCCTCCTGAAAAGTTGTCGTATTCAGTGAATAACACAAAACCTTTTTGTATTCGAATGTTCAACCCATCAACAGCATCTTCATCAGCCTGTGTCACTGTCAGCCCACTGTTGGGTATTATTAGCTAGCTTTGACCTCAAAGAATGATTCGGCAGATTTTTTTTTTATAGCATCTTGCATTAGTAGCCTCTGCCGTTACCACTGAGAATGACCACGATCTTCGGATCTCCACTTCCAGTCGCTGCCAGCTACTCTGCATATATCAACTCCTGAGACACGTTTACTGGTCCACCGTCTCCACTAGGATAGCACTCGTCTGCCCAGCATCTTGACGGCTACGTACCTAGTTGGTAGTACGCCTGCCTTCGAAGCATACGACCGCGGGTTCGAATCCCGCCCAGGGAAATGATTCGTGCGATGAGGACTTGGGTTTGCCTTGTATCTGGATGTTGTCTATATATCTATATAAGTATGTATTTATATGTTTACGTAATGTATATCAGCTGTCTGATACCCATAGTGCAAACTTTGCTTGGGATCAGATGGCCGTGTGTGAGATATTTGTTTTTGGACCCGCGGCAGATTTGAACAAGACCACTGCCAGATCGAATTATTACCATCAGTCAATCAATCAATCAATCATTACCATAGCATGGCCCATTTAACGAGCGTCAGTGGTGTAGTGGTTAGGGCCGCTGTCTTCCGTCCAGGAGGCTCGGGTTCGATCCCCACCACTTACCAATGTGTTTTCGAATTTAAAATTTAGATGTACGTGATAAAGAAGATGGCTTCAGATTCCATGTGCTTCATTATAGTCGATAACTTTATCTAGAAAATAACAAAAACAACCAAAACAAATTAACAAAATCCTGCACTTTAGTTCTCCGCGGAACGAATCACTTCGTTCCGGATAAATATGTGTTATGGGTGTGTAATGTGTATGTTCACTATAAATATTGAATTTGGTTATTTTCCTTACAAATGACTTCTAAATATAGCCATGAAGTACACAATCACATTACCTAAAGGAAACTGTTCAGGAAAACTGTCTCTTAGCGACAGTGTGACCTAGCCTTACAAATACAACAACATTGCGTCCCACACGAGCCATATTCGACTCTATAGTCATATGCTTACCGCCTTATTGTCAGCAAATATTATTAAACTTACATAATACCTACCTATCATTGCATTTGAAAACATGTTTACAGAATCGAAATGGCGTGAGTGTGTTTTTTAATTCATCCTTGAGATAAGAATTATCATCGCTACATTTCGTCAGTCGTACTCCTATTCCGTTTTTCCAAATCCACGAAATTACTATTCAGAAGTACAATTTAATATACATTACTTACATAATAAGGCCTACGATAAATGATTACTTAGATGATAAAAACGTCTGGTCAACTGTTGTTCCAAATCAGCGGAGTAGATTGTAATTATGACTTATATATGATTCTTTATATATTTAAAATAAAAGTACAAAAGATACGATTCATATGGAGTTTCTTCTGGCCGTTCTTCTCCACAGCGAGCGTGCACTGATAGTGAACGTGCCATCCATGATCGCTTTGACGTCGAAAAATGATTTGTAAAAATATTAATTCGAATAAATATTTTTTTATTTTGATGTTGTTATTTTGTTTTGTTTATTAGCTACTTTAAAATTTAATTTCATAGTTCTGTTTTATTGTATCAAACGGGCTCCTGGTATCAGTATCAAGTTTGTTATTCAACTGTTTAATTTGAATATATAAAAATGAGCCTTTATTTCAAAATATAAAGGTCAAATGTTTGTGAAATGAATCCATTTTTTATCAAGTTTTGAAGAAAGTCGCTCTAAAGTTTGTTCCGAGGAGTTTTCTCTGCTTATCTATGGAGATCTATGCAGACCATTTGCGTCAGCCGAATACAAACGAAATGGACTCCTTGACAAGCTGGTGATAAGTGGCTAGTGGCTACTATCACTTCCAGTCCAGTTTGTGCTATTACAAACTACTCAAATAAAAGAAACAAACGTAGGTATCTAAAATATTTTTTGTCAACCTGGTGAGTGTAAGATTATAATATAATCTCCACAGCTAATTTAGAGTTGCGGAAATTAGACAAAAATCAAAAAAAAGTTTGATTAGATATTACAATAACAATAATTTAAATTTTTCGTCAACAAATCAAAAAGCTTGATATTTTTAAAATTTGTTTTTAACCACCTGTAGGTGGCATTGAGATTAAATCCTACGTGATCCCTACACAAGCCCAAGTTGTTGTGACGTTTTCTTTACACTGAATCTTCCTAGTGAAGTCAATATACTATAGTTGTTACCCCTTTTATTTTAAGTACATGTTATAAAATATAACAAGAATTATTTATTGATAAGAGCGGTAAAACATTAAATGGGATTTTGTCACAAAGATAAAAGTTGTGTAGGAAGAAGTGTTTTATTTGTCCCCGACTAGGGACTAGAGCTCGTTAAATATAAATTAATTAATTACATATTTCACTTAGCAACTACTACGATTATGCCTTACTCAAGTGCATGAGTTGACATTGTAAGATTCAGCAGAGACGTGCCGGAATATCGATAAAACACGTCCACATTACGTATTCAGACTTCAAACACAGTTTGCTAGGTATTACGGTTTTAACGTCCTTGGGTATTACATTTTACTTAGGACTTACAATGACGGACTACATTTTGCACTGAATTCTAGCGAGTGTGCAGTTTTAATGGAGTTTAAATACGGTTTTTGTGTCATCGTGTATATTTTAAAGGAATGAATGAAAACCCATTATTCAATCATCCGTTTCAGTTTGGGCAAAAATGCGTGTCCGTTTCGGCTTGGGCAAAAATGCTTTTGTATGTCTCTTTACAGGTCGCATTTTCAACATCAAAGCTAGCAACACGAGACCAAAGACAAAGGTTTATCCATGGTTGGCACGCTCACTACACGTGTGCGTTCACCATGGAGCAACACGGTCAGAAGTAACTCCAGAAACTAGCATCTTCTATACCTTTCTCTTTGTCCTTGTCAATGAAATCATTTTCAACGCCTCTGTTAAGCTATACATAAAAGTAAAACGTGAACTTTAGTAATTAATCACACTAATATTATAAATCCCACTAATATTATAAATGAGAAAATATATTTGGATGTTTAGGTGTTTGAATGTTTGTTCCGCTTTCACGCCTAAACTACTAAACGGATTTGGATGAAATTTGGAATGGAGATAGTTTGTAACCTGGATTAAGACATAGGATACTTTTACGGAAAAAAGTCTTATTCCCACGGGAAAATCTTACACAACGCGAGCGTAGCCTCGGGCGGACCGCTATTAAATATAAAAAAAATTGTATTGGTAATTTTTTTTTCTTTGTAATCTATTGAACCAACAGCATGGGTTAGGTAGGTGACCGTATGTTTTCACCTATAATAATAATAATAATAATAAAAATATTTATTTCTTTAAATTTTTACAATAAATGCAATAAAAGCAAATGTACATAGATAGACGTACTAGTAAAAGTCCTTACAGAGTTTGATCTCTGTCTCCCAAACTAGGGTAACCTGTGTCCTGGGAGACAGTGAGTCTGATTTACAAGAATTTTATCATTAAGATAAAATATATCACATATTTTCTGTTTGGTGACAACATTTAACAAGTACATTACGTGAAAAAACGTTAGTATTAAACAAAATAATATTGTTTAACAAGGTAAACAGACATATTAACTATATATATATATATATATTATTAAATTGAAAACAATTACATATACATAGGATAGTTTATTTATTTATTGTATAATAAGAATTTTCATATACTTAATAGATAATGTATAAATATTTGAAAGTTATACATGTACATATTAGATCCTGTAGATAGATAATATAGATAATTAAGTCTAGTAGATAATTTGTATAGTTGCTTTATGTTATGAATTTTAAGATGTCTTCAGTTTTATTGTAATCTTGTGTTAAAAGCCATTTAGTTAGTTTAGTTTTCAAATCATATTTATTTAAGTGTGACAAGCTAATTCAAAAAATTGATTTTGAGCAAATTTTGTCTTATGTTGAACAGTAAGTGGGTTATTTCTACGACGTTCCGGATAATAAATATAATAAGACTTAAACAATGTGTTAATCTTAGATAGAGCCTACTCCATTAATGTTTTCATAATTCGTTCGTTTTGTAGAAAGAAGGGAATGTGCAATTCAATGTCAGTTCACGCACTTTTCGGATATTACACTGCCTAGATTTTTTTATGGAATATTATAGAATAGGTAGGTACCTTCAAGGACCTATTGCAACATTTTCAGGAGTTGTTTCTTACCTTCTTGTGAATGAACAAAAGGCTTTATCTACATCTTACTTCAAAATGTGACAAAGTGATACAAAACTGTGGCCTCGTCCGCCCCGTTTTTGCGTCGCGCGCGCACCGATATGCCAACGGCGATAACCGCAAGCGCAGGTCGCAGGTCGCTTCCTACTTCGATAGACAAACGAACGTATTTTTTAATGTATTATTCAGATGATATTGTGTTGTTGCAAAAGGTTATCTTGTATTATTTACATACTTGACTGGAATTAAAATTAGACCGTGATGACATGAGTACGCGTGTAATAGGTATTGAAAGTAAAGTAGTGAACGTTCAAGTATAATTATTTCGCATGACATAATTCCTATATTATGCATAATGAGTCATACTATACCGCACGTTGGAAGTCCAAAAAGCAAGCATATATAGGTGTTTTTCTAGAAGTATAATAATCTACTGTATATTTAAGACTTAAAACTGCACTCTCAGTCGAGAGTCCAGCTCTAAAGCCAAATAAAGTAAGGGGTTAAATAATTTGGATAATTTGCTTGTTTTAAGATTTTCATGGTTGTTCACGACACTAACATTATCACAATTTTCGGGTTTGTTACCACGGATATATTTAATATTGTTACCTCGATATTTCGGAACGGTTACACGATTCTGAATATACAGTAGATTATTATACTTCTAGAAAAACACCTATATATGCTTGCTTTTTGGACTTTTCCAAAGCTTTCGATTTGGTTCAATATGACTTACTCTGGAATAAGTTAGATAAGTGTGATTTCCCTCAGGAATTGACTAGCCTATTGAAGTATTGGTATGCTAGCCAAACAAATGTGGTGAGGTGGGGAAACACTTGTTCTGATACTTATGGTTTATCATGTGGTGTGCGGCAGGGTGGGCTATCCTCGCCTACACTGTTTAATCTTTATGTAAATGACCTGATCGGTGAGCTCAGCAGCATGCATGTTGGTTGTCACATTGATGGTGTATGCCTCAATAACATAAGCTATGCTGATGACATGGTGCTGCTGAGTCCATCGGTCAACGGTATCAGAAAGCTACTGTCTGTTTGTGAAGGCTATGCTGATAGGCATGGTCTAAAATATAACACTGTCAAAAGTGAAATTATGATCTTTAAAGCTGGAAGTAAATGTCCTACTGATGTACCAGTTATAGCTTTGGGCGGAGCACCACTAAAAAGAGTAACTAGCTTTAAATACCTAGGTCATATTGTAACTCAAGAATTGAATGATGATGATGATATTGAAATGGAGAGAAGGGCTATGGCGGTTAGGGCCAATATGATAGTCCACAGGATTAGGTATTGTTCAGCTCAAGTTAAAGTAACGTTATTCAGAGCCTTTTGTACATCTTTATATACTTGTAGTCTGTGGACTGCTTATCGGAAACAATCGCTTAAAACCCTATGTGTTCAGTATAACAACGCGTTCAGGGCGCTGTTGGGGCTGCCGCGCTTCTGCAGCGCGTCAGGTATGTTTGCGGATGCTCGAGTTGACGGCTTCCAGGCCACGCTCCGCAAGCGGTGCGCCGCAGCGATGCAGAGGATTCGCTCCAGCGCCAACAGCGTCCTGGCCCTCGTAGCAAGGAGGGCATGTGAGGGTCGCATTTTTAAATACTGGAACAATATAACTCTAAGTGTTTGTACTAACATAATAATTTAAGTGTGTATATACTAACCACTATGGACTTACAATGGTCTGAAATAAAGACATTTTATTTTATTTTATTTATTATTTTATTTTTCTTTTTCTAAGGACTCCAGTTTACTCTAGATTAGAGCCAACAGACCTTTTTCTTTGTTGTAATATTTTTTTGTTTTCCGAGAACTTCCACTCTCTGATGCGGTGGTGTACAACCACGGAGTAACATGGTCTTCCTCGTCAGTACACTGGTGTGACCACGTGGAATGATAAGGCTTTAGTTGTATTATTTTAATAGTCAAAAGACGTCCACTGCTTGACAAATGCCTCCCCCAATGATCTCCACAACGACCGGTGGTCCTGCGCTGCCCGCATCCAGCT